>CAWUFW010009733.1:0-600000 GCA_963921515.1 Calotriton arnoldi | reverse complement strand
TTTTTCTGCAGATCTCTTGCCTCTTTCTCCACCTCTCTTGCCTCTTTCTGCACCTCTGTTGCTTTTTTCTGCAGGTCTCTTGCATCTTTCTGCACCACTTTTGCCTCTTTCTGCACCTCTCCTGCCTCTTTCTGCACCTCACTTGCCTCTTTCTGCACTTCTCTTGCCTTTCTGCACTTCTCGAGCCTCTTTCTGTACCTCTCTTGCCTCTTTCTGTACCTCAAGTGCCTCTTTCTACACTTATCCTGCCTCTTTCTATACCTCTCTTGCCTCTTTCTGCACCTCACTTGCTACTTTCTGCACTTCTCTTGCCTCTTTCTATACCTCTCTTGCCTCTTTCTGCACCTCTCTTGCCTCTGTCTGCACACCTGTTCCCTCTTTCCACACCCCTTTTGACTGTTTCTGCAACTCTCTTGCCTCTTTCTGCAGTTCGTTTGCCTCCTTCTGCACCTCTGTTGCTTCTTTCTGCACTGCTCTTGCTTCTTTCTGCACCTCTTTTGTAAATTTCTGTATCCTCTTGCCTCTTTCTGCACCCCTGTCCCCTCTTTATGCACCTTTCCTGCCTGTTTCTGCACCTCTCTTGCCTTTCTGCACCCCTGTTGCTTCTTTCTGCACTTCTCTTGCCTCTTTCTACACCCCTCTTGCCTCTTTCAGCACTTCTGTTGCTTCTTTCTGCACTTCTGTTGCTTCTTTTTGCACCCCTCTTGTCTCTTTCTGTACCCCTCTTGCGTCTTTGTGCACCTCTCCTTCCTCTTTGTGCACCTCTTTCCTTTTTCTGCAGTTCTCTTGCCTCTTTCTGTACCTCTTTTGCTTCTTTCTGCACCTCTCTTGCCTCTTTCTGCACCTCTCTTGCTTCTTTCTGCACCCCTGTTGTCTCTTTCTGCACTCATCTTCCCTCTTTCTGCACCTCTCTTGCGTCTTTCTGCACTTCTCTTGCTTCTTTCTGCACCTCTCTTGATTCTTTCTACACCTCTCTTGCTTCTTTCAGCAATTCTCTTGCCTCTTTCTGCACTTCTCTTGCTTGTTTCTGCACCTCTCTTGCATCTTTCTGCACCCCTCTTGCCTCTTTTTACACCCCTCCTCCCTCTTTCTGAACCTCTCTTGCCTCTTTCTGTACCTTTCTTGCTTCTTTCTGCACTTCAGTTTCTTCTTTCTGCACTTCTTTTGCCTCTCTCTGCACCTCTCTTGCTTCTTTCTGCACCTCTGTTGTCTCTTTCTGCACTCGTCTTCCCTCTTTCTGCACCCCTCTTGCCTCTTTCTGTACCCCTCTTGCGTCTTTGTGCACCTCTCCTTCTTCTTTGTGCACCTCTCTTGCCTTTTTCTGCAGTTCTCTTGCCTCTTTCTGTACCTCTTTTGCTTCTTTCTGCACCTCTCTTGCCTCTTTCTGCACCTCTCTTGCTTCTTTCTGCACCTCTGTTGTCTCTTTCTGCACTCATCTTCCCTCTTTCTGCACCTCTCGTGCTTCTTTCTGCACTTCTCTTGCTTCTTTCTGCACCTCTCTTGCTTCTTTCTACACCTCTCTTGCTTCTTTCAGCAATTCTCTTGCCTCTTTCTGAACTTTTCTTGCTTGTTTCTGCACCTCTCTTGCATCTTTCTGCACCCCTCTTGACTTTTTTTACACCCCTCCTCCCTCTTTCTGAACCTCCCTTGCCTCTTTCTGTACCTCTCTTGCTTCTTTCTGCACTTCTGTTGCTTCTTTCTGCACTGCTCTTGCTTCTTCCTGTACCTCACTTGCTTCTTTCTGCACTTCCCTTGCTTCTTTCGACACCTCTGTTGCTTCTTTCAGCAATTCTCTTGCCTCTTTCTGCACTTCTCTTGCTTGTTTCTGTACCTCTCTTGCGTCTTTCTGCACCCCTCTTGCCTCTTTCTGCACCCCACTTTTCTCTTTCTGCACCCCTCTTGCCTCTTTTTGCACCTCTGTTGGTTCTTTCTGCACTGCTCTTGCTTCTTTCTGTACCTCACTTGCCTCTTTCTGCACTTCTCTTGCTTCTTTCTACAGCTCTGTTGCTTCTTTCAGTAATTCTCTTCCCTCTTTCTGTACTTCTCTTGCTTGTTTCTGCACCTCTCTTGCGTCTTTCTGCACCTCTGTTGCCTCTTTCTGCACTTCACTTGCTTCTTTCTGCACCTCTCTTGCCTCTTTCGGCACCTCTGTTGCTTCTTTCTGCACTTCTCTTGCCTCTTTCTGCACCTCTGGCTTAGAGGTAGTTTTAATCCCCCTGCCCTATTATATACTAGGGCCTTACAGGGGAGGTCATGCTAATCACAGGGGTACCCCCAACCCATAGTGTACCCTAGTGTATGTAGGTGTTTTCACTGTATTCTAAGTGTCTTTCAGCATAGCACTGGCTCCGGGCCTGGTTAGTCTGAGTCAGTTACCACCAGTACCAGTCAGCAAAACGTTGGGGGCACAGGATGACTTTGCAACAAGGCCTCTTTCTGCACCTCTGTTGGTTCTTTCTGCATATCTCTTGCTTCTTTCTGTACCTTTCTTCGTCTTTCTGGACTTCTGTTGCCTCTTTCTGCATTTCTCTTGCTTCTTTCTGCGCTTTTCTTCCTCTTTCTGCACATGTCCTACCTCTGTAGGCATAGTTAGAAATTAGCATTTAAAAAACCTTTGAAATTCACTGAAAAAAACATAGATTTCAGGGACGTTATAGTTAGAAACTAGCATTTAACAAACCTTTGAAATTCACTGAAAAAACCATAGGTTTCAGGGACATTATAGTTAGAAATTAGCATTTAAAAAACCTTAGAAATTCACTGAAAAAACCATAGGTTTCAGGGACGTTATAGTTAGAAATTAGCATTTAAAAAACCTTGGAAATACACTGAAAAAAACACAGGTTTCAGGGACATTATAGTTAGTTGGACATTTCACTCACACAAAACAAGAGAAATTCGGCCGTTATAGTTAGTTAAGCTAACTATAACTCACGCCCCCGCAATGCACTGCTGATGACGTCACATATTACATCATTCATGACATGGTCAGTGAGATCACTGATGACATCACTGATGACATCACTGATGACATCATCCACGTGATAATCTGATGCACCTCCTCATATCCTAATATAACCTTTGATACACCCACTCTAAAATACAGACTACCATTTTCAAAACCATAGACACACCAACCCCAGTTACTACATACCCACTCACTGATTCCTAGGTCTACACACACATCCACTGATTCACCCATACAGTCACTCATACATGCAGTCACTCATCAATATGGCACTATCATATGCACTCATATACCTATACAGACACTCGCATACCGCCCCTCATCCATAGTTACTCACACACCTAGTCAGTCATGCAAAGAATCAATCACAATCCCATTTACTCACCTATACAGTTATACACACACCACCTCACTTATTCATACAGATACTAACACAGACTTAGTCTCTTATACAATCACTGATACAAGCACACATTCTTTCATACAGCCACTCTCACAATCACTCACTCTCACATATAGTCATTTATATACTCCAACACTCACATATACTGCCTTTTACATATGTAGTTACTCACACATGTACCACTGAGACATCCATTCAATCACCAACACACCCATAAACACACTCACCCACCCATACAGCCCTTCACACCAACTGACAGACTGATACAGACATTCACACTGTTTAGTCACTAACCCATGCATTCAGTAAGACACATTTAATCACTGACTTATACAGTCAGTCACGCACCTACTTAATCATCCATTCAGACACTTATACACCCCCTCATTCTTCAATACACCTTGGCGTATATATATATAACACATATTTAAACTTTACAGAAACACACACTCACTGGATGATGTCATCAGTGATGTAATTTGAGATGTCATCAGTGATGTCATCAGTGATGTCACTGACCATGTCATGAATGATGTAATATGTGACGTCATCAGCAGTGCATTGCAGGGGCACGAGCTATAGTTAGCTCAACTAACTATAACGGCCGAATTTCTCTGGTTTTCTGCGAGTTAAATGTCCAACTGACTATAACGTCCCTGAAACCTGTGGTTTTTCAGTGATTATATATATATATATATATATTCACAACACTGATCCCCCAAAGGGAGCTTCTCACCGCACTCACACTATTAACTCGCATTAACTATTTTCAATGTTCGGCGGAACCCACTGGGGTTACAAATTGAGGAACTACAGGGACCACAAGGCTTTGCTGCCACGCCCACTGGGGCGGGATCCGGTACTTTATTAAGTGTTCCTCATGGCAGCCGGGACATTGTTGCCAGTGATCAAGGGCAGAGTGCTGCCTGAAACGCGTTTGGCCATCTTATTTGCACATGAGGAGGGAGCTGTTTCTGTTTGCTAACCTGCCAAATAAAGGAGTCAAAGCTCTCTTGTGTGTGGCATTTCTACAGGGGCAACCTCGTTGGATTGATTTGTAGCGGCTGGCCCAGCCGCAGAAATGCCCCGCTGCTGTTTGAGCGGACCGCCAGCGTTGGATTTCCTTCTCTGAATGGGACAGAGAGTCCGTTTTCGTGGGAGTGAAATTGGCAGCAGAAGCAGTGTCTTCCCCCCATCAAGTGACCCACTTGGGTAAAGACATTCAATTAACTATTTTCAATGTTCGGCGGAACCCACTGGGGTTACAAATTGAGGAACTACAGGGACCATGAGGCTTTGCTGCCACGCCCACTGGGGCGGGATCCGGTACTTTATTAAGTGTTCCTCATGGCAGCCGGGACATTGTTGCCAGTGATCAAGGGCAGAGTGCTGCCTGAAACGCGTTTGGCCATCTTATTTGCACATGAGGAGGGAGCTGTTTCTGTCTGCTAACCTGCCAAATAAAGGAGTCAAAGTTCTCTTGCGTGTGGCATTTCTACAGGGGCAACCTCGTTGGATTGATTTGTAGCGGCTGGCCCAGCCGCAGAAATGCCCCACTGCTGTTTGAGCGGACCGCCAGCGTTGGATTTCCTTCGCTGAATGGGACAGAGAGTCCGTTTTCGTGGGAGTGAAATTGGCAGCAGAAGCAGGGTCTTCCCCCCATCAAGTGACCCACTTGGGTAAAGACATTCAATTAACTATTTTCAATGTTCGGCGGAACCCACTGGGGTTACAAATTGAGGAACTACAGGGACCATGAGGCTTTGCTGCCACGCCCACTGGGGCGGGATCCGGTACTTTATTAAGTGTTCCTCATGGCAGCCGGGACATTGTTGCCAGTGATCAAGGGCAGAGTGCTGCCTGAAACGCGTTTGGCCATCTTATTTGCACATGAGGAGGGAGCTGTTTCTGTCTGCTAACCTGCCAAATAAAGGAGTCAAAGCTCTCTTGTGTGTGGCATTTCTACAGGGGCAACCTCGTTGGATTGATTTGTAGCGGCTGGCCCAGCCACAGAAATGCCCCGCTGCTGTTTGAGCGGACCGCCAGCGTTGGATTTCCTTCACTGAATGGGACAGAGAGTCCGTTTTCGTGGGAGTGAAATTGGCAGCAGAAGCAGGGTCTTCCCCCCATCAAGTGACCCACTTGGGTAAAGACATTCAATTAACTATTTTCAATGTTCGGCGGAACCCACTGGGGTTACAAATTGAGGAACTACAGGGACCATGAGGCTTTGCTGCCACGCCCACTGGGGCGGGATCCGGTACTTTATTAAGGGTTCCTCATGGCAGCCGGGACATTGTTGCCAGTGATCAAGGGCAGAGTGCTGCTTGAAACGCGTTTGGCCATCTTATTTGCACATGAGGAGGGAGCTGTTTCTGTCTGCTAACCTGCCAAATAAAGGAGTCAAAGCTCTCTTGTGTGTGGCATTTCTACAGGGGCAACCTCGTTGGATTGATATATATATATATATATATATATATATATATATATATATATATATATATGAGACTTTAATCAATACTCTTTCACCATTGGTCTGTTGAGATGTCACTAAAAATATGCATCCTCCACCACAGCACCAAGTATAGATCAGCCCACACCAGCCACTGGATGCTTTCTTTTTAGGTTACTGCATTTTGCCCTTGCACACATCTATAAAAAGAAGTGCCCTAGAAATAGAACATTTTAAACACTAGTGGCCACTAGTTCCTATGTATGGTAGGATCTAATCAACTATTTCCATCTCTGTCAATACATTAATTGTAATTTGCAACGTTTATTCCTCACTACAAAACAGCTTTGGTATATTTATTTATTCTACAGAAAATGTACACAAATCATGACAGTAATAAGAGTGTATATGCACATTTCTAGGTTCAAGTTACACCTCCTCAGGCGTCTCATTGATATTTCAAGTACTTGTATCTGACTTGAGTGGGACCTCTAGTAACTACTTATGGAACTGCAGCTTCAGGAAAATAATTTTTCTGCTTTGTATTTATTATCAACACAAGAGATTGTCTCTCCTTGCTCCTTTTAACTATTACACCGCTCACCCTCTCCTTCCATTAGAGCAGATTTTGCATAAGCAGATTTAGCACACTGAACCCTCACACCATGATGCACACCCCAAGGCAGTGAAAAACAGCAAAAGTCTGTGAGCAGGACAAGCCACCACTATACACACCCAAAATTACTCATATAAAGGTACATGTAAATACCAGTGAATGATAGGCAGTCATTGAGAAATTTCTTGATATCTGTAATTCCAGCTCATTAGTACAAGCCAGTTTTGGAAAATTAACTTACCCTAGGGAAAACCACCACATATCATTAAAATAGCAAAAGTGTGTATGCAAATTTATATGTTAAAGCTGCACAACCTCAGCTTGGTGAAGCTCATTTGAAGCAGTTGCATCTGACTTAATAGGGACCTCTAGTAGCGACTTGTGGAACTGCAGCTTCATGAAAGCATTGTAATGCTTTTGAATTTGCCTTGAGAGGGCACCTAGTAACAACTAGTGGCACTGTGGATTCATAAAAGAATGTAAATGCTTTTGCATTTGAATCAAGAGGGGTACCTCGTAACACCTAGTGGTGCTGCAGGTTCATGAAAGCAGTTCAGTGCTTTTGCATTTGGCTGGAGAGTTGCCTTAAATAATGACTTGTGGAACAGCAGCTTCATGAAAGAGATTGTTGTTTTTGTATCTGACTCGAGAGGGACATCTAGTAATGCCTTGAGGAAATGCAGCTTCATGAAAGAAGTTTGAGGATTCTGTCTGTCTTCTACGAGCTCAATCCTCTATACAAATGCATCAGAGTAGACATTTCACAAACACAAACAAAAAATGCATATGAAGGGTCACAACCTGACAGAAAGTGCAATTGTTAGTTCAAAACGTGTGAAATCAGCAGAAAAATAGCAGTCTCTTATTTAGATATGGAATGACAATTATAAGAATTGGCAACTCCTTCATAAGCACATTGAGTCATTAACAAAACACAACACTCAGACAAAAATGCAGTTGCAACAATTTACCAGCACCACAACATCAAGAATGCATCAATTAATAACCACAATGAAGAAAAAGAGAAAAAAAAAATGGCAGAGAAAAAATTATGACTTTGTCCAAAAAAAAACCCTCAGTCCACTCCTTAGCGCATGCTACCCGATGACAAACGGAGGCTCTACGAGGAACACAGGACTAAGTGAGCTCAGTAGTCTGTCAATATCAGCTCCAGGACAAAGATAACAACCGTAGAAACGAGGAACAACTTGACAACCACAGGCCATTCTTGGTGAAGCACAAGCTACACCTAATCTCAAAGGTCCAAATTTCCCCTAATGTCTGAATTATACCCTATATCACACCCAAGGGCCATACGTTCCATCTGTATCATGCCCAGCAGTCCAAGCAAACAAAACCTCACACTTCTTTCACATACCAACATTGTTAAGAAACTGGCAGCACTAAGAAAACCCTTTAAGAATAAAAATAAGATCTAGTTGCTGGCCCTATATCACACCCAGGGCCTATATGTACCGTCTGTATCATGCCCAGTGGTCCAAGCGGTGGAGCTTCGCCCCTGTATCACATCCAGGTTACAAGCGTACCATCTGTGTCACTCCCAGTGTTCCAAGCGACTAACAACCTTCACCTTTCTTAGTGTGCTGACAATTGAAAAAAAGGTGACCCCCGCAGAATTGCCTCCAAGGCTGCCTTGCGACCACTCAGTTCAGACACATAAAATAGGCACTATGTCAGATTTCTGTCAGATTTCTGTCGGTGGCAGGGCATTCAGGTTAAATTTTTGCGCTTGTTCCTAGTTTGCCACACGCCAAATGCTAGGACTGACTAAGGATCAGATGTAGTCTCTTACCCACTTGATGGCGGCTTCAGAACGGACGTCCATCCCATGGATTCAGCAGAACTTTCAATCAATTGTGGCAACTGCTCACCTTCCTTTCTGCACAGATGTGAATCCATCCTGGCGGGATCCTTTCCTTTGGCTGAAGTCGGATTCAAAGCACCAATCTCTCCTATCTAGCTTGTCAAAATGTTTCTCAAATATGAAACTACCTTCAAAAAACAAAGAAAAGAGGTGTTTGGCAACGGTTGGTTTAATTAAGCACTGCGGCTGGGAGTACAACATACAGAAACGTGTCTGAAGACTAACTCAAAGTACAATCGATTTCAGCACCATTATCTAAATTTCTTGGAGCATCATAAAAACAAAATCATAGATTGTTTTTGGGAAGAGGAATATGGGCCTAGTCATTGAGTCATAAATTACTCCCACCTGAGAACAAATGCAGGTGGGTCTCGACATTGCGTGGATACAATGAGGTCCAATGGGTAACGTGTCCAGTATAGGGAGCGCGTGATCACTGTCTGTGCTCTGTGTGCTGTGCGCTGATTGGCTGAGTGTTCCTAACTAAGCCCGGGTGGTGAACTCTGCTCGGTTTGCAGAGTTTGCAGAGTTTTCTGCACTCCGCGCTCCGTGGAGCACACGGAGTTCTGAAAAACTCCACTGAGCTCCGCGGAGCAGAGTTTTTTTCCTCACTCGCACTCCCCAATATCAAGTTGGTGAGTCAGAGCGAGAAAAATCCACCTCTGGCGAGATTTTTCCTCGCTCACGCTTCCCAATGTCAAGTTGGCAAGCGGTGAGAGAGAAAAATCCACCTACAAGCAATATTTCTCAACGCGGGTGGTCGGATTTCTCAATGCGGGCGCGGATGCTCGCATTGAGAAACCTTCTGTTTGCGTTAAGAAAATTGACGCTCGAGTAGAAAATCTACTCGAGCGGCAGAAAAGAAGCAGCGCCCTATTGCGCTGCGCATGGTGCCATCCGCGTTGATTTTCCAGCGCAGGACAAACAAATAGCACTGAAAATCAACTTGAACAGGCATGACTAAGTGCACTCCGCCATTTTTGGAACTCCGCGTAGCGCGGTGGAGTTTTTTGGTCACTTCGGAGTGTTCCGCGTTCCTGCGAACTCCTCCCAGGCTTATTCCTAACTTCATATGGCATATAACTTTATGGTGTATTGGTAACACGTGCCTCTCTGGCCATGTGCACTTTGTTGGGGCCAATCTTCCCGGACAATTGTGGTGCCGCTGCCTATCTGTGGGATTAATTTGAGTTTTTCCTGTTCACACGTTTGTTCTGTTGGTTACGTGTCACCCAACCTGTAATCTGTCAATCAGTTGATCAGATCAGAAGTCCTTGGAATAAAACTCAACATGAGCAAATTGAAAATGCCAGCAGTTCTTCCAGGGAGTTATACAAAGTAGTTAACATCCTTATGACAACCTCTACTCACATAATAGGCCCTTCGTCTTCCACCAAACTATGTGGCATGTTTGCCACCTCGTTTATAAATAAAGTACAAAATATCCTGGACTCTCTTAGAAGAAGCACGTCACCATACCTAAACCCCATGAAGAACCAATAATGACAGCCCAACTGTTCTGTTTTCTGTCTCCTAATATAGATGACATTCAAACCATCTTATCTTCTATAAAATCTGTCTCTCCATTAGACCCTGTCCCACCTGATTTCCTACTAAAAGCTAGCAACATTATTCTGCCAACTCTAATGAAGATCGAAACAGGTCCTTGGCACTTAGCCTTGTTCCGACGGCATGGAAACATGCAATAGTTAAACCTCAGCTTAAGAAGCTGCATGCAGACCCTTTGGTGGTCGAGAAATATATCCTGGACCCATTAATCTTAAGAAAGTGCCTGTATTTTTTCATGTTATCTAGCCAGGCAGCACAGACTAAGTCTACCTCTCCCTCAAAGACTAATGTTACCTCAATGGGGATACTGACATGTCAGGCCACATCTGGGATCCCATCTGCATGTTTGCAACTGCAGGTACTGCAGGTGGACTAGAGGCATTTTGCTTTGTTTTACAGCTAGGGTCTCCAGTTTGTTGTCCTAGTGCTTTACAATCATGACACTAAGCCTTGTTGGAATACCAGTTCTTACCCTGGTACCCACCCTTAGACTGTTTAGAGACTCTGGGCCCACCATCCTGAGCAGGTTTTTGTGGGCCTGTAGAAAACTCTTGATTATTCCTAGGATTACCCTATTTCCCTTCGGAGGGGGGCTTTTTGGCCTCTTTCTTTTCATCTCCCCCACCAGTATTAGTTTTGGTGACCCTTGTCTTGACCCAGTGGTCTGCTTTCTTCCCCAATTCTTGAGGAGAAAGTGGACCTAGGTCAACCAGGAATTGATGTAGTTTCTCTTGGTGACAATTAATTAAAAGGTGCTCCCTCATAACTAAATTATACAGCCCTTCATAATCATGTACATTGTTACCACTCAACCAACCTCCCAGTGTTTTCACTGAGTAATCTACAAAATTTACCCAGGATTGGCCTTGGGGTTTCTTGGCCTCCTTGAACTTGATCCTATATTCCTCAGTGATGAATCCAAAGCCCTCAATCAGGGCACCTAACATGAGGTCATAGGATGTAACATCTTTCTCATTGAGTGTCAGGAGTCTATCCCTGCAATATCCTGAGAACATTTCCCACAGGATCGCACCCCATAGCTTCCTGTAGACCTGCTTACTACAACAGGCTCTCTCCAATGCAATGAACCACTTAGTGATATCATCACCCTCAAAATATTTATGGACAATGCCTTTGGGAATTTTGGAGTCTGCAGAATCTGCCTCCCTATTTATTATTCTGCTGCCACCAGAGATGGGTCCTAGGACCATATCAGCTCTTTTTTTCCTATGGCTAGGACTTTAGCTTCTAGAGCTATCCTCTTGGCCAGCTTCTGAAGATATGCATCTTCAGTATCTACCTCATCTGGGGCACTACTGAGGTTACTTCCACCAGTGGTGTGGTTATCTAAGGGGGCAGTGACGGAGTCAGTGTCTTCCCAATCTATCTCTTCCTCTTCTTCTACTACTTCCTCCCCATTGGGGGGCATTCTGTTTGCCAGGGCCTTGTCATTATCTGCCAGCAACTGCTGGAGATAGGCTTTATGGGGTTTAGGGCCAATGGCAATTTTCCATGCTTTGCACAAATCTTTACATTGAGAAACTTTAGGATTTGCATAGGGACCCAGGCTGAGCTCCTGGCTGGTCCCTGCTGTACAGTCATGGTGTTTTAAAGTAAGTGGGGTCTTATTAGAGAATTACAAAAAACTCTAAGTACTTCTAAGGCCTTAACTACTTTAAAGTCTCTTAAGTTTCTAAAACAGTGGGGGACATAACCAAGGCCATAACACTATTTTTAAACAATTAGGAAAAAATCAAAAATTGAAAAAAATTCTATTCTAAAGACAATTTTTTGATGTCCTCAGTGAAATCAATTATTAATCAAGTGGTACAACAAATGTTAAAGTCTTGTACCCCATCGCTGCACCACCAATGTAGGAAGCTGGCTCTTTATGTGATATTATCACTAGGTGGTAATACCATGCGCAGAGTCCAGGGGTTACCCCAAAAGTGTACAGGGCTCAATATAAAACCCAAAGTGCTCTATTAGTGGTAGTGTGGGAGAGCAGCCTTAGGCCTAACACAGAGAAGTGTAAGACATTTATTGCACACACATGATCAATAATGAACAAACGACTCAAGAAGGAGATCCAGACCAATTTTATATAATTATACATTGTACTTTATTTTAAGACCCAGCTCTTCGTAATAAGGTAAGCAGGTTTTTTTATTAAAAATACTTTTCAGCTTTCAGAAGTTTGACAGTGGAAGTTTCAGAGCAGGTCAATATTATCTTGTGGAGGAAAACAATTGTGCAATATAACAGGTACGTATACCACTTAAAGTTCCAGTCTAGTCTTCGGGGGTCTCAGGCCAACACTGAGGGCAATGTCAGTTGTAGGGGACTGGTGGCACCCAAGAGGTGAAGGATTCAGTATTTGCCTGGAGGCGGTTGATACCGGCAATGAGATTTACCCTTGCGGACCGCGGAGGGCAATGAAGTAGGTCAGTTTTCAGCAGACCACCAAAACTGGTACCGTCACGGTCGCCGGTGGCTGGCTGTTGTTGATAGGATTGAGAGGTTCCGCCATCATTGGACCATCGCGGAGAGGTCGCGGTCAGGCAGGCAGGGCAAGAGGGGCAGAAGAAGGCTGACAGGGCCACTTGTAGGAGGATACGGGCTCTCGGGCACAGGGCTGGGCACAGCTCAGGTCATGGGGCCGAGAGATCCCCTGAGGTCATGGAGGCTGTCCTGCTGCGGAGTGTTCTTCTGACTGGGTAGAGTCATGTCGGCACATGTGCCGGTCCTCTACCACTGTGGTCATGGAGTTCTTTGGTAGCAGTGAGTTGCGTCGACACAAGGGTCGGTCCTCACTACTATGGATCTGGTACCGGCAGGCACCAGGGACTAGAGCCTCTAGTCTGAAGAGAGGTTCTTGGCACTCAGGTGAAGAGTGAAAGGTCTCTTGGGGTTCTTTGAGGCCTTGCAGAGTTTCTGGAAGAACAGCAGGTCCAGTGGTCAAACCAGTTGCAGGTGGCCGGGATCTTGCCGGGGGTTGTCTGCAGCAGTTCAGTTCCTAGTCCGGCAGCAGTCGTCTTCCATCTTCTTCTTAGGTCCGTCGAATCTGAGGGCCAGGTCTGGGGGAATAACCTAAATACTAAATTTAACAGGTGTTTTAGGGGAGTAGCAGGTAGGGCCAATTTGCACCTCACCTGGGGTGACTACAACCTCTATTATGCCAGCCTCCTGTGGGAGGGGGCATAGCCCTAGCCCTGATTGGAGGAGTCCCCCAACTTCAAGATGGCAGGGACCAAAAGTTGTGCTTCACCTTGCTTCCCCTACTTTACGGTTTGGTTGGCAGAGGTGGGCACACCTCCTATCTTTTTGTATTTTCCTGCTGGTTTTCTCACCCAAAGTGGGGGTTTGAACCAATGGCATTCATCTGCTGCTAGTAGCAGAGGTTGGGGGTCACATTACAAAGGTGGCAGGCCTTTGAACCTTCCCCCTTCAAGCACTGGCCCATCCTGGGGGAGGAGGCCTGGCACCTCTGCCCAGGATGTGCATTGGTTCTGGTCCCAGAGAGAAAGGTCTCCCTACCCAGGGGTCCAAAAACATGTTTGGTGGTGGCGGCGTTGCTTCAGCCAGTCAGAGACCACACCAGGGTTGGTAGGGATTCAGGGGGCACCTCTGAGGTGCCCTCTGGGTACAGGGTACAATAAATCCCACACTGGCATCTGTGTGGCAATGGCTGGCCACTGTCCAAGTAGGGACCCTTCTTCCTAAGTCAGAGTAAGAGGGCTACCCTCCTTGATACCCCTGCTCAACCCTGTGGTAACGTAGCACAAGCAGGTAGGCTTATCTCAGAGGCAGGGTGTGAAGCATTTATGACCATACACAGTAACACAGTGAGGAACACTACAGAGGGACACCACACAAGTAGTTATAAAAAATAAGTATCTTTATATAAAGGCAGATTTATCACAAGACCAATAACTGTAAAAGCCACAATACTGTCAAAAATAGGATAGCTGTTGAAGGGCTGTCAAAGATAGTTCAAAGGTTGCAAGAATAAGGTTCAAATTCAAGGCAGGGTCTCTGCGCCCCTTTCTCGTTCAGAGGTTGCAAAAATAAGGTTCAAATTCAAGGCAGTGGTCTCTGTGACCCTTTCTCTCATAAGACTGTCAAAAATAGGATGGCTGTTGAAGGACTGTCAAAAAATAGTTCAAAGGTTGCAAAAATAAGGTTCAAATTCAAAGCAGTGGTCTCTGCGACCCTTTCTCTCACAAAGTACCTGGGTTTAGTAGCAAAAGCAACAAAATGTCGCAAAGAAGTGGTAGCGATGATTCTCGGCACGCGAGGCCGGCGATGCGTTGAAATCCTTGCCGCAAGGGAGGATGATGCGCCGATCTGCGTGATGCGTGCGGAGACACTGCGACCAACTTCTGCACGCTAGGCCGCCGATGCGATGACTTTCTTGCCGCGAGGGAGAAGTCGATGCGACGATCCTGTTGCGCTGTGCGATTGTGTTGCGATGCGAAGAGATGACGCTCCGCGAGGGAGCGACGAAATCCGGTGCGATGCAATGAAAATGGCGGACGCACGGCGTCCACAAAGCGATGTCTTGAAGCGATGATTTCTTTAGGGGTTGCGAGCACTCGGCGACAGCAGCGCAATGATTTTTCCAGCGCGTCTCAGCTGCAGCGGCTCGCAAAGGGGCGTTAGCGATGGTTTCGTGTTCGCGAGCACCCAGCGGCAGCAGCGCGATGATTTTTCCAGCGCTCTCGGCTGCAGCGGCTCGCAAACGTGCGTTAGCGACGATTTCCAGCACTCTTTTCTCTGAAGCAAAACTAGAGGCCCTGGAACTCACAGGAGCCTCATCAGCAGATAGCAATCCTCGCAGGGAGGAAGCAGGAGGTTGGTGGTGGAGTCAGATGTGCCTGAGACTCCAGCAGGAGGCTAGCTCTTTTCCTAGCCCTTGGGTAATTGCTGTAGCAAAAATAAAAGTTCTCTCAAAAGTTCCTTTTCCTCTTCTTCAAGGTCCAGTGGTCACTGCTGCAGGCCAGTGCAAGAAACAACACACAAGTACAAGGATAGTCACTTCCTGCAGATTCCTCCAGTGGCACGGACAGAGTTTCCTCTCCAGATCCAAAAGCAATACAAATTGTAGGGGTTTGAGCACAGATATTTATACCCCAAAAGCCTTTGTTCTTAGAAGCTACCAGTCACTGAACCTAGCCAGAACCAGTTCTGCTCAGGCCTGGAGCACTTTGTTTACCAGGCTGCATCCTTCCTTTCAGAAAGAGGGGGTCTGCTAGCAGACACACAGTGGGAGGTGGAGCCAGCATTCACCTTGCCAGGCACAGCCCTATTCAGGTCAAGGAGCCACCCCTCCCCACACTCTAAATGCAGATCTCTCTATTCAACCCAGGTCTGACTCAGCCTGTCCTGCCCCTCTAAAACCAGACAGCCAATACACATAACGGCAGAGCACACTGGAAGGCTTAGGCAAGAAAATAACTACTTTCTAAAAGTGGTATTTTCAAACACAGAATATAAAAATAAACTTCACTAAAAGATGTATTTTAATATTCTGAGCTCAGGCATACTAAATTCGTTTTTCTACCATGTCCCTGGGGTCAGTTAGGACTATAGAATGTAATAGTCAAACTGCCCATTCTAGCCTATGAGGAACAGGTAGCCTTACAGTAGTGAAAAACGAAATGGGGTGTAATTCACTACCAGGACATGCTACATACACCAAGGCATGTCCTACCTTACATACAATGCACCCTACCATAGGGGTGACTTACAGGCTGCCAAGGGAAGGTTCAGGGGCTGGGAAGTGAGTGCACTTCACAGCCAAGATGGCAGTTCTGGACTGCACACAGACACTGCAGTGGCAGGTCTGAGACACACTTTACAAGCTGCTTCTGTGGGTGGCACACATCAGTGCTGCAGGCCCACCAGCAGCATTTGGGTTACCAGCCCTGGGCACACATAGGCCACACTACTAGGGACTAACAGGTAAACCAAATAAGCCAATCAGGGATATACCAATTCACATAGACATATTTACCAAGGGAGAGCATATGCACTTTAGCACTGAACAGCAGTGGTAAAGTGCCCAGAGTCATAAAACCAACAGAAACAGGTCAGCAAAAATACAGGAGGCAGGCAAAAAGTTTAGGGGTGACCCTGCAAAAAGGGCCATTTCCAACACAACCCCCTTCCAGCCAAAATGCAGGGTAGACCAATCACTACTTTGATGGGCTTCCCTGCTTCGGGCGACAGAACACAGAACTGGCCCGCAACTGCAGGGGCATATGCCAGCTCTACTCCAATCTGAACCCTGGTGGATCCCTCTGTCCACACTCCCAGGACCCACTAAGATAACCAATGGGGAACTCTGCCCCTCACCTGTGGACACCACCTGTGCAGCACCTAACCTTAACTGGCCCCCAGGTGTGTCCCAACAGATAAACAATAAGCCACAGTAGCCACTGACAGTAGTCAGGGATGAGACCCAGGCCTTATACCTCTCAGGGCTCACTAAGACAACCAATGGGGAACTCTTCCCCTTACCTGTGGACACCACCTGTGCAGCACCAAACCTTAACTGGGCCCCAGGTGTGTCCCAACAGATAAACAACAAGCCCCAGTAGCCACTGACAGTAGTCAGTGATGAAATCCAAGCCCTATACCTCTCAGGGCTCTCAAACTTTTGTGGCATCAGAGAGTGAGGGGCAGTAACCCCAGGTGTCTGGCACCTTTTGTCCACTCTCCCTCCTGTCAGTTCAGGTGACGCACCCTGACACTGACCCACCAGCCCTGGGCCTGTTCCCAGTGGCTGGGCCAGAGACTGGGGTGGGCTCCCCCACACCCGGTCCCTCTCTTTGGGGCTCGGTACCCTCCCACTTGGAGCGGTACCCCCCTCCAGAATTGTCAGGGCACCTGAGGCAGGTGTCCTGCATAATTTACCCACCAGTTCAGGGGTTCTATCCTGCAACTGGTATCCCAGCATAGGGTCTGTACCCTTAGACTGGGCGGAGGTCAGGGGTGAGGCTGCCCTCTCCCTGCCCCCTTTACTGGGGCCCGGCACCCTCCCACCTGGAGAGGTGCCTCCATAACACAAACCGGGAGGGGCACTGTTAGCAGTTGCCCCTTTCTCCAGATCAGGGGGACACCCTGAACCTGGCCCCCAACCTAGGGTCTGTACCCTTAGGCTGGGCCTGTGCCTGGCAACCCAGGACTTCTGGGGGAGTACACCAATTCCCCCAAGGAAAATACACTCTTCCACTAGTTCAGGGCCTTGTCCCTGCAACTGATCCATCAACCTGGAAAAACCCTCCAGGGTGCACCGGGGTCAGAGGCGAGGACTCCCTCCCTCTGCACCCCCTTCCAGCATACTGCACCCTCCCACCTGTAGTGGTGCTCTTGGAAAAAATGGTCAGGACACTGCTTACAGTTGTCCCTCCCTCCAGGTCAGACAACTCCTGGACTTACCAACCCAGGGACCAACCCCTGCGGCTGAACAACTGCCTGGCCAACCAGGACTTCCTGAGGGTGACACATACCTAGCGTGTTGCGTGACAGTCTGCCTGGCACAGAGCTCACGACCTCCTGTCCCTCTGACAGTGCGTGAAGATGCCCCAGGACAGAAGTGGCGTCACCATGGCCAATCCTATGAGGCTCAGCCCTTCTGGCTGGCCCCTGACCCACTGGTTCTTCCACTGGGGACTCTTTCCCCCTTTCATCCCTCAGACTGGACTTCTGTACCCTCCCCCTAGGAGTGGCACTGCCAGGCACAAGAACTGATGGAGGCCTGACTACAGGCACTCCCAGCTCACCTAACACTGGGGTACCCCCGACAATGGACGGTCCATCCAGACAGACTAGGCTCCCCACCTGGTGTTCCCTCATGGAACAATCCAGTCCTGGGGACTGAGGCTGGGGCACTTCGGGACCTATCCCAGTCTCACTCCTGCTCCCACGAGACAGGATGTGAGGCCCTACAACCTCCTCACAACAAGGGGACCCAGCTGTAACACTCCTAACCTTTCCCAGCACTCTGGGTTGGAAAACTTCTGAACCACTTCTCTTAGGGTCATTCCCTAATGCCTCTACAGAGCCTCTGGTACTCACCCAGAGGTCTGCCTCCTGCGCAAGTTCCCTAGGATCAGAGAACTCGCACTCTAACACATGTTGGTTTAGCTCTGGAAAATAGGAACTCACAATATGCTCTCCCACAATTGGATTACACAGTTCCACGCAGGTGCTAACCTTTACCTCACAATCCAGTGTCTCACACACGTACCCCACACCACTCTCTTGAAGTGGGCGAGACATTAACTGACTGTCTCTATCACTCAACCCACACTCTTCTGGGCGGTCCTCACACTCATACACCAGGACTTCAACCACGGGGAACCCCTCTCCCTGCACCTCTCATCCAGAGTCGGTAGAGTATCCCTCCTTTCACTAGGACTATGGGCCCCTGCGCTAGTTCCCCAATCCACCTCAGGGACACTGCATATTAATGGAGCTACCTCATATCCTTGAATCCCCTGGTGTAGATCAACCCCTCCTTCAAGTCAGGTGCTACATCTCTGGGTGGGTGTACTACACTGTCATCACTATATACTTCAATTTTGCTGCCACCACTGGACCCCACCCTCTCTGGGGAATCCAGACAATTAAAACTGCGCTCCAGGGGTAACCTACCCTCTTGAGCTAACTTCTCCTTTTCTGCTATCTGCGCTAGGTGCGCCTCCAGCTGGGCAATCTCTATTTGGAGCCTCTCCAATTGCAGCTGGTACTCCCTCTCCCTCTGTCAGCCCAACTCCTCTGGGGACCATGAAGGGGATTGGGTGCTACCCTGTGCACTAGATCCAGCAAGGGACTCCCTACCTATGGGATCTTCCCGCCTGTCCACCAACTCCTCTGGGGACCCTGAGGGGAATCTGGCACTACCATAGGCACTAGACTCATCAAGGAACTCCCACCTATGAGATATTCCATAACACTTTCTTCCTCCTCTTCAGACTCTCCAGAGCCACCCTCAGACCAACTACCCTCTTGGTAGGTGTACTGGGACTCAAGAATCTCCATCTGTCTTGTTGCCAAAGTCTCAGGGATGTCTGCAGGGATAGCTGAGTCTCCTTCCTACTCACTGCTAAGCCCCTCTCCTCACAGAACCCCCTTAGCTCCTCTAGACTGTAGGTCAACAGATCATCTATATAAAAGGTAGGTCTCATTTCAGCAAGACCCATTGTAGCAATATCTGGCAATATCAATAATAAAAAAAAATAGGCTTGCCCGGTGTAACAGTCACGGGCAATATCAATACAGATAGAAGAAAACTTCTCAAGAAAATGTATGCGGGTAAAAAATGACCGGCAATATCAATCACAATATAGGATCCAAAAACTTTCAAAAATGTATGCGGGTACTATCACCGCAATATCAATAAAAATAGGCTTGCCCATTGTAACAATCACGGGCAATATCAATAACAATAGAGGATCCAAAAACTCTCAAAAATGTATGCGGGTACTATCACCAGCAATGTCAATAAAAAATAGGCTTGCCCATTGTAACAATCACGGGCAATATCAATAAAAGATAGAAGAAAACTTCTCAAGAAAATGTATGCTGGTAAAAAATCACCGGCAATATCAATTACAATATAGGATCCAACAATTCTCAAAAATGTATGCGGGTACTATCACCTGGCAATATCAATAAAACATAGGCTTGCCCATTGTAACAATCACGGGCAATATCAATAAAAGATAGAAGAAAACTTCTCAAGAAAATGTATGCTGGTAAAAAATCACCGGCAATATCAATTACAATATAGGATCCAACAATTCTCAAAAATGTATGCGGGTACTATCACCTGGCAAAATCAATAAAACATAGGCTTGCCCATTGTAACAATCACGGGCAATATCAATCAAAGATAGAACCAAAAAAAACTTCAAAAATGTATGTGGTACGTTATGGTCTGCACTCACTAGTAGTGTACACTATAATTACTGTATGCGATCATAAATGCAAGTCCAGATCCTCACCGCTGACCACCAATGTTAGAAATGGGGGTCTCTAGTTGGCAATGGCTGGCCACTGTCCAAGTAGGGACCCTTCTTCCTAAGTCAGAGTAAGAGGGCTACCCTCCTTGATACCCCTGCTCAACCCTGTGGTAACGTAGCACGAGCAGGTAGGCTTATCTCAGAGGCAGGGTTTGAAGCATTTATGACCACACACAGTAACACAGTGAGGAACACTACAGAGGGACACCACACAAGTAGTTATAAAAAATAAGTATCTTTATATAAAGGCAGATTTATCACAAGACCAATAACTGTAAAAGCCACAATACTGTCAAAAATAGGATAGCTGTTGAAGGGCTGTCAAAGATAGTTCAAAGGTTGCAAGAATAAGGTTCAAATTCAAGGCAGGGTCTCTGCGCCCCTTTCTCGTTCAGAGGTTGCAAAAATAAGGTTCAAATTCAAGGCAGTGGTCTCTGCGACCCTTTCTCTCATAAGACTGTCAAAAATAGGATGGCTGTTGAAGGACTGTCCAAAAATAGTTCAAAGGTTGCAAAAATAAGGTTCAAATTCAAAGCAGTGGTCTCTGCGACCCTTTCTCTCACAAAGTACCTGGGTTTAGTAGCAAAACCAACAAAATGTCGCAAAGAAGTGGTAGCGATGATTCTCGGCACGCGAGGCCGGCGATGCGTTGAAATCCTTGCCGCAAGGGAGGATGATGCGCCGATCTGCGTGATGCGTGCGGAGACACTGCGACCAACTTCTGCACGCTAGGCCGCCGATGCGATGACTTTCTTGCCGCGAGGAGAAGTCGATGCGACGATCCTGTTGCGCTGTGCGATTGTGTTGCGATGCGAAGAGATGACGCTCCGCGAGGAGCGACGAAATCTGGTGCGATGCGATGAAAATGGCGGACGCACGGCGTCCGCAAAGCGATGTCTTCAAGCGATGATTTCTTTAGGGGTTGCGAGCCCTCGGCGACAGCAGCGCGATGATTTTTCCAGCGCGTCTCAGCTGCAGCGGCTCGCAAAGGGGCGTTAGCGATGGTTTCGTGTTGCGAGCACCCAGCGGCAGCAGCGCGATGATTTTTCCAGCGTCTCGGCTGCAGCGGCTCGCAAACGTGCGTTAGCGACGATTTCCAGCACTCTTTTCTCTGAAGCAAAACTAGAGGCCCTGGAACTCACAGGAGCCTCATCAGCAGATAGCAATCCTCGCAGGGAGGAAGCAGGAGGTTGGTGGTGGAGTCAGATGTGCCTGAGACTCCAGCAGGAGGCTAGCTCTTTTCCTAGCCCTTGGGTAATTGCTGTAACAAAAATAAAAGTTCTCTCAAAAGTTCCTTTTCCTCTTCTTCAAGGTCCAGTGGTCACTGCTGCAGGCCAGTGCAAGAAACAACACACAAGTACAAGGATAGTCACTTCCTGCAGATTCCTCCAGTGGCACGGACAGAGTTTCCTCTCCAGATCCAAAAGCAATACAAATTGTAGGGGTTTGAGCACAGATATTTATACCCCAAAAGCCTTTGTTCTTAGAAGCTACCAGTCACTGAACCTAGCCAGAACCAGTTCTGCTCAGGCCTGGAGCACTTTGTTTACCAGGCTGCATCCTTCCTTTCAGAAAGAGGGGTCTGCTAGCAGACACACAGTGGGAGGTGGAGCCAGCATTCACCTTGCCAGGCACAGCCCTATTCAGGTCAAGGAGCCACCCCTCCCCACACTCTAAATGCAGATCTCTCTATTCAACCCAGGTCTGACTCAGCCTGTCCTGCCCCTCTAAAACCAGATAGCCAATACACATAACGGCAGAGCACACTGGAAGGCTTAGGCAAGAAAATAACTACTTTCTAAAAGTGGTATTTTCAAACACAGAATATAAAAATAAACTTCACTAAAAGATGTATTTTAATATTCTGAGCTCAGGCATACTAAATTCGTTTTTCTACCATGTCCCTGGGGTCAGTTAGGACTATAGAATGTAATAGTCAAACTGCCCATTCTAGCCTATGAGGAACAGGTAGCCTTACAGTAGTGAAAACGAAATGGGGTGTAATTCACTACCAGGACATGCTACATACACCAAGGCATGTCCTACCTTACCACATACAATGCACCCTACCATAGGGGTGACTTACAGGCTGCCAAGGGAAGGTTCAGGGGCTGGGAAGTGAGTACACTTCACAGCCAAGATGGCAGTTCTGGACTGCACACAGACACTGCAGTGGCAGGTCTGAGACACACTTTACAAGCTGCTTCTGTGGGTGGCACACATAAGTGCTGCAGGCCCACCAGCAGCATTTGGGTTACCAGCCCTGGGCACACATAGGCCACACTACTAGGGACTAACAGGTAAACCAAATAAGCCAATCAGGGATATACCAATTCATATAGACATATTTACCAAGGGAGAGCATATGCACTTTAGCACTGAACAGCAGTGGTAAAGTGCCCAGAGTCATAAAACCAACAGAAACAGGTCAGCAAAAATACAGGAGGCAGGCAAAAAGTTTAGGGGTGACCCTGCAAAAAGGGCCATTTCCAACACAATGCCTTTGTGAATTTTGGAGTCTGCAGAATCTGCCTCCCTATTTATTATTCTGCTGCCACCAGAGATGGGTCCTAGGACCATATCAGCTCTTTTTTCCTATGGCTAGGACTTTAGCTTCTAGAGCTATCCTCTTGGCCAGCTTCTGAAGATATGCATCTTCAGTATCTACCTCATCTGGGGCACTACTGAGGTTACTTCCACCAGTGGTGTGGTTATCTAAGGGGGCAGTGACGGAGTCAGTGTCTTCCCAATCTATCTCTTCCTCTTCTTCTACTACTTCCTCCCCATTGGGAGCATTCTGTTTGCCAGGGCCTTGTCATTATCTGCCAGCAACTGCTGGAGATAGGCTTTATGGGGTTTAGGGCCAATGGCAATTTTCCATGCTTTGCACAAATCTTTACATTGAGAAACTTTAGGATTTGCATAGGGACCCAGGCTGAGCTCCTGGCTGGTCCCTGCTGTACAGTCATGGTGTTTTAAAGTAAGTGGGGTCTTATTAGAGAATTACAAAAAACTCTAAGTACTTCTAAGGCCTTAACTACTTTAAAGTCTCTTAAGTTTCTAAAACAGTGGGGACATAACCAAGGCCATAACACTATTTTTAAACAATTAGGAAAAAATCAAAAATTGAAAAAAATTCTATTCTAAAGACAATTTTTTGATGTCCTCAGTGAAATCAATTATTAATCAAGTGGTACAACAAATGTTAAAGTCTTGTACCCCATCGCTGCACCACCAATGTAGGAAGCTGGCTCTTTATGTGATATTATCACTAGATGGTAATACCGTGCGCAGAGTCCAGGGGTTACCCCAAAAGTGTACAGGGCTCAATATAAAACCCAAAGTGCTCTATTAGTGGTAGTGTGGGCGAGCAGCCTTAGGCCTAACACAGAGAAGTGTAAGACATTTATTGCACACACATGATCAATAATGAACAAACGACTCAAGAAGGAGATCCAGACCAATTTTATATAATTATACATTGTACTTTATTTTAAGACCCAGCTCTTCGTAATAAGGTAAGCAGGTTTTTTTATTAAAAATACTTTTCAGCTTTCAGAAGTTTGACAGTGGAAGTTTCAGAGCAGGTCAATATTATCTTGTGGAGGAAAACAATTGTGCAATATAACAGGTACGTATACCACTTACAGTTCCAGTCTAGTCTTCGGGGGTCTCAGGCCAACACTGAGGGCAATGTCAGTTGTAGGGGACTGGTGGCACCCAAGAGGTGAAGGATTCAGTATTTGCCTGGAGGCGGTTGATACCGGCAATGAGATTTACCCTTGCGGTCCGCGGAGGGCAATGAAGTAGGTCAGTTTTCAGCAGACCACCAAAACGGTTACCGTCACGGTCGCCGGTGGCTGGCTGTTGTTGATAGGATTGAGAGGTTCCGCCGTCATTGGACCATCGCGGAGAGGTCGCGGTCAGGCAGGCAGGGCAAGAGGGGCAGAAGAAGGCTGACAGGGCCACTTGTAGGAGGATACGGGCTCTCGGGCACAGGGCTGGGCACAGCTCAGGTCATGGGGCCGAGAGATCCCCTGAGGTCATGGAGGCTGTCCTGCTGCGGAGTGTTCCTCTGACTGGGTAGAGTCATGTCGGCACATGTGCCGGTCCTCTACCACTGTGGTCATGGAGTTCTTTGGTAGCAGTGAGTTGCGTCGACACAAGGGTCTGTCCTCACTACTATGGATCTGGTACCGGCAGGCACCAGGGACTAGAGCCTCTAGTCTGAAGAGAGGTTCTTGGCACTCAGGTGAAGAGTGAAAGGTCTCTTGGGGTTCTTTGAGGCCTTGCAGAGTTTCTGGAAGAACAGCAGGTCCAGTGGTCAAACCAGTTGCAGGTGGCCGGGATCTTGCCGGGGGTTGTCTGCAGCAGTTCAGTTCCTAGTCCGGCAGCAGTCGTCTTCCATCTTCTTCTTAGGTCCGTCGAATCTGAGGGCCAGGTCTGGGGGAATAACCTAAATACTAAATTTAACAGGTGTTTTAGGGGAGTAGCAGGTAGGGCCAATTTGCACCTCACCTGGGGTGACTACAACCTCTATTATGCCAGCCTCCTGTGGGAGGGGGCATAGCCCTAGCCCTGATTGGAGGAGTCCCCCAACTTCAAGATGGCAGGGACCAAAAGTTGTGCTTCACCTTGCTTCCCCTACTTTACGTTTTGGTTGGCAGAGGTGGGCACACCTCCTATCTTTTGTATTTTCCTGCTGGTTTTCTCACCCAAAGTGGGGTTTGAACCAATGGCATTCATCTGCTGCTAGTAGCAGAGGTTGGGGGTCACATTACAAAGGCGGCAGGCCTTTGAACCTTCCCCCTTCAAGCACTGGCCCATCCTGGGGGAGGAGGCCTGGCACCTCTGCCCAGGATGTGCATTGGTTCTGGTCCCAGAGAGCAAGGTCTCCCTACCCAGGGGTCCAAAAACATGTTTGGTGGTGGCGGCGTTGCTTCAGCCAGTCAGAGACCACACCAGGGTTGGTAGGGATTCAGGGGGCACCTCTGAGGTGCCCTCTGGGTACAGGGTACAATAAATCCCACACTGGCATCTGTGTGGATTTATTGAATGAAATAGTTTGGTACCCAACACTCCTGTATTCGGTGAAGCCATCATGGTGCTGTGGAACTCGAGTTGCTGAGTTCCCAGCCCATGTACTCTCTATGGCTGCACTAGCACTTACAATATTAGGAAATGGTGCCCAATATTGTAGGGGCCTATCTGCAATATGCCCTCACCTGTAGTATAGTGCACCCTGCCTTAGGGCTGTGAGGCCTGCTAGAGGAGTGACTTACCTATGCTGTCAGGCAGTGCTAGCTGGCATGGGATCCAGGCAGGGTGCCATGTCAACTTTGTTGTTTTCTCCCTCACAGGGGCATACAGTCTGCAAGGGCAGAGGCATTCTTCCAGTGAGGGGGATCCCTAGGGACCCTCTTCAGCCCCCACGCCCTAGGTACCCAGGGTACCATTTACTAGGGACTTACCCTGGGCAGAAGTACCAATTGGGGGTTTGTTTTAGGTAAGCAGTACTGGCCCAGGGGACCTGGTGGACAGGGACCCTGTGCACTACATTTGAAACTACAACCAAACCAGGCAACAAGTGGGGGGCAAACCATGGACAAGAAGCAATTTCTCAGACATTGCTTTTGGCAGCACGTTGCGTGGTTCAAGAGTGACGCAAACCAGCTCATAAATAGGCCTCCAAGTATCTATCTGACTGTTGTACATCTTTCTTCCATCCTCTACCAAGAACATTTCCATTCATTCACATCTAATCATTCATCCAACATCTGACAATCAAGCATGCAACATCCACCCTGTTGTGCAACTACACCCCATCTATTTACCCAGCCATCCAGCAATGTATGCACCCACTGCCACCCAACCAACTACCCCGTTTTCTACCTTTCCAGATAGTCATCAATTTATCCATGTATCCAGACAGCATCCATCTAGATTGTGGGTTTGATCCAGCCCGCCACTGACCACCGATCATCAAAGTGATGGTGTTGCTGCGCTCTCCTCGGAGAGGATGCCGGTCAGTCGCTGTTTATTGTGGGGTGGTCCGGCCTGCCACATACTACCGATCAGAGTGGCGGTGGTGCTACGCTCTGCTGGAAGACAACGCCAGTCGGTCGCCACAGATTGTGGGTGTGGTACGGCTCGCCAGCGGCTGGATTGCTGCTTGGGTAACCCGAGGATCTGGTGAGTGCCCCTGATTCCCCCCTCGTCCCTGCTCTGCAACTGGTGCCCAACAGCAGATGCTGCCCCGATGACTATCTCCCACATATTGCCAGTGACATGACTCCCACTAATCATCCGTCCCTGAGGCTTGACAGTGAGGCTCTCGTCGCACCGCCCGGCTCTTTGGCTGTCACCAGCATCAGCCTCCGGGAGGGGCTTTGTTCCAGGATTTTGGGAAAGAATCATGTCATGCTAGACTATGGCTGGGGTACCCCGGTTCAATCGGTGGAACCCTCGATAACGAATCCTCCTTTTTGTAATACACTTCTTCACCATTGTCCTAAGGCAATCACAGAAGATGGCGCCACTTCATATGGCCAGGCAACTGAATGAGTAAAAAAAGGGGAAGGAAGAATGAAAGGAAAAAAAAGGAAACTAAAGTAGGACTACCCTCAACCTGCAGCAAACTCTGCCACTGTGGTGGACATCTTGGACTCTCTAGGTATGAGGCTTTTTTTTTAATGGTTTTTCACTTTCCTCATGCGTAGTTGGGTTCTTGCAATTTAATACTCATCACGTTAATCCTATCTGGTATTAGCTCATCTTATGGTATTGAAAAAGAGCGTACCTTTGCATCCTCAGCACTTCCACCATCCTATTGACACTAACGTGTAGCCATACTTGAGGGGAGCTCAGTTTCCACCCACCTCCCTTTAATGATTCTCATCCAGGCGCTATTTCAATTGTCACAGTATACCTGTTATCTCCAAGCAACTTTATTCACTGACCAGTCCCGTTTCTACCTGGATATTCAAAACTAATTCCCTGTCCTGTTCTCAGCTTTCAACTCCAAATATTGTTCATATGTCACACCTAAGGATCTCCTCCTTTCAGCCTCTCACTGTCAATGCGCATGAGTGCTCCTAAATCTGCTCCACCCGTCATAAGGCTTCACCTTAACCCATCACAGACTGGATACAGGGCTTGTCCCAGGCAGGCTCCATGCCTTCACGATCAACTACCCTCCCAACCTCTCAAAAAATATGGCCAAGAACACAAACATAGGTTACTAAAAACCTGACCTGAAACTCTTATCTCTGACCTTTACTTCTGTGCTAATAAGGGGAAATTAACCAATGACCTTATCTTCTACATCAGAAAACGGGCACGATGGAGGAACGTCTTCTATTCCATGCTTCGTATAACAGGTACCAGGAAAACACAGTACGGCCTCAAACTAACAGCCTCGCCCTCGACACTCTACAATGCGAACGCCACCATTTCCATTTACAATAATGGGATTCTCCTAATTCAAGCTTCGGATGACAATTTAGCCAAGATGGACAATATCTTCCCTACCCTCAATGCAGCTGTAAATTCTAAGTCTTCTCCTTTCCCCTTAAAACATAATCTTACAAACGGTATCACCTTCACATCTCTCCTCAGGCCTGGGTTGACCAAATCTGATCATAACCCCCCCTCACTCCCGAAGCGACCTCTGGTCCATCCAATCCTCTGACTTAGTATCATCAGAACCCACACAGTCCACATCACCTGTGAATCAAGCAGCTACTGGACCTACAGCTTCTCACACCTCCCCGGGCTCCACACGGATGCAAATTGGATCCCCTGTTGAGGATTCCTCTCCCGCCTCCCCACCCCTTTCCTCCTCTTGTGAACCTCCCTGCTTGATCTACCCTAACATGCTGTCAACCCAGTCTATGTCCAGGCGACTACCTTCCCTGGATCCTATCCCACCCAACCCACTCTACCTTTAGTTTGCTCTCATCTCATCTGCCACATACAAACCCTATCACCCGCCATCCACCACCGGCTCCTCTCCCCTCTTTAACAGGGATTCAACAAGACCGCACTGCCTCATGCACTCCCTCTAACCTTCTCAATGCCACCTTTGTCCCTGCAGCGATCATTCAAGGACCCACCCCCCACCGGAACTACCCACACAATCCTTATCCAACTATCAAAAATCAGACTGGGCTGCTCGTCTTGATGAGATCTCGTGTCACCTGCGTCTTCTCACAGACAAACTCAGAGAACTGAAGGCCATTACTATCGAACATCTCCCCTTACTCAGAACACTTAGCACGCTAGGGACCCAACCTAGTGCCCTTATTGACACAGTTCCTGCCCCTGTCACACACACATTTCATAGCACCTTTAAAACTTCACCCCTCCCAAATGTCTCCTCTTGCCCCAGAAGACTTAAGGATTATCTCTCGACCAGTGAAATCTGTGATCTACTCGTATCTTAGTCCCTCTCTTTAGTCTCTGACAAGTCCCTACCGGGTCAAATCCAAACTATCCACGCTAACCCTGACAGAGAACCTGCCTACAATCCCAAAGCTATAAATAGCGAAAACCTCAAGCGTGTTATCATCCTCCAGCCCCCTACTCCCAAATTAAATGATCAACTGAAATGCGTACTTCTCAACTGCAGATCAGCTAGTAAACATGCCACCGATATCTATGATCTCATCCTGACTAACGATATAGATATCACTATCCTCACAGATACCTGGCTAAATTGCTCATCCTCCCCTACCCTTGACCTTCTAGTCCCACCTAGTTATGATATAATTCGTATGGACAGATCTTTGAAACAGGGTGGAGGAATAACCTGAATACACAGAAACACACTCTAGGTATCACAATCAGAAACCCCCACTCCGATCTACTGCGAATATCTATGCATCACCATATTGTGCAAAACCCGCACTATCTGCAAATTACATACATTTACCACCCCCGGGAGACAATCTTTCCTTCATTGAACACTTAATGGAAATCATCTCATCCAATGATGACCCTCTAGTGTCCCAAATCTTCCTGGGAGACTTTAACCTCCGCTTGTCTAACCCAAATGATCACATAGTAAATTATCTCAAATCCTTCCTTTTGGTTCAAGAACTGACACAATTCTGTGATAGCCCAACTCACAACAAGGGTGAAACTCTGGACCTCATCATAGCCAAAGGAAACACCATCACACTGGACTCCATTACCCCATGCGATTGGTCCGACCACTACTGCACCCTCTTCTTTATCAACAGGAAGGTGCCAGTAAAGGGGGTCCAGCACCAAGAAAACGAAGCAATGGAAAATGAACCTCCGAAATATAAACACTGAAAAGCTAGCTACCCATTGTAAAAATGCCTTGCCTTCTCAAGCAGACCTGAAGGATGTTCATATCCTCACTGATTTTTATAATTCCTCTATCTCTGGTATCATGGATATTATAGCCCTTTTACAACATAAAAATGCATCCCACAAAATTTCCAAACCTTGGTTCAACTCCAACCTAAACTCGGAACGCCATAAATTGAGGGCGGCCGAAAGATCGTGGAGATCCATACCATCCATCAAACGTTTAAACCTTTTTAGAGCTATCAGGAATTCTTACAACAAAAAAATCAAGTCTGCAAAAGCCGACTTCTTCAGATCCCAACTTAATCAAGCTAAAAACCGCCCTAAGAAACTTTTTGAACTCATTAAACAACAATCGGTCAAGGCACCCAACCACCATGACCTTGGTGACAGCTCTCCTACGTGTTACGATTTGGCCGCCTTCTTGTCCCAGAAAACTAAAAACATCAATATAGACATTAAATCAAAGAGGGCTCTTTTCTCAATGTATGAAACCACTGCCCCACTTACCGACCAAGAGCCACTCATCTCCCCCAGTGTAAGCCACAAGAACAATGCATCTTGGCACACCTTTACTCACCTCAGCAAAAGGGACATCTACATCACTCTTCTTGCAATCAACCCGTCTAACCACTTCAACGACCCTCTTCCACCTCCTATCTTCAAAGAAATAAAAGGCTCCATCCTCCCCTTATGGTCCATGATCGTCAATGCTTCACTAGTGCAAGGCACTATCCCCGACTGTCTAAAAGCAGCGCAGGCATCCCCCATTCTAAAAAAAACTAACGCAGACAGCTCTGATCTGAATAACTTCCATCCCATTTCCAACATCCCCACTCTGGCGAAACTTCTTGAAAAATGCATGCTAACACAACTCTGCTCACACATTGAGAAATTCCAACTGTTGGATCATCATCAATCTTGTTTCCGGAGTGGGCATAGCACCGAATCTGCACTCACTCACATCACGGATGACATTTTAAAGTTCCTAGACCATAATGAATCTTGCTTATTGATCCTCCTTGATTTATCTTCTGCCTTCGACACTGTGAACCATATCAAACTACTTTCCACTCTAGAACACAGGATTGGCTTATCAGCATCGGTATTGAAATGGTTCACTTCCTTCCTCTAAAACAGATCCCAAAGAATCAAGATGAATCAATCTCTTTCTCAGCCCCATAAAGTAACTATGGGGGTTCCACAGGGGTCCGCCCTATCACCCATACTCTTCAATTTACTCTTGGAACCTTTAGCAAATGCCTTGAACTCCGCAAACATTCTTTTTCATATGTATGCGGATGACACTCAACTTTTCTGAAAATCACCTCCCCAGAAGACCTCATCTCACTCAACTCCATCCTGATGAACGCTCAAAATTAGCTCACTGACAACTACCTCATGCTCAACACATCCAAAATTGAATTCCTTCTCATCGCTCCCCCTAGCCACATTCCCAAGATTGACCTTTGGATGAAACACCTTACAGCCTTCAACTGCGCCTCCCACATTATTGAGTCAGCTAAATCCCTATGATTCACACTAGACATGCACTTGAATATGAAGAACAATATCAGCAATGCAACCAAGGGAGCTAAACATCAGTTGAGCATACTAAGGAATCTCAAACCATTCCTTCCACAGAAATACTTCAAATTGGCGGTTCAAGCTCTAGTTTTGCCAAGACTAGACTACGGTAGTTCCACACTCTGTGGCCTCCCCAAACACAGCCTGGCCCCACTAAGGGCTTCCATTAATACCGGGGCTAAATTTATTACTGGGACAAAAAGAAAAGATCACATACCCCAGCCCTAAAATACCTAAATTGGTTACCATACGAGGCAAGAATACAGCAAAAAATTGCCTGCATGATGCACAAAGCTCTTCATTTCAAGACCCCCATCTATCTGGTTCAAAAACTAGAATTATCTGGGGGGTGCAGAGCGTCACAAAGTGCAAGTTCAATGCTCCTGAAACCACGGATTTTCCACAAAAAGAGATCTAGTAACAGAGCCTTCTCAGGCATTGCCCCGAAGATTTGGAACTCTCTTCCTCCGGAAGTCCGTACAACCTCCTCCACCGCTTCCTTCAAAAAGGAAGTGAAAAAAAATCCTAATGCTCAAGTTCCTGCCCTAATAGGCTTCGGCTCCTAGACTTCATTACTGCCCTCTATTCGGTTGTCTTGATTGACTTTTACATGGTTATATACCTGGGAATAACATTGTTAGCATGTGTTGTACATTCATGTGTTCTAATGTTCCTCACCCATTACTGTATCTGCCCTACCCTTATGTGAAGCGTTCTGATACCTACAGGAGTCTTGCCCGCGCCTTGCATAACTATGTAACAAATGTTTTGCTTCCCAATAATGTATCCCTCTTACCAAAAATTGTGAAGTGCTCTGATACCCGTAAGGGTCACGTTCGCGCTATACAAAACTTTATAAATAAAAATAAATATGTCTGCATATGCCTGTATACGGCTATGTCTTTTTGTTTATGTGTGCTACGTGTGGGATATTGGACCTGCGTTTATATAGCACTTACTTCCCTGACAAGGCATTGACAGTGTCTGTGTTGTTATGTTTGGCATCTAAACGCATAACATCATACAGCAAATTCAACAAAGAGCCCATCCACCTAGAAAAATCCCTATTCACTTTACCAAAGCAATGCTTGTTTTAATCTTTTTCACAACTGTAAAAGCGTGTTTGCTAGAGCATACTTAAAGAAATACTTCACAGCTTCTCTGTCTTCTCTCCTAGACGCTCTCTCATTCTCAGACTTTCAACAAATACTCACGTCTTCACGGAGACTTTCTGTCTCCTTGATTGATAGAGGCGTTCCAGCCTTTCGAGTATGTTCCAGCCAGGCAGCCATTTCAGCTAATGGCCGAGGAGGGCGGGACCGCCTTCTGCCCCAGCGGTCCACACCTGCGCACATTGTCGGTTGATTCATCTGCTCGTGCCATAAAAAGACAGAAGGACTTAGCATTTCACACAGACTGTTGACAAGCAGTACCCTATTCTTTGCCAATTAAGAATGCATTTCATTTAGGTTTCGAATTCGGACATGAATGTCTAATGAGGAGAAGGACTGGGTCAGTCGAATCATCCATTCGTGTTTTAAAGCGCTCACGGGTTAGCGTGCATTTGAAGTTTCCTTTCCTAGCGGTGCAGAAGGCCAAAGATTCCCCAGGCATAGCAAATTGCAAATCTGTTTCGCCCTGGAATTTAATGTGCCCCTTACTCAAACTCTGGGAACTGGGATCTGCGCCAAATGGTAGGGTAAATGACCGTGCCGTGTCTCTGCGTCGCTTGACAAAGAGAGGCAATGATCGGTTAAAATATGCAAAAAAGTATTGGACCCCCGTTATGAGCAATTAAAAGGCAAGATTTTGTACGTAACTGCCTGGAGAGTTTCAATTTTCGTAATGGTATGCAGTGATAAAAAAAAGTTCTTTGTCGTTTTTAGAAGAAAGTTCATAACATCGCCCATTTAGAAGCACCTTCTAGTTTTCTACGGCTACTTTTTCACTCCATATTAACTTAGCCATGCTGCATAAAACTTTACTGTCGTATTCGACTAGTTTCCCAAGTTCCAAATTGAGCACTTCAATTACTCTTGTTTACAAGTTAAATTATTTGGAATCTTCTATGCAGACATAATTGGAAAAAATAAGAATTAGAGTGCAAAAACTGCAAATAAGCAGAGATTTTGACATAGAATTAAATTATTGACAAAAAACATTTAGGGGTCACGTTAATTGAATCAGGATTATTGGTCCAGCTCAGGAAAAACTTAAAGTAGGAGGGGCAGGCATTTGCCCTTTAGCACCAAGTACTGAACTAAGGCGATAAATGACGCCATTGAAATTTGGCAGTCCAGGGCAGTGGCCTCATCTCCTCTAGGAGGAAGACTGTGGGGTTACAAAAACCCCAGGCCAGCAATAGAATGGGGTTCTTCAAGAGTCTGTCAGGAGTCCTTTCCATGATGGTGTTTTACAACAATGAGAGAAGATTTGGTGGGATCAAGCCAGCCCATGCCACATCAAGGGCTTACTTCTTATTTTTCATGAGTACGCTGTAAGTGAAATAAGTGGGATGGAGACGTTTTGCCATGCACCTTGGCTGAGATACAATACAGATGATCTAACGGTTTGGGAATGTAGTCGAATGTAGGATAAACCTGAATTAGCAGAAAAAGGGGAATGGAAAGGCTAAAGGAAATTTATAGACCATACTATGCAGACATAATGCGTGGCAGAGCCCTAAGTAGTGTACGGGCTGTAGGAAAATAGATTATTAATTGGGGTGGGTGACAGCCTGCTTCAAGAAATAATTAGAACTCTTGTCAGGGTAAACCCATAAAGGCACTAAATTAAACTGACCTTTACCCCCAGGAGCTAAAGCACAAACCAGACAGGACAATGTGAAAAGTATTTATGCAGTACCAAAACAGTAATATGGTCAAAATGCAAAACAATAAAAGTCCCAAACCAAATTAGAAAAACAGTGAAATATTTAAGAAAGAAAATTAAGCCAAAATGACAAAAATCCAATAAGGGGAAACAGAGATATGACTTCAAAAAAATGTAAGTAGAAATAGTGCAATAAAGCACAAAGCATCAGTGATAGTAAATGGTCAAAGTGGACTAGGACCTGGGCTCAGTTTGAGGCTGACCACAATGGAGTGTGGGCCGGGTACACCAACCAGGTTCGTTCTGGGCAAAGATTTTACCTTCTTACATAGTGTTTTAAGCCCCAATTCACCACTGTGGTACTTTTCTAAAAGTCCCCCAGGACCTCTGTAGTGGCACTTAGAGACTTATAGGGTGTCAGGCAGAGGTCAACTGCAGGGCCAAGTGCAGGTCCAGTTGTCATTGGTCAGCTGGGTACTTACAGTAAAAGACCTCAGGAGCTAGTTGTCTCCCTACAGCTACCCAGGAGATCAGCTAACTGACAGTTGGAGTCCACCTCTTTGTCCTGGGAACAAGAAGGAGCCGGTCCAGTGCTCTGGAGTCCTCTCATGTCACAGACATTAGGTCCAGTCCTCTTCTGATCTTCCACAGATCCACAAAGTGGTCTGAAATGTTTGCCTGGGAATGACACATGTATGCCTGGATCTAGTTAGTGGTTGGGGTAACTCCTGGCCCTCCCTAACCAAAGGGGCAAAAGTTCCCGGTGTCAAACGTATCTCCTTTTCCAGTAGTTCCTGTCCATCTTACTGCAGACAGACCCAAAATGCAATGTGGCAGGGCATTTTCAAAATGGCAAAATTTTTCAGCCACACTAAACTTGAGCTCTGAACTCTGAGGCCTGAAGGTGTGAATGGGAAGTATACTATGAGAATTTATGTGCCCTCCCACATTTAATGCTAAAATCCAGTTCGAAGCAGCACTGTACCCAGAATAAACTCAGAGGCATAAGTCTGGTAGGAAAAAGTCAGAGTCCTACAGCAATCAGACAGGGGATCCAGAAGAAGTGTCTTGACATCCTGTTCTCTCCCCTTTAAGTATGCCCCATCTGTTACATGTGACTCAACCGACCTGTCAAACAGGATTGGATACTGCACTGCCAAAAGAAGTCCCACAGCCCCCACCCTGCATATTCTGCTGAACTCAGAGGAGTCATCTCTGCCCATTCAAGTAAGCCTAAAGTTGGCTCCTGAGAAACATTCACACCTTTTTCATAACTATTCCGCGCTAATCACTGGCTGAGAGCTGGCAAAGGCTCATGCTATTTAGCCTTCTGACAGTTCAGGCAGGTAAAGGGCAACTTTCTAAAAGCTACTTTTGCTTAATATTTATTAAAAATCTGAATTCACAATTGAATATGATATTTTAATAACTATTACAAAAATGTGCTTAATTGTTTTTCTACCTGGCCCCATTGCGAAGATACAGAATTGGTATTTTACATCATTTCCAAGTGTTTCTCTAGGGCCCAGCCAGCTGTCCTACAGTGAAATTCGTTTTTGATTGATAGTCACTATGAGGACATGCTAACTTTAAAAATCTACATGTCTTACTTTTAAATACCATACACCCTGCCCTGTGGGCAGCAAGTACAACATAGGGGTGATCTGGTAATATTTAAAAGGAAGCTTGTTACTGTTAAAAGGATTATTTTGACAGGTCCAATTGCGCTTTACATTGCAGCAGTCAGACTACCCAGTGTTTGGACAAAATGTCGAGTTCAATTTATCGTGTGGACAAAATATTGTGTCAAAATCCTGGAATGACCTAACCCTCCACCTCCGAATCTCACTCTCTTATGTGTAATTCAGAAAGGGACTCAAGACCTGGCTGTTTGACTGAGCATAGCGATATCTCAGCACTTGGATACCCTCAAAGTGTTAGAGTCCATGAAGAGCTCTGAAGTTTTAAAATCACTGACACAGGCATTGGTGCTTTCTTCAAAGGAGAGCTCAGACCTAGAAGTGGGGCCATTAAAGGTAAATGAAACTCATTTGGTATGTCTTCTTGCCTGGTTGGTCATGGTCTGTGTTATGCAGTTCCTTCATTGCTCATACTGCAGCGACTACTACCAACAGCGCCTCTACGAGTACTACGACTGCTCCTGCTACGATTCCTACCATGGCTGTAGTTACCAGTAAAACAACTAAAGTCCTTTAAATCAGGTTGTTTTCTCTTTTAAGTCTAAAACAACAAATCATATTTATGAAAGACAGCAAAGCATGGGGAACAATATTATAGTGCTATACAGTATGTTTTAAACAAAGCTATGATTGTAGAGCGAGCAGCAGTGTGACTGTATAATTTTCACTTGTGTCTCTAAATTGTTTATATGACTTAGAGTTGCTGCAGGGAAGCATGCTGTGGAGTTATCATCCTGTTGCAGCTTTAAACATTTGGTAATTAAGTTTTCTGTTTATTTCAGATAAAAGGCTTTGCCTCAAAGAGTTTGTAACTTGGTTAGCAATACAATCTGTTTTATTCAGGAGAGCAGTATGCTGTCTCAGTTGTTTTTATTAATTTTGTATTTAGTGGATTACTATGATGGGGATATTATTTATGAATGTGTTATTCAGTCTTTGGTAATGATAAATTTGATAAGCACTGCAATACGGACAGCAGTTCTGCTTGTCACGTGGCCGATAGGGACATTGTCGACATCGCTAAGTTGGCATGAACCCAGCAGCCATGATGCTGCTTTTGCGCACGTTACTACATGGCTTTATTTTTGCAAGACTCTGTTTATGCCTTTCACATGAGAACCGTCTGCTTTGTTCGTTCTCTGCCTGTTCCTGGAGTTTAGTCTGAACACTATGACCAGCGTCGATAAACAATGCCCCTTGTTATTCTATTCTGGTCAGTCCCTAGCACCTAGACAAAACATGCTAACACAGCTGCGGCTGGAAACGCGTGCTTTGATATTATGGGGATGCATGTTTAGGTAACACACACTTGGAGAGGGAGTTTTCCAGGCAGAAGAGCAATGCGGTTCCTATGATGTAGATATACCATCTAAGCACTAAGGTATGGGGTCTCCTGACAAAGCCAAGAGATCTTCTATTATATAATAATACTTCTTACCAAGGGGAGGATGGTTAGGCCTCATAGTCCTTTATCCACTGTCTTTATATGATGGCATCTCCCTTTATGATATATGGCCTTGCTGCAATGCTAACTGTATTAGTTTTATGCATTGTACTGCTGGTTGTGGCTCGTATACTGCGTTTTGTAGAACAATAGTTAAAATAAACATTTTAAACTATATTCGTGTTTTGGTCAGTTCTTATTGTGGACATGTACGAGAGAGCGAGCGAAAAGGTGTGTCTTGTTACCGCGATTCCTGAGAGATCTGTGAGTGTTGTGTTCTGGGTGTCTAATCATTTGCTTCTTCATGAGTGTGTAGGAGAGCGAGTGAGACACTATAGCTAGTCGGTCCTGGGTTCGTGGGCACTAAGGTGGTGGGAAGGCTTAGCCCCTATACACCGAGGTCCCATTTTCCTGCGCATAGTTCTGTGTATGTGCAAAATCCCTGCAACAATCTAGTGGTTTGATGGCTTAATCAGGTACCCAATTTTAAGAGTAAAGGTGTGTAGCTTGCAATCAATGGGTCAGATTCACAAACATTTTATGATCTTCCTGGGTTTAAATTGGATCAAAAACATATCTTGTGCATTCACTAACTGTAAAAGAGAATTTGCATGTGCACAGATTTGGAATGTGTATCAGTGCACTGCTTTGCACAAACAAATTTCACTGAAAACAACCTTGGCATGCTAGAAGATAAATCCACATCCCTAATTTACAGTGACGCACTAGAATCTGCGTCTAGGACACCTCCCATTTCACTAAGATAGTCCTGAACTAGTTCAGTCCAGACCCGCAGCAGGACAGACAAGGAATAAGGAACAATGAAAGCAAGAAACAAAAATACCCCCTGCCAGCATTACAGACCCCATATGTGCTTCTAATTAAAAGCATCAGCGGTGGAGTACAGAATTATACTATCACAACCGACGTAGGTGTGGAAATACAATTATAAGCAGTGATATGTACAGAGTGGATTTACTAACAGCTTGGCCAAACAAAGGCTGGTACAACCTAACAGGCTAGGAATCCTTGTAATGTAGTGAGAAATGTATAATACAAAGTACTTATTGGCTCTATTGACTAACATGGGAAAACTTTAACAAAGTATTAAAATGATAGATAGAATGAATCCAACAACTTGCCAAGGTTAGATGTACTATGACTATTACAGAAAAGAAGTTATAGAACTTGCTTTTTTGGTGAGCCAAAATCCAGCCTTCCAGCAGCCTCTCTTGATTTGCCAGCCTTTGACAGGCTAAGTCAAACTGTTCTGATGAGGTGTGAAGTGACCTGCATTGAGACAAAGGACACCTGGTGGGAGGAGATCTGCAGCTGCAGAGCAAAAGGCAGGATGGGGGTGGAGTAGCCAAACTGGTCTTCAAAGAGGGGATGACAGTTAGGACAGGACACAGGCTCACCCCCACATCCTGCACCCCCAGCCAGACAGGAGTGCCAGTAATTGAATTAGCAGAGGGGCTGGAAGTGGAGTTTTAGGGAAACATAGCCACACCAGTAGGTTAGCTTAGCCAGATCTTAAACTCCAAGAGAGAGTTTCTCCATTCTGGATCTTAACCCTTTCCGTGCTCATGACGAGCTCAGCTCGTCATGCTGCGCGGTAGCGCTGTGCGCATGACGAGCTGAGCTCGTCACGACCCCACCCGCGATCGGAATGTCCAGCATACGAGCGGAATTCCGAACGCGGTCAAGGGGTTAAAGGAATAGTGCTTTTTGGGACAAGAATATGCCACAATTTGGAGGAAGTTGTCATAACTGAGGGTGGCACCCTGCACCCCAACGGTAAGGAAGGCCCCTCTGCTTGTCACCCAAGAAATCTGGATAAATATGGGAGAGAAGCCCAACAACTCAGATCTCTGACTAAAACTGCATGAAGAAGAAGGATTGCCCTGCTTAAACCCTGGCCTGCACCAAGAGGTTCGAACTCTGAATGACTGCACCTACTGCACACTTTGGGAACTATAGCCCTAAGGACTTTGCCTTGCTTTGAAAAGTGAAGGAGTGGGCTCCCTGATAGGAACAGGGTTAAAGAGCTTCACCTGCATCATCTCCAGCAAGAAGAAACCAGCTGACCACCTTCAGCTGGACCTTGAAGGATTTTGCAAGGTGCATTGTCTAAGATGTAAACCCAACATCCCAAGGAGCAACTCAGAGCTTATGGAACCTTGGATTGGATTCCCTGGCTACCGTCCCACAAACCCACAAGACCAGAACCGGAGGAATGTCCTTCTCCTACCTCGCCTCCAAGACATGGAACACCCTGCCCATTCACCTCAAGAAATCACCCTGACTGACACAATTCAGGAAGGACCTCAAGACCAGGCTCTTTGGATGAACTCAGCACTTAGGCTGATCCGCTGCACCTTGAGCACTGTGAGACCCTCACAGGTGAGTAGCTATGCTTTACAAACTCTGATTGATTGATTGAGTGATTGATTGATTGCTGTTGTGGAGACTTTGGAACCCCAAAAGCACCATCTGGAAGAAGATCCAGAAGTTTGGAGAGTTTTTGTCAAAAAGCTCCATAAGGTGAAGGTAAAGTGTATCTGACCCACGCTTCATCGCGGTCAGCCTGAAACTTTGACTATGTCCCGGTCAAGCACAACTAGATGTCCCAAAGTAGAGCTTTAGGCTTTTAGGCTCCAGAACATGTTTATTCTTTAAAAATTCATATCTCTGATATGCTACATTGGATATTTGTCATTTTGGTGTCATTTTTATCATAACAATGTTTACTATTTTTATAACTTGGTGTTGAATTTTTATTGTGTGTTTTGTCCTACTAGTTTAATGTATTGTTTTTAAATGCTTTACACCCCTGTCTCCTAAGTTATGCCTACCTGCTTGCAGCCAGCTAAGGTTTGAGCTAGGGAATAATTTATTGAGACCTTGACTGGACCTTATGTTGTGATTGTGGTCTTATTTACTACTTAAACCTATTAATAAACCACATTTCAACATATGCTGAATGTGGATTACCTCAACACAATGCCACAAACTCCAGTGAATACACTCTGACATAGACAAGTCTGTCCCCCTTTGCCAAAATGTGACTCTCAAAATTGATAAACAGCCCAAACTTAATCGAGGCTGGGCTGGTAAAGATATCACACATATAGAGCATCTATTATCTGATGGGGCTCTGAAATGTTTTCAGCATCTCTGTAATGACTTCAATATACCAGCTGACCTTGGCTGGCGCTACCAGACGATACATAACTGTGTGGGTGGACGATTGTGCCCTTGTTCCATAGCTCTCCCAAGATTGCATATTCTACAATATTTCAATGTTTTTTAGCACTGAAGGGGGCAGGTATAGGGTAGGTAAACCCTTTTAGTGGACGCCCTTTACCCTTAACCCACAGTCCAGGCTACCAGAATTCATTGGCAAGGAATACTGTAGTATCCTGTATATGTAATAATCCTGTTCCTTTCTCCCTAGCTGCTCAGCCAGTGTGAATGTGCTGTGCAGAATGTTGGTTTGGTGATGCTGAATGGAATGTTTGGGTGCCTGTGAGGTGAAGTGTGACAGTTGGAGTATGGGCTGTGCAGCAGGCAGGCTGCTCCTGGTGGGGCTGTTCTACATGAACTTAACAACCTGCAACTAAGACTAAAAAACCTCTTAAAATACATCTCGGCTACTGTACTTTCTTCATTACATTTTTGGTGACGATTTGGAGCTTGAGAAAGTACGTGTGCAAAGCAATCATTCTAAGAACACCTCACACGAAACTACCAGAAACTTTAAGAGTCAAGAAACAAGCTGCAAGACTGAAGTGCCTCGCATGGAAGCCTCACCAGTATCCTGTTCATCGGACGGCCCCAGTCAAGACGTGCTTCAGTTATCTACAGCATGTGGACGTCATGCTTTTAAGTCAACCAACACCTGTGTATGCGTCCAACAGCTTGTATCTGGCTATCTCTTTGTACAGGCCGCAGCCAGCGAGTGTCAGTTTATTCAATAAATCAACCCCCAGTCATACAAGCAGCATGTTGGAGTTTGTATAATGGTAGACTGGCTATTAAAGGGAACTCACAGCGTCTACAGATTTGTGTGCGGAGAGCCTGCAGCGATGTTTATGCAATGATTTTTCACTCCTGTATTTGCGGTGAGCAAGGTTGTCGGGGTCTCTGCTAGTCAAGCTTCGCTGTGCTTGGATTCAGGTTTTTTCTAAAATTCTGGTCAACTGTGAGTACTTTGCTTCATTTCCATGGCGCTGTGTTCGGAATTTAATTATCACCGTTACTGCATCACAATGCACGAGGCTTACCGCGTTGATGCCGTCAGTAATGGTGGGTGCTCAGTGCGCATCCATGGCATGGGATGGTGCAGCCGCAGTCTCCGTGCTGCAGTTCAAGAATGTAGGCTGTTCATCAATGTCTGGTGCACGCACCCGCCGGGAGCCACCCGGCGCTAGGTAATGTGCGTGCCACCATCTTAGATTGCCATCACAGAAGAGGATGACAGTGTGACGATCCATAGCGCATATCTGTATCACACATGACTCCCAGTTTTTGGGTATTGTGGAGCGTTTTCACCACAGAGGATTCTAGGTTCAAAAGTTAAAAGTTAAAAAGATGGGCTCCGTCTATCGGATGGTTTTCGATTTGGCAAGCTACTATGACACTAAGCAATCAGCAGGTCAAACCGGTGTCATGTTCGAGCACAAATTTCCTGCAGCTTTGGATCATTTGGCAATGTTAAAATCTTGCAGTAATTTGAAGGTTTTAAGGATGGAGAATTATCTTTGTACATTATGTTGCCCCCACTTTTTTTCTGATGTTTACACTGGTTTCTGGCTATAGTCTGGCTGGGCCCCTGCTAATCAGGGCCCCAGCCTCTCTGTTCTCTCTAAACAATTTGGAGTGCACTCTAGGTGCACTAGTGATTGGATACTGTGGTACCTTATGAGTCCCTGGTATATGGTACCTTAGGTACCAAGGGCATAGGTACTTCACAGGCCTACCAGGGGCTGAAGCATGTATTATGCCACCCCTGGGAAGCAGACTAAATCTGACACCACAGGCCTGCTACTGCAGCCTGGGTGAGGTGGTGCTAGCACTACCCACTGAGATATAGGTCCCCTATATCTCTCCTGCACACACATATGAACCTATCAGTCACCCCTAAGGCAGGCCCTATCAATCCTGAGGGCAGGGTGCTTGGCTTCTATGTGAGGGGGTGCCTCTGCCTGAGCAGGGCCCCTCTGCAGCTCTCAGAGTCCATTCTCTGGTGCTGTTTGTGGATGCGGTTAAACCATATACTTTTAAGTGCATTATATCCTCGCGGTAAAATGCTAACTTTGGAATGGCTGCATCGAAACATGTCGTGTTTGGTGTCAAACATCTTGGAATACTACCCCCCGCCAGTCCTGGTGGCGGGGTAGCATTCCACCCTTCTAGAGGGATAGACATGTACCTACTGTGGAAACGCGGTAGAATCCTGCAGAGCCCGGGCATCACAAAATGGATGCCACCAGTCACAGACACTGGGCTGCCCTCCTGCTGATGACCAACACTCGCAGTGGAGGAAGCCCAACAATAGATATCCTGTCCCAAGTGGGTGTGACCACCTCCCAGACAGGGTTTAGTGTATTGGGGCTGGGTGGGTGCACTCTTAGAGTGCTTTGAAGTCCTGCACTGGGGGAGCAGAAGGCTCCTCTGTGCATATGCCAGTTCAAACCGGCTCAGGGGCTACCTGCCCCTGCTCTGGCACGAAACTGGACAAAGGGAAGTGGGTGTAGCCACCCACTCCCCTGACCCTCCCATAGGTAGGGTCATAGAGCTAGTCCCTCCCTTTCTTTTAGTATAAGAGGGGGAACCTGTGCATTGCACCCTATATTTCCCTGGACGACGCTCTGAAGAAGAATCCTGGACCTTCGACGTTCCACTACCTTTGGAAGACTGAAGAATCTCCCTTGGAGTCAAGGAGTGACTCCCCTGCTTGGCAGGCACCAAAAACTACAAATGACGGTCGCAAACTAGCCGCTCCCGCCGGAGTCCGAAGTCCCTGCAGCCCAAGAAGTGGATTTCCTGACTTCTCAAAGGCCATCGAGAGTCCCCAGCGAAGCTGAGGCCAGTGGACCCCAAGAGTAATGAGGAACCGCGACCCCTAGGTACCGTGCACTATTGTCGAGTGAAACCCTTTCACAACATTCCACGATTTTGTGCTTTGGACCACGTGTGGTCCCAACCTCCAGCAGGAATCCCTCCGAAGATCAGAGGCCTACCATGTCCCGAGTGACCGTGGGCCCCTGTGAGCAAATGCTCCCGTGGCGTCTTCGCGATCACTTGCCAGCCGGCTTGTGGGTCCCCAGAAGACTTTCTAAAGACACCAAAGGGCTCCCCTGGTTGCTCCAGGCCTGCCCTGATTTACCCTCGCTGGGTGAGTCCCCCAGACCTTGCTGGTTTGCGCCATTGCCTCTTCGCACTTTCCGCGAGACTTGCTATTACCAAGGCTTGTTGGCTCCGATCGAGTCGCCGACACCGCAGTAAGCTGCAGACATCGTGGAACACACCGAATCCAGCTCCTGGTCATCGTCGATGCCTCCTGGACCTTGTGGCTGAAGAGTCAAGGCAACCGCAAACAACCTGAATCTTGCGACGACGGTGGGCATCCATCTTCCTTGCCCCGAGTCACGGCCAAGTGACTTTGAACACTGTCCCCTCTGCTTTCAGGTCTTCCATCTTCCGAATCCAGGCTTGGATTCCACCGGACACTTCTTCGGACTTCACAAGCAGCAAGTCTTCATTGTCCTCCATTGAAAACGACGCCGCGACCCGACACCAAAGGACACCTATGCACCCGGCTTCCCTGGGTGAGGTAACTCCAGCACTATGGTGCTCCTGTGGGTGTTGGCCCTAGAACTACTTACCCTGTAAGTGACTTGCTTGTAGGTTCTCCCGAAGTATCCTAAAACTCTTAATTTCCAACGCGACTTGCCCCATTGAAGTCAACGGCGATTCGCGCCTGTGTATCCACACTGCACGCGTCCCCGTGGGTCCTTTACTTACCTGCCTTGGGTGGTTTCGTGAGGCCCCAGCACTTCTGAAGGCCCTAGGCCTTGTCCCTTTGCAAGTCGTTGTTTCTAAGTCTCTTTTTTAGTATATGGTCTGAGTACGCCCCTAGGGCCCCAGCCATATTTGTGCTTAATTTATTGTGAAACGTTGATTTGTGCATATGTCCTTGACTTCTAATCTCATAAAGAGATTAGTAGAGAGTTGTTAATAATAAATACATATATATTTGATATATATACCTGTGTGGTGTCTTTTCATTTGGTGATTCAAGAGATTGTGTGGTAAAACAAGCTGCTTTACATTCCTTCAAGACTTAGCCTGAAGGCTGCTCTCCACAGCTACCACTAGGATAGCTTTCTATAAAGGTTGTCTTAAACCTATCTACCATAAGAGTCGAATTGTTCTGGTGCAAGGTGTCCACTTTAATTAGTGAACAGCATATACCAGGCCAACTTCTCACATTGGTGGCAGCGTGTGGGATTCCAGCTTGCTATTGTTTTACCAGAAAATCTCTATTTGAATTACTAACTGAAAACCACTATAGGTACTTAAGGTACATATAAAGTCAAGCTGTCATAAGGTTTCTGCACATACACAGAGCTATGCACAGGAAAATGGGACCCCGGAATACAGTGGTTTGCCACCATATACCGTAGCACCCAAAAACCCCAACCCAACTAGCTTAGCATCCCATTAGCACCCAAGTACTAATGTTTGGACAACCCAGAACACGGTATCTTTATCTCAGGACTCACAGAAGCAAGAACACTCTTTCGCCACTCACTCGTACTTGTCCACAAGGTGCGTAGGAAGAGACACTGGATAGGTTAAAATGTTTATTCCAACTTACGTGCTCTAATATACAGTACACGTGTCAGTACTAATAGCATAATGCATATGACTAATATAAGCAGCATGGTTACAATTCCATAGAATACAAACGGGGAAAGCATCTCAGAGCTCAGTGGATAAACGTATAAATAACATTACCACCCTCCCCTTGCAGTAAGATAGTTTATTATAATAATAGAAGACCTCTGGGCTTTGACTAGCGAACCCCCATACCTCAGTTTCTAGATGCAGAATTACATCAGCAGGACAGCATAGCTCTTCTCACTGAAAGGGATTTCTCCAAGTGTATTAAGCGCTAGTAAACCACAGTATTAAAAGCATACCAAATTCTTCATGGCAATTGCACCTAATGTTATGTCTGGGTGCGCGAGACTGGCCATATCAGGAAGAACCAAAATACATTGTTATGCGACCTTGTACATGTTTGTGCAGACTGAGCCCAAAAAGGTGAACAACAGAAAATGCAGACAGTGCAAAAGAACTTGGCACGAGCAAGGGCGAGGGAGGCCGGGCTCAGTGTAACGTGCGCAAAGAAAAGCAGCATGGCAGCCAGGCCTAGGCCAACATAACAAGGCAGGTAACAATCCACAAGACACCCTCCCCTGGACAGTCCGGCGGCCAGGACAGAGGCCCATCAGAGGAAAAACACAGCCGTTGGAGCACAGGGAGCGCCCAAACGGCGAAGGGCAGGTCAATCCATGAACGTGTAAGTGCAGAAAAAGCCATACCCTCCAAGAGTTCATCATTGGACTCGTCAAAAACATAGATGCCATCCAGTCCATGAGATCAAAGAGCAGGAATGCTCCTCAGCAAAGGGAGCATCCAGAAGCAATGCGGGACAGCTTGCGTGATAATTGAAACAGCTTCGTTGTAGGAGATCCTGGGCAGCCGCCCAGATATCCCATTGCGCCAAAATCCCCAGTGCAGCCGCACGCGCCATACAACCAGCAACGGAACAGTCCTGCTCATGGGCCTCTAAGGGACCCATCAACTGAACAAAATCCGGAACAGACAATGACGAATTGGAGAGGCAATAATCCAGAGTCCAGGTGAAAGGACAGCGGACACAAGTCATCACAGGTTGCACGCAAGTGAAATACGCAAAGCGAAATGAAAGAGTATATGACACACTCAGTGTCGCCAATGGCAAGACACCAAAACCGGCCAAAAGGCGCTCACGGAGCAGCTGGAGGCGTTCTGGATCGAGCAGGTCCCATCGGGGAGCAGCCATTGCGCAGAAAGCAAATTAAGAGCAAGACACCAGCCGCTAAAGCGAGGATCAATGGGAAACCACCAAAGACACTGGAAAAAATAGAATGTATGAAAGCCGGGATGGCACCAAAAATAGTTTGGAAGGAGGACACCAAGCCCGACCCCACGACCTTAAAAAAGTGTACTAGGCCTTCAGTGTTAGATGCGTTAAAAATACGATGTATTAACTCCCCAAAATGTTGGGGAGATTAGTGTTTAAAAGGGCCTGTATTTCACTGTGGGTACTCGCCACCTGGAGAATGAATGTCTCCCGGGCGGACGTGAGCATAACTTCCTCGTTTAATAATAGTGCCTTTATTCTGCTCAGTCTATTGAAATCTGCTTCCATGGTAGGGATGGAAGGCCAAATAGAGATATCAACCTTGCCGTGAGGGGGAGGAAACAGCACATTTTTGCAGCAGACAACCCTGTGCGAAACTGTTACAATGTAAGGAATGCCAGCCTGCAGGCCACAACAGTTTTCGTTATTTAAAAGTAAATAACTACCATTGGAAAGGAGAGTGAAAGTAGGTGAAATAACAGGAGCAGGAATACCTTTCAGCACACAAGCAAGATTAGGAGAGGAAACGCTGCATGAGCCATGCAATTTAATGTGTTTACAAATAAGCGAATGACCTACAGTCGAGTCGCAGTACTCCCCCGTGAGAAAGACTTCCTTGCCGTCCCGAAGGCATTTATACATGAAAGGCAAGGACCAGAGTTCATGCAGGAAAGCACTGCCCAATGGCCGGTAACGGCCCACAGGATAATGTTTCATGCACGAGTCAAATTCAAACAAGGAAAATGGTAAAGCTATAACCCCATGGACTAGCCATACAGCAGAATCGAGTTCTGCAACAGAGAACGGCAATGGATCCACCTTTTCGATATGTAATAGATTGTAAGCTGCATCCTTCATGGACATAAATTGCTGTTTATCAGTTAAGTTAAAAGGTAGAAATAAGGCAGAGGTGTTCAAGAAATGCCAAGGCACTTTACCCAACTTAAGTGTTTGTAAAGTCCATGCAAACTGCATAACTGAGCGCAATTGATTCTGACCATGATATAACACAGAAACATCATCTTGTACAATATCAACAACAGAGGACACAATATTCTCTAAAGTGTAAATGCGAGAAGACAGGGTATTAATACTATTGTCAACAACAGCAAGCACCTTTTCCATATTTGCTTGATCTATTTCCCGAAGACGGGAAGCAGCTTCCATTTGTGATAGCTTCCAGAGTTCATTATACGTTTCATAAATGAATCTCTTAGGTCGGGGACCACGAGGTCCCAAAACAAAGTCGGACAGATCAATATTGCCTGTAAGGAGGGACAAATGTTGTTTAACAGAATCTAGGGACGAATGTTGCAGCCATTGTTTGCATAATTTACCAACAGAGTATGTAGTGACAGTACGGGCATCAGTAAACCTCGGATCAGGCCTATTCTGTGTGTAGCTAGCACCAGTATCATGAAAACGCATTTGACATGCATTAGATGATATAGGCCATATTAACCAGGGTGACTGAACCAGCTCAGAAACATTAAACGAATTATTTTGTAACATTGCCTGCAGGGACACGAGGGACATATTGAATCGTGAGCTTTCATTTGGAAAACTCGACAGGGATGGTATTGATGGCGTATTCAATTGTTTAGTGGTTGCTAAGCCCCAACATGTAGTCTGATAGATGGAAGCATTTAGGAACATAATTTGGGTAGGGATGAGGCAAGCACGATGCAACGCCTCGGTTCCCTGTACCTGCCATGGCTTGGAGCCCCAAATAGATTTTAAATCCACTGTATTATCCCAATACTCATAACCTCCCACAGCTAGGGCACTCAGAAAGGAACCTGAATAAAGCAATTTGGTGTGTGTTAACATAATTTTCTGAGTTGATGTGTTATTTAGTCTAAAATAATAGGATGCAGGGTTCGACCGATTAAAATCAGTAAAATAATTAAACTTATTTCGAAGAGTTTGAGAGCTACCTAGCAAGGGGTTTGGACAATGTTCCCATTGGGTATAGTTAACAGAACTACGCAGGGCACTGGGCTTATGGAGAAAATGATTACCCCAATGTTGGTAACAATACAAATCGGCATAATTAGCAGAATTCATATATAGATCTTCAGCATTAAAAGATGCATAATATTTTAAATCGGCAAACAATGCTTCAACGGCATGCACATCCCAATCATCAGAATGAATATTATTTTGTACTACATCACCCATTGAAACACGAAGGACATTAGGTACATTAATAATTTCCGTCGGACCATGGATTTGATAGTTCACTGCATCCCATACGATGCCATCAGCAACTGGGAAAGCTGAAATGTTCACAAATGTGTGGTCACGCTTCATGATGTGAGACGAGGAATGAGGAGCCAAAGTTCCAGAAACATAGTCTACAGCAGAGCGTTCAGGTAAATAGTGACCATTGATTAGTAGAAAAACACTGTGACAAAGCCAATGGACATGAACAAAAATATCAAGAAAAGTACCAACCAGATGTATGTCCAGGGTGGAATCAAAAAATTGTCTCTAAACCAGGATATAAAAATACTGAACTTGGATGGAACTTTTGAAGATGTGGAATCCGAATCAAAGGAATAACGAGTCGGGCTAAGTGGCGTTGTTGGTTGATGTGCCACCGATTCTGATGCAGGATAAGTATACTCGTCCTCGTTGATATTGGTGGAGAGTTGGGGATCAATTCAGGCAAAGTGAGGATTCAGGCAAATCAACCATCTCAATTACAGCATCAGCGATCGTTCGTGCAGATGGACTATGAACATATGTCCGATAAATGGCAGGACAAGAGACCGCTGGTGTGACACTATTCAGGATCGGCCAGGCGCTGTAGCTTGACATTTTCAACTGAGATGTATCTGTTCTCCTTGCGACCAGGAAGCGGTGGTAAAATGACTGTACGTGTTCCCTTCAGGCCAAGAACTGGAACCGGTGCACGAAAAGAGGGGCCAAATTCTTTTTGTTTTCAACCTTCTCTCGAACCAGTTCTCCAACTTTTGGAAGCCAGCCGGCTACCGGAATCTGCAACGCAGGATCTGTGGCTGAAGGCAAATGTGTAGTTGCAAGTTTGTCTCGGGCTTCTTGTAAGTCCTGTAACATAGCAGAATGGTTATCTACATCAAACTTGGCGGATTGCGCCGCGATGTCTGGACCCTCAAGGTCAGGCACAAACATTCTTATGCCAAAGAGCATTTCGTATGGGGTCCGCCCACCCAGAGGTCTTCTAGGGAGATTATTAAGTGCACGCTGAACGGTATACAAATGGGCCAGCCAGTTCCTGCCAGTACCTATAACCCTAGCTGTTAAGGATTGCTTTAAGTCACGGTTCATTCGTTCAACGATAGAGTTGCCCTCAGGCCTATACGGAGACGAAAATTTCACCCGCACCCCAAGCGAAGCCATTGCATCCTTGTAAGCCCTAGAGGCAAACGCTGGACCTTGGTCCGAATGGAAGGTGCCGCATGCGAAAATTCCCACAAAGACACGCAAATCCCTGATTACATTTCGGGCGTCAGCACTCCGTTGTGGCCAGACCCAGAGAAACCGTGTGCACGAGTCCACTGCCACTAAGATGTATTTATAGGCAGTGTCTGATGAGAATGGACCGCAGTGATCCAAGTAAACACACCCAAAGGGTCTGTTAGCAATGCAGAGCGGGGTTTGTGGTGGACGTGTTACCGTTGAAGGCTTAATCTGTTGACAAACATCGCAAGAAAGCACAAAAGCACGGGTGTCTTTATACAATCCACGCCACCAATAACGCTGCTGCAAGATGGAAACTGTAGCTGACACACCTGCATGAGCCGAAGCCATGCCTTCGTGTGCAGCTGATATCAAGGCACTCCTGCGGTCCGCGTTGGGGATCAGTCGATCTCCAACGTCAGGTATAGTTACATAAGGAACCTGATCGGGACTTAATGTGTAAGAATACTTGGAAGGGAAACCTGTAGGGTAATTATTACCTTCCTTGGTTGCAGCAATAGCTGCTAATATAACAGGGTCTATTTTAGACATGGACCTGGTAACCGCTGCTACTGAACACGTGACTACTGCTGAACGGGCAGCTTCATCTGCCAGATCGTTACCTATAGCGTGTGCGCCCACCCGCTGATGGCCTAAGGTGTGAACCACCTGTGTGAGGGGCAGACGTTGTTGCAATTCTGCCACTCGAACCCAAAGCATTTTATGCTTAATTGTGCTCCCTTTTGCGTCCTTGTAGTCGTTTTTCGACCAGAAAAACAGATTGTCATTGTAAGATTGTACACAGTAGAAAGAATCACATACAATAAGAGTGGTCTCATCCTGAGAAGCGAACTCAAGTGCAAGTAGCAATGCATGCAGCTCGGCCAATTGTGCGGTACTATCTCCAAGTGTGCGAGTATGCACTGCAGAGGATTTGAACGTTCCATTTACAAAGGAACCCGCAACAATAGCACATGCAGCTGAATAAGCATGCTTGGACCCAGTGGCCGGTTGCGCCGAACCATCGGTGTAGATCACACATTTGTAATCCTCAAGCGGTAATAAAAACAAAGGAGGAGGATGAACGAATTCATACTGCAAGAACTCCTGAGTCTGAAGAGAAGAATCAAAAACAAAAGTGACGTCCGAAGACGTCAAAGATGTAGCCCATTGTATCCAACGGGGATGCATTGCTTTTGAGTTCGGTACACTTGCCTTTGTTACTGCCTCCAGGGCAGGACAGGGTGTTACCACCAGAATCCGCTTTCCCTGTGCCAGTGCGCGTTCTTTCAGAATCGCCATTTGCACTGCAGTTAGAACTTTTTCGACAGATGTAAAGCGCAATTCAGCGGAAGTGTACAGATGTGACTTGTATGCGATGGGTACTGTATCACCTTCATTAAAGGTTAAATAGGTGAATCCCACCGCCCCCGGAATTATTCTAATCACCAGGTTTGTGTGGTTATCACGAGTCAAAAGATATTTAGACTCCAATAGGTCTGTCTGCAAAGACTGCAGAATTGAGGTATGCTCAGGCAGCCAGCAAGACCTTGAATAAGTAGGTTGTATCAAAGCATACAAAGGCTTGATACGCTGGGCATATTCGGGAATGTAAGTACGCCCAAAATTCAAGAAACCCAGCAAAGACTGAAGTTTCTTCAGAGTATTTGGGGGCACAAATGTGCACATTTTTCCAAGAAATGGGGGCTAAGCCCTTACCTTCGTTATTGAGCTCATAGCCCAGGAACAGAACGGTAAATTCAGCAATGTGTGATTTAGCAAAGTTAAATTTGTAACCCTGCTCTGCAAATTCAAGAATAATGCGGTCCACACGGGACAAATGCAGAAATAATTGCGTCGTCCGTCAGATAGATGTCATCTACGTACGAACATGCGTCTTGATCAATGTCATTTAACAAAGAAACAACACGGGCGGCGAATATACCCGGACTATTTTTGTAGCCCATGGGTAAACGCCGGAACTGGAATAATTTACCACCGGATGTGAATGCGGTCCATTGACCACTCTCCGGGGCTAGGTTGTGCGTGTAGAAACCGTTTGAAAGGTCAAGTGTCGTTTTGTATTTTTTACGAACAAGACTGTCTACAAGCGCAGAACTGTGTGTATTTTGCACCGCAAAGTTCCGACAATGAGTATTTAAATGCCGGTAATCCAAAACTAAGCGGTACGATCCATCGGGTTTAGAAACCACGAAAAGGGGATTGTTCATAGGTGATACGCATGGTTCAATTACTCCCTGATATTCCAACTGTGTCAGAATTTCGGAGACGGGGCCTTTTGCCTGCCGTTTGATGGGATATTGGGGTTGTGGCTGCGGTAGTGACCGCAAAGGTATTGCATGAGGAGGTGATTCTTCATCCCATCCCACATGGTTGCGGTATAACGCTGGTGCCAGGTACACAGCCCACTCAGCTGCAAGTGCTTCAGCTTTGTCTTTTGGGACATGCCGTGAAAAGCTTGGAAGGATTACCTCCTCTCCTTTATGTGCAGCTAAAACGAATGGGGGTGGCCAATCCACCTCCGCTAACAAAATGTCATATGAAGAGGTTAGATTTTCCCAAAAATCCCTTTTATTTCACGCGGTATGTCACCTTCAATTTGTATGACTATGTTATATAGTCTGTCAGGGGGTGCCACTCTCGTGTCAGCTGTCTCTACAGTAACGAATGTTTCAGTTGCTGTCGCCTCCATATGAGGACGTAGCGCCTCCCGCACTATGGTAACTTCCGCGGCGCTGTCTAGGAGGGTCACTGCCCACGTCCAATTCTGGAGTCTCGTTCTCACGGTCTGAGGCATATTTCGCTGTGACAGCGGCAACCTTTTCTTCTGAAATTGCGGTCGAGGAAGATGAAAGTCTTCTGCTTTCCCTCTGACTTGTTGTCGAGGTTGGTCTCGCTCCTGGGGAGCCTCTCGGCCCCTTCCTCTATCTTGACGTCCTCCTCCACCAGCCTGTGACGACGTCTGGGCCTGTGAAGAACGAGGAGAACGCGTATCAGAGCTCTGAAACCTTTCTGGTGATTTAATCCTTGACCTATCACGTAAATCATAAGTACGTTCAGAAGAAACCGAAACTGAGGAAGCGCCTCTCGACCCCGGCTTCTTTTGTTGCTTACCCTGTTTTTTCTGTCTCCAACTCTTTTTAGTGAAGACTGGTTTATCATCTTTCTCAGATGCACTTTTTGCTTGTGTAACTTGTGTTTGCGATTGAGTTTGCATTTTTACAAAAGGCTTGTTGCCCAGGCTATTTCTTCCAATTGTTTTATAAGCCCGGGCAATAATTTTCGGTAATTCGCGGGGCCTGTCCAACTCTGGGACCAAAGCCAAAGCATTCGCTACTTGAAAGTTCATAGCATCGCCCTTGACATTTCCAAGGATCAGCTCAGCTACTACATCAAACACTCCCACTAGTCTCATCCCTAATTCCACAGCCGCTTCAGGGCCATGTTCATCCTGTACTTTTTAATTACAGAGGGTAGAACCGTCATGGAAGGAGTTCCAAAACATTTTGAATAAACTGCTGCGAATACCTTACCCCAGTTTTCACATGATGTCAAATCGGGGATTATGTCTTTTGGCAAACTTATCGTGAGGATTCGATGTTTATCTACTGGGGATGTATGGGGAAACACTGCTTCTATCTGATCGAACTTTTCTGCAAGCCAGTAAGGATAGTCGTCCTTATTTTGTGGACGTTTGCCCATCACAGAATTTACCATGACAGGACTTATGGTCACTCCAGCGGCTATAGCTGGTTGGCCTGCGACTACAGGAGCAGCTCCATGTAGGCTACCTGTAACGTATGTCACTAGGGCTCGATGCACTCGCACCAATTCGGTATGCATAGTGCGCAGTTCCGCATGCGGTAATGCCAGATAATTTGGATGCGGGGTATACCCGGCCAATACAGGCCAAGTGGCCCCCTGAATTGACAAGGGGCCTAAACGAACTGCGGTAGTTGGTTGTGGTAGGGCGCCATTGAACCAAACACGGTGCTGCCAAGCCGTGAGAGGCACTTCAAGAGTAGTATAGGGTCGATAGGCAGCAGGAATAGCGGTGGGTTTATATTCATGAAACAGCTTATCACCTGCATCCACCGCTTCAAAAGTGATCCAAGTGTAAAACACTTCAAAGTGATAAGCCGGATCGGCTTGAACCACAAAGACCAACTCGATCCCTGTATCTGGCACTCCATACACACGCTAAGTGGTCTCGGAGTGCTCTCGACTATGTGCAGCTATCGCCACACCAGCCATGACTAAACAATTATATCCGACAACCTAACAGGGAGCACTAAAATGGGTCTATTAACTAACCTTTTTTAATAACATCAAGCTTGAAAGAACCTATAAAACGTTCAATATAGGAGGTATCACCGTCACATACGCCTCCGGAAGCGTACGCGAGGGGTTTGTGGACAAGCACAAGTACTACTCAAGCGTCTCGCAGATAAGCAGCCCCACGGTGGTCGCGCCATGTCATAAGGTTTCTGCACATACACAGAGCTATGCACAGGAAAATGGGACCCCGGAATACAGTGGTTTGCCACCATATACCGTAGCACCCAAAAACCCCAACCCAACTAGCTTAGCATCCCATTAGCACCCAAGTACTAATGTTTGGACAACCCAGAACACGGTATCTTTATCTCAGGACTCGCAGAAGCAAGAACACTCTTTCGTCACTCACTCGTACTTGTCCACAAGGTGCGTAGGAAGAGACACTGGATAGGTTAAAATGTTTATTCCAACTTACGTGCTCTAATATACAGTACACGTGTCAGTACTAATAGCATAATGCATATGACTAATATAAGCAGCATGGTTACAATTCCATAGAATACAAACGGGGAAAGCATCTCAGAGCTCAGTGGATAAACGTATAAATAACATTACCACCCTCCCCTTGCAGTAAGATAGTTTATTATAATAATAGAAGACCTCTGGGCTTTGACTAGCGAACCCCCATACCTCAGTCTCTAGATGCAGAATTACATCAGCAGGACAGCATAGCTCTTCTCACTGAAAAGGATTTCTCCAAGTGTGTTAAGCGCTAGTAAACCACAGTATTAAAAGCATACCAAATTCTTCATGGCAATTGCACCTAATGTTATGTCTGGGTGCGCGAGACTGGCCATATCAGGAAGAACCAAAATACATTGTTATGCGACCTTGTACATGTTTGTGCAGACTGAGCCCAAAAAGGTGAACAACAGAAAATGCAGACAGTGCAAAAGAACTTGGCACGAGCAAAGGGCGAGGGAGGCCGGGCTCAGTGTAACGTGCGCAAAGAAAAGCAGCATGGCAGCCAGGCCTAGGCCAACATAACAAGGCAGGTAACAATCCACAAGACAAAGCTTAGTATCAATAAGTTCTACTGAACTTAGAGCTGTGTGCCAAGGGATAGCACACCCTTTCTACAGCTCAAGCTAGTATCAGTAGGCCACAAACTAGTGTAGGTAGTACAACACTGCACAACACTAGAATGTCCTTAAGGGGTGGACCCAGTGGATCCACTCAGCCTCAGTATAAGGACATGGCTTTCTCTGACTTGAGAGCCATGTGTGTTGAAAGACACCTGAGGCTAGGACAGAGTCCCTCAACCCTGCACCTGATAGATCTGCTGACAGCAGATGATCTTAGATTGGCTCTAGGAGCTAATGGGTCTGAATCAGTGGGTGGGTCAATTACAGTATCTGGGTCAGATGATGAAAATCAGACTGACCAGGACTCTGTGATTGAAGGGCCAGGCCTCAAGGGGCCTGAAAAGGACAGAGGAATTCTCCCTAAGAGAACTGACAGAGTGGATGAGAGGCATAGGTCCCCTTCCAGGGAATCTGAGCACTCTTATCACTCTGGCAGAGAATTTGTCCACCAGAGGAACTCATACTTTCCCATAAGAGAGACCTCCTCTGAAAGAATGTGCAAACTGCTGCAGTATGAGGAAGCAAGAGTTGCCCTCAGAACCAAGCAGTTGGCACTGGATAGAGAAGCCCTGGAGATCCAGAGAGCTTCTAGAAGAGAGGGGTTAGAACCCCTTGGTGGCAGCAACAGTGTCCCTAGAGGCAGAGAATCTATTCCAGACCATAGGAACCTGAGCAAGGTTGTTCCTCCCTACCAGAGTGGGGATGATATCCACAAGTGGATAACTGCTATGGAGAGGGCCTGTAGAGTACAGCAGGTCCCCCAAAAGCAGTGGGCAGCAATCTTGTGGCTCTCCTTTTCAGATAAAGGTAGAGACAAGCTCCTCACTGTTAGAGAAGAGGATGCTGATGATTATGAAGTCCTGAAGAGTGCACTGATAGATGGGTTTGGCTTAACCACTGAGCAGTACAGGTTGAAGTTCAGAGACACCCAGAAGGCACAGACTCAGGACTGGACTGACTTTGTTGATTGTGCAACCAAGGCTCTGGAGGGTTGGCTGGTTGGCAGTAGGGTTACTGATTTCAAGGGATTGCATAATCTGATGATGAGAGAACAGATCCTTAATAATTGCCAGAACCAGTTGTTGCATCAATACCTGGTGGACTCAGATCTGACCTCTCCCCAAGAATTGGGAAAGAAGGCAGACAAATGGGTCAGAACCAGGGTGAGGCAGAAACCCCAGAACCAAGGGGGTAACACTAAGAAGCAAGATCCTAAGGGCTCTGAGAAAAGTGGGGATAAGTCAAAAGACCAGAAGTCTTCACAAGGGCCCCAAAAATCTGCATCTGGTGGGGAGTCACAATCCAACAAGGGAAAAGGCCAAAAGAAGCCCTGGTGCAAATTCTGTAAACAGAAAGGGCACTGGACTTCTGACTGTAACAAGTCCAAAGACCAAACCACCACCACTCCTGCCCCTAAGGCAACTGTTCCCACTAGCTCAGCTACTGGTGGAGGTGGTACACAGAATAAGGGTGTAGTAGGGTTGACCCTGGGTTCTGAAGTGGACTCTGACCTAGTCAGAGTGCCCACTCAGGCAATGCTGATTTGTGAGAGAGACCTTAATATGTCCTTCCTAGTAAGCCCCAGTAATCTGGGCAAGTACAAACAGCAGCCTGTAATAAATGGCAAACAGGCTTTGGCATTTAGGGACACAGGTGCTAGTGTCACCATGGTGGCAGAGGATCTTGTGGACCCTGGACAGATCATCCTGGGTGAAATGTACCAGGTGACCAATGCAAGCAATGTCAAGACCAACCATAGTCTGGCAGTTGTGAATTTCTCCTGGGGAGGGGTAACTGGCCTCAAGAAGGTTGTAGTCAGTGCAGACCTCCCTGTCGAATGTCTATTGGGCAATGATCTAGAGACTTCAGCCTGGTCTGAAGTAGAGTTATGGACTCATGCTGAGATGTTGGGCATCCCTGCAGAGGTATTTGCTGTGACCAGGTCACAAGCAAGAATGCATGACACTGAACCAGCTCTGGATCCTGGAACAATGGACCAGATGCTTCCCAAGAGGAGGAGCAGTAGGGTAAAGGCAGTGCCTTCCCCTATGTCTCAGATCACAGGATTCACTCCCAGAGGGAGGTGAAGCAGAATCCTGAAGAAGGAACTGCCCCAGTGGAACTTGAGCCTGATCAGGTTGAGTTCTTGGGGGCAGGGGGCCCTTCTAGGGAAGATCTGAGCAAGGAGCAACAGTGCTGCCCCTCTCTTGAACCCCTCAGACAGCAGGCTGCTGCTGAGGCTGCTGGGAGTGCTAGTGGGTCCCATAAAGTTTATTGGGATGAGGGACTCCTATATTCTGAGGGTAGAGACCCAGCCCCTGGAGCCACCAGGAGGTTGGTAATACCTCAGAAGTTTAGGGGGTTCCTCTTGACCCTAGCACATGACATCCCTTTAGCAGGACACTTGGGCCAAAACAAGACCTGGGACAGGCTTGTTCCACATTTTCATTGGCCACATATGTCAGAGGACACAAAGGAGTTTTGTCGCTCCTGTGTCACATGCCAAGCCAGTGGTAAGGCAGGTGGCACAACAAAGGCCCCCTGATACCACTACCTGTGGTGGGGGTACCCTTTGAAAGGGTAGGGATTGACATTGTTGGTCCCCTTGACCCTCAAACTGCATCTGGGCACATGATTTATCCTGGTGGTAGTGGATCATGCCACCAGGTACCCAGAAGCAATTCCCCTGAGGACCACCACAGCCCCTGTGGTGGCAAGAGCCCTCATTGGAGTTTTCTCCAGAGTGGGTTTTCCAAAGGAGGTCATTTCTGACAGAGGTACCAACTTCATGTCAGGATATCTGAAAGCAATGTGGACGGAGTGTGGTGTGACTTATAAGTTCACCACTCCCTATCACCCACAATGCAATGGTTTAGTTGAACGCTTCAACAAAACCTTGAAAGGAATGATTAAAGGACTCCCAGAGAAGCTTAGGCGGAAATGGGACCTTCTTCTTCCTTGCCTGTTGGTTTGCATACAGAGAGGTTCCACAGAAGGGGGTTGGCTACAGCCCATTTGAGCTTCTGTTTGGGCATCCTGTGAGAGGTCCACTGTGTTTGGTAAAAGAGGGCTGGGAGTTACCTCTCAAGCCCCCAAACAAGATGTGATGGACTATGTACTTGGTCTCCGCTCCCGGATGGCAGAGTACATGAAAAAGGCAACCAAAAACCTGGAGGCCAGCCAAGAATTACAAAAAGCTTGGCATGACCAGAAGGCTGTACTGACTGTATACCAGCCAGGACAGAAAGTGTGGGTGTTGGAGCCTGTGGCCCCAGCAGCCCTCCAGGACAAGTGGAGTGGCCCCCATACAATAGTTGAACAGAAGGGAGAAGTCACCTACCTGGTGAATCTTGGAACTCCCAGGAGCCCCCTGAGGGTGCTCTATGTCAACAGATTAAAGCCATATGTTGACAGGGCTGACATGGGCTTGCTCTTGGCAACTGATGAGGACCAGGAGGAGGAGAGTGACCCTCTCCCTGACCTGCTCTCTCAGAACCCTGATGATGGGTTAGTAGATGGTGTTGCTTTGGCAAGCAGCCTCACTGACCATCAGCAAACTGAGTGCAGACAAGTTCTGCAACAGTATAGACATATGTTTAGCCTGACCCCTAGTCAGACTTCCTGGTGCACCCATGAGGTGGACACTGGAGACAGTCTGCCTGTCAAGAATAAAATCTACAGGCAACCTGACCATGTCAGGGACTGTATCAGGACTGAAGTCCAGAAAATGTTGGAGCTAGGTGTAATTGAGCCTTCAGATAGCCCTTGGGCTAGCCCAGTAGTCCTGGTACCCAAGCCTCATACCCAGGGTGGTAAGAAAGAAATGAGGTTTTGTGTAGACTACAGAGGCCTCAATGCAGTCACTAGGACTGATGCCTATCCCATACCAAGGGCAGATGAGCTGATTGATACTTTGGCCTCAGCCAAGTATCTAAGCACGTTTGACCTGACAGCTGGCTACTGGCAGATCAGGTTAGCTGATGATGCAAAAGCCAAAACAGCATTTTCGACCCCTGGTGGGCACTACCACTTTGTGGTGATGCCCTTTGGATTGAAAAATGCACCTGCCACTTTTCAGAGGTTGGTGAATAAAGTTCTGACAGGGATGGAAACTTATTGCTCAGCTTATCTAGATGATATTGCTGTCTTTAGTTCCTCCTGGCAGGATCACCTGGTCCACCTCAGGAATGTTTTGGAGGCCCTGCAGAAAGCAGGCCTCACTATCAAGGCCACTAAGTGCCAGATAGGGCAGAGTCAGGTTGTGTACCTGGGCCACCTTGTAGGTGGAGGCCAGGTTCAGCCTTTACAGAGCAAAATCCAAACCATAATGGAATGGGTTGCTCCAACCACCCAGACACAGGTGAGAGCCTTCTTAGGCCTGACTGGGTACTATAGGAGGTTTGTCAAGGGATATGGATCTATAGTGACCCCCTTGAATGATATGACCTCAAAGAAAATGCCAAAAAGGTTCAGTGGACAGCTAGCTGTCAGAAGGCATTTGAAGACCTAAAGCAGGCCATGTGCACTGCCCCCATCTTACAGAGTCCAGACTACACCAAAAAGTTCATTGTCCAAACAGATGCTTCTGAGCTGGGTGTGGGAGCTGTACTGTCTCAACTGAATGATGAAGGTCAAGACCAGCCAGTAGCTTTTATTAGCAGAAGGCTGACACCTAGAGAGAAACGTTGGTCAGCTATAGAGAGGGAGGCCTTTGCTGTGGTATGGGCCCTGAAGAAGCTGAGGCCATACTTGTTTGGCACTCACTTCATAGTTCAGACTGACCACAAGCCCCTCCTATGGCTTAAAGCAGATGAAAGGTGAAAACCCAAAACTTTTGAGGTGGTCCATTTCCCTACAGGGGATGGACTATACAGTGGAACATAGACCTGGGACCCAACATGCCAATGCAGATGGACTCTCAAGGTATTTCCACTTTGAACACGAAGACTCAACTGGTCAAGGTTAGTTTAGTGTCCCTGCGTTTGGGGGGTTGTGTAGGAGAGTAGGATCTGCCTCTTATGTTGCCCCCACTTTTTTCTGATGTTTACACTGGTTTCTGGCTATAGTCTGGCTGGGTCCCTGCCAATCAGGGCCCCAGCCTCTCTGTTCTCTCTAAACGATTTGGAGTGCACTCTAGGTGCACTAGTGATTGGATACTGTGGTACCTTAGGAGTCCCTGGTATATGGTACCTTAGGTACCAAGGGCATAGGTACTTCACAGGCCTACCAGGGGCTGAAGCATGTATTATGCCACCCCTGGGAAGCAGACTAAATCTGACACCACAGGCCTGCTACTGCAGCCTGGGTGAGGTGGTGCTAGCACTCCTCACTGAGATATAGGTTCCCTATATCTCTCCTGCACACACATATGAACCTATCAGTCACCCCTAAGGCAGGCCCTATCAATCCTGAGGGCAGGGTGCTTGGCTTCTATGTGAGGGGGTGCCTCTGCCTGAGCAGGGCCCCTCTGCAGCTCTCAGAGTCCATTCTCTGGTGCTGTTTGTGGATGCGGTTAAACCATATACTTTTAAGTGCATTATATCCTCGCGGTAAAATGCTAACTTTAGAATGGCTGCATCGAAACATGTCGTGTTTGGTGTCAAACATCTTGGAATACTACCCCCCGCCAGTCCTGGCGGCGGGGGTAGCATTCCACCCTTCTAGAGGGATAAGACATGTACCTACTGTGGAAACGCGGTAGAATCCTGCAGAGCCCGGGCATCACAAAATGGATGCCACCAGTCACAGACACTGGGCTGCCCTCCTGCTGATGACCAACACTCGCAGTGGAGGAAGCCCAACAATAGATATCCTGTCCCAAGGAGGTGTGACCACCTCCCAGACAGGGTTTAGTGTATTGGGGCTGGGTGGGTGCACTCTTAGAGTGCTTTGAAGTCCTGCACTGGGGGAGCAGAAGGCTCCTCCGTGCATATGCCAGTTCAAACCGGCTCAGGGGCTACCTGCCCCTGCTCTGGCGTGAAACTGGACAAAGGGAAGTAGGTGTAGCCACCCACTCCCCTGACCCTCCCATAGGTAGGGTCATAGAGCTAGTCCCTCCCTTTCTTTTAGTATAAGAGGGGGAACCTGTGCATTGCACCCTAGATTTCCCTGGACGACGCTCTGAAGAAGAATCCTGGACCTTTGACGTTCCACTACCTTTGGAAGACTGAAGAATCTCCCTTGGAGTCAAGGAGTGACTCCCCTGCTTGGCAGGCACCAAAAACTACAAACAACGGTCGCAAACTACGCCACTCCCGCCGGAGTCCGAAGTCCCTGCATCCCAAGAAGTGGATTTTCTGACTTCGTAAAGGCCATCGTGAGTCCCCAGCGAAGCTGAGGCCAGTGGACCCCAAGAGTAACGAGGAATTGCGACCCCTAGGTACCGTGCACTATTGTCAAGTGCAACCCATTCACAACGTTCCACGAACTTGTGCTTTGGACCACGTGTGGTCCCAGCCTCCAGCAGGAATCCCTCCGAAGATCAGAGGCCTACCACGTCCCGCGTGACCGTGGACCCCTGTGAGCAAATCCTCCCATGGCGTCTTTGCGATCCCTTGCCAGCCGGCTTGTGGGTCCCCAGAAGACTTTCTAAAGACACCAAAGGGCTCCCCTGGTTGCTCCAGGACTGCCCTGATTTACCCTTGCTGGGTGAGTCCCCCAGACCTTGCTGGTCTGCGCCATTGACTCTTCTTCACTCTCCCCGAGACTTGCTGCTACCAAGGCTTGTTGGCTCCGATCGAGTCGCCGACACTGCAGTCAGCTGCAGACATCGTGGGACACGCCGAATCCAGCTCCTGGTCGTCGTCGACGCCTCCTGGACCTCGTGGCTGAAGAGTCAAGGCAACTGCGCAACCGACCTGAATCTTGCGACGACGGTGGGCATCCATCTTCCTTGCCCCGAGTCACGGCCAAGTGACTTTGAACACTGTCCCCTCTGCTTTCAGGTCTTCCATCTTCAAAATCCAGGCTTGGATTCCACCGGACACTTCTTCGGACTTCACAAGCAGCAAGTCTTCATTGTCCTCCATTGAAAACGACGCCGCGACCCGACACCAAAGGACACCTATGCACCCGGCTTCCCTGGGTGAGGTAACTCCAGCACTATGGTGCTCCTGTGGGTGTTGGCCCTAGAACTACTTACCCTGTAAGTGACTTGCTTGTAGGTTCTCCCGAAGTATCCTAAAACTCTTAATTTCCAACGGCGACTTGCCCCATTGAAGTCAACGGCGATTCGCGCCTGTGTATCCACACTGCACGCGTCCCCTGTGGGTCCTTTACTTACCTGCCTTGGGTGGTTTCGTGAGGCCCCAGCACTTCTGAAGGCCCTAGGCCTTGTCCCTTTGCAAGTCGTTGTTTCTAAGTCTCTTATTTTAGTATATGGTCTGAGTACGCCCCTAGGGCCCCAGCCATATTTGTGCTTAATTTATTGTGAAACGTTGATTTGTGCATATGTCCTTGACTTCTAATCTCATAAAGAGAATAGTAGAGAGTTGTTAGATAATAAATACATATATATTTGATATATATACCTGTGTGGTGTCTTTTCATTTGGTGATTCAAGAGATTGTGTGGTAAAACAAGCTGCTTTACATTCCTTCAAGACTTAGCCTGAAGGCTGCTCTCCACAGCTACCACTAGGATAGCTTTCTATAAAGGTTGTCTTAAACCTATCTACCATAAGAGTCGAATTGTTCTGGTGCAAGGTGTCCACTTTAATTAGTGAACAGCATATACCAGGCCAACTTCTCACAACATTACTTTGGGGTTCCACCTGACTTTTCGGATCGGAGAGGTGATGTCTTTCCGTGGACTTTGTTTTCAGGTCAGAGGTGCACAAAATACATTGTTTTGGGCAGTGTGCAGTACACGGGTGAGAGGTCACTCACCAGCGTAGTGTTCTGCTGTTGTACAATCATAGTTTTTGTGTGCCTCGTTTTGTCACTGTTTTAACTGCCTTCCAATGTCATACATTATTGCTCTTGCTGTATTACTCACATTCTAACAGTTTTTTTTAATCTCACAGTGTTTTGGTTCTGATTTTGTGCACAAGTTTGCATTTGTTTTGCTACTGAGGTGCTGTGGTGATTTTCACAGTTTACGCTATTGAGTTCTGCTGACAATTTAAGCTACATCTTCCCTACATTGTTAAATTGAAGTTTGCTTATCCCTTACATTTGGGATTGAGGTATTGGTGGGTTTTGCCCATTTTCAAAGTCTGTTTGTTTACCCTTACATGAGGGATGGAAATGGGTGTAGTCCTATTTCTATAATTTACGCTTTAGACCCTTGCATTGTGGGTGTTCAAAGGGTACTAGTCCCATTTATGCAGATCAGGTTTCATACCCTTATATGAGGGATGATTGGATGGTGTGTAAGTCACTCTGTCCTACACACTTTGTTTAACAGTGTGTAAGTCACCCTGTGCTACACGTTTTGTTTGACGGTGTGTAAGTCACCCTGTGCTACACGTTTTCTTTGATGATGTGTAAGTCACCTCGCGCTACATGTTTTCTTTGACGATGTGTAAATCACCCTGTGCTACACGTTTTGTTTGATGGTGTGTAAGTCACCTTCTGCTACACATTCGGTTTGTTGCCCTTTGCTGAGGAGCAGCTGTATGGGCTTTAGTCACCCATTACTTTTATTTAATACATGTGTCTACCTAGCGTGTCTTATGGGTAGTTCACGCCGTGCTGTGTCGTGCGGTGTAGAGACTAAATATCGAACTTTTAATATCGAAAGGACAAAATATCGAGTCCAAAATATCGAGAGGACAGAATATAGAAAAGACATAATATAGTTGGAAAAAATATCGACATATAGGTAAGTAATATCGAATGTCAGTATATCGAATTTTATTATATCGATTTTTTTTATTGTTTTATATGTTAGTATATGTGTTAAAAATATATAATATTTTTTTAATGTATGTTACAATTTTTTTAAAGTAATGGATTTTATGTGAATTAATTTTTATGTATATTAGTTCTGTAGCGGGTTGTGGGTTTATAGGGGAATAGGGTGGGAAGTAATTTAATTTACATTATAAAAATGAATAATTTATTAATTAATAATTTAGGGGCACATTACGATACCCGGCGTAAATAAATCCGCCAGGCATGGAAGCGGCAAAAATCCGCCCGCACACACCGCCTGAACACCGACCACGCCATTATGATTACACAAACCGAAAACCGCCATCGGCGGAAAAATCACACAAAATACCGCCCGCCATCGACCGAGTCGGAGTCAAACCGCCCGCCACGGACGGAAACACGCACGACAACACAAAACCGCCCGCCCACACGGCCGACACACCGCACGTGAAATTACGATCGCACCGCCATGAGCGCGGAAAAACCACAAATATACCGCCCGCCAGCGCAAACAACGCCGATGAGAATCGACACGGCAGAAGCCATGGCGCCAACGTACCTGCACAGAAACCATCCGCACACAAAACCAATAGCACACAACATGGCCAACAAGTCCACACAGCAAGGCACGCACAAATACACAAGCACAGTACACATCCCGAAAACACCCCCGGACAAACAAAAAATACAAAGGCCAGAACCCCAGACACAACACACCTGAAAACAACAGACCATGAGGACACACCCACATAGGTGAGTACAAAAGCAGCACTCCCACAGACCACAACCCCTTGCTACATTGCAAACCAGAGAGGAGAGGAGAGGACACAGTGACACAGCAAGGACAGCAGCACACCACAGAAACGCACACATCACTACCACCACCACCACCACCACCACCACCACCAAACACCACCACCACCACCACCACCACCACCACCACCACACCCCGGCACCACAAACCCCCTGCACATTACACAACACACACCGCACCAGCACCACAAACACCATGGCACCACAAAGGATGCCCAAGTTCACGCCCATGGAGCTGACGGTCATGGTCGACGAGATCATCAAGGTGTACCCACAAATCTATGGGAACATGGTCCAGCACACACCACTAGCCACCAGAAACAGAATGTGGAACCGGATCGTAGACCAGGTCAATGCAGTCGGGACCCTGCCCAGGAACAGAGTCGAGATTAACAAACGTTGGAATGACGTCAAGAGCCTGGTCAAGAAGAAGGAGGGCAAAAACAGAGAGCTGGCTGCCGTCACTGGCGGAGGGAATCCCGCGCTCTTTAAGACCTTCAAAGCGTGGGAGGAGAAGGTGCGAGTCGTAATCCATCCGGAGATCCTCGCCGGATTAGCAGGGGAGTGGAGGCTGGTAAGTACAAACTAATGTATACCAGCACACCGCTATGTACTCACATGCGCAACTACCATGCCACAGCTCCCAGGGACAAACACCCCCATGTCCAGCACACAATACACAACACATCACACACACATGCAACAGACACTACCACACACAGCCCAAACCGAACAACTGTAAGATGCGTGGGGACATGTGTACACTAAGCCAGCCACGTAACCACCAACAGGTCCCCAAATATGCCAGAAGCGCCACAACGAGCACCCACCACACCCATGTGTCCGCCACAGCTGCACTAACCGACAAGTAACAGGTAAGTGGCAGGAACACAAAGTGCAGTGGTTGGGACGGTGGACAGCCCAAGTACAACACACACCAGGCCCCAGTCCCACAGCACAGCAAGGAGGAGCATCCCCCACACCCCACAGCCACGTGTCAGCCACCGCAGTGCACAACGACAGCCGAAAGGCAGACATCACGGTCCACAGCAATCGGTGTCAGTGGGTGTCCAGCCACCCCACGACCCACAACACCCCCCACCCCCACAGACCTGCAACATGGAGCACCCCCCGCTTAGAGCCATGTGGCATCCAGTACAGTGCACGCACGAACAACTTGCAGGTGGGAAACTGGACAGGGCTGGATTACTGGAGGCATGAGGACCATAACACCACCAACACATGGGACATGTCACGTAGCAGACGAACACGCAGCACCGCCCACCGTCACGAACAAGTGAACAATGTGCACACGGACATGAACAACAGACTCACACCCCACATGACCCATCACAGACATAGCAACACCCAAGGAGCCACGTCTGCATGCACAAGCCACACTGAATATAGTCCCACACGGCAGCCACTGTGCAACTCATCACACACAACCGAAACACCATTGAAGTCCTGTCCATGTAGCCCCTACTGCCTGTCAACCACACACCTCACAACTACGCCTATGTAAGACAAACAACACTAGACGCAACAGAGCGGAACAACATAAATGCACACGAACACCACTGAACCCATCAAACTCACAGACACACCATGCACATACAACATACCATCCATCCCATCCGTCAGCCCCAGTCTCATGAAAGGCATGTCATCCGCACAGCTGCCACACATACAGCAGTCACGCTAAGACACATGCCCATGACCAACCATGTGCCAGAAGTCAATTAAGCGCACGACACACTGTGAGCAACAACACACAACATGGGCCACACCCCCCGAGCACTGCAGTGATGCACATGGCACAGGGCAGCACGCACACCAAGGAGATGGGACAACTGCAATACGTTGGCTGGCACACAACTATCACTCACTCATAACGATGCGTCCAATGCCATGTCCAGTAATCACAACAGACAGCAAATATGCAGGGCATGTCAGGCATGCACACACCTCAGACCATGCACTGTCATGCTGCCACAACACATGTCACGTTCGGCACCCATGGCTCACAGCATGTACCCCAAAAGCATATCCCCTCCCAAATGCGAATCTGGGGCATGGCCCCCATGTTGCCATATGCGTTCCTAAGCGTTCCATTTGAACCCCAAAAGCATATCCCCTCCCAAATGCGAATCTGGGGCATGGCCCCCATGTTGCCATATGCGTTCCTAAGCGTTCCATTTGAACCCCAAAAGCATATCCCCTCCCAAATGCGAATCTGGGGCATGGCCCCCATGTTGCCATATGCGTTCCTAAGCGTTCCATTTGAACCCCAAAAGCATTTCCCCTCCCAAATGCGAATCTGGGGCATGGCCCCCATGTTGCCATATGCGTTCCTAAGCGTTCCATATGAACCCCAAAAGCAAAGTACAAACCAGACCCAGGATGGGCCAGGAGCCCGCATACACCAGAGTCACAATGAGTAGGGGCACAGCAACACACCCATCGGCATGGCCAATCCGTCCCATGCCACATGTGCACAGCACACAGTCCCATTGCCTAGCACACACAACTACAGATGCCACAGCCACACACTCGCCTCCGGGAAACCCATGTACGAGATTGCACGAACTGCCAATGTCAGACGACAAATACATACTTCGCCAGGTGCAACACAATAACAAATCTCATTCTCTCCACAGGTGACGAACTGCCGGATGCTGGGGATGGAGACAGCAGCCAGCACAGCCAGCCCACAAGCCCCCAACGAGGACACACGGATCTGGAGGATCTGTCCTCCTCTTCGGACACGGACCACCAAGCTGGCCCATCTGGCGTGGCAGGGCCCAGCCACTCCCCAGGACCCCTCCTACCCACCAACCCATCATCCAGGGATGCTGAACAGTCCCAGCCCCCTGCTGCCACTGTCGTTGCGGCCACACCCACGGTCATTGCGGCCACTACCACTGCCGCAACCGCCACCATCGCCGCACCGACCACCACCGCCACCACCACCACCACGTCTTCGCTGGCACCAGCCCCAGCGCAGGTGGTGGCCCGGCCGACTGGATCCACCCTGGGAGCCACAGCGAGGACCGTGGTGTGCAATGTGGCTAGTGGGCAGGCCGGTGGCAGCAGGACTGGTAGGAGGAGCAGGGTCAGGGAAACGCCAGCCTCCCCTGGGAGCCATGCCCTGCCTCAAATGGCCAGAGTCCTTGGGGCCTATGAAGAGGCCCAAGGACAATGGGCCAGGTCTGCTACAGACACGCGGGAGGTGCTGGGGGTGCTGAGGTCCATGGACGCCCATATGGGCCAATTCGTGTCCCGTATGGACCAACTCGTGGACCTCATGGGCCAGCTGGTGGTGGCGGTGGGGTCACAGGCAAGGCCAGCAACACCACCTCCGCCACCACCTGCTAGGGCGCAGGGTCGGGCAGCAGTGTCCACTTCCCCTGCGTCCACAGCCAGTGAGCACACCTCACCCACCACCAGCAGGTCGCCACCACACACCCCCTCCCAAACGTGGAAGGGGCCGTCCGAAGAGGAAACAGATCTCCCGGGAGGACTTTGCACGCTCCAGTCGCAAGTGAGGCAGCCAGCCAGCCTTCCGCCAGCCTTCCTTGACCAGCCACTGCATTGACTTGCTCTACGATCCCACTCCACACAGCCAGCTGGATGGCATGTGTGTGTTGGACTATGGACATAGAACCAGTGGGTACACCCTGAGCTTCACGCAGCCATGACCGACAGCTCATTGTCACTGCACGCACCACTTTTGTCATCACCTTACACACAATCACATGTCACAGTTTTGAATAAATGCACCTTTTTCACTAACTGCTGTTTGTGCCCTGTGTTTTATTTGTACGGAATACAACGGCCACCTTGGGCGGAAAGGCACCTGATGCGTGGCATGGCAATGGAATCCGGAGGGCCTGTAGGGACCTAGGGGTGGGAGACAGAACAGGAGCACATTCAATGAGTGTGTCACACACCCATCACACAGTACATGTCAACAACTACAAGCAATGTACACACATCGCACAGAGCAATAGGGCACAATGCCACAGCCACCAACAGTGGCATACTACCCTGGCCATGGAGCGTTGACACACTGCACGCAGTGAACATACGGCCACCCTGACACAGCACACACACACCTGCACAGATACAGACACATCATCCGTCGTACATGGACACTCACCGTCAAGTGAAGTAGCGGGCGATGAGCTGCTGGCGCACATTCCCAGCTTCCTCCTCTCCGCTGTCCACCTCACTCGAGCTGTCCTGGTCTGCGGGCTGGGGCCCTGGTTGATCTCCGTCATCCACAATGAGGGGGATCTGCTTCCGAATGGCCAGATTGTGCAGCATGCAGCACGCCACCACTATCTGGCACACCTTCTGTGGGGAGTACGCCAGTGCACCCCGGTGCGGTCCAGGCACCTGAACCTGGACTTGAGGAGGCCAAAGGTACGCTCGACCACACGTCTGGTCCTCCCATGTGCCTCATTGTATCGATCGTCTGCTGGGGTGCGAGGATTCCTCAATGGACTGAGCAGCCATGCCCCATTCGGATACGCAGAGTCACCTGGGTGTGAGGGACACAGAGAACCGTTGCTATTCCAACTGGACAGGGGACAGCATCGCACAACCAGCACGCTACACCACTCCACATACTCACCGACAATACAGCCACGATCCTGTTGCAGATTGGCCATCAGTCGTGGCAAGATGCTGTTGCGCATTATGTGTGCGTCATGTGCCGAGCCTGGAAACTTGGCACACACGTGGGTGATCACCATGTCCGCAAGGCACACCACTTGCACATTCAGGGAGTGCGTGTGCTTCCTGTTGCGGTACAGGTGCTCAGTGGCCTGTGGTGGAACAAGGCCAACATGGGTGCAGTCAATGGCTCCCACGACGTGTGGGATTCTGCCAAGGGCATAGAATGCACCCTTCACTGCCGCCAATTCACGAGCCCTGGGGAATCTGATGTACCTGTTTCGGTACAGCATCATGGCTGCCAGTACATCACTCAGCACCTTGCTGAACATGGGCTGGGACATCCCTCCTCCACTGCCCACTGTGTGCTGGAATGACCCAGTGGCGAAGAAATGCATGGCGGCCATCACCTTAGCCGTGGGGGTGACAGCAGTCGGATACACCCTGCGGGGACGGAGATGGGGCTCTAACATGGCACACAGTCGATGCAGGGTTGGCCTGTCCAGCCGAAACTTCCTGATTACCTCTGTATCGTCCATGTCCGCCAGCAATTGGTATGGGCGGTCAATGTTCGGTCTCCGCCTGGGTTAAATGGCAGAGGGCACATGTCAAAGCAACACGGCACATAGCAATTTCGCATACACATCACTGACATGACTGAGCAAGCACATGAGCCACAGCCCAGCTGTCAAGCTGGGACGGCACGGCCACAATACACTTACACAGGTCTCCCAACAATGGCAATGGCAAGTGAGACATACCACTGCCATGTGCATGCACATGGGGATCTAGGCCCCAATGACTTGCGGGGCGTGCTGATGGGGACTGACTGCATATTCGTCAAGCGGCAACGCCACGGCAACATGAGTGTCTGCTGAGCATGGAACTGCTTCCGAGGCTGGATGAGTATGGCACACGACGACGACGATGTGGGCACGGGCTGAGCGGCCAATACAAGTGGGACCTGTGGCACGAGGGGATATGAGACAGTAGTAGGTGTCAGCACTGCACCCTATGTACAGCACTGTACGGATCACAGCTCCCGAAACATTGACTGGTGTCCACATTGACAGCCCCATGCCAAGACGGCTGTGTGCTTGCAGTCACACGTCACAGGTGAGAGGTTACATTGCACGTGCCAGGTGGCAGACGTACATAGTGGGAGCTGGCATGTGTGTGCATGTGTCTCCTGTTCAGGATCCACCAGATGGGCGCTGACTCTGTACTGACCATTGGACACAGCATGTTCCGTGGAAGGCTTGTGTGTGTGGGATGGTGGCACTGGATGTGCCTCCGTTGGGTGGGGGGCCATGCACAGGGCGGGTACGTCGATGATTGCGCATTGTTGGTCACGGTGGGTGCACCAACTAAGATGTGTTGCCCTGTGTTCAATTCCTATGTCCGCATGATGATGGACTGTGGATGTGAGCAGACTACACATTGGTCGATGTGCTGTCTATATGCATGTGCCTTCACACCAGGCACAGCTGCCCCTGCACATGTGACCCCTGCTGGACTCGCTGCTGGGTCTGTGGAGCTGATGCACCTTCTGCGCGTGGGGCGGACAGCTCTCCTCACTTCCCTCATTGCGCATGTCATGTCTTTGCCGCAGGTGACATGGATCATGGAGGGCCCACATGTACGCGTGGGTAGGCTACACATGATTGTTCACTGGTCGCCACCCCCAGTCAGTGTTTCGAATGGGAAGGTTGTCGTGCTGGTGGTATGTTCGATGTGGCGGATGGGCGGGCCTAGGTGCGGGCTTACATTCCGGACATGGGGGTAGTTGGATTGGCGACTAGTTGCAGTACACACGGGACACGTCTCTTCCTTTCCACATCTGGGTCATCCCTTGTACTAACTGACAGTGATACAGTCATCTTCGCCCCAGCCCTCATGTCCTCCCCTCGCCCCCCAATATGCATGCTCACCTGCGAGGCTAGCGCTTGCACAGGCAGCCCCAAGCTCGCACCAGAGAGGGCAAGGAGTGTATGTGTGGGTCCAGTTGCACGAGTGGGCTGTCTCAGGGTATGATGTGTGGCGGGACGCCGTCCACCTGCGTGGTGCCCCTAATGGAGACCCGGCCTGCATGGACTATGCATCACAGTCTTCGCCTTCCGGATCCGCCACCTGCGACACCCATTGGCTGTGGCTGCCCTTGCGGCCAGGCCGCGTCCGTCTGTGGCTGATGGCCCACACATTCACTCTTTGGCCTCTCTGGGGAGGGCTCGGGGGTGGTGGCGCACGCGCTTGCACTTAGTCGCAATGGCATGTGGCGTGGTTGGTATGATGGGCAATGGATGGGATGGTGCGAGCCACCTCCCGTGACGTCAGTGCTGCTCGTGCTGTGGTGCGTCCCCCTACACTTCCATTTGACTTTTTGCCATGCTAGACGTTGAGGTTCTATTGCCTGCGTGATATGACCAGGAGGAGCGCGAGGAGACCTCTCACACACCATGCTCCACTGCCATCCCGTGCCCTGTATCGCCTGTGCGGATTGACTATGTTGGGGTTACACCTGGTCGACTGGGGCTGTGTGTGCCTTGTCAAGGGGCATGGCGGGCGCACAACAGGATCCAGCTTGTCCACAGAGGGTGGGCTGAGGTGCGCCTGGTACCGCTTTGTACATGTGCCCGGCTGCTGTGCACACACGTGTTCACTCCCCCCGACAGGTGTCCTCTCACAATGCCCAGGGAAGCGGTGGTGTACTGTTCATGACCCCTCCCAACACGGCGTGCTCCAACTTGGCATGTGCGCATCTACCCGTCGCACCCACCCACCTGAGCACTGCGTCCATACGACTTCACACGACACATGTGTGTCTTCCACAGTAGTGCTACTCATTTGCGTTGACATCCAATACCAGTGGACTACATGGTCATGTCACGACTGCCGTGTACTTCACATACTCTCATCCTCTCTCATTCGTACTTGTGAAATGAGTCAGCGGAGACAGTTTTGGTTTCAAACATTATATTGAGTCTTCTGTCCTCTGTGATGCAGTATAGTGGACACTACTGGCAGCGGAATACATGTTGAGGATATACTGAGCATGATTACAAATGGGATAGGGTGTAGGGTTACATGTGATTAGCTGTTGCATGTGGGATGTGGGCTTCAGAGTTACATCTGCTTGGCCAAGGCTGTGCTAATGTACATTTACGTATAGCTGCGGAGCTGCGGACTTTGACACAGACGGTATACATGTAGCCTACCAGACCGCTCGGCATCATGGGCACAGTCCATCTCAGTTCCATGTGACAGGTTTGCTGCGGTTGTTCCTCATGCACGCGTGCATGTGAGATGACATCAGGGCATGTGCTTGCGTGCATGCAGCGGCGTGCCACTTGTTGTTGCACTGTGGTGGTTACTGGACATGTCACAGTCACTGGGGTCGTGTTGTTGTTGTATGCACTTGTCGTCCATGCAAAGGTCCTGGTATGGGATTCCCGGGCGGGGGTGGGAGGGGTGCAGCACCCACAGACTCCAGGCGACCTATTCATGTCCACTGAGCGGTGTGTGTGTCCATGTGCGCTGGATCCATGTCGTGTCCTGGTTGTTCGTGCAGTTCCGTCCATGTGGGTGCGATACACAGAGCCCATGCCACTGCCTCCCACGATGCATGCGGTGTTCCTGGATGTGATGGGGAACAGTGTGCATGTCCCGGTCATATCCGATGTCATGGCGATGTCGTTGATGGTGTGGTTACAGTTGCCGGTCGTTTGGTATGGCTGTTGTGGTGGTGACTGGCCAGTCCGTGCGGAAGCTGAGCATGGGTGCGGGGTTGGACTTCATAGGTCACTCGGGGAACCTGCGTTGTGGTCCGACGTATTTACAGGTTGTCAGGTATGCGATGCCGTCCAGCAGGGCTTCCATGTCATTGGTGGTGTACATGTTTGCCAGCCAATGAAGCGGATGGTGGCTCTCAAGGTGTTGTTCGTAAGTTGTCCCTTGGAGGACCATGATGGGGCATGCTGGGTGACATTCGATGTAGCTGTTCTCGATGATCCGTCGTGTGGAGGCACAGTGGTCCCATTTCAGTGCGGGTGCGATGTTGGCCACATACGCCATGCCCCCATAGGCAGAGCAGGCCCTGTCGTGTGCGTCCAGAGGGAGGAGTAGTGGTAGCAGGTCCGCCTTCAGACATGCCGGGTTGGAGAGGCATATCTCGACGGGATGCTGGTAGGGACACCTCCGACAGTAGAAGACGGGCATGACGCAGCTGAACAATGTGATGCGGTAAGTCAGTCGGTAACTTACGTTCAGCAGGGACAGGAGATCGCATCCCAATGTATGTATCGTGTTGGTTTTGTACAGCTTGAGCTGTTCGGCGTAGTTGGGTAGGTGTGTTGCGGTTGCCATTTCGCAGCGGTTCGTTGAGATGGCGTGCTCCGGCTGTGTGTGCAGTCTGCAATGTGCACGCTCCGGGGTTGCTGTGAGCTCTGTGTAGTCGTAGGGAGACAGGACTTGTGTTCTGTTGGCTTGTTTGGAGGACACGGGCCCTCTTCCCACATGCTTCTCAGACAGTTCAAGGTCAGTGCTGTGTGACTCCTTCCAATTAACTTGCATGTGGCCGACATGGGGAGTGTTTTCTTCTTTCTTCCCCATCCGTTGTGTGCTTCTGTGATATGCGCTATCTGCCCTGTGGTCGGTCTCCTCGGCATGCCTGTGTTGGTCTATTCTTGGACAATGGCTGTATTCACCGGCTTCTGTCGTAGGGCTGTGGTTTCGGAGTTGGAATGGAAGGTCATTCAGTGCTGTCTGCTCTCCCTTGTGTGGGCGGCAGGCTGCCTTTCCGCTCTGCGTTGGGCCTTGTGTGTGGATGTTATTCTTGGGCCACCTGTTGTCGGTCCCCGGGCTCTTTGGTGTTCCGTTTCATATGTCTTGTTCATATGTGCAGGGTGGTATGGGTTTTTCAGTGTGGTACTGGCGTTCCTCTTCCCGAAGGGGCCCTGCTTCTCCTAGTTGGTGTTGCCGCCGCTGTGTGCTACGCCATGTTTGTTACACTGGGGTGTGTCCTGCAGTTGCGTGTCTTCACTGACATGTGTGCGTCGGTTGTGTGGCGTTGGGTGTTGTCCGTGAATTGGGCGTTGGGGACATGTCTGTGGCAGGCCTGTCACGTGTCATGTGCGTTCGGGGTGGGGCTGATGTGTGTGCTGCTTGGTTGTGTCCCTGTGTCTGTGTGCGACGCATGCATGGCGCTGCGGTTGGCCTCTGCGTTGTGCGCATGTGTGGCGGCGTCATCGGCGCTTTGGGGCCGTGACGGGGTGGTTGGTTCCTAGTCCCAGGTGGTGTGTACACATGTGTTCCGCGATGTTAGGATTTGGCCTGTGTGTCATATGTGGATGCAATGGTGGATGTGTAGTGTACACGCGCTGGTGGGGGGTTGTCCGCTTTTTCCGCCCTTGCACTGTGTGCGCTGTTTGCGTGCACTTGTTGTGTGTGTGCCTACCTGCGTCTCCGCGGTACGTTGCGTCCTTGGTGGTGCATCAGCAGAAGCATGGGAAGGGCCTGCAGTGCTGGATTCATGCCCGGGGTGCCGCTGCTTCGTTGTCCGTGCTCTGCGTCCGTGTTTCCGCCTCTCTTTCACGTGCGGTGTCTCTTAGCCGTGGGAGCCGTTTGTTTGCGGCATCGTAATTTATGCGCCGGGCGGGACGTGTTTCGTCGGACGGTGTGTGTCAGTTGAGCTGCGCCGCTACGTGTACGGGCGCACTTTGATGGCGGACGGTGTTGCTGGCTTGCCGGCGGTGTTTGGCCTGCTTTTCGCATCGTAATTGGGCGGGCGTGTGGACTGCTGCGTGCCGGCGGTAACTGGTGGTTTTTGCATCCGCCAGCACGGCGGTTGTGCTTCCGCCCGCCATCGTAATGGGCCCCTTAGTGTTTAATAATTACTATTGTTTAATTATTTTTGCGTATATTAGTTCCGTAGCGGGTTGTGGGTTTATAGGAGAATAGGGTGGGAAGTAATTTAATTTAAATTATCAAAATTAATAATTTATTAATTAATAATTTATTGTTTAATAATTACTATTGTTAATTAAGTTCATTCATTTATTATTAAATATATAAAAAGTGAATAATAATCTTTTTTAATTAATTGATAATTATGTAAATTGTTTTTTTTATTAATTAGTAATTAAGTACATATTAATTATTAAAAATTAATTTATTAATATGTTAATTATGTACATTTTTTTAGTAGTGTGTTGGGTGTTGATAGGGGAGTAGGTTGGGAATTAAGTTGAATTTAATTCAAATTTTAATAATTTTTAAATATTATTTATTTAAAGTTATTTTATAGTGTTAATTGTGTTAATTAATTTAGATATGATTGTTATTAATTTGATTGTTAATTGTAATTAGCTAATTAATTAAATGTTAATTAATTATGTTCATTCATTAATATTTTACACTATTGGAGGTGACGTTTATAGGGGAAAATGTTGGAAGGTAAATATATTTTTATTAATTAATTATTTGTTAATTAATTTTAATTATATTGTAGGAGTGGGTCTACTCAATTATTCCCCTACGCTACCCAACACTTTCCCTACTGTTGCACTCACTGGAGTGGGAATAGTTATTTTTACACTCCCGCTATCCAACACTTTCCCTACTGTTCACTCACTGGAGTGGGAATAGTAATTTTTAGACTCCCGCTATCCAACACTTTCCCTATTGTTCCACTCACTGGAGTGGGAATAGTAATTTTTACCCTCCCGCTATCCAACACTTTTCCTACTGTTCCACTTGCTGGAGTGGGAATAGTAATTTTTACCCTCCCGCTATCCAACACTTTCCCTACTGTTCCACTCGCTGGAGTAGGAATAGTAATTTTTACCCACCCCTATCCAACACTTTTCCTACTGTTCCACTCACTGGAGTGGGAATAGTAATTTGTACCCACCCGCTATCCAACACTTTCCCTAATGTTCCACTCACTGGAGTGGGAATAGTAATTTTTACCCTCCCGCTAACCAACACTTTTCCTACTGTTCCACTCACTGGAGTAGGAATAGTAATTTTTACCCTCCCGCTATCCAACACTTTCCCTACTGTTCCACTCACTGGAGTAGGAATAGTAATTTTTACCCACCCGCTATCCAACACTTTTCCTACTGTTCCACTCACTGGAGTGGGAATAGTAATTTGTACCCACCCGCTATCCAACACTTTCCCTACTGTTCCACTCACTGGAGTGGGAATAGTAATTTTTACCCTCCCGCTAACCAACCCTTTTCCTACTGTTCCACTGGCTGGAGTGGGAATAGTAATTTTTACCCTCCCGCTATCCAACACTTTCCCTACTGTTCCACTCGCTGGAGTAGGAATAGTAATTTTTACCCACCTGCTATCCAACACTTTTCCTACTGTTCCACTCGCTGGAGTCGGAATAGTAATTTGTACCCACCCGCTAACCAACACTTTCCCTACTGTTCCACTCGCTGGAGTAGGAATAGTAATTTTTACCCACCCGCTATCCAAAACTTTTCCTACTGTTCCACTCACTTGAGTGGGAATAGTAATTTGTACCCACCCGCTATCCAACAAATTCCCTACTTTTGCAGTTGTTGGAGTGTGAATACTAATTTTATTCCCTTAGCTATGCAATGTTTTTAATTTTGTTATAATTAATGTAGTGTAAATTATTAATTAACATAAAAAAATTCTTTAATTATTTAAATTATTATATATTATTTATTTTTATATTTATATATGTTTATTTATATATATATATATGTAAATATATTTTTAATAATGTTTTAAATATTTTATAATTAAGATTAATAATTATTTTATAATATTATTAAGCAAATATATATATATATAAAAAAAATATGTTTTTTTTTACATTACCTTTATTATTTTTACATTTTAAGCTTTTTTACATTATTTTAACTATGTTTTATTTAATTGTGTTTATTATTTAATTACTTTTATATTATTTTTAATACATTTAAAAAATTCGATATTTTAGTTAACTATATTTTAAACATCGATATTTTGTACTCGATATTTTAGTACTTACCTGTTTGTAGATAGGGACTCGATATTCTGTCCCTCAATATTTTGGCATCGATATTCTGGACAGTAGATATTCTGTCCCTCGATATTTAGTCACTGAACCGTGTCATGCCTCCTCTCATGCCTGTCTGGCCAGTGGGTGTGGTTGGTGGCAGTCATAGGTGTGATTGTGTCGTTTATCTAACATTTTGTTTCTTCTGCCATATTTGTATGCCATATTTTATGAAATTCATAAAGCGGGAGGATGTGTGATATATATTATCCTGTATATTTATCTGCGCATCTGCTAAATTGTCTTAATTTTTCCTGTATATATATCTGTGCATCTTCATCTTATCAGGTACTTGTATCTTCTGCATCTACTTCACTTTCTCTCGTATATTTTCCTATGCATCTGCTTGAAATGTGTTCAATGCTATATTTTTGTTCTTTCTTTCTATCTGTCTTCATATTTTTCTTCAATGCTTACTGTGCTGTTTTCATTGTATATGTATTATGGCTCTTTCAGGTTTATGCTTTATTCCTTCTTGCATTTTTGTACTTTAGTGTAAATTCTCTTTTTGTGGTTCTTCTTGTTAAAACCTTATTCAGTTTTGCAGTTTCATTTTTATGTTATATTAAGGGGGAGGATATGTAGAATCCTGTATATGTATTAATCCTGTTCCTTTTTCTCTAGCTGCTCAGCCAGTGTGAATGTACTGCGTTGAATGTTGGTGTGGTGATGCTGAATGGAATGTTTGGGTGCCTGTAAGGTGAAGTGTGACAGTTGGAGTATGGGCTGAGCAGCAGGCAGGCTGCTCCTGGTGGGGCTGGTCTACATGAACTTAACCTGCAACTAAGACTAAATAAAGCTCTTAAAATACATCTCGGCTACGGGACTATCTTCATTACAAATACCTCATAGAGAATACACTGAGTTGGACTGGCAGATATTCTAGAATCCCATGACAGAGTTTTCAGCTGGGCTAAAATTAAATTTCTTGATTTAAGATTATATTCTCCATTCAGGGTATTGGTCACCTGCAAGTCTGCACAGGATAAACTTACTTGTCAGCAATGTATTCTAGAGGTGAAATGCATGACAATGTGACATAGTGCACATTTTGTGACACTGCCCTCTTCCCCATTTTTTATTTACTTTATTTAATAGGTTTTATATAGCGCTTGCTAGACCTGAGGGCATCAGAGCGCTTTACATGATTGAGAAGAACACAGTATAATCAATGATGCGAGACATATTAGATTTTAGAAACACACATTAATATATACAAAGAACATCGTTAGGCAATTAGCGTGGATTACCGTATGAGGCAATAAGAACAGTGGGTGTTAAGGGAGAGAAAGGCCTAATAGACAGCAGAAACAAACAAACAACCGACTTTAACAGAGGGTCTAGACCTATAAAGAGAGATAATAAACAAAGTTCAGTATGCTTAAGTGTTAAAGTATTTGTTGAGGAGGAGGAGTTTCAGGTCTCTTTTGAGGCAAGAGAAGGAGGGGCTGAATCGTAGTTCTCTAGGTAAAGAGTTCCATATGCTGGGTGCATTTCCAGAAAAAGAGCGAGTCTGGGTTGATTTCCTTTTTGGTTTGGGAGGAACGAGAAGAAGTGAGTTGGAGCTCCTCAAAGTTCTGGTTCTTCCAGCTTTCGTGAGCTTGTTGTCTAAATAGTTGGGGGTATGTGAGTGAAGGGCTTTGTGGGTGATGCAGGCAGTCTTGAAAGTACATCTTCGCTCGATGGGAACCAATTGAGAATCTTGAGGGCTGGTGTGATGTGTTCAAACCATTTAACACATGTTATGAGCCAGGCCGCCATGTTTAGAACTGATCTAAGGGGGGGGGACGAGGTGAGTTTTCAGCGTCCCTGTGAGGATGGCATTTCCATAGTCCAGTTTGGAGAGGACGAGAGATTGGATAACCATCTTGAAATCATCAGAGGGAATGAATGGTTTAATTTTCTTGAGGCGTTTTAGTGTGTAAAGCGCTCCTTTGGCTGAGTTTTTTATGTGATCCTTCATTGACATGTTATTGTCCAGGATGAAGCCTAGGGACTTAGCGGAGTTGGACAGAGTGAGAGAACAATTTAATGCATTCAGGTCGCTGAGCCATTTGTGGATAGGTAGGTGGTTGCTTTTAGGTGAGAACAGAATGATTTCTGTTTTGTTGGGACTTAGCTTTGAGTGGTTAGAGTTGAACCAAGCTTGTATCTTGCTCAGAGTGGCATCGAGATGTAGGTTGTCACTAGGTGATTTGATTTTGTAATAGAGATGGTTGTCATCAGCATATACGTGTTATTTGAACCCTGCTTGCTTCAGGATGGTTGTAAGGGGTCCATGAAGAGGTTGAAAAGGGAAGGGGAGAGAATTGAGCCCTGAGGCACACCAAGTTTGACATGTGTGGGATTAGATAGGCAGGAGTTGATTTTGATTTGTTGCGATCATTGTTGTAGGTATGATGTGAACCATTTTAAGACTGTGCAATTGATATGAGAGCAGATCTTCAGCGATTCAAGTAAGGCTAGGTGATTTACAGTATCAAAAGCTGCTGATAAGTCAAGTAGGATAAGTAGGTATGCATCACCGTTGTCAAAGGATCTGTGGATGTCATCTGAGATTTTGAGCATGGCAGTTTCAGTGCTGCAGCCTTTCCTAAACCTTGATTGGAAGGTGTCATGGAGGTTGAATTCCTCTATATGATGGTTAAGTTGTTATAAGACACATTTTTCCATAGCTTTGGCTAGGAACAGGAGGTTGGAGATAGGTCTGGGGTTGTTGAGATCATTTGGGTCAGCCTTGGGGTTTTTGAGAATGGGTGTGATTTGTTCTAGTTGGAGGGAGTCAGGGACAAAGCCTGAGGCGAGAGATGCGTTGATGATTTTTGTCCAGTGCGGAGCAATGATGTGGTTGAGATTTTGTACAATCGTGGATGGGAGGAAATCCTTTGTGTGTGAAGTGGGCTTTAATTTTGCGATAATATTGAAGACTTCAATTTCTGTCATGGGTTTGAAGTCAGACCAGTTGGCAATGTTTTTCAGTTGGGTGTGATTATGGATGCCGTAAGTTCCTTTTGGTGCCATTTGGTCATTGGTGAGTTCTGGGGGTGGAGCTGCCATGGAGGGAGGTGGGTTGGTGAGGATGGTTAGGACGGAGGGTAGATAAGTGACTTGTAAGAAGGATTGCTCAATTTTTGCGACTTTGGGCCATATGTGCAAGGACTTAACACCTCCGTAGCGTTAATTTTTTGACGTTACGGCTGCTCCTTTTTTATCGCCTTATTTACAAGTTGCCGCTAACTGCAGTTAGCGGAACTTTTCCGGCGAAAACGTGAATTTTTAAGATCGCCACTTCTGTTAGCTGGACTTAACGAAAATGGGATGCAAGGTAGGCTTCCTGTGCAAAAACTGCCGCTAGCCCCACTGCGCGATATTTACAAGGAATTCCTTGTTAGGTGCAAAACCTCAAAAACTGACTCTAACTCCAGTTAGAGGCAATTTTTTAAGACCAGAAAATAGCTGGTCTTAAAAATGGTACAAATATTAGAGGCCTCATTTCAGAAGGATTTGGTGCTGGAAAGCGCTGCAAGGAATGTTGCTGCGCTGCCCTGCGACAAACTGCAGGGAAGGTATGCCCATCATCAATAAGATAGAGCGCATTCCTGGACCTCAATCATGAAAAGTGTTGCATCGCTGTGACAAAACAGCGTTGCAACACTTTTCACTAAGCCCTTCTTGCGACACCATGGATGCTCTGTATTCACTGTATGGTGCTCCATGTCGCAATTTATGACAGATACGTCTGTAATCCTGACGTATCTGTCAGCGCTAAAGTCACACATTGCTGTAGTTGTGTCACAACATGACGCAACTCCAGCAATGCATGGGACCAGCCTATCCCTGTGGCTCTGTGTCACCATTATGCCTGCCATGAGGCAGGCATAAGGTAGTGACGCAGTGGCGTCCTACAATTGTTGCAGTGAAATCTGATGGATTTCACTGCACCACTCCTATGAGGCTTTGTTGCATCAGAATGCCCACCCTGCATACATCATACCTGATGCAGATATAATGTGGCACAGGGCTTCACAAGGTCACGCATATGCCTAGATGCGTCACTTTGCAAATAGGGCACAACGTGGTGCAAGAATCATGCTGCAAGTACGTCAAGAAAATGATGCACCAGCGGGGTGAAACTGTCAGAAGGGGCTCATGAGTAAGCCTCCCTGTCATTTTCCCCTATGTTGGTGTACAATGGCTGCCATGTGCCAACATCAGGCACCCTTGCGCCATGGTGCAAGGGTGACTGTGTTGCATAGTTGATTGATGTTGTGGCTCATCTCTTTTCGAGACATCTGCAGGTGGGACTGGACTAGTGGAGGGCGGGAGTGAACCAGTTGGCCTTCTTGGAGTGTTGTTTGCCTGGTCTTTTCTAGAGGGGTGCCAGGGTGTTGGCGCAGTTGGAGATGCATCAGGGGAGGTTGCGTGCTGCGGTGTTGGTGTCTGTAAGCGTTGGCGGAGTGGTGGTGCTGAGGGAGTTGACGGGAAGTTCTTTGATGGCCTTGATCCAGCTGCAATGGGGGGGCAATGATGGTGATGGTGTACGTTGGGCGTGGTGACAGCGTGATGTAAACAATGATGGTTGGTACAGGAGATTCCTGCGGTGTGGCTGCTGTTGAAGTTCCCACTGGTAGAGAAGACGGGCTTTAGCGTGTGTCAGTCTATGTGGGTTGGTACAGTCACTAGCTGCTTGAGTCAGATGTTGGCAAGGTTTCCTAGGAGGGGGGTTGTGTTCTGGCCACTGGGGTTGTCCAGGTGGAACTTGAGGTGTCCAAGTAGGATGTAGTCGGTGGATGGGAGAGACTGGGGTGTGATGATGTCTACAATGGCATCGGTGAATGGGGGTTCATGGCCCGGGGGGCCTGTAGATGAGGGTGCAGCAGAAGGTGGTGTTGGGGTTGGTCCGGATCTGGAAGTGGAGGTGTTGTATGGTCACTGTCGGGTCATTAGAGTGCGTGGTCAGTGGGAGTGTGCCTTTTTTAGACAATGGCGATGCCTCCTCCTGGCCGCTCAGGGTGGTTCGTGCGGGTGAATTTGTAGCCATCGTGGATGGTGATGGCGATGTCCAGTCGGGAGCAGAGGTTGGTCCAGGTTTCTGTGAAGAAGGCAATGCCTGAAGAGGTGGCGTCGAGGAGCACCCAGATTTCTTTTGCATGTCTGTGGAGGGACCGCACGTTGAGGAGGATGCATTTGAGCCGGTCGGCTGCACTGTCGGTCGGTTAGGAGGTTGGAGGCGCTGGTGTGCTGATGAGGCAGAAGGTGCATTTGCAGTTTTGACAGGCGCAGAGTGCACAAGAATTCTACAGTGTTGCTACATGACAGGGGGTGTGGCATCCAGGGTTGATGGCGAGGAGGGTGCTGGCATTATAGTGGTGGAGTGTCTGAGAGGAAGGGTCCTTGGTGCTGGGCACGATCCAGGGGAGTACAGACACAGACAGGCTTGCCATTGGCGCACCAGTGGTACGCCCGCTGTGCATGGCTGTACAGCTGCGCCCATTATGTAGTGCTGTGGGGGGGACTGGACAGCTGGGAGACAGGAAACGCAGGTAAGGACACACACTGGAGGGGGCGGGGACGTGGGGGGAGCAGGGGTTGCAAATATCTTTTTTAAAAATTCTTACCTCGAGGTCGGGTCCCACGTCTTCTGTGCTCCTGAGTTTACTTCCAGGAACAGGAGCAGGCAGCCAGGCTCACTCCCCTAAGTCAATTACAATGCTGCAATGCGGCATTGTGATTGTTCTTGAGCGCCGTGACAAGGCGTTCAGCCAGGGGCGGGAGGGGTGAGCATGTTCTCCATGCAGGCTGTAATGCAGCCTGCATTGCGAACAGGGATGTGCGCATGACTGCTTTGGGTGGCCTGAGAGGGCCGACTAAACAGTCATTGTGCACTTAAGTGGGCATACCACTCTGCCCCTGCCCTGCTCCTTGAGTAGAGCAGCCCCACCCACCCTCCCGCCCGCAAAAGAAGCATTGCATGACTACATCAGAAAGTTATCATCATGTTATGTTTCCTCTTCTTGCACTGCTTGAAAGCATTGGTGCGACGCTTTTCCGCTATAGCGGATGAGCCAACACTGGGGGGATTCATCCACAGGTGCTAGGCCTGGCCCCAACTTGACCCCCGGGCCTCCTCCACTATGCACCCCAACTTCTCCTCACCTGGGCATTGACAACATGGCGCAATCCACAGCACTCTCTCCAAATCTGTGACTCAGTCAGCATGAACCTCAGCCAGGTGGGATTTCACAAGCCTGGGTACAGCCGTCACTGCCAAGTACGCTGGGGTACCTCCTGATGTAGGAGATGCAACAGGGCCCCCTTATGCGTGAAATTGCAGCAGTCCCGCCACACAAGTTCGGTGCAGCTCAGGGGCCTCACCCTCCACAGTGTCGGTCCAGTGCAACATCCTCCGGCCTGTGATGCAGAGAAGTGCAACCCACCATCGGTAATATCCTCCGTGCACCCCGGTGTAGTGGTGGCACATGGTATGCGATGCAGACCTCCCTACGTTGGTGCGCAGGAATGTCTCTACCGTTCACAGCTCTGGGGGGCACCAGGTTGTCTTCTCACACAGGTCAGCAATGTGTCTCCATGCCACCTGGCAGACTTCACCACCAGGTAAGGGTGATCGCCGACGCCTCAATGTCTACTGCCACGGCCCAGCAACAATTGATGTTGTGGCTCCATCTCTTCTCGAGATGTCTGCAGGTGGGGCTGGACTAGTAGAGAGCGGGAGTGAACCAGTTGGCCTTCTTGGAGTGTTGTTTGCCTGGTCTTTTCTTGAGGAGTGCCAGGGTGTTGGCACAGTTGGAGATCCATCGGTGGAGGTTGCACGCTGCGGTGTTGGCGTCTGTAAGCTTTGGCTGAGTGGTGGTGCTGAGGGAGTTGACGGGTAGTTTTTCGGTTCCTTGATCCAGCTGCGACGGGGGGCAATGATGGCGAAGGTGTACGGTGGGCTTGGTGACAGCGTGATGTAAACAATGATGGTCGGTACAGGAGAGTCCTGTGGTTTGGCTGTAGTTGAAGTTCCCGCTGGTGGAGAAGACAGGCTCGAGTGTGTGTCAGGCTATGTGGGCTGGTGCAGTGACTAGCTGCTTAAGTCCGATGTTGGCGAGGTTTCCCAGGAGGTGGGTGGTGTTCTGGTAACTGGGGTAGTCCAGGTGGAACTTGAGGTCTCCGAGTAGGAAGTAGTTGGTGGATGGGAGAGCCTGGGGTGCGATGAGGTCTACAATGGCATCGGTGAATGGGGGTTCATGGCCCGGGGGGCCTGTAGATGAGGGTGCCACGGAGGGTGGTGTTGGGGTTGGTCCGGATCTGGAAGTGGAGGTGTTCCATGGTCACAGTCGGGTCATTAGAGTGCGTGGTCAGTCGGAGTGTGCCTTTTTTAGACAATGGCAATGCCTCCTCCTGGCCGCTCAGGGTGGTCCATGAGGGTGAATTTGTAGCGGTCGTGGATGGTGATGGCGATGTCCAGTCCGGAGCAGAGGTTGGTCCAGGTTTCTGTGAAGAAGGCGTTGTCTGAAGAGGTGGCGTCAAGGAGGTACCAAATTTCTGTTGCATGTTTGTGAAAAGACCACACGTTGAGGAGGATGCAGTTGAGCCGCTCGACTGCGCTGTTTGTCGGCTGGGTGGCAGGAGACGCTGGTGTGCTAATGTGGCAAAAGGTGCATTTGCAGTTTTGACAGGCGCAGGGTGCAAGAGAATTCTACAGTGTTGCTAGATGGCAGGCGGTGTGGCATCCAGGGTTGATGGCGAGGAGGGTGCTGGCGTCTTAGCGGTGGAGTGTCCGAGAGGAAGGGTCCTTGGTGCTGGGCACAGTCCAGGGGTGGACGGACACAGACAGGCTTGCCTTTGGCGCACCAGTGGTACCCCCACTGCGTATGGCCACACAGCTGCACCCATTATGTAGTGCTGCAGGGGGGACTGGACAGCTGGGAGGCGGGAAACGCAGGTAAGGACACACACTTGAGGGGGCGGGGACGCAGGGGGAGCGGGGGTTGCAAATATATTTTTTTTAAATTCTTACCTCGAGGCCGGGTCCTACGTCTTCTGTGCTCCTGCTCTCCTGAGTCTGCTTCCAGGAACAGGAAGCAGGCAGCTAGGCTCCCTCCCCTAAGCCAATCACAATGCTGCAATGCCGCATTTTGATTGTTCTTGAGCGCCGTGACAAGGCGCTTGGCCAGGGGCTGGAGGGGTGAGCATGTTCTCCATGAAGGCTGTAATGGAGCCTACATTGCGAACAGGGATGTGTGCATGACTGCTTTGGGTGGCCTGAGAGGGCCGACTAAACAGTCATTGTGCACTTGAGTGGGCATACCACTCTGCCCCTGCCCTGCTCCTTGAGTAGAGCAGCCCCACCCACCCTCCCGACCGCAAAAGAAGCATAGCATGAGTACATCAGAAAGTTATCATCATGTTATGTTTCCTCTTCTTGCACCGCTTGAAAGCATTGTTGCGACGCTTTTCCACCATAGCGGATGAGCCAACGCTGGGAGGATTCATCCACAGGTGCTAGGCCTGGCCCGGACTCGACTCCCGGGCCTCCTTCACTACGCGTCCCACCTACTCTTCACCTGGGCATTGACACCATGGCGCAATCCACAGCACTCTCTCCAAATCTGTGACTCAGCCAGCAGGAGCCTCAGCCAGGTGGGATTTCACAAGCCTGGGTACAGCAGCCACTGCCAAGTCTGCTGGGGCACCTCCTGATGCAGGAGATGCAACAGGGCCCCCTTATGCGTGAAGTTGCAGCGGTCCCACCACACAAGTTCGGTGCAGCTCAGGGGCCTCACCCTCCACAGTGTCGGTCCAGTGCAACATCCTCCGACCTGTGATGCAGAGAAGTGCAACCCACCATCGGTAATATCCTCCGTGCACCCCGGTGTAGTGGTGGCACATGGTATGCGATGCAGACCTCCCTACGTTGGTGCGCAGGAATGCCTCTACCGTTCACAGCTCCAAGGGGCACCAGGTGGTCTTCTCACACAGGGCAGCAATGTGTCTCCATGTGACCTGGCAGACTTCACCACCAGGTAAGGGTGATCGCCAACGCCTCAATGTCTACTGCCACGGCGCAGCAACAATTGATGTTGTGGCTCCATCTCTTCTCGAGACGTCTGCAGGTGGGTTTGGACTAGTGGAGGGCAGGAGTGAACCAGTTGGCCTTCTGGAGTGTTGTTTGCCTGGTCTATTTTTGAGGGGTGCCAGGGTGTTGGCACAGTTGGAGATCCATCACTGGAGGTTGTGTGCTGCGATGTTGGCGTCTGTAAGCGTTGACAGAGTGGTGGTGCTGAGGGAGTTGACGGTAAGTTCTTCGGTGGCCTTGATCCAGCTGCGACGGGGGGCAATGATGGCGATGGTGTACGGTAGGCATGGTGACGGCGTGTTGTAAGCAATGACGGTCGATACAGGAGAGTCCTGTGGTTTGGCTGTAGTTGAAGTTCCCGCTGGTGGAGAAGACGGGCTTGAGCGTGTGTCAGGCTATGTGGGTTGGTGCAGTGACTAGCTACTTAAGTCTGATGTTGGCGAGGTTTCCCAGGAGGTGGGTGGTGTTCTAGTCACTGGGGTAGTCCAGGTGGAATTTGAGGTCTCCGAGTAGGATGTAGTTGGTGGATGGGAGAGCCTGGGATGCGATGAGGTCTACAATGGCATCGGTGAATGGGGGTTCATGGCCTGGGGGGGCCTGTAGATGAGGGAGCCACGGAGGGTGGTGTTGGGGTTGGTCCGGATCTGGAAGTGGAAGTGGAGGTGCTCCATGGTCACAGTCGGGTCATTAGAGTGCGTGGTCAGTTGGAGTGTGCCTTTTTTAGACATTGGCAATGCCTCCTCCTTGCAGCTCAGAGTGGTCCATGAGGGTGAATTTGTAGCCATCGTGGATGGTGATGGAGATGTCCAGTCCGGAGCAGAGGTTGGTCCAGGTTTCCATAAAGAAGGCGTTGTCTGAAGAGGTGGCATCAAGGAGGTACCAGATTTCTGTTGCGTGTTTGTGGAGAGACCACACGTTGAGGAGGATGCAGTTGAGCCAGTTGACTATGCTGTCGGTCGGCAGGGCAGCAGGAGACGCTGGTGTGCTGATTGGCAGAAGGTACATTTGCAGTTTCTACAGTGTTGCTAGATGGCAGGCGGTGTGGCTTCCAGGGTTGATGGTGAGGAGGGTGCTGGCACCGTAGCGGTGGAGTGTCTGAGAGAAAGGGTCCTTGGTGCTGGGTGTGGTCCAGGGGCGGACAGACGCAGACGGGCTTGCCTTTGGCACACCAGTGGTACACCGCTGCGCATGGCCACACAGCGGCCACCATTATGTAGTGCTGCAGGGGGACTGGACAGCTGGGAGGTGGGAAATGCAGTAAAGGACACTGGAGGGGGCGGGGTTGTGGGGGAGCAGGGGTTGTACATATCTTTTTTTTTAAATCTTACCTCAAGGCCGGGTCCCGTGTCTTCTGTACACCTGCTCTCCTGAGTCCGCTCCCATGAACAGGAAGCAGGCAGCCAGGCTCCTTCCCCTAAGCAAATCACAATACAGCCTGCATTGCGAACAGGGATCTGCGCATGGCTGCTTTGGGCAGCCTGAGAGGGCCGACCAAACAGTCATTGCTCACTCAGTGGGCATACCACTCCACCCCTGCCCTGCTCTGTGAGTGGAGCAGCCCCACCCACCCACCCGCCCACAAAGGAAACATAGCATGAGTACATCAGAAAGAAATCATCATGTTATGTTTCCACTTCTTGCACTGCTTGAAAGCAGTGGTGCGATGTTCTTCCGGAATAGCCACTGGGGGTGCGTCACTCACAGGTGCTAGACCTGGCCCCAACTCAACCCCCGGGCTTTCTCCGCTATGTATCCCACCTTCTCCTCACCTGGACATTGACACCGTGGCGCAATCTGCAGCACTCTCTCCAAATCTGTGACTCAGCCAGCAGGAGCCTCAACCAGGCGGGATTTTACAAGCCTGGGTACAGCAGTCACCACCTACTCCACTAGGGAACCTCCCGATGCAGGTGATGCAACAGGGCCCCTTATGTGTGAGGTTACAGCGCTCCCGCCAAGTTCAGCGCAGCTCAGGGGCCTCACCCTCCACAGCGTCCTGCCAGCGCATAATCCTCCGAACTGTGATGCAGAGAGGTGCAGCCCACCATTGGTAATCTCCTCCATGCACCCCAATGTAGTGGTGGTGCATGTTATGTGATGTAGACCTCCCTATGTTGGTGCACAGGAGCGCCTCTACCGTTCACAGCTCCAAGGAGCACGAGGCGGTCTTCTCACAAAGGTCAGCTATGTGCCTCCATGGGACCTGGCAGACTTCACCACCAGGTAAGGGTGATCGCCAACGCCTCAATGTCTACCGACACGGCCCGGCTACTGCACAGCACCTCTGCATCCCACTCAGGGTCCCAGACGCAGGCCCAGCGAGGCCTCCAGACTCCGGGGACTGTACGCGCTTTCAAGGTTTTGGATGCCATGGTGTTTCAAGGAGTGCGCAATGATAAGTGATGCATGACTGCTTTTGCCTAACGATGCACCTCTTTTCATGATTGTAGCCCTGAATTTCCTCTTCCCCTGGGACCCTGGCTGGTCATCCTGGCTGTTGGGGGGCTTGGAGGGTTTGTTTATCTGTGCTGCACTTGGCCCTGGCTGCTCCATTCTGCATTCTATTGGTTTTGCTTCCTATTTTTCATTGGAGGTGGACTTATAGGCTATTTTTGCCTCTAGAGGCAAAAAAGTCACTTTGGGCTGACTAACATGAGTTTTTTTGCCGCTAATAGGCCTTTTGTCAGTTTTTGCTTACTGACGCCAGAAATTGCATCGCCCTCACACTAGTTTTAGTGGCAGTTTTCACCGCGGCTACCTGAAACTATCGCCATGTAGCGACGTATTGAAAGCTGATTAACTGTGTTAAGAAAACTGCTGCTACTTAACGCTAATGCTAGTTAGCAGCAGTTCTTGTACATATACCCCTTAGTGTCTGGTTAACAGTTAGGCTGTAAGATGGTGCGAAGTAAGGAAGTGCATAAAAGGCTAGACCAGGTGTAGTGAAGGAGTGGCGATCAGCAGTGAGCAAATTAGTTTGGATATGGTTAGGTGGGATAGAAGGCTGGGCAGGACTTATGAAGGTATGGGGATATAATAGTGATCAATATGATTGTCAAGATTGTGGCGCGTGTGAGCTGCAATGAGAAAGTCACAGATATGTCTGTCAACTGAGAGTAGAGTAGGTAAATAATAGACACGTCTAAGTCATAAACAAAGATAAGTAACAAGTAAGGGGAGTGCACAGAGCTAGCAGATCAATAAGGATCGAAAGCTCATTTCTATAGCTAAGAATCACCCACCAGAATACAATGCATAGGGATACTGATCAAACAATATATGCAATAGTACGACCAAACAGTGGAGGTCCAGGCTAATACAAAATGACAGCATACAGGGGTACGTTGATTATTGTTGCGGCCACAAGGTGGAGCTCCAGGCTTAGACAGTCAAGCTTACATGTCTAGGTAGGAGAAGACATAGAGTAGTGTAGTTACAGTGAACAAGGGAAAATGGCTGCCATGAGGGGGGAAAATACTGAGTTGCAGTTCAGACAAAATGGAGGCATAGGCGATGAAGTAGCCACAAATTTTAATTATTGATGCAGCCTGATCTCCAATTCTTGAACATGCAGCAAGTAGCTATTCATCCAGGAGGGATGGAGAGGGGGAGCCTCTCCTTAGGTCGTGTTCCGAGAAGGCCATCCTGCCCCCTCTCTGCTGCCACACTCGCCACTCCGGAGAAGGCTCCGCAGCCTGAGGCAGCAGCCCGCATTGGACCACAACCAGCTGAGAGACGCCTGACCGTATCTGGCGAGTCTCGCTGTAACGTCACCTCAGCCAGTTGAGAGGCAGCCAAGCACCCTAGGCATTGGCATCTGGGCATCGGCGGGGGTCGCGACCATGTCCGGAGCCCCCGATAGGCAGCAGCAACACAGATGGCGGGTCCGACACCAACGCAGCCGGCCAGACACCCACCAGGCTACAGGTCCCATGTTCAGGGACCTCGATGGCTCACTGCAGCCTACTCAGTTCAGCAGCTGCAGGTCAGCGTTCAGCTGGGCAGTGGCACGGAGAGCCTCGTCTGAGTCAAGAGCTCCTCATGGTCGGTAACGTTGGAAACAGCGGATCCGACACCAGCGCAGATGGCTGGCTACGCCCGCCGAGTCACAAGTCCTGTGCCCAGGTACCTCAATGGTGCCTAAGAGATCTCAGTGCCTCAGCGGTCATGGGACAAAGACTTCCCATCTAGTCATCAGCATTCATATCGGACCCCAGTATGGTGGGAACTGGTCAGGGTTTCCTTGTCCCAGAGGACCTCCATGATAGCTCTTGCACTACTGCATGACATGACTAAGTTCCAGGGGCTGAACGTGCATTCCCATAGATGGCTTGCTACATTACTGGCAGCAGTCAAGGTATCTATCTATGCCACTGGTGACAACCAACGTTACCTACTAGAGAGGAATGGTTCATAGAGTTAGCCAGGATTGCTTATAATGAGCACATTCTCTACAAGACTGCTGTCAAAATACCATAATATGACTTAACTGGCGTCTTTCCAGACAAATGGAAACACGCGACGCTCCTCCCCCTGAAAAAAAACTAAATGGTGACCCAGGAGACCTCAATAATCTTAGGCCAATCTCACTGCTCCCCGCGCCCGGTAAAATGTTGGAGAAGCTGGTCCAGCGCCAACTGACTAACTTTATCGAGAGCAATGGCTCTCTGCATGACACACAATCCGGATTCCGGACGGGCTTTAGCACTGAGACCGCTCTTCTCGAGGTGGCTGAGTCAGTGAGATGGTCGCTGGATTCAGGGGCATCAGCGCTGCTGGTACTCCTGGATCTGTCTGCTGCTTTCGACACTGTCGATCATGCCATATTGGTCCAGAGACTACAAGATGCGGGTTTTGGGGGGAAGGTGCTGACCTGGCTGAAATCATATTTAGCTGGCTGCACCCAGAGAGTAGCCTTACAACCATTTAAATCAAAACCCAAACATCTTTGGTGCGGTGTCCCTCAAGGCTCACCACTGAGCCCTCTACTCTTTAACCTCTACCTAGCTCCGCTTTTCTCTTTGATTGCCAACTGGGGAGTGAAAGCGATTTCCTACGCTGACGATATCCAGTTGGTTTTCCCCTTTCAAGAGCAGACGGTAGATGCTTTCAAGAACTTTAAAGGGTGTCTGCGAGACATAGCATTATGGATGAATACAAACAAATTAAAACTCAATGCGGGGAAGACAGAGGTACTGTTCTTTGGGAAGGGCCCAGTGCCAGATTCAGATCTGTGGTGGCCATCTGAAATGGGTCCACTGCCTTCCCCCGCCACTAATATCAGAAATCTAGGTGAGATGGGAGGCTGATCTCTCCTTCTCGGCTCAAATTCAGCAGGTCACTGCTATCTGCTTTAGTAAATTAAGAAATCTCCGGAAATTTTTTCATTTCCTACCGGAAGATTGCCACAAATCCGTAGTCCATGCCACAGTGACATCGAGGCTAGACTACGCAAATGGCTTATACCTCGGCCTTCCTAAATATTCTATCTGCTGCCTCCAGATGACACAGAATGCGGCTGCGAGACTGGTCAGACGCATACCGTTTCGGCACCATGTCTCTCCGCATTTACATGAGCTCCATTGGCTCCCGGTAGCCAAAAGAATTGAATTCAAGGCCATGACTTTGGCCTACCGGGCTCTCAATGGAAAATGCCCCGGCTATCTTAAACACAGACTCTGCTGCTATAAGCAAAATCGAGCATTGAGGTCGAATTCCCAAAATTTGCTTTGTACTCCCCGCTTTGCGAAAGCACGTCTGGGTGGTAGAATGCTCGCAGTTAGAACGGCCATAATGTGGAATGCCCTGCCTGGGAACCTCCGCCAGGCTAAATCAGAGACCTGCTTCAGAAAGGCCTTGAAGACTTGGCTCTTTAGGGCTGACTAGTTTGGGTTTTAGTGCCGTAGCTTTCTTTCTGCGTGCATTGCCTGCTGCTACAGCGCCGGCACACCTCTGCTTGAGGTAGCTGTTGCGCTATATAAGCTCCAGTATTATTATTATTAACCTGGGGCCTATTCCTTCCAGTTGATCCTCTAGCACACTGAGAGGCCCTCTGTCATTTTTTTATAGCTACATATTTCAACTATGTGAGAAATTGGGTTATTGTTTGAATGGGGGGTGACCCCTATTCAGGAAACAGCCACTGTCCCTGTCAGGGTGAATGTGAACCTCAAAAGTCACTAAATGAACCTGTGCTTAACCCTCTGGTAACTTGGCACAAAAACAGTCAGGCTTAGCTTAGAGGTAAGGTGTTAAGTATTTATGTAGCACACAAACAGTAATAAAGTGAATTCACAAAACAATAAAAATCCCACACCAATTTAGAAAAATAGAGTACATTTTAAGAAATTATTTGTCATCAAATCAACAAAAATCCAATCAGTAGAACCAGAGCTATTAATTGTTAAAGTTTTTTGTAAAAACGAGTGCCTTAAAGATCAAAGTGCCAACCGCAGACATCTAGTCGCAGACCGGGTCAAACCCACGCTCCCCATGCCAAGAATTCAAATGTGGAGCACGCTACCAGCAGTAAGGGTTCTGTGACTGGCAGTTATCCTGAGGCTGGTGTGGGAGCTCCATATTTATCTGTGTTCCCTTATACTAATAAACAGTTCAACCATTCCAGTATGGAGGCAACCACTTTACAGTAGTGTACTGCACTCATGGGACAGCTCTACCAAGCAAAAAGTAAATAGTGCTGCCTTGAAAAAAGATGGTGTTGCCTATTTGTGCCATTTTTCTTCTTTTAGAAAATGTTATACATTTGTAGTGTACCAAGAAAAATTAGATAAATAATCACATTAATTTTCAGACCCTCTCAGGGTTTACTAAGATTCTGAATCACAGTGATTTTTCTATTTTACAGCTAAAGTTCTCAGCTGTTCCATGCCTAAAGAAATTAATGGGTTTTTTTCAAAGCTGGCAAAGAACAGGTTCATAACCCCATTGACATTCGCGTTGTGTCATGTCCACTTAGCTGATATCTACCTTTTTCTTCTGAAAATCGAAAAGAAGGTCCTTAGGCTGAAAAGAAATAGTTTATATTTTGTCCAACTTTCAGTTTGTACATTAGTGACCTTATGTAGTTTCCTCGGGGTTGCAGGATAACTGTGGAATAAGAAAATGTGATATTGATTTGCAGTTCAAAATTTCATTTAGAAGTATGTCTGAGTGCATGAAAGTATAAATGACATAGTAGCTCAATCACATTCCTTGCAACCTAAAGTAAAACGAAGCAATGGCCAATCGATAGTTAAGTTATTTCAAGTACATGGAACTTACTATTGTGTTTTTTCTTATCCTACCATTGCGAAAGACAGTATTGCACTTGTTTGCAGATGTCACTTTGGTTTATTTACATATAAACATTCATTTTGTTCCTTGTGGTTCTTGCGAAACTGTTTCAATTGTACAGCACTTTGATAATGGAATTCTGATTTTAAACTTGGACTGCACACCTTTTTCATGGGATCACATTTCGCTTGTATTAGAAATGGGGGTCTCTAGTTGGCAGAGATAGGTACTTGTTAGATTTGGGGGTCTCTAGTTGGCAGAGGTAGGTACCTTTGTCCAAATAGGGACCCTTGAGTCTAGTCAGGGAAAGTAGGTACACTCCTGAAATAACCCCTGCTCACCCTCTTGGTAGCTTGGCACGAGCAGATAGGCTTAGTTCAGAGGCAGTGTGTAAAGCATTTGTGAACACATACAGTAATCAAGTGACAACACTACAAATGGACACCACACAGGTTATATATTTATAAAAATAGGTATACTTTATATAGATTTATCACAAGACCATAAACGACAAAAAATAATCCACAATACTGTCAAGAGTGCTTAGTTCTGATCAAAAAGGTTCTGTGCGAGTCGGTAGCCTCCTCCGGCTATGGCGATGTCGAGAACAAACAGAGTCTAACAAATCCAGCTGACCGCGTCGAGACGGGCCAACACAGCGTAGACAGACTCGGTCACAGTACCTTTTACTTGAAGCGGCAGGCACGGGCGTGCGAGCCGGATGGCTGTACGTCGCGATCGCGATGCAAGATGGAAGCGTTGCAGGACGCGTTGTCCCTTGATGCGGTGCAGGCAGCGGCTCGTTGACGTCGTCAGGACGGAGTCGGTGAGACCAAGGCCATGCGTTGCAGGGCGAGACGGTGCTTCGAGGCGGTGCTGGCAGGTTGCAGTGCGGCGACGGAGCCGGATTCAGGAGCTGGCGTCGATCAGTCCGGACAGCGGTGCGAGTCGGGCGGTGCGTCGCAAAGCGTGCGAGCGGTGCCCAACTCCAGTGCGGTCACAGGACTCGAACTCAGCAGCAGTGACCGTGTCGGTCGGACCAGTTCGATTTGGCGTAGCGAGCGTTGCAGGACGCGTTGTCCCTCGATGCGGTGCAGGCAGCGGCTCGTTGACGGAGTCGGTGAGACCAGGGCCGTGCGTTGCAGGGCGAGATGGTGCTTCGATGCGGTGCTTACAGGACACCGAATCGGTCGTGAGAGTCGGTCACAGCTCCCTACCTCTGTAGCCACTGAAACAGAGTTTCCAGCAGCAATTCACAAAGGGGTGAAGCCCAATGGTCCTGGGACTTCGGTCAGGGGCAAGCTCTCTTCCAAGCCCTTGGAGATCCTTCACAAGTTGATGAAAGTCACAGCAAAGCAAAAGTTCCTTTCTCCTTTCTTTGGCAGTCAGGCAAACCACTGCAGGCCAATCCCCAAGCAGCACTTCAGGCTTAGGGATAGTCTCTCCTCAGTTTCTTCTTGGTTCCGCTTCTCAGCAAAGGTTTCTTCTTGTTCCCAAAAGTGATCTAATTTCCTAGGGGTCTGGGTCCCCTTTTATACACAGTTTCTCTTTGTTCTCTGAAGGCAGAGAGGCCTCTGCCTAGCCCAAAACCAGTTCTGGTCAGTCCTGGAGCACTTTGTTTTTCTGACTCCTTCTTTCCTTTCAGAATGTGGGGCAGAGTGCTCAGCCGCCCGGCAGGAGGTGGAGCCAGCATTGTGGGAGGCAGGCACAGCACTATTCAGACCCAGGTGCAACTCCTCCCTCCACTCTGGATGCAGATCTTTCTATTCAGCCCTGTGCTGACTCACCCTGTCTCCTGTAGCCACCCCCAGCCCCTGTCACTCAATCTCCAGACAAGGAATACACAACCTAGCAGAGGCAGGCTTGGATAGTTAGGCAAGAAAATACCCACTTTCTAAAAGTGGTATTTTCAAACACAGAATGTTAAAACCAACTTCACTAAAAGATGTATTTTATCATCCTGAGTTCAGGCATACTAAATTCGTTTTTCTACCATGTTCCCTGGGACAGTTCTGACTATAAGGTGTAATAGTCAGTCTGCCCATTCTGGCCTATGGGGAGCAGGTAGCCTTGCAATAGTGAAAAACGAAAATGGCTGTAATTCACTATTAGGACATGCCACACACACCAGGGCATGTCCTACCTTATACTTACAATGCACCCTGCCCTAGGGCCTACTTTAGGGGTGACCAACATGCAGTAAAGGGAAGGTTTAGGGACTGGTAAGTGGGTGCACTCACCAAGTCGACATGGCAGCCCTAGGCTGCACACAGGCTCTGCAATGGCAGGCCTGAGACACACTTTACAAGCTGCTTCTGTGGGTGGCACAACCCGTGCTGCAAGCCCACCAGCAGCATTGGATTTACAAGCCCTGGGCACACTCAGTGCACGGTACTAGGGACTGACAAGTAAACCAATCATCCAATCATGGAGTCACTAATACATACATCAATTTATCATAGGGAGCACTTGCACTTTGACACTGATTAGCAGCGGCAAAGTGCCCATGAGCATCTAGTCCAGCAAAAACATATCGGCAACAGTGGAGGCATTACGAAAAAATGGAAGGGAGACCCATGCCAAGGATGCCAGGTCTAACACGTGTCCCCTCCAGCTGAAATGTGGGGAGAACTATCCTACCCCTAGGGAGTTCTCATCGCTAAGGCGGAAAAATCTGGACAGTCCATCAGCATTGGCGTGTTCTGTACCAGGGCGGTGTTCCACCGTAAAGTCCATCCCATGTAGGGAAATGGACCACCTCAACAGCTTTGGATTCTCACCCCTCATCTGCATCAACCATCTGAGGGGCCTGTGGTCTGTCTGAACCCGGAAGTGAGTCCCAAACAGGTATGGTCTCAGCTTCTTCAGTGCCCAGACCACAGCAAATGCCTCACGCTCAATAGCACTCCATCTCTGTTCCCGGGAAGTAACCTCCTACTGATGAAGGCTACAGGTTGGTCTAGGCCCTCCTCATTGATCTGTGATAGAACAGCCCCTACACCATGCTCTGAAGCGTCCGTCTGAACAATGAACTCATTGGAGAAGTTGGGTGCCTGGAGCACAGGCGCTGTGCACATGGCAGTCTTCAAGGTGTCAAAAGCTTTTGACAGGCGTCAGTCCAAATCACTTTCCTGGGCTGCTTCTTGGAAGTCAGCTCGGTCAAGGGGGCAACAATGCTGCCATACCCCTTGACAAATCTCCTGTAATACCCGGTGAGTCCTAGGAAGGCTCTCACCTCTGTCTGGGTCTTGGGGGCTCCCAAGCCAGAATGGTATCAATTTTCGGTTGGAGGGGCGCCACCTGGCCGCTCCCAACCTGGTGTCCCAAGTACACCACAGAACCCTGCCCAATCTGGCACTTACTTGCCTTGATTGTGAGGCCTGCCCTCCGCAGCGCCATCATCACTTCCCAGAGGTGGCGCAGATGTTCTTCCCAACTGGCACTGAACACTGCGATGTCATCCAGGTAGGCGGCACTGAAATCCTCCAGTCCAACCAACACCTGGTTGACCAACCTCTGAAAGGTGGCAGGGGCATTCTTCATCCCAAAGGGCATCACCCGGAACTGGTAGTGCCCATCTGGTGTGGAGAATGCTGACCTCTCTTTGCCCCATCAGTCAAGGCGATCTGCCAGTACCCAGACGTTAAGTCAAATGTGCTGAGGTACCGCGCAGCCCCTAACCGATCTATGAGCTCATCAGCTCTGTGGATGGGGTGGGCGTCAGTCCTGGTGACGGAATTGAGTCCCTGTAGTCCACACAGAACCGGAGTTCTAGTGTGGCACCAAGCGCGGCAGCCTTTGGAACCAAGACCACTGGGCTGGCCCAAGGGCTGTTAGAGGACTCAATCACCCCTAGCGCAAACATCTTGGAGACCTCCTCCTTGATGCAGGCTCTGACCCTGTCAGTCACCCTGTAAGCCTTGTGCTTCACAGGAAGACTGTCCCCAATGTCCACATCATGGACGCACCAATGAGTGACACTGGGAACCAGGGAGAACAGGTCAGGGAACTGTCCCAACAGCTGGCGACAGTCACCCTGCTGCTCAGGTGTCAGGGAGGTAGAGAGGTTTACTCCCTCCACTGATCCATCTTGCTCTTGGGCTGACAGGAGGTCAGGAAGAGGCTCGGTCTCCTCCTCCATTCCATCATCTGTAGCTAAGAGCATGCCCACTTGGGACCTCTCCAAGTGGGGCTTCAGGCGGTTCACATGCAGGACCCGCAAGGGGTTCCTGGGAGACTGCAAGTCCACCAAATAGGTAACTGGACTCTTGCGCTCCACCACCGCAAAAGGGCCGGTCCACCTGTCCTGGAGCGCACAAGGCTCCACAGGGGCCATGACCCACACTTTCTGACCAGGCTGAAGCTCTACCAGAGTGGCATTCTGGTCGCACCACCGCTTCATCTCCTCCTGGCTGGCTTCCAGATTTGCCTCAGCAAGTTCTCTGAAACGCCTAGTCTGGTTCCTGAAGGCCAGCATGTAACTGTATACATCCTGGGGAGGTTTCCTGGGAGATTGCTCCCAGCCTTCCTTGACCAAACTCAGAGGTCCTTGCACCGGGTGTCCATAGAGGAGCTCAAAGGGACTGAACCCTAGAGACTTCTGTGGCACCTCCCGGTATGCAAACAACAGGCATGGTAAGAGGACGTCCCATTTACGCCTCATGGGTTCTTCCAGACCCATAATCATGCCCTTGAGGGTCCGGTTGAATCTCTCAACCAGCCCATTTCCTTGAGGGTGGTAAGGAGTGGTGAACTTGTAAGTTACACCGCACTCCTGCCATAGGGACTTCATGTACTTGGACACGAAGTTGGTACCTCTGTCAGACACCACCTCTTGAGGGAATCCCACACGTGAGAAAATCCCCATCAGTGCCCGTCCCACCACGGGGGCCGTCACTGTCCTCAGAGGGATGGCTTCAGGGTACCGGGTGGCATGGTCCACCAAGACCAGGATAAACCTGTTGCCCATGGCTGTCTTGGGGTCCAGTGGCCCCACAATGTCAATACCCACCCGTTCAAAGGGGTGCTGACCACAGGGAATGGCTGGAGAGGAGCCTTGTGCTTCCTCCCACTCTTTCCACTTGCCTGGCAAGTCTGGCATGTCCTGCAGTGAGTGGCGGCACTCCTGCGCATCTGGGGCCAATAGAAATGGGTAACAAGCCTGTCAAAGGTCTTGTCCTGCCCCAGATGTCCTGCTAACGGTACATCATGAGCCAACCCCAGTAGGAAGGCTCTGAAGTGCTGGGGTACCACCAGCACACGGGCTGACCCAGGCTCAGCAACCTTAGGCTCTGAATACAGGAGACCATTCTCCCAGTAAATCCAATGTGATCCAGACTGATCACCTGCTGCCTGGTCTGTGGCCTGTTGCCTCAGACCCACGAGAGAGGGGCATGCGTTCTGCTCCTCGCAGAACTCTTCCCTGGAGGGTCCTCCTTCTTGCTGCCAATGGGTCAGCTCAGGTAGGTCCCCCAGTTCAGCTACCTGTTCCCCTGTAGGCTCCAGGGCATCCCCCTCAGGGTCTGCCTCCTCCTGGATCGTGGGAACTTCGGGGGCCGGTTTCCCGCGCCCCCTGCCTCCTCTCTCTCCGGCAGGCACCTGGGCCTCCCTCTCAGGCTCCAGGTCCTCTTGAACACCTTTAGCTGCCATTGACCGGGTGGTCACACATTCCCAATCAGGCAAGCCCAACATTTCTAAATGCGCACTCCGCTCCACCTTAGCCCAAGGTGAGCTCTCCAAATCGTTCCCTAACAAACAGTCAACAGGCATGGCTGGCCTCACAGCTACTTGAAGAGTACCCGAGACCCCCCCACTCAAAGGGAACCTGAGCCACCTTGCAGTGACTCTCTGTGTTGTCAGCGGCAACAACCGGATAGAATGCATCAGGGATAACCTGCTCCTTAGACACCAGGTGACACTTGACAGCTGTCACACTGGCTCCTGTGTCTCTCAGAGCCTCCACCCTATGGCCATTGATGGTCACCCACTGCCTGTATTTCTTAGTGTTCTCAGGCAGTGGGGTCCTAGGGACCATCTCAGAGTCTCCTAAGGAGACAAGGGAAAACACTGTGGGATCCCCCCCACCTTGGACACCCAACTCCTCCCCCAGGGCTACACTAGCCAACTGCCGGGGGACTGCACCAGTGGGTGCTGGTTTTCCATGCAAAGGGCAACGAGGATCGTTTGCCTTGTGGCCAGGGGTGCCACACTTGTAACATACCAGTGGTCCCTGGTGAACAGGTGGGCCTGTCAGGGCCACTGGCTTCTTCTCAGGGGAGGCTGGGAACCTTTCCCTTGGTTCCCTTGGGGTCTACTTTGGGGCCCTTTATGGAACTCCCTCTGTTTACCCTTGTCCCCCACTCTTCTGCTGGGGACCCTGCCCACCCTTGGCGGAGTCTCCCACGTGACCCTTGTGGACCCGGGTACTCACCCAGCGGTCCGCCTCTTCAGCAAGCTGCCTAGGGTTAGTCAGCTTACTATCAATCAGGTGCTGGCGTAGCTCAGGAAAGCAATTACTGGACAAGTGCTCCCATGAAATCAAATCAAAGAGCGCCTGAAAATCAGTCGCTTTGCTACCCTTTACCCAACCATCCAAGGCTCTGCAAAAGAAGATCACATATTCAACCCAGGTACTGCTTTCAATCTTACTACAGTTCCTGAACCTTTGCCTATAAAGCTCAGGGGTCAAACCATACCTAGTCATTAAAGCATCTTTCATGTGGCTGTATGAATTATAGACTTCAGAGTGCAAATCCAACAAGGTATCCCGCCCTTCACTGAGGAACCGTCCCCACAACCCCGCTCCCCAATCCTTCTCAGGGACCCGGTGGGAAGACATGGCTACCTCATAGGCTTTGAACCACTGCCCAATGTCATCATTTTTAAAAAACTCCTTCACCAAATCTTTGGGAATATACACCCTAGCTTCAACAGGCACAGGCGGTACACTGCCACCAGAGGGAGTAATCTCTAAGCTTTTGGCCTTCAATTCCAACTCCCTCAAAACTTTCTCATGTTCAAACTGCATTTTCTTTTCCTATAGGGCTAATTTCCTAGTTTGCATTTCGAATTCTAACTGCCCATTCAGCTTGAGCTTGGTCAGCTCCATTTTGTGCATCCTACTCTCTTTCCTGTCCTCCAACTCCTCTGGAGACAGTCCTCTGGCAGAAACACTGCTACTTACTGGGGAAGGTGGTCTTCCAGCCCCTAGACCCAATAGCCCCTCCAGCTGCCCTTCTGCATTCTCGGCCCCCTCCACCGGGGCACTCCTTGATTCGACCCAGGCCCTCAGCGCCTTTTGGAGGTCCTCCTTCCTGGAGAGCCCGGTCATGGACACTTTAAACTTTTTGTAGAATTGCCTGAGCTGCTTTAGGGTGTAGCATTCTAGCCTCTCTTCTTCCCAATCACACTCAACAGAGGCTACTAATGCTGGTTTCTCCATAGTGATTAAACTTGGCAGTTGCAAAAATAGGAAATCCCAGAAAAAATGCTATAAAAGTATGTGGTTGCGTTTTGGTCTGCACTCACTAAGTAGTGTTCACCAATCACTGTACATGAGTCACAAATGCAAGTCCAGAATCCTCACCGCTGACCACCAATGTTAGATTTGGGGGTCTCTAGTTGGCAGAGGTAGGTACCTTTGTCCAAATAGGGACCCTTGAGTCTAGTCAGGGAAAGTAGGTACACTCCTGAAATAACCCCTGCTCACCCTCTTGGTAGCTTGGCACGAGCAGACAGGCTTAGTTCAGAGGCAGTGTGTAAAGCATTTGTGAACACATACAGTAATCAAGTGACAACACTACAAATGGACACCACACAGGTTATATATTTATAAAAATAGGTATACTTTATATAGATTTATCACAAGACCATAAACGACAAAAATAATCCACAATACTGTCAAGAGTGCTTAGTTCTGATCAAAAAGGCTTAATTCAAGGTTCTGTGCGAGTCGGTAGCCTCCTCCGGCTACGGCGATGTCGAGAACAAACAGAGTCTAACAAATCCAGCTGACCGCGTCGAGACGGGGCAACACAGCGTAGACAGACTCGGTCACAGTACCTTTTACTTGAAGCGGCAGGCACGGGCGTGCGAGCCAGATGGCTGTACGTCGCAATCGCGATGCAAGATGGAAGCGTTGCAGGACGCGTTGTCCCTTGATGCGGTGCAGGCAGCGGCTCGTTGATGTCGTCAGGACGGAGTCGGTGAGACCAAGGCCGTGCGTTGCAGGGCGAGACGGTGCTTCGAGGCGGTGCTGGCAGGTTGCGGTGCGGCGGCGGAGCTGGATTCAGGAGCTGGCGTCGATCAGTCCGGACAGCGGTGCGAGTCGGGCGGTGCGTCGCAAAGCGTGCGAGCGGTGCCCAACTCCGGTGCGGTCACAGGACTCGAACTCAGCAGCAGTGACCGTGTCGGTCGGACCAGTTCGATTTGGCGTAGCGAAGCGTTGCAGGACGCGTTGTCCCTCGATGCGGTGCAGGCAGCGACTCGTTGACGGAGTCGGTGAGACCAGGGCCGTGCGTTGCAGGGCGAGACGGTGCTTCGATGCGGTGCTTACAGGACACCGAATAGGTCGTGAGAGTCGGTCACAGCTCCCTACCTCTGTAGCCACTGAAACAGAGTTTCCAGCAGCAATTCACAAAGGGGGTGAAGTCCAATGGTCCTGGGACTTCGGTCAGGGGGCAAGCTCTCTTCCAAGCCCTTGGAGATCCTTCACAAGTTGATGAAAGTCACAGCAAAGCAAAAGTTCCTTTCTTCTTTCTTTGGCAGTCAGGCAAACCACTGCAGGCCAATCCCCCAAGCAGCACTTCAGGCTTAGGGATAGTCTCTCCTCAGTTTCTTCTTGGTTCCGCTCCTCAGCAAAGGTTTCTTCTTGTTCCCAAAAGTGAACAATTTCCTAGGGGTCTGGGTCCCCTTTTTATACACAGTTTCTCTTTGTTCTCTGAAGGCAGAGAGGCCTCTGCCTAGCCCAAAACCAGTTCTGGTCAGTCCTGGAGCACTTTGTTTTTCTGACTCCTTCTTTCCTTTCAGAATGTGGGGCAGAGTGCTCAGCCGCCCGGCAGGAGGTGGAGCCAGCATTGTGGGAGGCAGACACAGCCCTATTCAGACCCAGGTGCAACTCCTCCCTCCACTCTGGATGCAGATCTTTCTATTCAGCCCTGTGCTGACTCACCCTGTCTCCTGTAGCCACCCCCAGCCCCTGTCACTCAATCTCCAGACAAGGAATACACAACCTAGCAGAGGCAGGCTTGGATAGTTAGGCAAGAAAATACCCACTTTCTAAAAGTGGTATTTTCAAACACAGAATGTTAAAACCAACTTCACTAAAAGATGTATTTTATCATCCTGAGTTCAGGCATATTAAATTCGTTTTTCTACCATGTTCCCTGGGACAGTTCTGACTATAAGGTGTAATAGTCAGTCTGCCCATTCTGGCCTATGGGGAGCAGGTAGCCTTGCAATAGTGAAAAACGAAAATGGCTGTAATTCACTATTAGGACATGCCACACACACCAGGGCATGTCCTACCTTATACTTACAATGCACCCTGCCCTAGGGCCTACTGTAGGGGTGACCAACATGCAGTAAAGGGAAGGTTTAGGGACTGGTAAGTGGGTGCACTCACCAAGTCGACATGGCAGCCCTAGGCTGCACACAGGCTCTGCAATGGCAGGCCTGAGACACACTTTACAAGCTGCTTCTGTGGGTGGCACAACCCGTGCTGCAAGCCCACCAGCAGCATTGGATTTACAAGCCCTGGGTACACTCAGTGCACGGTACTAGGGACTGACAAGTAAACCAATCATCCAATCATGGAGTCACTAATACATACATCAATTTATCATAGGGAGCACTTGCACTTTCACACTGATTAGCAGCGGCAAAGTGCCCATGAGCATCTAGTCCAGCAAAAACATATCGGCAACAGTGGAGGCATTACGAAAAAATGGAAGGGAGACCCACGCCAAGGATGCCAGGTCTAACAGTACCTTTGACCAAATAGGGACCCTTGCTTCTAGTCAGGGTAAGGGGGATACATACACTCTTTAGATAACCCCTGCTCACCCCCTTGGTAGCTTGGCACGAGCAGGCAGGCTTATCCCAACGGCAATGTGTAAAGTATTTGTACCAACACTCACAGTAACACAGTGAAAACACCACAAATGGACACCACACCAGTTTAGAAAAATAAAATACCTTTATCTAAACTAAACAAGACCAAAACGACAAAAAATCCAATATACAGATACTCAAAAAAATGTCTTTAGAAAGGTTGTTGCAAAAATAAGCTTGTAGAAATCAAATAGCACCAACTGGGGCTATCACGACGTCAGGACAGTACAAAATCCAAAGTACGGCGCCGCCCGCGAGGATCGCGGCGTCGGGCGCGGAGTCACACAGACCCCCAACAACAGTACCTTGAAAAATGAAGTCGGTGATGATGCACGGCGTCGAAGAAGAACGATGTCGTCTCTGGTGATGATGCGACGTCGGCGTGTTTCTCGAGTCACCCTCGACGGTTATCGGTGCCGCGATAATAGGATTCCGGCGCTTGGCGAAGAAACAGTCGATGCGAGCGCTGGCGTTGGTCATGGCTGATCACTGCCACTGTCGGCGGGCATCGTAGGGTGTCGGAGCTGCAGAGCAGGCCGGGCGCAGCGTCGTCACTTCACGAGCGGCTCCCCGGGCCTCGATGCAGGTCGCGGAGTCACAGCGGCGGAGTCGACGGCGTCGGAAAACAGATTCTCTTACTTTTCTTAGTTTCTTTCAGCTCCCAACAGCAGAAGCAACCTCCAGGGCCTCACACACAGTTACAGGCACCTCCTGGCAGGTCAGAACTCCCAGCAAGGAAGTTCAGGGAAGCTGGGGGTGAAGTCCTTTTGTGCCTGGGACTTCAGAAACAGGAGGCCAGCTCTACTCAGGCCCTTGGAGACTTGATTCATGGTGGTGTATCTATCAGGTTACGAACAATCGTGTTTGTCCATAAGTATCCGATCTCGCTCCCCCAGAACATCCAGTCAAAACTTGAGATGACAGCACGTTTGTTTTTGACAGTAAACTGATCATGTGTCACATGGTAACATCCTGTTTATGCTAAAAAAAAAACTCTTTGATGACAGCAAATCCCTTAGTCCTCTGCTCAGTGGACACAGAAAACTGCAGGTCAACCCCAGACACACAGCAAGGGCAGTACGTCTCCTCAGTCTCTTCAGCTGATCTTCTTTGGCAGGGATTCCTCTTGATCACGAAGTAGTCTGACTTTCAGGGGTTTCAGCTCTCATATTTATACCCCAAAAGTCTTTGTTCTCTATGTGTGAGGGGTCCTGGACCCAGTCCAAACCAGTTCTGGGTGCACTTTGCCAGTGCACAACTTCTTCCTTTGTTAGTGTGGGCCAGGGTCATCAGACACACCAGGAGGTGGAGCCAGCATTGTGGAAGGCAGGCACAGCCCTATTCAGCCCTATTCAGGCCCAGGTGCTACTCCTCCCACCACTCCAAATGCAGATAGGTCTATTCAGCCTAGTGCTTACTCACCCAGATTCCTGGAGCCACCCCAGCCACTGTCACTCTCAAACCAGACAGTCAATCCACAAACAGGCAGAGGCACACAGAAAGGTTGAACAAGAAAATAGCCACTTTCTAAAAGTGCTATTTTCAAAAACTGAATTTAAAAACCATCCACCCTAAAAGATGTGTTATTAAATTCTGAGTTCAGGGATACCGGACTTTAATTTTCTATCTTGCTCCTATGGGAAGATATGCAGGTAAACATGATACACAGCATTCCCCATTCTTTCCTATGGGCAAGATAGCCTTTCAATAGTGAAAAACAAAATTGGCAGTATTTCACTATCAGGACATGTTACCCACACTAGTACATGTCCTATCTTTCACATACACTGCACCCTGCCCAGGGGGGTACCCTGGGCCTACCATAGGGGGGTCCAATGTGTAAGAAAAGGGAAGGGTTAGGCCTGGCAAGTGGGTACACTGGCCAGGTCAACATGGCAGTTAACAAACTGCGCACAGGCACTGCAGTGGCAGGCCTGAGACATCTTTTCAGCGCTACTCATGTGGGTGGCACAATCAGTGCTGCAAGCCCACTAGTAGCATTTGAGTTACCAGCCCTGGCACACTCAGTGCACTTTACTAGGGACCTACGGGTAAAACAAATATACCAATCATGGATAACCAATCACAATAACAATTTACACAGAGAGCATATGCACTTTAGCACTGATCAGCAGTGGCAAAGTGCCCAGAGTCCTATAGCCAACAACCACAGGTCAGGAAAAAATAGGGGGAAGAGGCAAAAAGTTTGGGGCTAACCCTGCAAAAAGGGCCATTTCCAACACAACCCCCTTCCAGCCTAAAGCCAGGGTAGACCAAACGATACCTCGATGGGATGCCCTGCTTTGGGCGATAGAACCTCGAACCTGGCCCGAACAGCAGGGGTCTATTCCTGTTCTACGCTTTCCTGAACCCAGTTGGATCCCTCTATCTATACTCTCAGGGCCCACTAGGCTAAACCATGGGGGACCCTTCTCCTCACCTGGGGACCCCATCTGTGCAGCGCCTAAGCTTACTTTGCTCACAGATGTGTCCGCACTGGTAGACAGTACCCACCTGGCCAACACAGCGGTGTGGCCCAGTCCACCCCCAGGGTGTGACTCCAGCCCCCCTCCCAGGGGCAACTCTGTCCACCAGGACAACCAGCCACAGTGGCCACTGACAGCTGTCAGTGATGAGAACCAGGCCTTATGCCTGTCAGGTCTCTCTAACCTCTGTGGCATCAGAGAGTGGGGGGCAGTAGCCCCAGGTGCCTGGCACCTTTTCTCTACTCTCCCTCCTGCCAAGTCAGGTATGGCATCCTGACACTGGCCCACCAGCCCAGGGTCTGCACCCTCAGGCTGACCGGAGGTCACGGGAGAGGCTCTCCTCCCCCTACCTCTCCTTCTGGGATCCCGCACTCTCCTCCCAGGAGAGGCACCCTCAGAACACAACTCTCCCACCAGTCCAGGGCCTCTCCCCTGCAACTGGTCTCCCAACCTAGGATCTAAATCCTCAGGTTGAACCGGAGTCAGAGGCGAGGACTCCCTCCCTCCCTCTGCACCCCCTTCCAGAGTTCTGCACCCTCCCACCTGGAGTGGTACCCCTGGAAGCCAAACCAGTCATATCACTGCTTACAGATGTCCTTCCCTCCAGGTCAGGCAGAACCTGACCCTGCCCTCCCAACCTAGGGGCTAAACCCAGCGGCTGATCACTTGCCTGGCATGCCAGGACTTCTGGGGGTGCACACAGCATCCCCCGAGGGTAACACATGACTCATGTGTTGTGTGACAGTCTGCCTGGTCGCAGATCTCCCGACCCCTGTCCACCTGACAGTGCGCGAAGATCCCCCAGGCCAGAAGTGGTGTCACCATGGTCACTCGTAGGAGGCTCAGCCCTTCTGGCTGGCCCCTGACCCACTGGTTCTCCCACTGGGAACACATCCCCCTCTCACCCCTCAATCTGGACTTCTGCACCCTCCCAACTGGAGCGGCACCGCCAGACACCAGAACCACTGGAGCTCTGTTTACAGACGCTCCAGGTTCTCCTGACACTAGGAGATCCCCCTCAGGAAATGGCCTCCCAGTACAGACTAGGCCCCCCTCCTGGTGTTCCCTTATGGGACCAACCAGGTCCTGGGACTAGGTTTTGGGTACCTTGGGACAGAGCCCACTCCCACTCCCTCTCCTCTAAGACAGGACGTAGGACCCTACACCCCTCCCACTACACTGGGACCTATCTGGGCTACCACAAACTTCCCCTACCTCACTTGGTCGGGGAAAACCTGAGCCATCCCTTCAGGATCACTCCCAAATGCCTCTTCAAACCCTCTGGAATCCACCAAAAGGTCTACCTCCAGCGCAAGTTCCCTGGACTCATAGAACTCACTCTCCACCTGGTGTTGGCATAGCTCTGGAAAACAGGGACTTAAAATATGCTCTCCAACAAATGAATCACATAGCCCCCCACAGTTGTTAACCAAGCTACCCTTTGCCTCACCATCCAGTGCCTCACACAAGTACCCCACACCACTCTCCTGAGATTGGCAAGACAGTGTCTGACTGTCTCTGTCACTCAACCCACACTCTTCTGGGCAGTCTCCACACTCACACACCAAGGTTTCTACCATGGGGGGACCCCTCTCCCTGCACCTCTCATCTAGAGTCAGTAGAGCGTCCCTCCCACCACTAGGAATATGATCCCCTGTGTCAGTTCCCCAATCTACTTCAGGGACACTGCACACCACTAGAGCTACCTCATAACCCTGAACCCCCTGGTGTATGTCAACCCCCTCCCTCAAGTCAGGCGCCACATCTCTGGGTGTGTGTACTTCTCCCTCAGCACTAGATAACACAATCTTGCTGCCACCATCTGAGCTGGACTCCACCTCCAACTCAGCAAAGCTCACTTCCTGAGCCACACACATTTCCTTTTCAGCTGAGACACTCATGGCCTCAAGCCTCTCGAGCTCCAAATGAAGCACTCTCATTCTTAATTCATGTGCCAAGGTCAATTTCATTTCTTCCAAGGCATGAGCCCTCTCCTCTGCCTTCTCCTGGAGCCTCATGACCTCCAGCTCATGCTCTCTGATCCTCTGGTTTTCCTCCAACTCCTCTGGGGAAAAACTTCTAGCGGAATGGTTGTTGCCAGCCCTGGAGGCTTCTCTGGACACAGTCAGATCCTGTGACCTGAAACCATCCCCTTGTGCATCCTAATCCACTTTTGCATCCCCTGCCTCCTCAGCCTCTTTGACCTCCCACCAGGCCCTTAAGGCCTTCTGCACCTCAACCTTCTTAGAGCTGCTCCTAATGGGACATCCAAAATCTTTGTAAAATTGCTTGAGTTGATCTACTTTGTAGGAATACAAATCCTCAATGTGAAACTCCAATTCTGCCTTCTCACTTGCTGCTTTGCCATTTTGAGACATGATGCGTGGATGACTCAAGGATCAGATCAAAAATAGAACCAAAAGACAAAACACAGTATGTGGTTGCGTAGTGGTCTGTACTAAACTAGTGATGTACACCAGTCACTGTGGGTCAAGTACAAATACAAGTTCAAATCCTCACCGCTGACCACCAATGTTAGAAATGGGGGTCTCTAGTTGGCAGAGGTAGGTACCTTTGACCAAATAGGGACCCTTGCTTCTAGTCAGGGTAAGGGGGATACACTCTTTAGATAACCCTTGCTCACTCCCTTGGTAGCTTGGCACGAGCAGACAGGCTTATCCCAAAGGCAATGTGTAAAGTATTTGTACCAACACTCACAGTAACACAGTGAAAACACCACAAATGGACACCACACCAGTTTAGAAAAATAAAATACCTTTATCTAAACTAAACAAGACCAAAACGACAAAAAATCCAACATACAGATACTCAGAAAAATGTCTTTAGAAAGGTTGTTGCAAAAATAAGCTTGTAGAAATCAAATAGCACCAACTGGGGCTATCACGACGTCAGGACAGTACAAAATCCAAAGTACGGCGCTGCCCGCGAGGATCGCAGCGTCGGGCGCGGAGTCACACAGACCCCCAACAACAGTACCTTGAAAAATGAAGTCGGTGACGATGCACGGCGTCGAAGAAGAACAATGTCGTCTCCGGTGATGATGCGACATCGGCGTGTTTCTCAAATCACCCTCGGCGGTTATCGGCGCCGCGATAACAGGATGCCGGCGCTTGGCGAAGACACAGAGTCGATGCGAGCGCTGGCGTTGGTCACGGCTGATCACTGCCGGTGTCGTCGGGCGTCATAGGGCGTCGGAGCTGCGGAGCAAGCCGGGCTCAGCATTGTCACTTCACGAGCGGCTCCCCGGGCCTCGATGCAGGTCGCGGTGTCACAGCGGCGGCGTCGACGGCGTCGGAAAACAGATTCTCTTGCTTTTCTTAGTTTCTTTCAGCTCCCAACAGCAGAAGCAACCTCCAGGGCCTCACACACAGTTACAGGCACCTCCTGGCAGGTCAGAACTCCCAGCAAGGAAGTTCAGGGAAGCTGGGGGTGAAGTCCTTTTGTGCCTGGGACTTCAGAAACAGGAGTCCAGCTCTACTAGGCCCTTGGAGACTTGTCTTCAGAGGGACACAGCACACAGCAAAGTCCTTCTTCAAGCAGGGGGACACAGCACACAGCAAAGTCCATTAGTCCTCTCCTCAGTGGATACAGCAAACTGCAGGCCAACCCCAGACACACAGCAAGGGCAGTACTTCTCCTCAGTCTCTTCAGCTGATCTTCTTTGGCAGGGATTCCTCTTGATCACGAAGTAGTCTGACTTTCAGGGGTTTCAGCTCTCATATTCATACCCCAAAAGTCTTTGTTCTCTATGTGTGAGGGGTCCTGGACCCAGTCCAAACCAGTTCTGGGTGCACTCTGCCAGTGCACAACTTCTTCCTTTGTTAGTGTGGGCCAGGGTCATCAGATACACCGCAGGAGGTGGAACCAGCATTGTGGAAGGCAGGCACAGCCCTATTCAGGCCCAGGTGCTACTCCTCCCACCACTCCAAATGCAGTTAGGTCTATTCAGCCTAGTGCTGACTCACCCAGACTCCTGGAGCCACCCCAGCACCTGTCACTCTCAAACCAGACAGTCAATACACAAACAGGCAGAGGCACACAGAAAGGTTGAACAAGAAAATAGCCACTTTCTAAAAGTGCTATTTTCAAACACTGAATTTAAAAACCATCCACTCTAAAAGATGTGTTATTAAATTCTGAGTTCAGGGATACCAGACTTTAATTTTAGATCTTGCTCCTATGGGAAGATATGCAGGTAAACATGATACACATCATTCCCCATTCTGTCCTTTGGGCAAGATAGCCTTTCAATAGTTAAAAAACAAAATTGGCAGTATTTCACTATCAGGACATGTTACCCACACTAGTACATGTCCTACCTTTCACATACACTGCACCCTGCCCAGGGGGGTACCTTGGGCCTACCATAGGGGTGCCAATGTGTAAGAAAAGGGAAGGGTCAGGCCTGGCAAGTGGGTACACTGGCCAGATCAACATGGCAGTTAACCAACTGCGCACAGGCACTGCAGTGGCAGGCCTGAGACATCTTTTCAGCGCTACTCATGTGGGTGGCACAATCAGTGCTGCAAGCCCACTAGTAGCATGTGAGTTACCAGCCCTGGCACACTCAGTGCACTTTACTAGGGACCTACGGGTAAAACAAATATACCAATCATGGATAACCAATCACAATAACAATTTACACAGAGAGAATATGCACTTTAGCACTGATCAGCAGTGGCAAAGTGCCCAGAGTCCTATTGCCAACAACCACAGGTCAGGAAAAAATAGGGGGAAGAGGCAAAAAGTTTGGGGCTAACCCTGCAAAAAGGGCCATTTCCAACAGCTTGTCTTTAAAGCACCTCTCTAGTCGTCTGCGACCCTCTGTGAATCTCCTGCATGGTACGTTATGCTAACCATGGAATATGATCATGTTTTCATGATTCGTGCAATGAAAGCAGCGCTGCATCCGGTCTAAAAGGAGCCATCTTTATGAGATCCAGATAGAACCTGTGGGGGATATGTACAAGGAAGCCTTCCTGGCTTAACGCCTCTCTCCTCCACTTCTGAAACGCAAGGCTGCACCATATTTACAGCGATATGGTGCAGCCCTGCGTTTCCCCCTGCGATGGCGCTAAATTTAGCACCTTAGCGCCAAAGCAGGCACCCTTGCACCAGAGTGCAAGGTTGTCTGCCTGCAAGGGTGGATTGTTTATGTGTAGGAAAGTGTCCCTTCCTGCACATAAACAATCCTAGAAATGCCATTCTGTCACTTTCATGCATGCTGCTTCATGCAGGACACATGAAAGTGACAAAATTACATTTTTTTTAAAAGTTTGTTTATGTACAGGAAGGGACACCTTCCTGTACGTAAACAAACAATGGCATTTTGCTTTTTCCATGTGTGCTGCACAAGGCAGCATACATGGAAAAAGCAAAAACGGGGAGAAATAATTCATTTCTCCTCGTTTCGCCATCTTAAGACCAGTTTTTACCTGGTCTTAATTTTGGCGCTGCCTCCTATGCATGCCACCCTTGTACAATGGGGGCAGCGTCAAAATTAATGGGTGTTGCGGTGGAACGCCCACCGCAACACCCACTGCACGCCCCTTTCATGCTAACCATAGCGTGTAAGGGGGCCTTATGTACAAGGCAGCGTTAAGCCATGTTAAGTGACTTAACGCTGCCTTGTACATTAGGCGCAGCCCCTATCGCCACTACAACGTCACTATAGGTGACCTTGTGGGGGCGATAGGGGCTTATACATATGCCCCTGAGATCTCTCGTTTTAACAAATCACACCTATTTAGTTTTTCTTTCTCAGCACAAACGGTTATGATATGGGTATCTCTGCCATACTGCATCCAAATTGCCAGAAGTTTCCAGGTGTGCCTATGATAGAGGAAGCAATCAAAATGCAGTTGCTCCCTCCCAACTCCCGAACCTACTTTGCAGTGCCATTCTGGCCACCACTTCCGACCTGTGTCGGACTGGCATATAGGGTAATCAAGCAGAGGCCGATGGGCTGGTCTGACAGGTCAGTGTGTGGGCCGTTTTCTTAACTGTTTGTGGGTTCATTTCTAGGTCTGCTGGGCTTGTTTTTTCTGAGGGTTTCCCCAATATTAAAACAACGATAGTCTGCAACAAGTTCAAATCTACACAGTCTTCTATACCTTGCTAAAACATGTAGACTGCGGTTCTTTACAAGTTTAAAACAGCCCCAATTTGCAAACACGGGCAAATTTTTTTTTAGCAATTTAGTTCACTAATTCCGACCACTTTTATTTTTGTGTCCGGGCTTATTTTCTGTCTTATTCCGACCCTGCTTCCAACCACTCAATCACTTCGCTAAATGTAATCAACTTTGCAACACTGAAGTTTACACAATGGGCCCTGTTCACAAAGATTTTGCTGTGAAGTAGGTGTGACTTAGACTTGTAGTTCTTCTGGTTGACTAATGAATGTAGTAGTAAGCAAGGAGAACTACAAGGGTACGTCTTCCTTCAATTTTCACGTATGCAGATTTTTGAGACAATAGTGCAATTATCTACCTGATCTGTTCACAGGAAAACACTTGAAACATGTCTCTGTCCCTACCTGACACCCAAATTGACCATCATAGGATATTGACACCAATGCATCTTATATGTCTCAATGTGCTCCAAAGCCTACTTTCGCACCTCACTGAAAGCCACTGGCAAAAATAAATACATTTAATAACAAATAATCTTTGACACGGTCAGAGCACACCTCCAGGCTCATGCTCAGCACACAATGCTTCCATAAAGAACACTCCCAATCCACACACCTCTCATAAAAACATGGAAGCTCTGGTTTAATTACCCACCATGCAATCCGACAGTGATGCAAGACCACAGAAGTGAGTGGTGTGCACAGCAAATGACATTACCTGATGCTTGCCTTCCAAAGGTGTATGAAAATCTTACACTTTCCCTATGCAAACACTTGTGATGTGGGTGTGTTTAACTGTTTATAGTTTTATTAATAAAGCTATTAAGTGGGGGTATCATGCTGTCACTTCATTAAAATTGCACACTTTTCTTTAATGGAAGCGCTGTTATGGAGCTATAACAGACGACCTCTGAAATGACGCGGTTTGGGAAGTCATGGTTCAATAAGTGATTCATGGTGGTGTATCTATCAGGTTACGAACAATCGTGTTTGTCCATAAGTATCCGATCTCGCTCCCCCAGAACATCCAGTCAAAACTTGAGATGACAGCACGTTTGTTTTTGACAGTAAACTGATCATGTGTCACATGGTAACATCCTGTTTATGCTAAAAAAAAAACTCTTTGATGACATGCTTGAATTATATTTTAATGGCTCATACTATATTTAATTGACTCTTTGTGTTTATTGTCTATTGATAGAGGGTAGCATTTAAAAGATCTGGAGGACATGAAACAAGGATAGATTTAACTTCAAATAACAAAATTAACTTTCACTTCGTTCAATAAAAAGAAAATATTTTTCCATTCAAGCAAATCCCATTTTTAAAAAATAAATGTATCAAGCTGAATATTTAAAAATGTTTTCTTCTTATGCAGCTGCCATAGCAAAAAGTGGTTGCAAGTTGAACACCAAATTTTGCAAATGGAATCAGACTTCGCGAACTGACCTATATACTAATAGGTTAGTTTACAAAATAATTAATCACAGGATGTCGCAGAATGACTGGTTTATTTCATATTCATTAAACAAATTGCTATGTGCGACCCCTGTGATTGGCTGTAATCATATGCTTGATGACCCGAAAAAAGAAAGGCATCTGTGAAGCCGCAACGCGTCGTACCATGCACAATTAAAAGGGTTGATCACCCTCAGTTGGTGTTCCGCTCTTTTGTTTGCTGTAGTTTGCATGGAATAAGAGCTATGTATATATCCTAGACTGGAGCCGTGGACCGTTGCGAGCACCAGCAACGTAGGCTGCTTGTCAGCTTCAATGCGGCTTTTCTCTGATGTGCATATATATTACCTACTGGCGGTCGCCAGTAGGTAGATATAGTAAGCATGTAGTTTCCATAGGAAGAGCGGTTTTCCATTTGCCAATAACTTTGGCGTCATTTGACGAATCTTACCAGAACTTTCAAAACTTCTTTGCCACTCACTTCAGCTGCTGTCTTGAAAGTTTCGGGGTGATCTGTCAAGCGGGCCGAGAACAAGGGGGGGGGTCCAAAACACGTTTTCGCCATGTTAATTTTCATAGGAACTATAGACATGGCTACAGCACAAACTGCTCGACGAAATTACACCAAAATTTGGAAGAAAGGTAGCTGTTGGTCCAGAAAGCGACCTTTTTGTAAATTGGTGTAAATCTGTTCAGTACTTGCAGAGTTATTTAAAGAAATTTCCAATTGTGAATATAGGGACGCGGAGGATCCGCAACCCCTCCCGATCTCGTAGTGAGATCTGATTGGCTGTCAACACTTCAAACCAGGAAGTGTTGGCATCCGTCTTGGGGCTCGGCTTGAGCCGAGTCTCAGAAACAATGTTTAAAAAAAGAAAAGGGGTCAGGGTAGCAATACAAAAAGCATTAAAAAAAAAATTTGGGGCGGGCGTCTTGCTGGATCCAGGGATCCCGCCGAAAATTTTGAAAAAACTGAAGCACAGGCTCCCGCACCTCGTTAATAATTGGCCTCGGGTGGGCCAGGTCCCAGGGACATTTGCATAAGAAAGAAGGGGGGTGCACTGGCCCACCCTCCTGGGGCTTATTAATGCCATGGGGACCACCACCTCTCTGGAGCTTATTTATTTAAAAACAGGGGGCATCTCGGACCCCCTGGCCCCGGGGACCACCACCTCTCTGGGGCCATGAACAATTTGTATTGGGGGGCCTCAGGGACCCCCTGGGCCCAGGGACCACCACATGCATAGGCCATATTCTTTTTAAAAATTTGGGAGAGGGCCACGCTGCCCACCTCCTGGGCAGTTCTAGGCCCTGGGGATAGCCACCTCCATGGGGCAGAATTTACAAATTAGAAAGGTGGGGGTCCGTGCGGGCCCCATCCTGGAGACGTAGATGGCCCTGGGGACCGCCACCCTCAGAACCAATTCCTGCAATGTCCTGGGGTTCCCAACCAGGGGATATAGCTGTTCCTGTGGCTTGGCGGGAGCTTTACTGCTTCCACCACAAACGCTCCACTTTCAGCAAGCGAGAGCATTAAAAATGCTTTTGCTTGCTGGAAGCGGAGCAGAATTGCCTTTTCAGCAGCTCCCTCTGTATGAAAGCAATGTCGGCTCCTGCAGGAGGCAGGGTGCCGGCAGGGACCATGAGGGCCTTGAGGCTCCTACTGTGGTCCCCAACAGAGTTGATGGGTGGCCCTAGGTGTGACCAGGGCACCCACAATATAGGTTGGGTCCCAGGGGTTGGGGTATCCGGGGCTGAAATTGCCAGGGAAGAGAGCCATGCAGCCCCCCTCCCCCACTTTATAAAAAATAAAAAGGCCAGGTCCTGAGGGATGGGGTCCCCGGGGCCAAAACTGGCCCAATGAAGGAGGGCCACGTGGCCCCCTTTCCCTAATAAAACAAAAAACATTTCTAAAAATCTCCCTGGCAAGTCGCTGGAGGCCCCACCCCCTTTCACCACCAATCTGCAAACCTGCCTCATGGCACACTCCTAGTTGGGGGATGGAGTCCCCTTGCATCCTGAGGGTCCTTGGGGGCCAACAAGCCATCCTGTTACCTCCAGTAAGTCCCACACAGTGGGATTGAAGAGAGGTCTTTGCATACCCCGCCCCCTTTCTCCAACACTCTGCAAATGCACCTCCTAGAACATTATTGATTGGGGGATGAACTCCCCTTGGATGCTGAAGGTCCTTGGGGGCCAAAAACCCCTCCAGGTACCTATAGTAAGTCCCACACAGCCAGATTGCTGTGAGCTGGTCAAAGACCTCGCCCCCTCTCTCCACCACTCTGCAAACGTGCCTTCTGGCACACTACTTGTTGGGGATGAAGTCTCCTTTGATGCTGAGCATCTTTGAGGGCCAAAAACCCCTTCTGTTACCTCCAGTATGTCCCAGTCAGCAGGATTGCTGAGAGGTCTTTGAAGACCCCGCCCCCCTTTCTCCATCACTCTGCAAAGGCACCTACTATAACAATACAGGTTGGGGGATGAACTTACCTTAGATGCTGAGGGCCCTTGGAGGCCATAAACCCTTCCTGTTACCTCCAGTAAGTCCCACACCGTGCGATTGCTGAGAGCTGGTTGGAGACCTGGTCCGCGTTCTCCACCACTCTGAAAATGCACCTCCTGGCACACTACTGGTTGGGGGATGAAGTCCTCTTGGATGCTGAGGGTCATTGGGGGCCAAGAAGCCCTCCTGTTACCTCCAGTAAGTCCCATACAGCAGGAATCCTGAGAGCTGGTTGGAGGCCCATCTATTCTCCACAACTCTGCAAAAGTGACTACTAGTTAAAAAAAACATTGAAATTCACTTGAAAAGCCAAAGGTTACAGGGATGTTATAGTTAGGAAATAGAATTTGAAAAATGTAGTGATGAAGTTCCATGCGTAGAGGTGATGAAGTAGACGTAGCCGAGTAGTATCTTTTTAAGTTATTTATTATGTCCATAACATCAGTGGTAGCAGCCCCACCAGGAGGAGCCTCCCTGCTGCTCAGTCCATCTTCAACTGTCAACACTCACACCAGGCACCCCAGCATTCCACTCATGTCCATCACACCAACATTCCATACAGAACACTCACACTGGCTGAGCAGCTAGGAACCAGATACATGGCAAGTGAGTAAACACAACAACAGGATATTACATATCTTCTCCCCTTAAAATTGAAAATTAATTAAACCATACAAGAATGAAAACAACTATACACAAGAATGTACAAAAGGAGGCAAGAGTCCAGAGCCCGGGATGAAAGGTAAAAATCACATCACAAGAGGGAACAAGAACTAAACAAAGGAGGAAAGAAGAGTGAAAAAAACAACATGAAATATCACACATCCTCCTCCTTTAATAATAAAATCAAATTGAAAGTTTAAAGAACGTTAAGCTCACTGACACAAAGTGAGATAACACCACATGAAAAGACACGTGAAACACTGTGAAGAGAAACACAGGAGTAACACACTCCGAGAACTCTAACACTGTGACGAGAAACATGGGAGTAACGCACCCCCAGATCTCTAACACTATGGGTGGACTGCACCCATGTATCTACTCCTCATGTAAGGAACAAAACCATGGAACATGTGGCGAAGGGACTGTAACCCAACTTGCCATGTAATGGACAAAACATGCGAAAATGGGACTGACACCCATTAAGTCATCCCTCTAGACAGGGAACAATGACTTACCAAAACCTCCCTCATATAAGGGTACAACATTCTTTTTCTTACAGGACAAAAATAACTGCGTTGAATGGGACTAAAACCCATTAAGACAAAAAACACATGTGAAGCACAAGGTGGCTTACATACACTATATGGCCAACGTGAAGCACAGGGTGACTTACACACATTAAGGACATGACTACATTGCGTTAAATAGGACTGACAGCCATAAACTGTGAAAGAGGGAGACACACCCCTTAAACCACCCCTCATATAAGGGAATATTGGCTTACAGTGGGGAAATGGGACTAAAACCCAATCCTTGCATAAAAGGGAACGACACCCCTTTAAGCCACCCATCTTGTAAGGGAAGTGTGGCTTAGAGCATTGAAATGGGACTAAAACCCATTCCCATTTTAGGGCTTAAACAGTACATAAACCATGTGCAGCACAAGGTGACTATGCACAAAATAACACTCATAGAATAGGTGCAGCACCAAGTAAAATATAAACAGTACAGCAATCCCTCATGTAAGGCGAGAAACAGAGAAAATGCAGAACGTGGCAGTGTAACAAACAATGAAATAAAAAAACCTTCACCGGTGAGCGACCTCTCAGCAGGCTAGAACTACTCTGGGCACACTCTTGTCTTGTGCACCCCAGATACAGAGTCATTCTCACAAGTAAAGTGACCCAAAAAAACACCTTACCAAAAACCTTCTTTCACAGCAGGACCTCAAAACTTGGTGTTGGAGACTTGAATACTACCAAAGAAGATATTATAAAAGTCACACTGGATCTGCAGTCAGAGGACCTTACTAATTTGCACAACCACTAAAGTGCCAGCATCCTTTTGCACAGCTTCCACGTCATGTCACACACATTGTGACATTCAGCCACGGCTGCATTACGCTTAATTATACGTTTTGTCGCAGGCTGATACAGACACCATCGATACGTGTATACTGCCGTGAGCCCCAGGCATCGTGCTCTGTAATCACATGATTAATGTGGATCCGGCATGTAAGAACGATACAGCAGTATAAAACGAGATTGACACACCAACCTGTAGCAATGTGTGCAAGCCAAGAATCCCAATGTGCGCAAGCCAAGAATCCCGTTACAGTGCTGTTTGCGACTGTCACTTCCGTAAGTTCCTTCCACCATGAAGACTTCTTTGACATGTCACCTTTAACTTCCATCCTCATCGCCAAAATGTAGTGATGAAGTTCTATGCGTAGAGGTGATGAAGTAGACTTAGCCGAGTAGTGTCTTTGTAAGTTATTTGTTATGGTCTTAACATCAGTGGTAGCAGCCCCACCAGGAGCAGCTTTTCTGCTGCTCAGCCCATCTTCAACTGTCAGCACTCACACCAGGCACCCCAGCATTCCACTCATGTCCATCACACCAACATTTCATACAGAACACTCACACTGGCTGAGAAGCTAGGAACTAGATACATGGCATGTGTATAAACACAACAACAGGATATTACAAAAAACCTCAGAAATTCACTTTAAAAAACAAAGGTTACAGGGACGTTATAGCTAGGCTCAGATTTCACCCATACAAAACCAGTGAAATTCAGCAGTGATAGTTACCTGAGCTAACTATAACTTACGCCCCTGCAATGCACTGCTTATGACCTCACATATTACATCACTCATGACGTGGTCAGTGACATTGCTGATGACATCTCAAATGACATCATTGATTACATCATCCACAGAACCACTCACACACCCACTTACACCCCCATACATCCTCTTGTATGCCCACTCACACATCCCTACAACCACTCACATACCCATTTACAGACCCATACCAGTACTCACATACCCACTCGTGCCTCTACAGAGGCAGTCACACACACACTCACTCATTCACTTGTACAGCCACTCACACAACCAGTCACTTACCCATATAGCTAGTCATATAGCCACACACTCATCCACAAAGCTACTCACACACCCACTTATTTACCTACAGTCACTCACACACCCACTCACTCACCCATACAGCCTCCCAATACAGCCACTCACTCACCCATACAAGTACTCACACACTCAATCACACACCCACACAACCACTTACGTACCCATTCATACATCCATCCAACAACTCACACATCCACTCACTAACCCATACAGCCATTCACACAGACACTTACTCTTCAATACAGCCATTCACACACTAACTCACTTAACCAAACACCCACACAAACTGCTTAAAACACCCAGTCACTTACTCATAGAGCCATTCAGACACCCATTCACTCACCCATACAACCACTGATACACCGACTCACTCACCAATACAGCCACTCACACAGCATCTCACTCACCCACACAGCTACTCACACATCCACTTATACACCCATATAGCCACTTACACACCCATATACACAAAGATATATTCAGTCACACAGCCACTCACATAGTATATGTTAGAAGTAGTATCACTCAGTAGTAGTGCAATTAGAATACTAATTTAACTTTTGTAGTTGGTTAGTATATATGTTTAACACCCATAGACTCTTAAAAACACTTACACTCACTTCATGATGTCATTAGTGATGTCGTTTGAGATGTCATCAGCGATGTCTTCAGTGATGTCTCTGACCATGTCGTGAGTGATGTATTATGTGAGGTCATAAGAAGTGCATTGCAGGGAAGTAAGTTATATTTAACTCAGGTAACTATACTGCTGAATTTCACTGGTTTTGTACGAGAGAAATCTGAGCCTAACTATAATGTCCCTGTAAACATTGTTTTTTTCAGTGTTTTTTTAATATATATATATATATATATATTATAGTACTTATAGCTCCCAAGTTTGAAAATCCGGATCCCGAGATGTTGCAGGAGTGGGCCGCGAACAGTGCGGACTCCTCGCAAAATATGATGAAAATTCTAGTGAAGTACGCGAAGAGGGATTGTGAGAAAATATTGGAAGAGATTAAGAACTTGGAAGTTGAGTTGAATAAAATTGCAAAACCGGAAAACTTGGAGAAATTTGAAGCTGACTTACAGTGCAGACTGAAGAAACATGAACAAAATATAAGGGAAAGGAAAGCGACAAAGTTTTTAAGAGATAGGCTGGATTATCAAAGAGGTCAAATCTTCACATTTGCCTGCCGCTTTGAAAATATACTTCGTCAGAGGCTGTCCAACAGCATGGGCATGGAGAAGAGAAATTTTGAACGGCAGCGTGGAGTTGAAAACAGCTCAGAAGCGAGCTCGAACATGAGTTCAGAAGTGGAGACTGAATCAGAGGATGGGGCCGGAGTCTCCATTAGTAATAGGGATCAACAAGAACCTCCATCGGTCATTGAGGAGCTGCGTTTTTTATGGCTAGACAGGACTCAGAACACCAGACAGAGACCGCAACGAAAAAGAAAAGAATATCAAGGAAACACAAAGCCCGTCAGGAGGGAATGGAACTACGATCTGGTGCCAAAGTGAAGGAACCTCATCAGCGCAAGTAATGAATGATCCAGCAACAGTATCAATTTGACGGACTTGGAACTTACAGAAGAAGAAACCAACATACTAACATTAGGTCTATCCTATTGTACAAGGACCAATTTCAACTATAGCCAAACCTGCATTGACTTTTTCAAGTTTGTTAGAAAATTAAAAGTGAAGAAATTTTACTTCTACAGAAAAGAGCAATCAGGTGTTATGCAGGAAGACCCAGAAGGAGCAACGAATTTGGTGACCTGAATCTCTTGCACGAATTGAACGAACTTGAAAGGGAATGCAAGGGTTTATCCTTACCAGGGACTATAGGAGAAACTGCTGGAGTATTTGGTCTGGATATTTCTGAAAGTATTAAAACTGCATTCAAACCTAAATCGTTTTTTATTCCCAATGTTCCAAAGGATTCAATTGATGTTTTTTCTGACCTGGTCATAAAAGATCTTAAAAAGTTGTCAATATTCTTAAAAAGTTGTCAATATTATACAGTGAGGGTTTTATGAAAGGTGGCAATCAGAACAATAAGAAATACACAATGGTTATAAGCAAGATCAAAAATAGAAACAATATAGTTGTACGACAATCAGACAAAGGAGGCAACGTGGTCCTTTGGCCCCTCTAAATGTACAATGATGAAGCAAATTCCCAATTAAGGGACAGTAGATGTTACCAAAAGGTGCTGCAAAGTAACCTCCTTGAAGTGAAAAATAAATATCATAAAGACCTTGCAAGATGGAGAGGTTTGGTTATGATATCTCAAGGGGAATACGTGTATCTAAAAGTAGAGAATCCTGTAACACCGATCATGTATTTCATCCCAAAGGTGCATAAAAACAAAAGAAGTACCACCTGGTAGGCCCATAGTCTCTGCAATTGGAAGCTTATTTGAACCCACTTCCAGATACTTAGATCACTTCTTGCAGGAGTTTGTCAAAGAACTTCCAGCATATATAGTGGATACGAGAGACTTTTTGAGCAAAATTGAGAATCTGGTGTGGGAGGAGTCATTCCTCCTGATCACATTAGATGTAACATCTCTATACACGAGTATAATACATGATGATGGGCTGCGAGGCATGAGACACTAGCTAAATACACGACCTATTGCACTGTATCGGCATTCAGGGATGTTGATAGAAATGGCGAGACTGTGTTTGGAAAACAACTTTTTTATGTTTGGTAGTGATACATTCAAACAGATGCGATGGACGGCAATGGGCACCTGCTTCGCCCCCAGCTATGCTAATTTGCATATGGGCTGGTGGGAGGAGCAGGTGCTCAAAGTCAAACATATCAGGGAGTGGCAGGAGAATGTCGTAGTATGGATGAGATTCATCGATGATCTCTTTTTAGTCTGGGAAGGGACGAAGGAATCAGCCCAACACTTTATCTTGGAATTAAACAATAACTCATTGAATCTTAGATTCACAGATACGATCAGCAGGTCACAAGTCTCCTTCCTTGATTTAGAAGTGTACATAAAAGACAATACACTCTATACCCGCACATTCAGGAAACCGAAGGCGGGCAATTCTATTTTGCATGCCAAAAGTTTTCATCCTGTGAAATTAAAGAACAGTATACCCTATGCCGAGCATCTTAGGATGGAAAGAAACTGCAGTGAGGTATTGTCTCTGACGGAAGCCCAGACAAGCCTCACTAAGAGATTCACCCAAAGAGGCTATAGTACTCGAGTCTTAGATCAGGCATTAAACAAGGTGAATGGAATCAGGAGGAAGGTGTTGCTCCGGCCAAATGAATCGAAAAAAATAGACAACAGGAAAACTAATGAGGACAAACGAATGATCACTGGATACAATGCTTACCATACTGGGGTGAGAGACTGTTTGAGTAAGCACTGGTATCTAGTGAAAAGGGACCCCATTTTGAGTGCTGTGACCCCTCGGAGACCTCTAATCACTTTCAAGAAAGCAAGGTCCATGAGGCAGGATTTGGTGAACAGCAGCCCAGAAGTAGGAAGTAAGGAGGGATGGTTAAAAGCAAGTCCTGGCTTCCACAAATGTCTAAAATGTAAAGCCTGTAAGATTGCATGGAATGAGAAGCAAGTCATTTCACCTTTAATGAAGAGCCCATGGATGATTAGAAGTTTCTTGAATTGTAGGAGTGAATATGTGGCTTACATTTTGCAGTGCACTTGTCCCAAAATGTACGTGGGCAGTGCCATCCATATGGTGCATGTACGGATACTGCAGCACTTAAGGGCAGTCAAAACCAATGACAAAAGCTACCCTGTTGCCCGACACATTAACGAAGTGCATAAGGGTAATGTGAACGATCTTACGTATTTTGCGATAGATCAGGTAGCAAGAATGAGAAGGGGAGGCAATCGAGAGCATAAACTGCGACAGCTAGAATCCAGATATATATTGCTGTTAAATACCAAAATCCCATCAGGTTTGAATTCGGAGGAGGATTTACATGTTCATTTAGGGTGCTAGAGGTATCCATGGTCAGGGTTTTAATTGTTAGTAGGGAACCACAGGTCATAGGAGAATACAAAGTAATTTTGAGTGGTAGAGTGTTTTGGGAATAAATATAGGTCATAAGTAGTAGTTAAGTTTAATGTGTAAAGGATTTATATGGTATATTTATTTGAAAAGTTTTTTGCACAACATCAGGGACAACTCAAGATAAAGAAATGTTGGAGTAAATGCAATTCATTTACCAATGTTATTAGGTATTTGAGTCTCTCATGGGCATATGAGAGAATTCAGCAATTTGCACATTGAGCAAAATGAGGAATGTTAATGATTGTGTAACGATTCATTGGTTTGGAGGCGATGTGGCTAAGATGTGAATACCAAATGTGGTGTATGGGATCTATTGCATTTTGCACTTTTTTCTGTTAGATATATTGCACTTGCACTTTCACACCCTAGAAGGCAATTTTGGAAGGAGATTACTGGCTCCGACTGATAACTGGCATTGCTGATGATTATGGGAATAATATAAGAAGATATTATTATATATATTATATATATTATTATATATTATATTATATTATTATATATATTATTTCTCAATTACACTCATTAATGATGAGTTTGAAAGGCACTTGTCCTTTATAAAGGTTGTGTTTCCTTAAATTATAGATTTTCTTGACTCTAGTTACGTAGGTTGACAACCAAGAATTATAATGTCGCACTTGCACTTTATACAACATATGAGGTGGGTCTACCAAGAGAGGTGATGACCTGGAGTGAAATATCGTAAAAGCACTTGCACTTTATAAAGGCCAGACCTCTCATATTATGTAACTTGAGATATTCTATTATTTGAGTAGCTATATATTCCAACAAACGTTTGCACTAGCACTTTATTAAATTGGCATAGTGGGTTGTCGGAACGCACAACCTTAATATGGGGTGCTAGGCTGTGGCATAGCTGAAGATAAATCTGAAGACCCTCTATTTGCAAAAAAAAATTCTATTTTAGTTTACGGAAATACACCACAGAATAACCAGGATTTTAATTTAACCCTGAATGTTGTAGAGATTATCAGACTTTTAAATGATGATCAATTTAGCACTTGCACTTTATATGCCGAGTGAGGCAGTGACACAAGAATCAATTGTCTTTTTGATTCCCCAGAACGTGATGGAATATGTGATAAAAAATAGTGAGAGCTATAGTGATGTTAATTATAAATGGAATTCAAGCACCCAAAGATTTTATTACAGTGATCAAGTATTATTTACAGTTGTGATGATTTAGAATCGGGTGCTGAGTCTGTTTTCCATGGCATTTCGAAGAGATAATCATGTGACCTGGAGCCCTGCTATTTTAATGGTCAACTGTGGATGACGTTTGTTGTGTGAACAAGGCAGGAAATGCCGAAACGCGTAACAGCTTAACGAATAAACAAGGAACAGATGAATGATCTAAGCCCCTGTGTCGGTGTCCGTTTCTAATTGGGGAAACTGGAGTTGGAGTTCATATATATATATATATATATATATATATATATATATATATATATATATATATATATATATATATCTACTGGCGGTCGCCAGTAGATAGTTATAGTTACAACCTATTATCCATAGGAAATCCGCGACATTCTATTTGAAATAACTCTCTTGCCGGTTGACGTATCTTCGCGAAATTTTCAAACTTTGTGGCCCACTCCGGTCCGCTCCTACCCTGAAAGTCTCGGGGGATTCGTCAAGCGGGGCCGAGAAAAAGGGGGGTCCCAAAACGCGTTTTCCCCATGCACTTTTCCATAGGAAACTTTAGACACGGCTACAGCCTGAACTGCTGAACGGAATTACACCAAATTTGGCAAAGAGGTAGTTCTTGGTTCAGAAAGAACCCTTTTGTTAAATGGTGTAAATCCGTTCAGTAGTTGCTGAGAAAATGAAAAGTAAAAAGTTAGTGATATCTATGGCCGAGTAGGGTCCGCGTACCCTCAGCGCACCCTGCGCGCACCGTCCCGATCACGAGCTGCATGTTAATTGGCTGTCAGCTGGCTGTCAACATTCCGATTCAGGAAATGTTGGCAGTCATTTTGTCCCTCAGTAGAACCGAGGACAGAAACAAGTGCGCAAAGCGCACAAAGGGGGCAGGGTAGAAACACCCTGACCCCTAGGTTTGCTCAGGGGTCCCACAAGGACCCCTGGGCAAAAAAAAAAAAAAAATTTTTAAATCGGCAGGATGCGCTCAGGGTGCGCGAATCCTGCCGAAAAAAAACGAAGCGCGGTCTCCCGCGCTTCGATAGTTAATTGGCCCCCGGGTGGCCCAAGTCCCGGGGGCATGGTGGGGGGGATAATTTAATGTGTGGGGGCCTCAAGGGCCCCCAAGCCCCGGGGACCGCCACCCCCGGGGCTTTTTTTAAAATGGTGCGGGAGGGCTCTGAGCCCTCCCGCAGCCCCGGGGACCACCACCTCCCCGGGGCTTTTTTCTATACATTATAAACCCTGTGTGGGGGCTCCAGCCCCCACACGCCCTGGGACCGCCACCTCCCCGGGGCACTAAACATTTTAATATGGGGGTCCGTTACGGACCCCAGAGCCCCGGGGACCACCACCTCCCCGGGGCTGTGTACTGAATGGGAGGGGGCCGCGCGGCCCCCTCCTGGAGCCCTTGATGGCCCTGGGGACCACCACCCCCAGGGCCGGCTCCTGCAGTGTCCCGGGTGCCTACCCCGGGACACCATAGTTTGCTATGGCAGGACGGAGCCTCGCGGCTCCCGTCCTGCCATAGCAAACTGCTTGGATATTGGAAGAGAGAGCAGGGAAACCTGCTCTCTTCCAATATCCAAAGCGATTGCTTTTCCACATGGGGAGCAGCATGTCAGCTGCTCCCCATGTGGAACAGCAATGCCGGCTCCCAAGGGACGTGGGGAGCCGGCGTGACTGTGGGGGATTGGGGACCCCGCACAGTCCCCAACGGAGAGGGCCAGCCCCGGGGATGGGGTCCCCGGGCAAGTAGTGGCTCGGGAGGGGGCCACGCGGCCCCCTCCCCAAAAAAGAGAAAAAAAATAAAAAAAAAAATGGAAAGGCCGGCCCCGGGGATGGGGTCCCCGGGCCTTAAAATGGCCAGAGGAGGGGGGCCACGCTGCCCCCTCAAAATAATAAATATAGAGGCCATGCCCCGGGGGATGGGGTCCCCGGGGCCAATACAGGCCCAGGGAAGGGGGCCACGCGGCCCCCTTCCCGTTTTTTTTTGTAATTTAAAAGGGGTAAGGCCCTGGGGGATGGGGTCCCCAGGGCCCAAAAAGAGAAAAAAGGAAGGGGGCAACACAGCCCCCCTTCAGGGGACAAAATTTTTTTTTTTTTTTTTAAAACGATCGGGCCCGCAGGCCCCGCCCCCTTCCTTCACCACTCAGCAAACGCGCCCCCATGCAGAGGAGGTGCATCAGATTATCACGTGGATGATGTCATCAGTGATGTCATTTGAGATGTCATCAGTGATGTCATCAGTGATGTCACTGACCATGTCATGAGTGATGTAATATGTGACGTCATCAGCAGTGCATTGCGGGGCGCGAGTTATAGTTAGCTGAACTAACTATAACGGGGAATTTCCACGGGTTTTGTACGAGTGCAATGTCCAAGTAACTATAACTGTCCCTAAAACCTATGGTTTTTTCAGTGAATTTCAAAGGTTTTTTAAATGCTAATTTGTAACTATAACGTGTATGAAACCTATGGTTTTTTCAGTGAATTTCAAAGGTTTTTTAAATGCTAATTTGTAACTATAACGTGTCTGAAACCTATGGTTTTTTCAGTGAATATATATATATATATATATACACAACCCAGTATTCCTCCGTATATGGTCCCACCATCAACCAACTCAAAGGGATATACAACTGCTGCACGGAATTCGCAGTAAATGTTTTAACGTGTACCCGCGGTCTGCAATACGTGGGTAGCACAAAATTGCAGGTACATGTGCGAATTCTCCAACATCTTAGGGCAATTGTGAATTCCGATATGTCATACCCAGTGGCCAGGCACTTCAAGACTGTCCACAACAAGGACCTGAATAGTCTGAGGTACTTTGTCATAGGGGAAGTACCCCCTCTTAGAAGAGGAGGGAATAGAGAGAAACTCTTGAGGAGGTTGGAGTCCAAATTCATCTTGGAGCTGGACACACGAACTCCCAATGGACTCAACAATGGGGAAGAATTACACAATTACCTTTAAAATGAGGGAGCAGACCATCTAGCTCCATATTTCCCACTGTTTTCACACTGAGCTCTGTATACAGCGGCAGGAAATTTCATAATAGATCTCTCCAATATGAGGGAAGAGGCTTTCTGCATGCATCCTTTTAGTTATACCTCCATCACACGCTCTGCACTTTATTTTCCTGGTGATGCTTGAGCTCAATGAAATATCAATCACCTAGAAATCTACTATTCGAATAGAGTTAGCAGGGAGCTTCATTTCAGACTAGGATCATCCCTAGCAAAACATTATCGCTGCTACCCTTCCTGGGCCTGTGTAGATATGGGTTTTTATTTTTAGCACTTCAGCACTTTTTTGGAACACTATGGCACTTTTCTTACTCTTCCTGGCACTACGTGTCAGGAGCACGCAGGCCAATAATCACATTTCAGATTTGTCTTATCAGCTCTTATACAGGATGAATGTTATTATTACCAACATATTATATAGATTTGGACTCAACATTAATTAAGGAACAACATGGCACGATTGAATACATAGGTACGGTATACCTGCACTAAGCACTTTAATATTTCTCCAATATGAGTGAGGTGCAACGTCTACTCAGGAAATATATGTATTTTGCATTATTACATGATCCGATGAGGTGATGTGTACTATAGTAAAAGTAGCCAATGCATAGGTATATGGCGCATCAGCATAAAGCAAGGTCGAGGTGAATATGACCATGCATTTAAGCAAGTATTAATTTTAAAAATATGCGCAAGACTAGCAGTTTCTAGAATTTTGTATCAGGATGTACTTTCTCAAATCAAATTCTTGAATAATATTTTTTATGTCGAACTATGCAAAGTTTTATACTTATATTTACAGCAAAGCTGATTAATCATGACAGTCTGTTTTCCATGACTATGCCTGTTTTCAATCACGTGGTGTTTATTGCACTTTAAATGTCAGAACTGGAGTGTGCCTCGTTATGTAAGCAAGCCCAGTGAGGTGGGCGAAATGCGTCATCCTGCCATATTATCTATATTAAATATATTCAAACAGCACGAAGTGGAGTCCGTGTCCACGTTTCCTGTGAAGCATTGCTGTGGGGATTCACTATTTGCATATATATATATACACTGGCGGTCACCATTAGGTAGTTATAGTTAGGACCTTGTTTCTATTCAAAAAGCATTTTTTCTTTTGCCAATGTCTTTAACGCCGTTTGACAAATCTTCGCAAATTTTTCAAAACTCATGGCCCGCTCCGGTCAGCTCCTGTCTTGAAAGTTTCGGGGTGATTCGTCAAGCAGGGGCCGAGAAAAAAGGGGTGTCCCAAAATGCGTTTGCCCCATGTTAATTTCCATTGGAAACTTTAGACACAGCACCAGCCCGAACTGCTGAGCGGAATTACACCAAATTTAGCAAAAAGGTAGCTCTTGGTTCAGAAAGCGCCCTTTTATTTTAATGGTGTAAATCCGTTCAGTAGTTGCTGAGAAATTAAAAAAATAAAAATATCGATATCTGAGCACTGAGGAGGATTCGCGACTCCTCCCGAGCTCGAGCTGACTTCTGATTAAATGCCAACACTCCAAACCAGGAAGTGTTGGCAGCTATCTTGTGACTCGGTAACCGAGTCACAAGAAAACCGTGGAAAAAAGGTTGAAAAACAAGAAAAGGGGGCAGGGTAGAAACACCCTGACCCCCTAGGCCTGCTCAGGGGTTCCCACAAGGACCCCCAGGGCCAAAGAAATCATTTTAAAAAAAAAAGAAAATCGACCGGATTGGCGCTGGGTGCGCGAATCTGGGCAAGAAAATTAAAAAAAACAAAGCGCTTTGTTGTACTTAAGCCCCCGGGTGGGCCAGGTCCCGGGGGCAATGCCAAATTATGTAGCGGGGGCCCGCAGGGTCCCCCGCAGCCCTGGGGACCGCCACCTCCCCGGGGCTTTATTCATGATTTGCGGGGGCACTCAGCCCCCCGCTGCCCCAGGGACCGCTACCTCCCTGGGGCTCTGATTTTTTATTAAAAAAATGTGTGTGGGGGGCTCGAGCCTCCCCACATGCCCCGGGGACCACCACCTTCCACGGGGCTTTGACAATTTTATGCGGGGGCACGTAGCCCCCCCCTCTCTGTTTTAAAAAAAAAAAATGTGGGGGGGCTCGAGCCCCCCCACACACCCCAGGGACCACCACCTCCCTGGGGCTTACACTCATTGGTATGCAGGGATCCGTTGCGGACCCCCAGGCCCCGGGGACCACCACCTCCCTGGGGCTTTGAAATGATGTGAGGGGGCGCGCAGCCCCCCTCCTGGAGCCCTCCTTGGCCCTGGGGACCGCCACCCCCCAGGGCCGGCTCCTGCAATGTCCCGGGGTGCCCACCCCGGGACATTGCTGTTTGCTATGACAGGGCAGGAGCACGGCTCTCGCCCTGTCATAGCAAACTCTGCTTTGCTTCGTTAAACCTGCTCTCGCTTCAACAAAGCAAAGCAGAATTGCTTTTGGGCAAGGGGAGATGCATGTTAGCAGCTCCCCTTGCCAAAAAGCAATGCTGGCTCCCGCAGGAGGCGGGGAGCCAGCTGGGACTGTGGGGGCATTGGGGTTCCCCCCACGGTCCCCAACGTATGGCCAGGCCCCGGGGGATGGGGTCCCCGGGGCCAGAATTGGCCCAGGAGGGGGGCCACGTGGCCCCTCTCCCCTAATAATTTTTTTTTTTTAAAGATGCCAGGCCCTGGGGGATGGGGTCCCCGGGGCCACTATTGGCCTGAGTAGGGGGGGCCACGCGGTCCCCCTTCTTTTAAAAAAAAAAAATCGTGGCAGGCCCCAGGGTTGGGGTCCCTGAGGCGAATACGAAATAATGGAAGTGGATCGTTTGGAGTTGCGACTCCAGCGCGGCTCTCAGGGCGTCCCCCCGTGTAACGTCGCATTGGATTCACAAATTCATCTCAAATAAATATTTAAGTAGTATATAATTTAGAAAGTAGTGTTGTATTTGTGAAGTTGTTTTAAAGAGGTAGTGTGATTGAAGTTAATGACAAGATTACAATTGATAGAGTTGTTAAAAATACATAAAATTAAAAATGAATAGTTAAACTTGAAAAGTGTGTTGTGTTGTAGTACATTGAATTCATGATTTTGTTTTGTGGATTCGCGTTGGGTGCGGGAATACAGAAAAAGATATGTATGTGTAAAAAAAAAGTATAATCAGTATTATGTTATAGGGTGGCTCTAAGAAGAGCCCTTGTTTTCATTGTGAGTTTGTTGTAGCTACATGTAAGTGTGAATGCAGAGCTTTAGGTTGTTGAGAAAGACTCTGTTTCCTTGATCTGTGGAGTGTACTCCGTCACTTCTGTAGATGTCATCCATATCAAAACGTAGATTGTTGTTATATATGGAGCCCATCCTATGGTCTCTGAGGTAAGCAGAAACAGCTTTATTGACATTCTTTCTAGCTTTCTCAATCTGTGGACAGAATTGATTTAACCACTTCCATTTCTGTCTTTGGCATATGTTAGAGTATACAAAGACAGTTTGAGGTAAAAGCAACATCAATTGTGCAAAGGTGTCCTTCATTAGCATTTCCAGACCTACCCCAGTCAATGTGCCTAGGTCATTGCCACCGCAGTGCACAATCATGAGGTCAGGGGGTTGGAGATGCAAAAAGGTTTTAACCAAAGGCATCAATTGGTGCCACTTTAATCCTCTCTGTGCAATCCATTTAGTGTCCACATTTTGCAAAGCTAGGTCTTTGTCAATACCTCTGCGTTCAGCATACCTTTTGCACCAGAAAACATAGCTATGTCCAACAATCCATACTGTAAGCATCTTGAAGGGATGTCTGGTAGTAATGAAACGATGTCTGTAGCTGAGGTAGTCAGTTGATAGAATGAGAGGTATGTAAAATGGTGGACAAGATGCTGTTTCTTAAAAAGTAGAGAATTGATTGGTTGTTTAAGAACATTGTACATTCAAAATTAGGGTGCATGTTACTGTCTTTAAAAAGCATGTTTCTTATTGGTTAGTAAAAAATGTTTGAAAGGTACAGTAGATAGGATAAGCTCATACTTTGGAAATGTCAACCACACCTGCTGTTTGCATTTGTAACATTGTGTGGTGAACTTGAAAATATGGTGAACTTGTGACTTGTCAGTTCAGTTGAATGTTCCATGAACTGGTACTATGGAAACTGGCATAAAGTAAAATGGGGGAAGGGTTGAAACTTAACTGTGGATTTAAAATGTGAAATTCTAATTTATATATAAGGAAATCTTATTAAAGTAAGATTTCCCAAGTCAGTAGTATCCTTAGAAGTGGTGTGTTCTTAAAAAATAGTGGTATTTTTATTTGTAATATGTTTTTGAACTCCCGTATGGATTCGCGGTTCCATCGCGTTGGTGCACGGTGGAATCACGATTTCAAAAAATTCCAGAATCAATTTGGGCACTTTTAGAAGTCAGTTGGTAAGGGTTAATATGTCTCACCAATAGAAATGTGTTTTATAATTTGAAATAATGTAGGAAGGTATGTGATTTGTTACTTACATGTATTTGTGTGGAGAAAGAGAGGGAAACTTTGTCATTACTGGTTTTACCTTGCTGAGACTGGTGCATTACATTGATTGTGTGCAAAAGAAAATCATTTATGAGTTTGCGATATTTTAAATTCTACATCTATTTGGAAGGTGAATTATAAATTTGTGAGGTGTATTATGTATTAGGTTTATTTTTAACTTTAAAAATAATTCAAAAACTGTGATGTTTGAAATATATTATTAAATGTACATATGTGTATTGTAGTTTGTTTTATTGTAGTTAAATGCTATTTGAAATAGATTCTGTATAGTAATATGTGTATATTGGAAGATGGATTACTGATTATGGTAGTTTGTTTTAGTGTGTGGATATGTACATTTGTACTATACCGCATAATTTTAGCTGTTGTTTAAAATTTGGAGGTGGAGTCTGTCAAGTTTTACGGTGTGCTTCAACTTCTGTCTCAAGTATGTTTTTAGTTGTATATGTATTTTCAAATGTCTTATACATTTGAAGGTGCATGATGTATAAGATAGAGATTTTGTTGCTTTTTATGTGGTAGGCTCAAGACTGTGAGTACTAGAAGAATGGTGAAGATGCAGCATAAAAGTGTGGTTTAAAAGATGCTGAGCAACAAAGGGGTGTGCAGTTCCTAGGGGAAGAGAAGGGAAAAGAAGGTCTTTTTTAAGAAGTGCCCTCACACACCCCAGAGGATGTCATGCTTCATCATTGGGCCTGCTCCTCATCGGGCCGGCGCTGCAATGCCCGACGGGCACCCGCGAACGGACAATAAAAGGAAAAGGAGAAGACACCAAGGTCTAGTTAAAAACAGTACATAATGGTGTAATCACTCATATGTAGGTAAAATTGGAGAATAGCATTAATGCTTTATGTGGCAGTGGTGGCAAGACCAACGTACAATAAGAGTGAGCTCTAATGTGTCAGGTGCTGAATAAATTAGAGCGGCAGAAAGGCACCTGGCAGGTGCTGAGTGACTAATGATGTCGGCTTGACTAGAAGTCCGGGCATGACAACTCGTGGTGCCGGAAGTGTGATCTTGCAGAGCCAGAGACATGCTGGGACGTGTTTAAGCAACATCTGAGTGCTTAGTATCGCTTGCACCCGACAGGTAGTAATCCATTCAGGGTAGTTATGATTGTGCCACGGAGTGGAATATCATTCGTCATTAGGTCTGGAAATCACAGACAAGTTGGCAACAGTGAACACACTCAGCGAATCACACGAATCACAATCATGAAAGTAAAGTGAAGACTGCCGGTTTAGAAAACTGCGTGGTAGCTATTTCTCTATTTGTCAGACTTTGAGGCAAGGTACATGCTCAACGTCATCAACCCCAACACTGATAACATCTCACTGTGGCTTCGTTACATTGACGACATTCTGGTGTTTTGGAAGGGTGACGCCAATCTTATCACCGGTTTCCTCACTTGGGTCAACAGCCTTAAACATGAAATTCACTGCCAACACATCTGACATTGAGTTACTCTTTCTGGACCTTATGATTAGGTGGAAGCATGACAGACTGGAGACAATTACCTTCAAAAAGCCCACTGACAGTCACAGTCGAAATTATGTGACCATTTCTTCCAACCACTTGTCCAAATCACGCCAACCTTCCTCCAGGACACTAGGGATGTCCTGAACTTAATTGAGACTACCAACCAGGAAGGAACACAGCCTGACGTCCTTCTAACCCTTGCCGTAGATGCCCTGTATACAAACATGCTATCACCCAGGCTCTAGTTATGTACTACCCCTGCAGTCATGCAATCATGCAGGCTGTATCCATGCACTCATGTAATAACCCACACACTAGTCTTGCAGTCATAGAATCACACAGGTCCTACTGTTGCACTCATCTATTCACCTGGGCACTACTTAATGACTCATCTATGCCTTCAGATGCTATTTATACACTTATCCGTGCACTCAACGTCTATGTCTGCACTCATGAAATTAGCTAGTTACTTTTCATCTTCTCCTGCAATTACTCAATGACTACACTTGCACTCATAGAATTACCCAAGCACTACCCATGGAGTTATGCAATCACTCAAGCAGATCTATTACATGTGTTAGTTTCTAGATTTAACTATATTCCAGAAATATTATATACATATTTCTTTTAGATATAATGATGTTTTGAAAACATAGAGATATATGTATGTGTGTTTGTAAAAATATGGGGAGACTTATAGTTGAGTCATGTAATAGTCTGCTGCTTTATATTTGGCTAGGCTGAACACTCATGCAGTTATAAAAACACCCAAGTGCTTGCCATGCAGTCTTCCAATGATGCAGGCACTACATATGCAGTGCAGTAATCACTCAGGCATTAATGTTGTACTGATGCAATCATCTAGGTACTATCTATGCACTCATGCAATCAGCAAGGTATTACCCATGCACTCTTTCAATCATGTAGCCAATACTTATGTACTTATATAATCACCCAGGCACTTCCATTGCAGTCCTTCAATGACGAAGGCACTACCCTTGTACTCATGTAATCCCTCAGCCAGTAGTCATGGTGTTATGAAATTACCCAGGCACTACCTTTGCACTCCTTTATTCACTCAGGCAGTACCTCAGTAGTCCTGCAATCAGCGAAGAAGTACCCATGCACTTATAAAATCACCCAGTCACTTTCTATGTAGCCATGTAAATTCCCAGATATTACCCCTGTAGTCATGCAATCACCCAGGTGTTACCTATGTACTCTTGTAAGCCCCCAGACGTTACCCCTGTACTCATGCAATCACAAATGCATTAGCTATACAGTGCTTCAATCACCCAGACACTATCCTTGCACTCTTTCAATCACGCACGCACTTTTCTTGCACTTAAGTAATCACTCAGCCAGTACTAATGTACTTTTAAAATCACCCAGTCACTACCTTTGCACTCCTGTAATCACTCAGGAGCCGATTCACAGAACTAATCTGAGACAAAATCCTAAACTTACTACTTTTGGTATTCACAGAAGGCATTTAGTAGTAGTAAAGTTAGGACTCCTAACTTTACTACTACTAAACTGAGACAAAATCCTAACTTTACGACTTTCGGTATTCACAAAAGGCATTTAGTAGTAGTAAAGTTGGGAATCCTAACTTTACTACTACTAAATGCCTTCTGTGAATACCAAAAGTAATACGTTTAGGATTTTATCTCAGATTAGTTCTGTGAATCGGCCCCTCAGGGAGTATCTTAGTAGTTCAGTAATCACCCTGGCAGTACTCATAAACTTATAAAATCAGCCTCTCACTTGCTATGTAGTCCAGTAATCCCCCAGATATTACCCCTGTAGACATGCAATCACCCAGGCACTAGTTATGTACTACCCCTGCAGTCATGCAATCATGCAGGCTGTATCTATGCACTTATGTCATAATCCACACACTACTCTTGCAGTCATAGAATCACGCAAGCCCTACTTTTGCACTCATATATTTACCTAGGCACTACTTAATGACTCATCTGTGCCTTCAGGTGCTATTAGTATTTATACACTTATCCGTGCACTCAACGTCTATGTCTGCACTCATGCAATTAGCCTGTCACTTTTCATCTTCTCCTGCAATTACCCAGTGACTACCCTTGCACTTATACAATCACCCAAGCACTACCCATGGAGTTATGCAATCCCTCAAGCAGATCTATTACATGTCTCAGTTTCTAGGTTTCACTATATTCCAGACATTTTTATATACATATTTGTTTTAGCTATCATGATGATTTGAAAACGTAGAGACATATGTATGTGTGCTTGTAACAATATGGAGAGACTTATAGTTGAGTCAAGTAATAGTCTGTTGCTTTATATTTGGCTAGGCCCAACACTCATGCAGTTATAAAAACACCCAAGTACTCGCCATGCAGTCTTCCAATGATGCAGGCACTACATATGCAGTGCTGCAATCACTCAGGCATCAGTGCTGCACTGATGCAATCATCTAGGCACTATCTATGCACTCATGCAATCAGCAAGGTATTACCCATGCACTCTTTCAATCATGTAGCCAATACTTATGTACTTATATAATCACCCAGGCACTACCATTGCAGTCCTTCAATGACAAAGGCACTACCCTTGTACTCATGTAATCCCTCAGTAGTAGTCATGGTGTTATGAAATTACCCAGGCACTACCTTTGCGCTCCTTTATTCACTCAGGCAGTACCTCAGTAGTCCTGCAATCAGCGAAGAAGTACCCGTGCAGTTATAAAATCACCCAGTCACTTTTTATGTAGTCATGTAAATTCCCAGATATTACCCCTGTAGTCATGCAATCACCCAGGTGTTACCTATTGTTAGAACTGGAGGTCTCTAGTTGGCAGAGGTAGGTACCTTTGTCCAAATAGAGACCCTTGCTTCTAGTCAGGGTAAGGGGGATACACTACTAAAATAACCCCTGCTCACCCCATTGGTAGCTTGGCACGAGCAGGCAGGCTTATCTCAGAGGCAGTGTGTAAAGCATTTGTGAACACATACAGTAATATAGTGACAACACTACAGATGGACACCACACAAGTTGTAGTATAAAAATAAGTATTTTTATATAGACTTAACACAAGACCATAAACGACAAAAATCCACAATACTGTACTTCAAAAATGGTAGAAATAGCTTAGTTCTCTTTAGATGTAAAATGCGACACTTTGAGTTCAATGTACCTTTGGATGCGTAACGCTATACAACGAAAGTGTTGCAGGGAAAGTGATGCGTCGGTTCCTTACAAGCAAGAATGGTGATGCGTCGGTTCCCTACTGCTGCGCAGGGGACGGTGATGCATCGGTTCTTCTCGGCGTGGGGAGGTGATGCATCGGTTTCTTACTGCGCTTCCGTGGCGTTGCGACCAGCAGCGCCGTGATGCGATGAAGATCCGGTGCAATGAAACAAAAGGGCGTCTTCTTCTTGATGCGACAATGATGCGGGCACGCCCGACGGCCGTGCGGCGATTCAACAAATCTTCTGAGCCGCGACAGGCCCTGCGACACGCTTCTCTGGTGATGCGATGGCGTCTGCTGCGACGGCGACACTCTTCTCCGGTGATGCGAGGCGCTTTGGGTGATGCGATGGTGACAGCGGCAGCGGCGGCACGCTTCTCCGGTGATGCAACGGTGTCTGCTGCGATGGCGACACTCTTCTCCGGCGATGCGACGACAACGGCTGCGGCGGCGACACGCTTCTTCGTCTTGAGTCGCGCTTCCAGCTCCCAGCGACACACGCAGTCCCTCAGAAGGCCCAGCACAACAGCAGGAACTTCAATTCCCAGCAAGGGAAGGCAGGGGAGCTGGTTGGTGAAGTCTGTTGTCCCTGAGACTTCAGCAGGAGGCAAGCTCTATCTTCAAGCCCTTGGAGATCCTTTACAAGTTGAATTGAAAGTAGCACAAAGTTCCTTTCTCCTTTCTTTGGCAGTCAGGCAACCACTGCAGGCCAATCCCCCAAACAGCACTCAGCTTAGGGATAGTCTCCTCCTTCAGTTTCTCTCTGGTTCCTCTCCTCAGCAAAGGTTCTTCTTGTTTCCCAAAAGTGATCTAAAGTTCTGGGGTCTGGGTCCCCCTTTTATACTCATATTCTCTTTGTTCTCTGAAGGCAGAGAGGCCTTTGCCTAGTCCAAACCAGTTCTGGTCAGTCCTGGAGCACTTTGTTTACAGGACTCCTTCTTTCCTTTGACAGTGTAGGCCAGGGACATCAGACGCACCACAGGAGGTGGAGCCAGCATTGTGGAGGGAAGGCACAGCCCTATTCAGGTCCCCAGGTGCAACTCCTCCCACCACTCTACTATGGAGATCTCTCTATTCAGCCCTGTGCTGACTCACCCTGTCTCCTGGAATCCCCCAGCCCCTGTCACTCAAACTCCAGACAAGGAATACACAACCTAGCAGAGGCAGGCTTGGATAGTTAGGCAAGAAAATACCTACTTTCTAAAAGTGGTATTTTCAAACACAGAATGTTAAAACCAACTTCACTAAAAGATGTATTTTATCATTCTGAGTTCAGGCATACTAAATTCGTTTTTCTACCATGTTCCCTGGGTCAGTTAGGATTATAAGATGTTATAATCAAACTGCCCATTCTGGCCTATGGGGAACAGGTAGCCTTGCAATAGTGAAAAACGAAAATGGCTGTAATTCACTATTAGGACATGCCACACACACCAGGGCATGTCCTACCTTATACTTACAATGCACCCTGCCCTTGGGCCTACCATAGGGGTGTCTGATATGAAGAAAAGGGAAGGTTTAGGGACTGGCAAGTGGGTGCACTTGCCCAGTCAACATGGCAGTACCAGACTGCACACAGGCTCTGCAATGGCAGGCCTGAGACACGCTTTACAGGCTGCTTCTGTGGGTGGCACAACCAGTGCTGCAAGCCCACCAGCAGCATTTGATTTACAAGTCCTGGGCACACACAGTGCACTGTACTAGGGTCTGACAAGTAAACCAAACCAGCCAATCATGGAGTCACTAATCCATACATCAATTTACCATAGGGAGCACTTGCACTGTGGCACTGAATAGCAGTGGCACAGTGCCCAAAGCATCTATAACCAGCAAAAACACATGAGGCAACAGCAAAAAATGGAAGGGAGACCCACGCCAATGGTGCCAGGTCTAACACGTGTCCCCTTCAGCTGAAAATGTGGGGAGAACTACCCTACCTCCTGGGAGTTCTCATCACTAAGGCGGAAAAATCTGGACAGACCATCAGCATTGGCGTGTTCTGTACCAGGGCTGTGTTCCACCGTGAAATCCATCCCCTGTAGGGAAATGGACCACCTCAACAGCTTGGGATTCTCACCCCTCATCTGCATCAACCATCTGAGGGGCCTGTGATCTGTCTGAACCCGGAAGTGAGTCCCAAACAAGTATGGTCTCAACTTCTTCAGTGCCCAGACCACAGTAAATGCCTCACGCTCAATCGCACTCCACCTCTGTTCCCGTGGAAGTAACCTCCTACTGATGAAGGCTACAGGTTGGTCTATGCTCTCCTCATTTATCTGTGACAAAACAGCCCCCACACCATGCTCTGAAGCATCTGTTTGAACGATAAACTCTTTTGAGAAGTTGGGTGCCAGGAGCATGGGCGCCGTGCACATGGCAGTTTTCAGGGCCTCAAAAGCTTTCTGACAGGTGTCAGTCTAAATCACTTTCTTGGGCTGCTTCCTGGAAGTCAGCTCTGTCAAGGGGGCAACGATGCTGCCATATCCCTTGACAAACCTCCTGTAATACCCAGTGAGCCCTAGGAAGGCTCTCACCTCTGTCTGGGTCTTGGGGGTTCCCAAGCCAGGATGGTCTCAATCTTGGGCTGCAGGGGCGCCACCTGGCCGCTCCCAACCTGGTGTCCCAAGTACACCATGGAACCCTGCCCGATCTGGCACTTACTCGCCTTGATCGTGAGGCCTGCTCTCCGCAGCGCCATCAACACTTCCCAGAGGTGGCGCAGATGTTCTTCCCAACTGGCGCTGAACACTGCAATGTCATCCAGGTAGGCGGCACTGAACTCTTCCAGTCCAGCCAACACCTGGTTGACCAACCTCTGAAAGGTGGCAGGGGCATTCTTCATCCCAAAGGGCATAACCCGGAACTGGTAGTGCCCATCTGGTGTAGAGAATGCTGACCTCTCTCTTGCCCCATCAGTCAAGGTGATCTACCAGTACCCAGACGTTAAGTCAAACGTGCTGAGGTACCGTGCAGCCCCTAACCGATCGATGAGCTCATCAGCTCTGGGGATGGGGTGCGCATCAGTCCTGGTGACTGAATTGAGTCCTCGGTAGTCCACACAGAACCGCAGTTCTGGCGTGACACCCGGTGCGGCAGCCTTTGGGACCAAGACCACTGGGCTTGCCCAAGGGCTGTTAGAGGACTCAATCACCCCTAACGCAAGCATCTTGGATACCTCCTCCTTGATGCAAGCTCTCACCCTGTCAGTCACCCTGTAAGTTTTGTGCTTAACAGGAGGACTATCTCCAGTGTCCACATCATGGACGCACCAATCAGTGACACTGGGAATCAGGGAGAACAGATCAGAAAACTGTCCCAGCAACTGGTGACAGTCATTCTGTTGCTCAGGGGTCAGGGTGGAAGAGAGGTTCACACCATCCACTGACCCATCTCGCTCTGTCGCCGACAGGAGGTCAGGAAGAGGCTCAGTCTCCTCCTCCGTTCCAGCATCCGTCGCTAAGAGCATGCCCACTTCGGACCTCTCCAAGTGGGGCTTCAGGCGGTTGACATGCAGGACCCGCAAGGGGTTCCTGGGAGACCGCAAGTCCACCAAGTAGGTAACAGGACTTTTGCGCTCCACCACCTCAAATGGTCCGGTCCACTTATCCTGGAGCTCGCAGGGCTCCACTGGGGCCATGACCCACACTTTCTGACCAGGCTGAAGCTCAACCAGAGTGGCATTCTGGTCGTACCACCGCTTCATCTCCTCCTGGCTGGCTTCCAGATTCGCCTCAGCGAGTTGTCTGAAATGCCTAGTCTGGTTCCTGAAGGCCAGCATGTAGCTATATACATCCTGGGGAGGTTTCCTGGGAGATTGCTCACAGCCTTCCTTGACCAAACTCAGAGGTCCTCTCACTGGGTGACCATAGAGAAGCTCAAAGGGGCTGAACCCTAGAGACTTCTGTGGCACCTCACGGTATGCAAAGAGAAGGCATGGTAAGAGGACGTCCCACTTATGCCTCATGGGTTCCTCAAGACCCATAATCATGCCTTTGAGGGTCCGGTTGAACCTTTCAACCAGCCCATTACCTTGGGGGTGGTAAGGAGTGGTGAACTTGTATGGTACACCGCACTCCTGCCACAGGGACTTCATATACTTGGAAATGAAGTTTGTACCTCGGTCAGATACCACCTCTCAAGGGAACCCCACACGGGAGAACATTCCCATCAGTGCCCGTCCCACCACGGGGGCCGTCACTGTCCTGAGAGGGATGGCTTCCGGGTACCGGGTGGCATGGTCCACCAAGACCAGGATGAACCTGTTGCATATGGCTGTCTTGGGGTCCAGTGGCCCCACAATGTCAATACCCACCCGTTCAAAGGGGGTGCTGACCACAGGGAATGGCTGGAGAGGAGCCTTCTGCTTCCTCCCACTCTTTCCACTTGCCTGGCAAGTCTGACAGATCCTGCAATGAGTATCTGAACTCCTGCGCATTTGGGGCCAATAAAAGTGGGTGACAAGCCTCTCAAAGGTCTTGTCCTGCCCCAAATGTCCTGCTAACGGTACATCATGAGCCAGCCCCAGTAGGAAGGCTCTGAAGCGCTGGGGTACCACCAGCACACGGGCTGACCCAGGCTCAGCAACCTTAGGCTCACTATACAGGAGACCATTCTCCCAGTAGATCCAATGTGATCCAGACTGATCACCTGCTGCCTGGTTTGCAGCCTGCTGCCGCAAACCCACAAGAGAAGGGCACTTCTTCTGCTCCTCGCAGAACTCTTCCCTGGAGGGTCCTCCTTCCTGCTGCCAATTAGGTCAGCTCAGGCAGGTCCCCCAGTTCAGCTACCTGTTCCCCTGTAGGCTCCAGGGCATCCCCCTCAAGGTCTGCCTCCTACTGGACCGTGGGAACTTCGGGGGCTGGTTTCCCACACCCCCTGCCTCTTCTCTTTAAGGCAGGCACCTGGGCCACTCTTTCAGGCTCCAGGTCCTCTTGAACACCCTTACTGGCTGCCATGGACCGTGTGGTCACACGCGCCCAGTCAGGCAAACCCAACATCTCCAAATGAGCACTTCGCTCCACCTTGGCCCAAGGGGAGCTCTCCAAATCGTTACCTAACAGACAATCAACAGGCATGCCTGGCCTCACAGCTACTTGAAGAGTACCAGAGACCCCCCATCACTCAAAGGGAACCTGAGCTACCTTGCAGTGGCTCTCTGTGTTGTCAGCAGCAACAACTGGGTAAAATGCATTGGGGACCACCTGCTCTTCAGACACCAGGTGACACTTGACAGCTGTCACACTGGCTCCAGTGTCTCTCAGAGCCTCCACTCTATGGCCATTGATGGTCACCCACTGCCTGTACTTCTTAGTGTTATCAGGCAGCTGGGTCCTGGGGACCATCTCACAGTCTCCTAAAGAGACAAGGGACATCTCTGCGGGACCCCACCCACCTTGGACACCCATCTCCTCCCCCAGGGCTACACTCGCCATCTGCCGGGGTGGTGCACCAGGGGGTGCTGTCTTCCCATACTGTGGGCACTGGGGATCAATAGACTTATGGCCCACTTCACCACACTTGAAGCACCTCAGGGGTCCCCTAGGAACAGGTCTACCTGTCGGGGCTCTGGGCTTCTTCTCAGGGGGAGGCTGGGAACCTTTCCTTATTCCCTTGGGGATTACTTTGGGGCCCTTTCTGGAACTCCCTCTGTTTACCCTTGTCCCCCACTCTTCTGCTGGGGACCCTGCCCACTCTTGGCGGAGTCTCCCACGTGACCCTTGTGGACCCGGGTGCTCACCCAGCGGTCCGCCTCCTCAGCAAGCTTCCTAGGGTTAGTCAGCCTACTATCAATCAGGTGCTGGCGTAGCTCTGGAAAACAATTACTTGACAAGTGCTCCCATGCAATTAAATCAAAGAGCGCCTCAAAATCATTCACTTTGCTACCCTTCACCCAACCATCCAATGCTCTGCAAAAAAAAGTTACATACTCTACCCAGGTGCCTGACTCCAACTTTTTGCAATTCCTAAATCTCTGCCTATACAGTTCAGGAGTCAACCCATACCTGGACATCAATGCTTCTTTCATGTGGCTATAAGAATTGTGGACCTCAGAAGGCAAGTCTAACAAGGTATCCCGCCCCTCACTAAGGAACCGCCCCCACAACCCCGCTCCCCAATCCTTCTCAGGGACCCGGTGGGAGGACATGGCTACCTCATAGGCCTTGAACCACTGCCCAATATCATCATTCTTATAAAATTCTTTAACCACATCCTTAGGTATATACACCCTTGCTTCAACAGGCATGGACGGTGTGCTGCCACCAGAGGGAGTAATCTCTAAGCTCCTTGCTCTCAATTCTAACTCCCTCAAACTTCTCTCATGCTCCATTTGCATCCTCTTTTCCTCTAGGGCCAATTTCTTATTCTCTAACTGCCCACTCAACTTGAGCTTGGTCAGCTCCATCTCATGCATCCTACTCTTCTCCCTGTCCTCCAGCTCTTCTGGGGACAGGCCCTTGGCAGAAACACTGCTACCTGCTGGGGAAGCTACTCTCCTCTCCCCTGGACCCAATGGCCCTTCCAGCTGCTCATCTGCATTTTCAGCCCCCTCCACTTGCTCAGGGATGCTCCTTGCTTCCACCCAGGCCCTCAGCGCCTTTTGGAACTCATCCTTCTTGGAGAGACCGGTCATAGCAACTTTAAATCTCCTGCAGAAGGGCTTTAGCTGTTTTACATTGTAGCTTTCTAGTTTCTCCTCTTCAAAATCATAATCCACAGAGGCGATGGATGCTGCTTTACTCATGGTGACTAAACTTGGCAGTTCTTGGCAAAAATAGAAAATCCCAGGAAAAACAATCTACCAAAAGTATGTGGTGCGTTTTGGTCTGCACTCACTAGTAGTGTTCACCAATCACTGTATATGAGTCAGAAATGCAAGTCCAGAATACTCACCGCTGACCACCAATGTTAGAACTGGGGGTCTCTAGTTTGCAGAGGTAGGTACCTTTGTCCAAATAGGGACCCTTGCTTCTAGTCAGGGTAAGGGGGATACACTACTAAAATAACCCCTGCTCACCCCATTGGTAGCTTGGCACGAGCAGGCAGGCTTATCTCAGAGGCAGTGTGTAAAGCATTTGTGAACACATACAGTAATATAGTGACAACACTACAGATGGACACCACACAAGTTGTAGTATAAAAATAAGTATTTTTATATAGACTTAACACAAGACCATAAACGACAAAAATCCACAATACTGTACTTCAAAAATGGTAGAAATAGCTTAGTTCTCTTTAGATGTAAAATGCGACACTTTGAGTTCAATGTACCTTTGGATGCGTAAATCTATACACTGAAAGTGTTGCAGGGAAGGTGATGCGTCGGTTCCTTACACGCAAGAACGGTGATGCGTCGGTTCCCTACTGCTGCGCAGGGGACGGTGATGCGTCGGTTCTTCTCGGCGTGGGGGGGTGATGCATCGGTTTCTTACTGCGCTTCCGTGGCGATGCGAACAGCAGCGCCGTGATGCGATGAAGATCCGGTGCAATGAAACAAAAGGGCGTCTTCTTCTTGATGCGACAATGATGCGGGCACGCCTGACGGCCGTGCGGCGATTCAATGAATCTTCTGAGCCGCGACAGGCCCTGCGACACGCTTCTCTGGTGATGCGACGGTGTCTGCTGCGACGGCGACACTCTTCTCCAGGGATGCGGGGCGCCTCGGTGATGCGATGCGACAGCGGCAGCGGCGGCATGCTTTCTCAGCGATATGACGACAGCGGCTGCGGCAGCGACACTCTTCTCCGGTGATGTGACGGCGTCTGCTGCGACGGCGACACTCTTCTCCGGTGAGGCGAGGTGCTTCGGGTGATGCGATGGTGGCAGCGGCGGCACGCTTCTCCGGTGATGCGACGGCGTCTGCTGCAACGGCGACACTCTTCTCCGGCGATGCGACGACAACGGCGGCGACACGCTTCTTCGTCTTGAGTCGCGCTTCCAGCTCCCAGCGACACACACAGTCTCTCAGAAGGCCCAGCTCAACAGCAGGCACTTCAATTCCCAGCAAGGGAAGGCAGGGGAACTGGTTGGTAAAGTCTGTTGTCCCTGAGACTTCAGCAGGAGGCAAGCTCTATCTCAAGCCCTTGGAGATCCTTTACAAGTTGAATTGAAAAGCACAAAGTTCCTTTCTCCTTTCTTTGGCAGTCAGGCAACCACTGCAGGCCAATCCCCCAAACAGCACTCAGCTAGGGATAGTCTCCTCCTCAGTTTCTCTGGTTCCTCTCCTCAGCAAAGGTTCTTCTTGTTTCCCAAAACTGATCTAAAGTTCTGGGGTCTGGGTCCCCCTTTTATACTCATATTCTCTTTGTTCTCTGAAGGCAGAGAGGCCTTTGCCTAGTCCAAACCAGTTCTGGTCAGTCCTGGAGCACTTTGTTTACAGGACTCCTTCTTTCCTTTGACAGTGTAGGCCAGGGACATCAGACGCACCACAGGAGGTGGAGCCAGCATTGTGGAGGGAAGGCACAGCCCTATTCAGTCCCCAGGTGCAACTTCTCCCACCACTCTACTTGGAGATCTCTCTATTCAGCCCTGTGCTGACTCACCCTGTCTCCTGGAATCCCCCAGCCCCTGTCACTCAAACTCCAGTCAAGGAATACACAAACTAGCAGAGGCAGGCTTGGATAGTTAGGCAAGAAAATACCTACTTTCTAAAAGTGGTATTTTCAAACACAGAATGTTAAAACCAACTTCACTAAAAGATGTATTTTATCATTCTGAGTTCAGGCATACTAAATTCGTTTTTCTACCATGTTCCCTGGGTCAGTTAGGATTATAAGATGTTATAATCAAACTGCCCATTCTGGCCTATGGGGAACTGGTAGCCTTGCAATAGTGAAAAACGAAAATGGCTGTAATTCACTATTAGGACATGCCACACACACCAGGGCATGTCCTACCTTATACTTACAATGCACCCTGCCCTTGGGCCTACCATAGGGGTGTCTGATATGAAGAAAAGGGAAGGTTAAGGGACTGGCAAGTGGGTGCACTTGCCCAGTCAACATGGCAGTACCAGACTGCACACAGGCTCTTCAATGGCAGGCCTGAGACACGCTTTACAAGCTGCTTCTGTGGGTGGCACAACCAGTGCTGCAAGCCCACCAGCAGCATTTGATTTACAAGTCCTGGGCACACACAGTGCACTGTACTAGGGTCTGACAAATAAACCAAACCAGCCAATCATGGAGTCACTAATCCATACATCAATTTACCATAGGGAGCACTTGCACTGTGGCACTGAATAGCAGTGGCACAGTGCCCAAAGCATCTATAACCAGCATAACACATGAGGCAACAGCAAAAAATGGAAGGGAGACCCACGCCAATGGTGCCAGGTCTAACACGTGTCCCCTTCAGCTGAAAATGTGGGGAGAACTACCCTACCTCCTGGGAGTTCTCATCACTAAGGCGGAAAAATCTGGACAGACCATCAGCATTGGCGTGTTCTGTACCAGGGCTGTGTTCCACCGTGAAATCCATCCCCTGTAGGGAAATGGACCACCTCAAAGCTTGGGATTCTCACCCCTCATCTGCATCAACCATCTGAGGGGCCTGTGATCTGTCTGAACCCGGAAGTGAGTCCCAAACAAGTATGGTCTCAACTTCTTCAGTGCCCAGACCACAGCAAATGTCTCACGCTCAATCGCACTCCACCTCTGTTCCCGTGGAAGTAACCTCCTACTGATGAAGGCTACAGGTTGGTCTATGCTCTCCTCATTTATCTGTGACAAAACAGCCCCCACACCATGCTCTGAAGCGTCTGTTTGAACGATAAACTCTTTTGAGAAGTTGGGTGCCAGGAGCATGGGCGCCGTGCACATGGCAGTTTTCAGGGCCTCAAAAGCTTTCTGACAGGTGTCAGTCTAAATCACTTTCTTGGGCTGCTTCCTGGAAGTCAGCTCTGTCAAGGGGGCAACGATGCTGCCATATCCCTTGACAAACCTCCTGTAATACCCAGTGAGCCCTAGGAAGGCTCTCACCTCTGTCTGGGTCTTGGGGGGTTCCCAAGCCAGGATGGTCTCAATCTTGGGCTGCAGGGGCGCCACCTGGCCGCTCCCAACCTGGTGTCCCAAGTACACCATGGAACCCTGCCCGATCTGGCACTTACTCGCCTTGATCGTGAGGCCTGCTCTCCGCAGCGCCATCAACACTTCCCAGAGGTGTTGCAGATGTTCTTCCCAACTGGCGCTGAACACTGCAATGTCATCCAGGTAGGCAGCACTGAACTCTTCCAGTCCAGCCAACACCTGGTTGACCAACCTCTGAAAGGTGGCAGGGGCAATCTTCATCCCAAAGGGCATAACCCGGAACTGGTAGTGCCCATCTGGTGTGGAGACTTCTGACCTCTCTCTTGCCCCATCAGTCAAGGCGATCTACCAGTACCCAGACGTTAAGTCAAACGTGCTGAGGTACCGTGCAGCCCCTAACCGATCGATGAGCTCATCAGCTCTGGGGATGGGGTGCGCATCAGTCCTGGTGACTGAATTGAGTCCTCGGTAGTCCACAGAGAACCGCAGTTCTGGCGTGACACCCGGTGCGGCAGCCTCTGGGACCAAGACCACTGGGCTTGCCCAAGGGCTGTTAGAGGACTCAATCACCCCTAACGCAAGCATCTTGGATACCTCCTCCTTGATGCAAGCTCTCACCCTGTCAGTCACCCTGTAAGTTTTGTGCTTAACAGGAGGACTATCTCCAGTGTCCACATCATGGACGCACCGATCAGTGACACTGGGAATCAGGGAGAACAGATCAGAAAACTGTCCCAGCAACTGGTGACAGTCATTCTGTTGCTTAGGGGTAAGGGTGGAAGAGAGGTTCACACCATCCACTGACCCATCTCGCTCTGTCGCCGACAGTAGGTCAGGAAGAGGCTAAGTCTCCTCCTCCGTTCCAGCATCCGTCGCTAAGAGCATGCCCACTTCGGACCTCTCCAAGTGGGGCTTCAGGCGGTTGACATGCAGGACCCGCAAGGGGTTCCTGGGAGACCGCAAGTCCACCAAGTAGGTAACAGGACTTTTGCGCTCCACCACCTCAAATGGTCCGGTCCACTTATCCTGGAGCTCGCAGGGCTCCACTGGGGCCATGACCCACACTTTCTGACCAGGCTGAAGCTCAACCAGAGTGGAATTCTGGTCGTACCACCGCTTCATCTCCTCCTGGCTGGCTTCCAGATTCGCCTCAGCGAGCTGTCTGAAACGCCTAGTCTGGTTCCTGATGGCCAGCATGTAGCTATATACATCCTGGGGAGGTTTCCTGGGAGATTGCTCCCAGCCTTCCTTGACCAAACTCAGAGGTCCTCTCACTGGGTGACCATAGAGAAGCTCAAAGGGGCTGAACCCTAGAGACTTCTGTGGCACCTCACGGTATGCAAAGAGAAGGCATGGCAAGAGGACGTCCCACTTACGCCTCATGGGTTCCTCAAGACCCATAATCATGCCTTTGAGGGTCCGGTTGAACCTTTCAACCAGCCCATTACCTTGGGGGTGGTAGGGAGTGGTGAACTTGTATGGTACACCGCACTCCTGCCACAGGGACTTCATATACTTGGAAATGAAGTTTGTACCTCGGTCAGATACCACCTCTCAAGGGAACCCCACAAGGGAGAACATTCCCATCAGTGCCCGTCCCACCACGGGGGCCGTCACTGTCCTGAGAGGGATGGCTTCCGGGTACCGGGTGGCATGGTCCACCAAGACCAGGATGAACCTGTTGCATATGGCTGTCTTGGGGTCCAGTGGCCCCACAATGTCAATACTCACCCGTTCAAAGGGGGTGCTGACCACAGGGAATGGCTGGAGAGGAGCCTTCTGCTTCCTCCCACTCTTTCCACTTGCCTGGCAAGTCTGACAGATCCTGCAATGAGTATCTGAACTCCTGCGCATTTGGGGCCAATAAAAGTGGGTGACAAGCCTCTCAAAGGTCTTGTCCTGCCCCAAATGTCCTGCTAACGGTACATCATGAGCCAGCCCCAGTAGGAAGGCTCTGAAGCGCTGGGGTACCACCAGCACACGGGCTGACCCAGGCTCAGCAACCTTAGGCTCACTATACAGGAGACCATTCTCCCAGTAGATCCAATGTGATCCAGACTGATCACCTGCTGCCTGGTTTGCAGCCCGCTGCCGCAAACCCACAAGAGAAGGGCACTTCTTCTGCTCCTCGCAGAACTCTTCCCTGGAGGGTCCTCCTTCCTGCTGCCAATTAGGTCAGCTCAGGCAGGTCCCCCAGTTCAGCTACCTGTTCCCCTGTAGGCTCCAGGGCATCCCCCTCAAGGTCTGCCTCCTACTGGACCGTGGGAACTTCGGGGGCTGGTTTCCCACACCCCCTGCCTCTTCTCTTTAAGGCAGGCACCTGGGCCACTGTTTTAGGCTCCAGGTCCTCTTGAACCCCCTTACTGGCTGCCATGGACCGTGTGGTCACAGGCGCCCAGTCAGGCAAACCCAACATCTCCAAATGAGCACTTCGCTCCACCTTGGCCCAAGGGGAGCTCTCCAAATCGTTACCTAACAAACAATCAACAGGCATGGCTGGCCTCACAGCTACTTGAAGAGTACCAGAGACCCCCCACCACTCAAAGGGAACCTGAGCTACCTTGCAGTGGCTCTCTGTGTTGTCAGCAGCAACAACTGGGTAAAATGCATTGGGGACCACCTGCTCTTCAGATACCAGGTGACTCTTGACAGCTGTGACACTGGCTCCAGTGTCTCTCAGAGCCTCCACTCTATGGCCATTGATGGTCACCCACTGCCTGTACTTCTTAGTGTTATCAGGCAGCTGGGTCCTGGGGACCATCTCACAGTCTCCTAAAGAGACAAGGGACATCTCTGCGGGACCCCACCCACCTTGGACACCCATCTCCTCCCCCAGGGCTACACTCGCCATCTGCCGGGGTGGTGCACCAGGGGGTGCTGTCTTCCCATACTGCGTGCCCTGAGGATCAATAGACTTATGGCCCACTTCACCACACTTGAAGCACCTCAGGGGTCCCCTAGGAACAGGTCTACCTGTCGGGGCCCTGGGCTTCTTCTCAGGGGGAATGCAAAAGAAACAATTGATGGACGGAATGCTGGACAATGCAAACATTCACCCCCAGTCACAAGGATCTGGGTTAAATCCATCATTCTTTTGCTCACCACACCACCCCAGTTTGGACCCAGCCATATGCAAATCAGTCTTGACCCTGTTCCTTGTGGGAACAGTCCAGCCTGAACTGCCAAGCCAGGTCCTCCCTGGACCGGAAACAAGCATCCTAGGACCGGTTTCAGGGCATCACCCTTCTTCAGCCAGGCTAGCTTGAATCCAGTGGTGCTCACTGTGCCACTGGATTCAAGCTAGCCTGGCTGAAGAAGGGTGACATACCCTGAAACCGGTCCTAGGATGCTTGTTTCCGGTCCAGGGAGGACCTGGCCTGGCAGTTCGGTCTGGACTGTTCCCATGGGGCACAGGGTCAAGACTGATTTGCATATGGCTGGGTTCAAACTGGGGTGGCGTAGTGGGCAAAAGAACGATGGATTTAACCCAGATCTTTGACTGGGGAGAATGTTTGCATTGTCAGCATTCCGTCCATCATTTGTTTGCTGTAACACTTTTCGCCCTAAGTGGGATGGGTATGCCCAGACTTGGGTCCCTTGCTCACTGTGCCACTGGATTCAAGCTAGCCTGGCTGAAGAAGGGTGACATACCCTGAAACCGGTCCTAGGATGCTGTCACACTGGCTCCAGTGTCTCTCAGAGCCTCCACTCTATGGCCATTGATGGTCACCCACTGCCTGTACTTCTTAGTGTTATCAGGCAGCTGGGTCCTGGGGACCATCTCACAGTCTCCTAAAGAGACAAGGGACATCTCTGCGGGACCCCACCCACCTTGGACACCCATCTCCTCCCCCAGGGCTACACTCGCCATCTGCCGGGGTGGTGCACCAGGGGGTGCTGTCTTCCCATACTGCGTGCACTGAGGATCAATAGACTTATGGCCCACTTCACCACACTTGAAGCACCTCAGGGGTCCCCTAGGAACAGGTCTACCTGTTGGGGCCCTGGGCTTCTTCTCAGGGGGAGGCTGGGAACCTTTCCCTTGGTTCCCTTGGGGATTACTTTGGGGCCCTTTCTGGAACTCCTCTGTTTACCCGTGTCCCCCACTCTTCTGCTGGGGACCCTGCCCACTCTTGGCGGAGTCTCCCACGTGACCCTTGTGGACCCGGGTGCTCACCCAGCGGTCCGCCTCCTCAGCAAGCTTCCTAGGGTTAGTCAGCCTACTATCAATCAGGTGCTGGCGTTGCTCTGGAAAACAATTACTTGACAAGTGCTCCCATGCAATTAAATCAAAGAGCGCCTCAAAATCATTCACTTTGCTACCCTTCACCCAACCATCCAACGCTCTGCAAAAAAAGTTACATACTCTACCCAGGTGCCTGACTCCAACTTTTGCAATTCCTAAATCTCTGCCTATACAGTTCAGGAGTCAACCCATACCTGGACATCCATGCTTCTTTCATGTGGCTATAAGAATTGTGGACCTCAGAAGGCAAGTCTAACAAGGTATCCCGCCCTCACTAAGGAACCGCCCCCACAACCCCGCTCCCCAATCCTTCTCAGGGACCCGGTGGGAGGACATGGCTACCTCATAGGCCTTGAACCACTGCCCAATATCATCATTCTTATAAAATTCTTTAACCACATCCTTAGGTATATACACCCTTGCTTCAACAGGCATGGACGGTGTGCTGCCACCAGAGGGAGTAATCTCTAAGCTCCTTGCTCTCAATTCTAACTCCTTCAAACTTCTCTCATGCTCCATTTGCATCCTCTTTTCCTCTAGGGCCAATTTCTTATTCTCTAACTGCCCACTCAACTTGAGCTTGGTCAGCTCCATCTCATGCATCCTACTCTTCTCCCTGTCCTCCAACTCTTCTGGGGACAGGCCCTTGGCAGAAACACTGCTACCTGCTGGGGAAGCTACTCTCCTCTCCCCTGGACCCAATGGCCCTTCCAGCTGGTCATCTGCATTTTCAGCCCCCTCCACTTGCTCAGGGATGCTCCTTGCTTCCACCCAGGCCCTCGGCGCCTTTTGGAACTCATCCTTCTTGGAGAGACCAGTCATAGCAACTTTAAATCTCCTGCAGAAGGGCTTTAGCTGTTTTACATTGTAGCTTTCTAGTTTCTCCTCTTCAAAATCATAATCCACAGAGGCGATGGATGCTGCTTTACTCATGGTGACTAAACTTGGCAGTTCTTGGCAAAAATAGAAAATCCCAGGAAAAACAATCTACCAAAAGTATGTGGTTGCGTTTTGGTCTGCACTCACTAGTAGTGTTCACCAATCACTGTATATGAGTCAGAAATGCAAGTCCAGAATCCTCACCGCTGACCACCAATGTTAGAACTGGGGGTCTCTAGTTGGCAGAGGTAGGTACCTTTGTCCAAATAGGGACCCTTGCTTCTAGTCAGGGTAAGGGGGATACACTGCTAAAATAACCCCTGCTCACCCCATTGGTAGCTTGGCACGAGCAGGCAGGCTTATCTCAGAGGCAGTGTGTAAAGCATTTGTGAACACATACAGTAATATAGTGACAACACTACAGATGGACACCACACAAGTTGTAGTATAAAAATAAGTATTTTTATATAGACTTAACACAAGACCATAAACGACAAAAATCCACAATACTGTACTTCAAAAATGGTAGAAATAGCTTAGTTCTCTTTAGATGTAAAATGCGACACTTTGAGTTCAATGTACCTTTGGATGCGTAACGCTATACACTGAAAGTGTTGCAGGGAAGGTGATGCGTCGGTTCCTTACACGCAAGAACGGTGATGCGTCGGTTCCCTACTGCTGCGCAGGGGACGGTGATGCGTCGGTTCTTCTCGGCTTGGGGGGGTGATGCATCGGTTTCTTACTGCGCTTCCGTGGCGATGCGAACAGCAGCGCCGTGATGCGATGAAGATCCGGTGCAATGAAACAAAAGGGCGTCTTCTTCTTGATGCGACAACGATGCGGGCACGCCTGACGGCCGTGCGGCGATTCAATGAATCTTCTGAGCCGCGACAGGCCCTGCGACACGCTTCTCTGGTGATGCGACGGTGTCTGCTGCGACGGCGACACTCTTCTCCAGGGATGCGGGGCGCCTCGGTGATGCGATGCGACAGCGGCAGCGGCGGCACGCTTTCTCAGCGATATGACGACAGCGGCTGCGGCAGCGACACTCTTCTCCAGTGATGTGACGGCGTCTGCTGCGACGGCGACACTCTTCTCCGGTGATGCGAGGTGCTTCGGGTGATGCGATGGTGACAGCGGCAGCGGCGGCACGCTTCTCCGGTGATGCGACGGCGTCTGCTGCAACGGCGACACTCTTCTCCGGCGATGCGACGACAACGGCGGCGACATGCTTCTTCCTCTTGAGTCGCGCTTCCAGCTCCCAGCGATACGCAGTCTCTCAGAAGGCCCAGCTCAACAGCAGGCACTTCAATTCCCAGCAAGGGAAGGCAGGGGAGCTGGTTGGTGAAGTCTGTTGTCCTTGAGACTTCAGCAGGAGGCAAGCTCTATCTCAAGCCCTTGGAGATCCTTTACAAGTTGAATTGAAAAGCACAAAGTTCCTTTCTCCTTTCTTTGGCAGTCAGGCAACCACTGCAGGCCAATCCCCCAAACAGCACTCAGCTAGGGATAGTCTCCTCCTCAGTTTCTCTGGTTCCTCTCCTCAGCAAAGGTTCTTCTTGTTTCCCAAAAGTGATCTAAAGTTCTGGGGTCTGGGTCCCCCTTTTATACTCATATTCTCTTTGTTCTCTGAAGGCAGAGAGGCCTTTGCCTAGTCCAAACCAGTTCTGGTCAGTCCTGGAGCACTTTGGTTACAGGACTCCTTCTTTCCTTTGACAGTGTAGGCCAGGGACATAAGACGCACCACAGGAGGTGGAGCCAGCATTGTGGAGGGAAGGCACAGCCCTATTCAGACCCCAGGTGCAACTTCTCCCACCACTCTACTTGGAGATCTCTCTATTCAGCCCTGTGCTGACTCACCCTGTCTCCTGGAATCCCCCAGCCCCTGTCACTCAAACTCCAGACAAGGAATACACAACCTAACAGAGGCAGGCTTGGATAGTTAGGCAAGAAAATACCTACTTTCTAAAAGTGGTATTTTCAAACACAGAATGTTAAAACCAACTTCACTAAAAGATGTATTTTATCATTCTGAGTTCAGGCATACTAAATTCGTTTTTCTACCATGTTCCCTGGGTCAGTTAGGATTATAAGATGTTATAATCAAACTGCCCATTCTGGCCTATGGGGAACTGGTAGCCTTGCAATAGTGAAAAACGAAAATGGCTGTAATTCACTATTAGGACATGCCACACACACCAGGGCATGTCCTACCTTATACTTACAATGCACCCTGCCCTTGGGCCTACCATAGGGGTGTCTGATATGAAGAAAAGGGAAGGTTTAGGGACTGGCAAGTGGGTGCACTTGCCCAGTCAACATGGCAGTACCAGACTGCACACAGGCTCTTCAATGGCAGGCCTGAGACACACTTTACAAGCTGCTTCTGTGGGTGGCACAACCAGTGCTGCAAGCCCACCAGCAGCATTTGATTTACAAGCCCTGGGCAAACACAGTGCACTGTACTAGGGTCTGACAAATAAACCAAACCAGCCAATCATGGAGTCACTAATCCATACATCAATTTACCATAGGGAGCACTTGCACTGTGGCACTGAATAGCAGTGGCACAGTGCCCAAAGCATCTATAACCAGCAAAACACATGAGGCAACAGCAAAAAATGGAAGGGAGACCCACGCCAATGGTGCCAGGTCTAACACCTATGTACTCTTTTAATCCCCCAGACGTTACCCCTGTACTCATGCAATCACCAATGCATTAGCTAAACAGTGCTTCAATCACCCAGACACTATCCTTGCACTCTTTCAATCACGCACGCACTTTTCTTGTACTTATGTCATCACTCAGCCAGTACTCAATCAATCAATCAATCACAGAATTTGTAAAGCGCACTACTTACCCGTGAGGGTCTCAAGGCGCTAGGGAAAAAGAAAAGAAAAGGGGGGGGTGCTGCTACTGGTCGAACAACCAGGTCTTGAGTAGCCTCCTGAAGGTCAGCAGGTCTTGGGTCTGTCGTAGGCTTAGTGGAAGGGTGTTCCAGGTCTTGGCGGCGAGGTGGGAGAAGGATCTGCCACCTCATGTACTTTTAAAATCACCCATTCACTACCTTTGCACTCCTGTAATCACTCAGGCAGTATCTTAGTAGCTCAGTAATCACCCAGGCAGTACTCATGAACTTATAAAATCAGCCACTCACTTGCTATGTAGTCCAGTAATCCCCCAGATATTACCCCTGTACTCATGCAATCACAAATGCATTAGCTATACAGTGCTTCAATCGCCCAGACACTTCTTTCAATCACGCACGCACTTTTCTTGTACTTATGTAATCACTCAGCCAGTACTAATGTACTTTTAAAATCACCCAGTCACTCCCTTTGCACTCCTGTAATCACTCAGGAGCCGATTCACAGAACTAATCTGATACAAAATCCTAAACTTACTACTTTTGGTATTCACAGAAGGCATTTAGTAGTAGTAAAGTTAGGACTCCTAACTTTAGCACTACTAAATTGAGACAAAATCCTAACTTTACGACTTTCGCTATTCAAAAAAGGCATTTAGTAGTAGTAAAGTTGGGAATCCTAACTTTACTACTACTAAATGCCTTCTGTGAATACCAAAAGTAGTAAGTTTAGGATTTTATCTCAGATTAGTTCTGTGAATCGTCCCCTCAGGGAGTATCTTAGTAGTTCAGTAATCACCCCGGCAGTACTCATGAACCTATAAAATCAGCCACTCACTTGCTATGTAGTCCAGTAATTCCCCAGATTTTACCCCTGTAGTCATGCAATCACCCAGGCACTAGTTATGTACTTCCCCTGCAGTCATGCAATCATGCAGGCTGTATCTATGCACTCATGTAATAATCCACACACTACTCTTGCAGTCATAGAATCACGCAGGCCCTACTGTTGCACTCATCTATTTACCTATGCACTACTTAATGACTCATCTGTGCCTTCAGGTGCTATTAGTATTTATACGTGCACTCAACGTCTATGTCTGCACTCATGCAATTAGCCAGTCACTTTTCATCTTCTCCTGCAATTACCCAGTGACTACCCTTGCACTTGTACAATCACCCAAGCACTACCCATGGAGTTATGCAATCACTCAAGCAGATCTATTACATGCCTCAGTTTCTAGGTTTCACTATATTCCAGAAATACTTGTATACATATTTGTTTTAGATATCATGATGATTTGAAAACGTAGAGACATATGTATGTGTGCTTGTAACAATATGGAGAGACTTATAGTTGAGTCATGTAATAGTCTGCTGCTTTATATTTCGCTAGGCCCAACACTCAAGCAGTTATAAAAACACCCAAGTACTCACCATGCAGTCTTCCAATGATGCAGGCACTACATATGCAGTGCTGTAATCACTCAGGCATTAGTGCTGCACTGATGCAATCATCTAGGCACTATCTATGCACTCATGCAATCAGCAAGGTATTACCAATGCCCTCTTTCAATTATGTAGCCAATACTTATGTACTTATATAATCACCCAGGCACTACCATTGCAGTCCTTCAATGACGAAGGCACTACCCTTATACTCATGTAATCTCTCAGCGAGTAGTCATGGTGTTATGAAATTACCCAGGCACTACCTTTGCACTCCTTTATTCACTCCGGCAGTACCACAGTAGTCCTGCAATCAGCAAAGAAGTACCCATGCACTTATAAAATCATCCAGTCACTTTCTATGTAGTCATGTAACTTCCCAGATATTACCCCTGTAGTCATGCAATCACCCAGGTGTTACCTATGTACTCTTTTAATCCCCCAGACATTACCCCTGTACTCATGCAATCACCAATGCATTAGCTATACAGTGCTTCAATCACCCAGACACTATCCTTGCACTCTTTCAATCACGCATGCACTTTTCTTGTACTTATGTAATCACTCAGCCAGTACTCATGTACTTTTAAAATCACCCAGTCACTACCTTTCCACTCCTGTAATCACTCAGGCAGTATCTTAGTAGTTCAGTAATCACCCAGGCAGTACTCATGAACTTATAAAATCAGCCACTCACTTGCTATGTAGTCAAGTAATCCCCCAGATATTACCCCTGTAGTCATGCAATCACGCAGGCACTAGTTATGTACTACCCCTGCAGTCATGCAATCATGCAGGGTGTATCTATGCACTCATGTAATAACCCACACACTACTCTTGCAGTCATAGAATCACGCTGGCCCTACTGTTGCACTCATCTATTCACCTAGGCACTACTTAATGACTCATCTATGCCTTCAGGTGCTATTTATACACTTATCCGTGCACTCAACGTCTATGTCTGCACTCATGCAATTAGCCAGTCACTTTTCATCTTCTCCTGCAATTACCCAGTGACTACCCTTGCACTTATACAATCACCCAAGCACTACCCATGGAGTTATGCAATCACTCAAGCAGATCTATTACATGTCTCAGTTTCTAGGTTTCACTACATTCCAGAAATATTGTATATATATTTGTTTTAGATATCATGATGATTTGAATACGTAGAGACATATGTATGTGTACTTGTAACAATATGGAAAGACTTATAGTTGAGTCATGTAATAGTCTGCTGCTTTATATTTGGCTAGGCCCAACACTCATGCAGTTATAAAAACACCCAAGTACTTTCCATGTAGATTCCAATGATGCAGGCACTACATATGCAGTGCTGTAATCACTCAGGCATTACTGCTGCACTGATGCAATCATCTATGCACTATCTATGCACTCATTCAATCAGCAAGGTATTACCCATGCACTCTTTCAATCATGTAGCCACTACTCATGTACTTATATAATCACCCAGGCACTACTGTTGCAGTCCTTCAAAGACGGAGGCACTACCCTTGTACTCATGTAATCACTCAGCCAGTAGTCATGGTTTTATGAAATTACCCAGGCACTACCTTTGCACTCCTTTATTCACTCAGGCAGTACCTCAGTAGTCCTGCAATCAGCCAAGAAGTACCCATGCACTTATAAAATCACCCAATCACTTCCTATGTAGTCATGTAAATTCAATCACGCACACACTTTTCTTGTACTTATGTAATCACTCAGCCAGTACTCTTTTAATCCCCCAGACGTTACCCCTGTACTCATGCAATCACCAATGCATTAGCTATACAGTGCTTCAATCACCCAGACACTATCCTTGCACTCTTTCAATCACGCACACACTTTTCTTGTACTTATGTAATCACTCAGCCAGTACTCATGTACTTTTAAAATCACCCAGTCACTACCTTTGCACTCCTGTAATCACTCAGGCAGTATCTTAGTAGTTCAGTAATCACCCAGGCAGTACTCAAGAACTTATAAAATCAGCCACTCACTTGCTATGTAGTGCAGTAATCCCCCAGATATTACCCATGTAGTCATGCAATCACGCAGGCACTAGTTATGTACTACCCCTGCAGTCATGCAATCATGCAGGGTGTATCCACGCACTCATGTAATAACCCACACACTACTCTTGAAGTCATAGAATCATGCTGGCCCTACTGTTGCACTCATCTATTCACCTAGGCACTACTTAATGACTCATCTATGCCTTCAGGTGCTATTTATACACTTATCCGTGCACTCAACGTCTATGTCTGCACTCATGCAATTAGCCAGTCACTTTTCATCTTCTCCTGCAATTACCCAGTGACTACCCTTGCACTTATAGAATCACCCAAGCACTACCCATGGAGTTATGCAATCACTCAAGCAGATCTATTACATGTCTCAGTTTCTAGGTTTCACTATATTCCAGAAATATTGTATATATATTTGTTTTAGATATCATGATGATTTGAAAATGTAGAGACATATGTATGTGTACTTGTAACAATATGGAGAGACTTATAGTTGAGTCATGTAATAGTCTGCTGCTTTATATTTGGCTAGGCCCAACACTCATGCAGTTATAAAAACACTCAAGTACTCGCCATGCAGTCTTCCAATGATGCAGGCACTACATATACAGTGCTGTAATCACTCAGGCATTACTGCTGCACTGATGCAATCATCTAGGCACTATCTATGCACTCATGCAATCAGCAAGGTATTACCCATGCACTCTTTCAATCATGTAGCCACTACTTATGTACTTATATAATCACCCAGGCACTACAGTTGCAGTCCTTCAATGGCGGAGGCACTACCCTTGTACTCATGTAATCAATCAGCTAGTAGTCATGGTGTTATGAAATTTCCCAGGCACTACCTTTGCACTCCTTTATTCACTCTGGCAGTACCTCAGTAGTCCTGCAATCAGCGAAGAAGTACCCATGCACTTATAAAATCACCCAGTCACTTTCTATGTAGTCATGTAAATTCCCAGATATTACCCCTGATAGCGCCTAGAACATGTGCTTTAAAATTTAGCATCACTGAGGGAAAACCTGCCTTCGCTTCAAAAACGAAAACTGCATTTGAAAAATGACACGCAAAATATTTTGTGCCACAAAGTGAAAACATGAGCTCTGAAATGCACAGACTTTGTCAGACGCTTTTCACTTAGCAATTTATGTAACCCATGTGCAAGTAATTCATAGAAATGTATTTTAGTTTAGATTTTGTTCTCACTATGAAAATGTGATTTTAATTTGTGAAAGTGTTAAAAGTGTGCATTAGTAGAATATAACTTGTATTAGAATTAGCACGACATTTTATAATGTAGAAAAACAGAAACCACTTTTAATTAGTTTTTGCTCTCGGAAAGTTTCTGTTCGCCTTTAAGATAAGCAAAGGAATTTCTCTACCTGTGTAGCGAACAGTTGCATAATTTATAGCTGTGACCTCAGAGCTGTATCTCTGTAGTTGCTGGAAAGTTTTATCAAAACCTCTTTTAATTCTTTGCTTTAGTGAGAATAGAAAAACATGTTATTTTAAGAGTGCATTAAAATGTTGCATTTAATTTTTCTTGCTTAATTAAAAGGTTCTTTTGTAAGCCATATTATGTGTTTAGTTAGAAATAATGTGTTTTTATTAGTAGGTTGGTAGATGAAATTATATTAAATAAAATGCAGAATGTGCTGTGGGAAGGACTTTCGCCTGCCTGTCTGATGAGATGACGTATGCTGTCTGCCCCGGAGTGGAGTTGTCCTTGTGGAAAATGCTGGATTCCGGTTGGAGGAAGATGAAGTTATGCCACCTGTTTCGTAGCATTATTTTTTTGATAAATGCGTTCCTAGTTTAGAACATTTCAGAACACTGGCAGAGCTCTTGCAGAGAGCTTTGCGAGAGGCAGAAGCTTTGCAGACAGAGAGAGGCAGAGGAGTTTCAGACTCCAATGCAGAAATGAAAGGAGAAGAGCAGATGTGATTTGCAGATGCAGGGAAGGAGAGGGCAGACTTGATGGATAGCGTAACCGAGGCAGTTCAGATGTAGGTTTTGTTCCATTTTGACTTTTATTTAGATCCCAAGCTTTAAGCTTTGACTAATTGGCTTTGACAAGGCTTATTTGTTTTATGCTTGACTTTGATGTAGCTTTATGCTACGCTCACTCTTGCATTGTGAGTTCTGACTGACATCATTTAGTGTTTCACTGTCTTAGACAGGGATTGTTTCTTTATGGAACGCTTGTGTGGAAAATATTATGCTTGTACTAACTTACATTTCATATTTTCAATTCTGTAACCTGATTGATATCTGACTAATGAATGAAGAGTCAGAGAACCTAAACTTTTGATTGGAAAATAAATCCCTTTAAAACTACTCACAATTCTCATTATTGGCTAAAATGTTTAGTTGCATTTTATTAATTGCCCATGTTTATGTAGGAGCTCCTGGTCATAAATGGTGGCCAAGATCTATCGACCTGGAGTGGAAACAAGGGTAACGGTAATCAGAGGTAATGGTGCCACATTTCCTAGATTTTCCAAAGAGAGATTACCGCGAAAATTCCACTCCATCAGGATGGTAGCATAGGTAAGGTTAACGCCTTGACCAAAAGGAGCAGAGTTTAGGTTAATGCCCTGAAAGGAGCTACAAAAATAGGCCCAAGTTAGAATAGGCCCAAGCCCCAAAAAGTCCTGATTTCTGATTCCAATGCCCAGAACTTGAAGACTGGCAAAGCGGTATTAGAAGGCGGTCCGAGAAGGCGGTTTCTAAAGAAGGTGTGAGTATCAATAGGGAGCAACGCATTGCGGCAATTTTTTGTTGCAGTAATTTTGATTGCGGTAAAAAAAAAAATGCAGTAAATTTTGAATGCGGTAATTGCATTGTATTAGCTCATGAGATGCGGTAATTGCATTTGCGGTAATTTGCATTGGATTAGATTGTGGTATGCAGTAATTCCAGTTGCAGTAATTCTGGTTGCGGTAATTGCATGAATGTGTTAGATTGCGGTGATGATTTGATTGTGTGATGTCTTGCGGAATTGTGATGAGAGTCGAGTGAACGTGAGTTTATTGGTTTACTGGTTCGGACACGTGCGAATCAGGAAGTTTGGTTAGCGGACTCAAGAGAAGTCCAAGATCCCGGGATAGTTTTGTATTTATAATTGTCTGATCAGAATTGTGGGTGTCGTGAAGCGCTATCGATGATCCACTTGTGATAGGGAACTTTGTGTGAATGAAGGGATATGTCGCGGTAGAAAGCCTCAGGTACCGGGGGTGGACTATGGCGATTGAGTGACCAACGCAGGTCGGGGGTCACAGCGGATGAATGTTCTTGTAAGAGTGTTCTATCGATCTTTAGTGGACAGACAATTACTTGTTTTATGTAACTGTCAGCGATTGTGACTGTGTTAGGAGCAGTTACTTGGTTTAATAGCTTTGGTTATACAGTTACTTGTGGTTTGAATGTGTGAGAGTGAATGCCTATGGTGTGATTGTGAAGGATGGTGAGCCGCTGTTTGGAGTGAGAGTGACGTCAGAGTGTGCCGCGCTGTGATAGGTCTGTTGTGAGATTACCGTATTGAGAATTAAATTGTATCAGGATTGGAAGGAAAATTTGACGTTTACGGAATTGAATCAAAACATTGGATTGAATTATTGCAGAAATGAAATTGTTTAAAGGTTTTAAGACACTTCTGAGAGGTAAATCGACAAATTCGATTTGGGTCGGTGATGAGGCACCACCTAATGGAACACCTGCACATTTTATGCTAACAAATTTGGGATTATTTTCATGTTTGTGGATTCGCCAATGGTACAAGGTTACTGAGAAAGAGGGTCCTTTGAGTTTCCCAAAATATGGTACTTTTGAACTGCAAATTATTGACAGATTAAGAGAAATGTTATCTGAAATAAAGTCACCATCTAGAGTCGCACAAATTGAAGCTTTAAGCCTATGGGAAAAGACAGCAAGAGACAAGGAAAGAGAGGACGAAAGGGGAAAGGATCAGATACAGGAGAAGGAAATTAAGGATGACAAAAAGCCTAAAACCGATAGTGATTTAGGGGATGAAATATTGGATGCATTGTTAACTGAATGTCCACCACCTTATGTGGTCCCCACTGCAAAATCTGATAATAGTGTGCCAGCTAGTACAACATTGGCTACTGCTTCTGTTGAACCAAGAGAAATACAGATTGAGAGAACTTTATAGACATTTCAGATTGCCCCACCACCTGTTGACTCGATACCGACAGTGATACCTTCAGGTGTTACTGCTCCAATTGTGGCTGATTCGGTACAGATTTTACAAACTGTAGCTGCACGAACGGTGTGTAGACAAATTCGGACTGTCAAAATTAATATGGTCCCAACTCAAGAAGCTCAAAGAACTGCAGAAGGAGTAATTACATCAGAGTTTACCTTGACATCTCAGAATTCACAGGTTATAGATCAGAAACTGCCCCAGACGGTTCAAGCATTGAAAAATAGTGGAGGGATTGTCTTTACAACACCAATAGTCAAGGGAGAAAGAAATTTAATTGAGGAGAAATTAAGAGACAAGTGGTCAAGGAAACATGAGAAGAAAAAGAAACCACCAGACTTAGTTGAGGAAAACAATAAACAGGATGAGGGAGAAGCTTCAGCTTATCCATTGAGAGAAATAGTGGGAAAAGTGTATGTTCATGTACCACGGGACAAAGGTGAACTTGCCGCATTTGTGAAAAAATGTCCAAAATTGAGAGACAAGCCTATGCTGTGGTATCCACAAGTTGATGGATTTATTGAAAGTTCAAGTGTGTGGATTAATTTCAAAATGTTCTTTGACACTGCAAAGCCAATTGAATTGTGGTCTGAATGTAAAGTTGTTGTGCAAGGGCCAGGTGAAGAGACAATGAGAAATTCGTGCACTAATGCACCATCTTCTGTTGTGATGGAGAAAAATGAAGCAGTGATCACTTTTCTGAAGGGCCGAGTGCCACCAAAAGATCTTGATTGGGTACAGATCAAAAGAACTTCACGAGAATTAGAAGAATCGATTCATGAATTTTGTGAAAAAGTGTGTCAGGAGCTTCAACAGCACAGCAGGAGAGAGAGTATTGATGTCAATGACAGGAGACTCTTTGTGTCTCAATTTGTTATTGGATTAATGATCTTTGGTCAGATCAGTGTGCACATTCAGCAAGGAGTAGTTGGTTTGCAAAGAGAGTTGATAGATGGGATTGCGAAGAATGACGTTGAGATACAAGGTGTAGTTCCACAAGCAGGAGTACAAGGTGCTCAAGGAGGATTTGGTGTTTTACAGGACAGAGATAGAGGAGTTTTGGTTGGTCCAAATTTGGTTATGGATGTCACCATGTTGGAGAAAAGTACCTTTTGCCATTTTTGTAGCAGATTTGAGCATTGGAAGAGGAAGTGTAGACCTAAACCTGACGCAGTAGATGAAAATGTGCAAATACAGGGAGAAATGCAGATGCAAAATGTGCCCGTTCAGCAAAAGCAAATGTCAGATCAGAAACAGGTACCAATGACACAAGTTCTCCAAGCCCAGATGGTCCCACAAAATATGGAAAACCCTAAAATAAAGTTAAATCAGTTGCCCAAAGCAAATTTGAATTCTTTTCAGGACCAAAATCACAGCCCTTTTCAACAGACTGCTGTATTTGAAAGTGACAGTTTTGGCCCCAACATTTCTGATATCACCAGATCCATTGTGAGGACAGTGGAAGTTCCAGACCTACCTTACTTAGAGAAAAAGGGCCAAGTTGTAGGAGTTCTAAACAGACAGATTGCAAATTCAGTTTCAGAGAAGGTTGTGGCAGAATTAGGTTCATTTGAGGAAAGTTACCAATTTGATGTTTGTGACTCAAGCACTGTAGGTCTGACAGGAAAGCACTTGTGGTGCAAATTAAACTGCACAAATTATTGTACACTGGATGAGATTGAATATCAGACTCCTGATGAGGATGTACAGTTTAAAATGGCCCAACCAGAGACAGCTGTAAGACTGTTTTCAGAAATGACAGTTGAAAAGTTACCCTCGGATTTAGAAGAAACAGTGAACCCAGCAGTATGTGAGTTCACAACGAAAGGTGTCGGATTAATAAAAAGAGCAGAACCAGTTTTAGTCAAATTAAAATCAGATGCCATGTATATCAGGACACCATCATACGATACAACACAAGAGATAGTTGCAGGAATTTCACCCTTAATTGAAGATAAACTGAGCGAGGGATTTTTGGAGGAATTGATTGGAAGTTCATGTAACTCTCTGATCACAGGTTTACAGAAACTCAATGAGAAGCACAGAGTAGTGCAGGAGATTAGCAGCATAATTGTTCTATGTTGTCCTATGGAACCGAATCCAGCCAATATACCTTTTCGAATTGCATGTACTGAAGAATGGCTTACTATTATTGACTTTTGTCAGGTTTATATCATAGTGCCATACATGAGGATAGTCAGGAGAACTGCCAGAAAGGAGATCAATATCTGGGACACATAATTGAAAAAGGACCTAGAAAGGTGTCACCCGAGAGAGTGGAAGCAATTCACCAGATGAATCCACCTCGAACTCAGAGAGAAGCTAGGATGATTTTGGGAATGGTTGGCTACTGTAGACAGTCGACACCAAACCTTTCCCTAGTGGCAAAGCCTTTACTGAGGCTGACACACAAGGATGTGTCTGATCCGCTTCCATTGGACAACGATTGCACAAAAGGATGCCTAGAGTCGAAAGAGAAAATGTGTCGTGCCCCGGCACTAGGGATGCAAGTTTATTTAAAAGAATATACTCCAATTTGCAGTGAGAGGGAGGGCTGCGCTCTCTCAGTGCCTGTTCAAAAACATGAAGAAGTTCAAAAGTCTGTGACGTATTCCCCAATTACTCTTGACCCTATCGTCACAGAAATGCCCAGCTGCCTTAACTTAGTAGCTGCGGTTGATGTCAGTCACAAAAAGAGTGAGAATATAATAATGGAATGTCCAGTAACTGAAAAGGTCTATTGTTTTGTAGATTTGCTACTGAAAAATCTTGTGATCGAAACATGTCTAAATTCAAATGTATTGAGTCTATTGCCAGTAAAGGAAATTGTTTGTGATGAAATTGTACATGAATGTTTAGGTGTCATGGATCAATGCATGAAGCCAAGGTTAGACACTAATGATGAACCCCTGATTGAGCCTGATCATGTCCAATTTGTTGATGGCCCATGTTTAAGAGGTAACAATGGCACATTAAGAGAAGCATATGCCATGTGCACCATGAATTATGTTGCCGAAGCTTCATGGCTTCAAGAAGTTACCTCAGCACAAGATTCAAAATTGAATGCCCTTACCATAGCATGCAGTTTCACTGCTCAAATGGGAGTCACTAGTGTCATGGGAAAGAGAGATGGTAATTTGGTTGCCCAATATTGTGTCCTGCTAGCTTACACATTGAAGGGAAATTTCACATGTGAATCTGAGAAGAACACTGTCTATCCAATGTTGATGTCAATAGCGTACACTTGGGAAGAGTTGAAAGGGGTAAAAGAAAATGTTTTAGAGACAGAACAACAAGGGTGGATCAGAACAGATTTTGAGAAAAATGTAAATGACATCCAACTGTCAGCTGAAGATAGACCAGTGTTGCCAGACAGTTTGTCGTTTCCAATGACACGATACATGCATGGACACACACACTTAGAGAGGGATTCAAAGAAATGTGTTTTTAGAAAGAATAGATACAAGCAAAAGTTTAGGAAGCTTGCAGAAGAAGAGTGTTATCGAGATGTGACATGTCAACAAATGAATGCAGGGAAAAGAACACACGTTACATTGAGTCACATAGGGAGATCAGAAGGTCCTTTCAATAGAATGCAAAGGAACACCATCGAAATGCCTGATTCCTACACAACCAGAAGAAATGACAACCACATGGTAGCAAATGTGTTATTGCAAAAGTCGATCTCCAGGTATAGATTTCCAGTTTCTCTGAAATCAGATCGAAAGAGCCACTCTATCAATGAGATCCCAAAAATGATGTGTGCAGAACTACAGACTGAAGAAGAATTGCACTGTAGTTATCGACCTGAAGTTTGAAGCATAATCGAGCAACACAAAGATACCATAGAGTCTCGCTTTGAAAAAGAATGTGTCTCAACATCACTGAAGTGGCTTGATGATGTACCTGTAGAAGCACTTGTGAAAATTGCAGATGAGAAGACAAGCCATTGCTGCGAAGGATTGGCTGATGTGGTTTATACAGTTTCTCACCAAGTTGCAGTTGCTACACGAGATTTGCATAATGAACATTGTGAGAACCTCGATCTGAGAGATGATGTTGTGGTCGAGAACAACGTCCTGAACACTTGGTTGAAACCAAGATGGAACTGCCCGTTCCAAGTGATCCTGGTCACAACGACTGCTGTGAAGTGTGATGGCCTTCCGAACTGGGTGCATGTCTTCCATGCTCGTAGGGTCCCATGTCCCCTTGATGAAACAGCTCCTCTTCCAGAAGAGATGCCAGCAGTGGTCGAAAGGCCACGGGAGAGGGTCAGTCAAGCTGTAGGGGAACACACTGAGTCTGAAGCAGCACTAAAGCAAATCGAGGTGGGACTAGAAAAGCAAGAAGTGGAAATTGGCTCGGATGAAACTGATATCGAAGTGGTGAATGAGCCAGGTCCAGCCTCTGATGAAAGAACTAGTTCTGTGGGCCCACGAGTGGAAGTGGAAGAAAGCTGGCTAAAGGGGTATACGAAAAGCCTGCAGTTGTCCCCTGAAAAAGTATTTACACCCGTAGCTGAAACGTCTGAATCAGAACAAAGTGAAGACGACAGTGGAAGGTTTGGATTGAAAAAGTCCAAAAGATCGATTGTGCTTTGTTGGAGTTTTTCAGTACTTGAATGGTCATATTGCATGGACAATGCACTGAACGTCATAATGGATGAACTGTGTGATGCAAGATTTGAAATGTATAAGCCACCTTGATTTCAAGCTTGAGAAAAAAAGAGCTGAGAAAAGCTGAAACAATGACTGAGAACTATCAAAAGCTGAAAAGAAAACAATTATTGATCAAAAAAAAAAAAGAACTTTTCTGTTAGATTTTATTATTTTAGTTCATTATTTTACAGAAGACTAACCTAGGTCCGAGAAAAAAAGCTACAAGAAGAGTGAGGGATAACATTTTTAGAAGAACACGGAGTAGGTTAAAGGATTGTCTATTTAGAAATTTGAACTGCTGAAAACTAACCGTTCTGAGAAGCTACTCACAGAACTCTGCACTGAACTTTTGAGCTTGCCTATATATGATCTGATTGCAGATAAATCTTGTGTTGCCTTAGAAATTGATGTAAAATTGTTATGAGTTCAATTTTTGTAATAACAAGTGATACTGATCATATTAGTTTAGTAAGATTCTTTTACATACCAGATAGAAATTAGGTCTGCTAATTGAAAATATTACATCCACACACACCACAGACGAGTTGCAAAATTTTAGGTAGAGAATATTCAGCTAGTGATAGGGGTGATCTTTGATGATCTCAGATGTGAAATGAACTTGGTGTGATGATTACAAATCCTCAGAGGTGTGATGATTTAATCATCAGAGGGAGGATTTATAGTGCCTAGAACATGTGCTTTAAAATTTAGCATCACTGAGGGAACACCTGCCTTCGCTTCAAAAACGAAAACTGCATTTGAAAAATGACACGCAAAATATTTTGTGCCACAAAGTGAAAACATGAGCTCTGAAATGCACAGACTTTGTCAGACGCTTTTCACTTAGCAATTTATGTAACCCATGTGCAAGTAATTCATAGAAACGTATTTTAGTTTAGATTTTGTTCTCACTATGAAAATGTGATTTTAATTTGTGAAAGTGTTAAAAGTGTGCATTAGTAGAATATAACTTGTATTAGAATTAGCACACATTTTATAATGTAGAAAAACAGAAACCACTTTTAATTAGTTTTTGCTCTCGGAAAGTTTCTGTTCGCCTTTAAGATAAGCAAAGGAATTTCTCTCCCTGTGTAGCGAACAGCTGCATAATTTATAGCTGTGACCTCGGAGCTGTATCTCTGTAGTTGCTGGAAAGTTTAAACAAAACCTCTTTTAATTCTTTGCTTTAGTGAGAATAGGAAAACACGTTATTTTAAGAGTGCATTAAAGTGTTGCATTTAATGTTTCTTGCTTAATTAAAAGGTTCTTTTGTAAGCCATATTATGTGTTTAGTTAGAAATAATGTGTTTTTATTAGTAGGTTGGTAGATGAAATTATATTAAATAAAATGCAGAATGTGCTGTGGGAAGTACTTTCGCCTGCCTGTCTGATGAGATGACGTATGCTGCCTGCCCCGGAGTGGAGTTGTCCTTGTGGAAAATGCTGGATTCCGGTTGGAGGAAGATGAAGTCATGCCACCTGTTTCGTAGCATTATTTTTTTGATAAATGCGTTCCTAGTTTAGAACATTTCAGAACACTGGCAGAGCTCTTGCAGAGAGCTTTGCGAGAGGCAGAAGCTTTGCAGACAGAGAGAGGCAGAGGAGTTTCAGACTCCGATGCAGAAATGAAAGGAGAAGAGCAGATGTGATTTGCAGATGCAGGGAAGGAGAGGGCAGACTTGATGGATAGCGTAACCGAGGTAGTTCAGATGTAGGTTTAGTTCCATTCTGACTTTTATTTAGATCCCAAGCTTTAAGCTTTGACTAATTGGCTTTGTCAAGGCTTATTTGTGTTATGCTTGACTTTGATGTAGCTTTATGCTACGCTCACTCTTGCATTGTGAGTTCTGACTGACATAATTTAGTGCCTCACTGTCTTAGACAGGGATTGTTTCTTTATGGAACGCTTGTGTGGAAATTATTATGCTTGTACTAACTTACATTTTATATTTTCAATTCTGTAACCTGATTGATATCTGACTAATGAATGAAGAGTCAGAGAACCTAAACCTTTGATTGGAAAATAAATCCCTTTAAAACTACTCACAATTCTCATTATTGGCTAAAATGTTTAGTTGCATTTTATTAATTGCCCATGTTTATGTAGGAGCTCCCTGGTCATAAACTGTGGCCAAGATCTATCGACCTGGAGCGGAAACAAGGGTAACGGTAATCAGAGGTAATGGTGCCACATTTCCTAGATTTTCCAAAGAGAGATTACCGCGAAAATTCCGCTCCATCACCCCTGTAGTCATGCAATCACCCAGGTGTTACCTATGTACTCTTTTAATCCCCCAGACGTTACCCCTGTACTCATGCAATCACCAATGCATTAGCTATACAGTGCTTCAATCACCCAGACACTATCCTTGCACTCTTTCAATCACGCAAACACTTTTCTTGTACTTATGTATTCACTTAGCCAGTACTCATGTACTTTTAAAATCACTCAGTTACTACCTTTGCACTCCTGTAATCACTCAGGCAGTATCTTAGTAGTTCAGTAATCACCCAGGCAGTACTCATGAACGTATAAAATCAGCCACTCACTTGCTATGTAGTCCAGTAATCCCCCAGATATTACCCCTGTAGTCATGCAATCATGCAGGGTGTATCTATGCAATCATGAAATAACCCACACACTACTCATGCAGTCATAGAATCACGCAGGCCCTACTGTTGCACTCATCTATTCATCTAGGCACTACTTAATGACTCACCTATGCCTTCAGGTGCTATTTATACACTTATCCGTGCACTCAACGTCTATGTCTGCACTCATGCAATTAGACAGTCACTTTTCATCTTCTCCTGCAATTACCCAGTGACTACCCTTGCACTTATACAATCACTCAAGCACTACCCATGGAGTTATGCAATCACTCAAGCAGATCTATTCCATGTCTCAGTTTCTAGGTTTCACTATATTCCAGAAATATTGTATATATATTTGTTTTAGATATCATGATGATTTGAAAACGTAGAGACATATGTATGTGTGCTTGTAACAATATGGAGAGACTTATAGTTGAGTCATGTAATAGTCTGCTGCTTTATATTTGGCTAGGCCCAACACTCATACAGTTATAAAAACACTCAAGTACTCGCCATGCAGTCTTCCAATGATACAGGCACTACATTTGCAGTGCTGTAATCACTCAGGCATTACTGCTGCACTGATGCAATCATCTAGGCACTATCTATGCACTCATGCAATCAGCAAGGTATTACCCATGCACTCTTTCAATCATGTAGCCACTACTTATGTACTTATATAATCACCCAGGCACTACCTTTGCAGTCCTTCAATGACGGAGGCACTACCCTTGTACTCATGTAATCACTCAGGCAGTAGTCATGGTGTTATGAAATTACCCAGGCACTACCTTTGCACTCCTTTATTCACTCAGGCAGTACCTCAGTAGTCCTGCAATCAGCGTAGAAGTACCCATGCACTTATAAAATCACCCAGTCACTTTCAATGTTGTCATGTAAATTCCCAGATATTACCCCTGTAGTCATGCAATCACCCAGGTGTTACCTATGTACTCTTTTTTAATCCCCCAGACGTTACCCCTGTACTCATGCAATCACCAATGCATTAGCTATACAGTGCTTCAATCACCCAGACACTATCCTTGCACTCTTTCAATCACGCACACACTTTTCTTGTACTTATGTAATCACTCAGCCAGTACTCATGTACTTTTAAAATCACCCAGTCACTACCTTTGCACTCCTGTAATCACTCAGGCAGTATCTTAGTAGTTCAGTAATCACCCAGGCAGAACTCATGAACTTATAAAATCATCCACTCACTTGCTATGTAGTCTAGTAATCCCCTAGATATTACCCCTGTAGTCATGCAATCACGCAGGCACTAGATATATACTACCCCTGCAGTCATGCAATCATGCAGGGTCTATCTATGCACTCATGTAATAACCCACACACTACTCTTGCAGTCATAGAATCACGCAGGCCCTACTGTTGCACTCATCTATTCACCTAGGCACTACTTAATGACTCATCTATGCCTTCAGGTGCTATTTATACACTTATCTGTGCACTCAACGTCTATGTCTGCACTCATGCAATTAGCCAGTCACTTTTCATCTTCTCCTGCAATTACCCAGTGACTACCCTTGCACTTATACAATCACCCAAGCACTAGCCATGGAGTTATGCAATCACTCAAGCAGATCTATTACATGTCTCAGTTTCTAAGTTTCGCTATATTCCAGAAATATTGTATATATATTTGTTTTAGATATCATGATGATTTGAAAACGTACAGACATATGTATGTGTGCTTGTAACAATATGGAGAGACTTATAGTTGAGTCATGTAATAGTCTGCTGCTTTATATTTGGCTAGGCCCAACACTCATGCAGTTATAAAAACACTCAAGTATTCGCCATGCAGTCTTCCAATGATACAGGCACTACATATGCAGTGCTGTAATCACTCAGGCATTACTGCTGCACTGATGCAATCATCTAGGCACTATCTATGCACTCATGCAATCAGCAAGGTATTACCCATGCACTCTTTCAATCATGAAGCCACTACTTATGTACTTATATAATCACCCAGGCACTACCGTTGCAGTCCTTCAATGACGGAGGCACTTCCCTTGTACTCATGTAATCACTCAGCCAGTAGTCATGGTTTTATGAAAGTACCCAGGCACTACCTTTGCACTCCTTTATTCACTCTGGCAGTACCTCAGTAGTCCTGCAATCAGCGAAGAAGTACCCATGCACTTATAAAATCAGCCAGTCACTTTCTATGTAGTCATGTAAATTCCAAGATATTATCCCTGTAGTCATGCAATCACCCACGTGTTACCTATGTACTCCTTTAATCCCCCAGACGTTACCCCTGTACTCATGCAATCACCAATGCATTAGCTATACAGTGCTTCAATCACCCAGACACTATCCTTGCACTCTTTCAATCATGCACGCACTTTTCTTGTACTTATGTAATCACTCAGCCAGTACTCATGTACTTTTAAAATCAACCAGTCACTACCTTTGCACTCCTGTAATCACTCAGGCAGTATCTTAGTAGTTCAGTAATCACCCAGGCAGTGCTCATGAACTTATAAAATCACCCACTCACTTGCTATGTATAACAGTAATCCCCCAGATATTACCCCTGCAGTCATGCAATCATGCAGGGTGTATCTACACACTCATGTAATAACCCACTCACTACTCTTACAGTCATAGAATCACGGAGGCCCTACTGTTGCACTCATCTATTCACCTAGGCAGTACTTAATGATTCATCTATGACTTCAGGTGCTATTTATACACTTATCCGTGCACTCAATGTCTATGTCTGCACTCATGCAATTAGCCAGTCACTTTTCATCTTCTCCTGCAATTACTCAGTGACTACCCTTGCACTTATACAATCACCCAAGCACTACCCATGGAGTTATGCAATCACTCAAGCAGATCTATTACATGTCTCAGTTTCTAGGTTTCACTATATTCCAGAAATATTATATACATATTTCTTTTGGATATGATGATGATTTCAAAAAAGTAGAGACATATGTATGCATGCTTTTAAGAATATGGAGAGACTTATGGTTGAGTCATGTAATAGTGTGCTGCTTAATATTTGGCTAGGCCCAACACTCATGCAGTTATAAAAACACCCAAGTACTACCCATGCAGTCTTCCAATGATCCAGACACTACATATGCAGTGCTGTAATCACTCAGGCATTACTGTTGCACTGATGCAATCATCTAGGCACTATCGATGCACTCATGCAACAACCAAGGTGTTACCCATGCACTCTTTCAATCATGTAGCCACTACTCATGCACTTATATAATCAGCCAGGCACTACCGTTGCAGTCCTTCAATCACAGAGGCACTACCACTATACTCATCGAACCTCCCACACATTACTCCTGCACTCAAGCAATCACCCACACTGTACTCATACACTCTGTCAATATCCCAGACATTACCCCTGCAGTTATGCAATCACCCAGGCGTTACCCATGCACTATTTCAATTACTTAGGTAGTACACATGGACTCTGCACCTCTGTTCCTTCTTTCAGGACTTTTTTTGTGTCTTTCTGCATCTGTCGCTTCTTTCTGCACCCCTTTTACGTCTTTCTGCACTTCTCTCCCCTTTTTCTGCATCCCTGTTACCTCTTTCTGCACCTCTGTTCCTTCTTTCTGCAGTTTTTTTGTTTCTTTCTGCACCTCTTCTGGTTCGTTCTATATTTCACTTGCCTCTTTTTGTACCCCTCTTGACTCTTCGTGCACCTCTGTTGGTTCTTTCTGTACTGCTCTGGCTTCTTCCTGCTCCTCTGTTCCAAATTTCTGCATCCCTCTTGCCTTTTTCTGCACCCCTGTTCCCTCTTTCTGCACCTCTGTTGCCTTAGTCTGCCCACGTGTTCCCTCTTTCTGCACCCCTATTGCCTCTTTCTGCACTTCTGTTCCTTTTTTGTGTACTTCTTTTTTTTCTTTGTGTACATATTTTGCTTGTTTCTGCACGCCTCTTGCCTCTTTCTGCACCCGTCTTCCCTCTTTGTGAAACTCTCTTGCTTCTTTCTACACATCTCTTCCCTTCTTCTGTAACTCTGTTGTTTCTTACTGCAGTGTTCTTGCTTCTTTCTGCACCTCTGTTGCAGTCCATTTTCTAACATGACTTAAACGTCACTTTTGTCGTTCTGCTTTACTATTCTAGTAATGCTCAAAGTGTTGGGCCTACGCAAATATAAAAAAAGCCTATAAAATGTCTGTGTGTACCTTTTAAATAGAAGGTGTTTCTTTAGTAATAGATAAGAATATTTGTATATAATTATTTTAATAATATTAAATTAATTTTAAAAAGTTTTTTTTAGATATTCTCCATTATTATTAAGAAAGATTCAGTATGACAAGAAAAGTTGAAAAGCAAAGACAACAAAAAAACAGTACTATTTAAAGGAGAGAGAAAAGCAGAAATTAGATGAAGTACAACATGTGACATTGAAGAAAAAGTCTTCTGGTAAGAAAATTAAAGAATTTGTTTAAAGACTTTTAATGACTGGAAATAATTTTGAAAATGAGGAAAACAGAAAGAAAAGTTATAGAACCAAGGAGAATGAAATGAGAAAAGGACAAATCAATGGAAAATCAGGTTATGGGAAAACAATCTATGTTGAAAGAAGGATGAAACAATATAAGGACATTAGGAAACGAATGTATAAAAGTAGAGAACTACAAAATTTATTGAAAGATTGCAAGAAATATGAAAGAAGATCTGCATTTTACAAGAAAAAACAACAGATTGAAAGTGTAGTTGAAAAGGCTTTTGAATTGAAAAGAAGATTATTTATATTAGTATTGAAGAGAATGAAGACATTGAATAAAACAATGCAGTTCATGAAGGAGAAAAGTAAAAGAAAAAGACTGGTTAATAGAACTAACTTTTGTAAAAATAATTTGGGTGAATAGAAGCACACTTCTAGTTCAGAACCTTTTTTAAATGAAGAAAGTTATTTTCAACAAAATACATTAGTTCACGCAGTTGATACCAGTGGTCGTTCTTTTGAGGTTAAGAGTGGTTGTCCAATTGAAAAAGAAAAGATGGTTGCTAGAAATGTGGAAGAAGTAATAGCTGAAGAAGTTCAAGGGAGACGTTCACAAGCTCCAGTGTATACGTGGGATTGTAGTAGTATTTGTAGTATACGACAGGAAAATATTGATATTTTATGAACTTTCTTACGACAGTATAGTAAAAAAAGTATTAAACAAAAGATAAAGATGTTGCAAGGACTAGATCCTTGTAAAATGAGAAAAAATACTGGCTTGCAGGGTCATTCTCTGGCTTGTCCTGCTAGAAAAGTGTGTCAAAGTACTTTTCATCATTTGAGAATGTTAGCAGTACATCACTCTGCAATGCGGAAGTTAGTAAGAAGATAGTACTATGTAAAAAGTCCTGCACTATTTTTAAGTGAAATAAACACTGCTCTTTTGCATGGTTCAGTATCGGATGTAAAAAAAGTTTGTGATGATATAGAGTTTCGTTTCTTTAGTACTGAAGAAGAGTGTAGAGAAAGTGAGAGTTTGATAAGTGTAGGTGTTGAATAAGAGGTGGAAGATAGTACTACTGAGAAGTTTGTAGAAGAAATTACAAAGTTTAAGGTAATTTGTTGTGAAAAACCAAACTATATTTGTATTTGTTGTAGACGTACTCACTATAGAAGTCAAACAAGGAATGTTGGTGTGTATTTAAAAAGTGAAATGGAAAACAATGATAAGTAGAAGCAATTTGGTGCTTATTTGTTGGTGGAAGGTTGTTTTGAGTTGGGTAGTGATCAACGTATTAGTAAATATTGTTACAGCAAATTAGAAGAGTACAAAATGCCAGCTAGAGCTGTACATAATAACCTAGAGTTTGTAGCTATTCCTCCAGAACTGGTGGATCTAAATACATATGAATCTATTCTTACTCAATCTGTACACCCGTTTCAGGCTATAGTTTGTATGGAGCCTAAAACAGGTAAGTTGCCTCCCACAGATTTACAAAGAGAATTAAAAGGAAGAGTTGTGTATTTACCTTTATATTTAAAGAAAAATATTGAAACTATTTGTGTAGAGAGAGAGGAAACTGAACCTGTAGTTATTCTAGTTAATGGTGTACCAACAAAGAGTCGGAAAATATGGCAAGAGTTAGTAGATGTCACCAAAGTTCAAAAGGCTACGTTATATCTCATAGAAAACAATATTTATTATAAAAATGTATATCTGGAAGAACAAGAAATATCTTTAGGAGATGATAGAGAAATTTCAACTGGCCAAATCGAAAAAGTGGACAACTCCAGGAGTGAAGAAATCTATGAACATTATAGTATACATCCTTAACATTCAAAAGAAGTGATTGGAAATACTATTGAATTATTCCAAATGAAGAAAGCAAAGGGAACTCCTATGAGTGTTTGGGAAAGAAGTTTAGAAGCCCGTTGTTTTCCACAGCTCTTCCCCACTGGAAAAGGTGGACGATATGATGAACGACCCGTGCAGATTCCAGCTTCAGAATATCGTACAAGATTGTACTCAGAAGATCCAAGATTTCGACAATGCATTCCATATATATTTCATCTTCTGTTTGAAAGTGACTTGTCTGGACTTTCATATGCAGTGAACCACATATTAAAAACAGGAGTTCATCTTACACATGTTTCTGCAAAGAAATTCATGGACAAAGTACAACAAAGAGTCGATCATTTAGAATCTCAGTTAATTAATTTGATGGCGCGTCAACGTGGTACTAATGAGTATTTGTATCATCGTCACGGAGAACTTAAATGTATGTTAAGGAACTTAGGAACCCCTATGTGGTTTGTTACGCTTAGCTGTGCTGAATACGCATGGGATTATTTACTTGAATTTCTACGAGAAGCAAATTCAAATATTAAAAACATTGAATTGAAGACAGATGTAGTACTGTGTTCCTTGGATCCTGTGAATGTGTGCAAATTTTTTAATCATAGGTTTCAAGCTATGATGTCTTTTATCTGCAATAAAATAACCCACCTCTTGGAGAAGTTATTGATTTCTTTTGGAGAAAGGAGTACTAAGCCAGAGGTGCTCCTCATATACACATGCTATTATGGATCAAGGATGCACCTAAATTTGGAACCGTTTCTGATGAGACTGTTTTGTCTTTCATTGCAGACTATGTTACCTGTGCTTTTCCAAAAACAGGAGGAGAAAATACCCTAAGACAACAAGTTTTACGGTTTCAAAGTCATCAATGTGGGAAATATTGTCGACGGAAATACAAGTCAAAGGAAATTTTTTATAAAAAATGTCGTTTTGGATTCCGACGTCCAGTAATTGCCAAAGGAAGAGTCAACAGTTTCATGTCAGCAGTGAGGCATACTATAACTCGGAAATCCCTGAAGAATACTTACAATATAAACAGAAGTGAAGATTCAAAGTATATTAATGATTACAATCCAGTGATTTTGACGATGTGGAATGCAAATATGGATATCTAGTATGTTGCAGATAATTCAATTGCTGTTGCTCGCTATGTTACATCATATATAACAAAATCTGAAAAGACAGAGTTGAAAGAAATGTGGGAAGAAATTTCACAAGAGAAGACTCTTAGTAACAAATTGTACAGCTTTAGTTTGAAGATTGTGAGAAGTTGGCCTGGTATATGCTGTCCACTAGTTATAGTGGGCGCCTTGCACCAGTCCAAACGACCTTTATTGATGATAGGTTTAAAGACAACCTTTATTGAAAGCTATCCTAGAGGTAGCTATGGAGAGCAGCCTTCAGGCTAAGTCTTGAAGGAGTGTAAAGCTGTTTGTTTTACCAGTCTATAATCTCGTGAATGGCTAAATGAAAGGAGACCACACCAGGTATATATATAAAATATATGTATTTATTTCTAAACACACCCTACTAGTCTCTTTATGAGGCTAGAGGTCAAAGCACATATGTTACACTTCAAATATCACAGTAAATTAGCACAATATACGATTAGCCCTAGGGGCGTACCAAACCATATATTAAGAAAGTGGTATAAGAACCACGACTTGACTAGACACAAGGCCTAGAGCCTGTAGAATCGCTGGGACCCCAAGGAACCACCCAAGGTAGTGACACAGGGGACCCACGGGGGACGTGTGCAGTGTGTGAACACAGCCACGAGCCCCGTTAGCGTCTATGGGGAAAGTCACGGTTAGAGTTTTAAAGTTTAGGGACACTTCGGAGTGGACTAGGAACAAACCCTTTTGGACTTAGAGGGTTCTAGGGCCAACACCCACAGGAGCACCAGAGTACTCGTGTTACCTCACCCAGGGAAGCCGGGTGCATAGGTGTCAAATGGTGTCGGGCCGCACCGTTGTTTTCAATGGCCGCTTGCTGGAAAGTGCTGCTGCCGGGAAGATGCGAAGTGTCCGAAGAGATCCAAGCCTGGATCGAGGATGTGAAGAACCTGAAAGCAGAGGGGACAGAGTCTGGGTCACTAGCCAGTGACCAGGGGCACGATAGTTGAATGCCCACCGATGTCGGGTGCTTCAAGTTTGAAGAGGTGAAGATTTTCTCTGCAGCCACGAGGACCAGGAGGTGTCGACGATGACCAGGAGCTGGATTCGAGCTGTCCCACAAAGGATGTCGCTTGCTGCGGTGTCGGTGTCCAGATTGGACACAACAAGCCTTGGCAACAGCAACCCATGTAGGAAGAGAACAAAGGCTTCGGTGCGGACCAGCGAGGTCCGAGGGACTCCCCAAGCAAGGGAGAGTCAAGGCAGTCCTGGAGCAACCAGGGAGGCCCATTGAAATTAGAGTTGTTCTTCTGAGGGACCCACAAGTCGACGGACAAGGGATCGCAAAGGGACCTCGAGCGGAATCACAAAATGGCAGCCCACGGGTCACTCAGAGTTGGCAGGCTGGCAATCTTCAGTGGGTTCACTGCTCGGGCTCAGGGCTACAAGTAACCTAAAGCATAGCCTCTAGGATTGACCAGAAGCTTATGCACTTGCAAATATGCATGGTGTCCAGGGGTTCCGGTTCCACGGTACCCACGAGGGCTACGGGTCTCAGCTTTGCTGGGGACTCGTGTCAGCCTCTGGGAAGTCGGGAAACCCACCTCGTGGGTTGCAGAGTCATCAGCGTCCGGCGGGAGCTTCGGAGATGCAGACCGGACAGATGCGTCTTTGGTGCCTGCCAAGCAGGGGAGTAACTCCTTTACTCCAAGGGAGATTCTTCAGTCATCTGGCATTTAACAGATCGTCGAAGGTCCAGGATTCAGTTTCAGAGATTTGTCCAGGGATATCTAAAGTCCTGTTGCCAGGGGTTCCTATCTTATACCCAAGGAAGGGTTTGGACATACTCTAGGGACCCACCTATGGGAGGGTCAGGAAAGAGGGGTGGCTACACCCATTTCCTTTGTCCAGTTTCGTGCCAGAGCAGGGGCTGGTAGCCCCTGCAGCCGGTTTGAACTGGGCTATGACAGGGACACCAAATGTGCCCCCAGTGCAGGACTTCAAAGCACTCTGAGAGTGCACCCACCCAGCCCCAATACACTAAGGCCTGTCTGGGAGGTGGTAACACCTCCCTGTGACAGGAAACCTATTGTCCAGGCCTCCCCTGCCGGAGTTTCGGTCGGCAGCAGGAGGCCAGACTCGTATCTGTGGCTTCAGCATCCATTTTGTGATGCCAGAGCTCTGTTAGCTGGTACCGGGTATACCGGTGCTGTCATGTCTCTCCCTCTAGAAGGGTGGGATCATACTCCCACACCTGTTACTGGTGTGGGGTTATGATTCCAAGGTGTTTGACACCAAACACGACATGTTTCCGTGCAGCCATCCCAAAGTTAGCATTTACCGTTTAGTTATAATGCGCTTAAGAGTATATGGTCAGGCTGCATAAACAGACAACCCCGGAGGAGAGATTCCGAAGGCTGCAGAGGGGCTCTGCTCATGCATGGGCACCCTCTCACACAAAACCAAGCACCCTGCCTTCAGGATTGATAAGGCCTGCCATAGGGGTGACTGATAGGTTTATATGTGCAGTGATAGGGTGAGATATAGTTAACCTATATCTCAGTAAGGGGTGCATGCACCACCTCACTCAGGCTGCTGTAGCAGTCCTGTGGTGTCATTTTGGAAGGCTGCCCAGGGGTGGCATAATACATGCTTCAGCCCCTGGTAGGCCTCTGGTACATAGTATACCATATACTAGGGATTTATAAGGGCACCCCAGAATCCAATCTGTGGTGTACCTAAGGTACAGGGAATCAATTTAGAGAGGAAGCAGCTAGGCTGGGGTCCTGGATAGCAGGGCCCCAGCCAGACTAAAGTCGAAAAACAGTGAAACATCAGCAAAATGTGGGGGTAACCAATAACCCTGGGCGTAGTTCGCGAAGTAGCGCTACGCGAAGCTACGCAAAGTGCAGTTCGCACTATGCGAGCTACGCGTAGCACTGCGCGAACTGCATAGTGTGCTGTTCGCGATGATTGCACAGTGCCGGATGCTTGTCCGCACTGTGCAATCATTGAAAACGGCATCTTGCACAGTGCGAGCTGTCTTTTACTGCCGCTCGAGTAGATTTTTACTCGAGCGGCACCTTTCTCAACGCGGACTGGTATTTTCTCATCGCGAGCGGTCGCGAGCATACGCGACCACTCGCAATGAGAAACCTGACCTCCCGCGTTGAGAATCTCGCCGGGAGGTTTATTTTCCACGCTCGCTATCGGCAACTTGATGTTGCTGATCGCGAACGAGGAAAAAGTCTCGCCGGGATGTCATTTTGCTTGCTCGCGGTTGCCAACTTGACGTTGAGGACCGCGAGCAAGCAAAAAATGACCGCTGCACTACGCTACGCGTGTTTGCTTTGTGCTACGTGCAATTCGCGTTGTGCGAAGTAGCGCAAACTTCGCAAACTACGCGAGCGTAGCGTAGTGCTTTGCCCAGGGTTAGTAACCATAAGAAGCAGATCCTACTCTCCTACACAACCCCCCCCCAAACGCAGGGACATTAAACTAACCTTGACCAGTTGAGTCTTCATGTTCTAAGTGGAAATATCTGGAGAGTCCATCTGCATTGGCATGGCTACTCCCAGGTCTATGTTCCACTGTATAGTCCATCCCCTGTAGGGAAATGGACCACCTCAAAAGTTTGGGGTTTTCACCCTTCATCTGTTTTAGCCATAAGAGGGGCTTATGATCTGTCTGAACAAGGAAGTGAGTGCCAAACAAGTATGGCCTCAACTTCTTCAGAGCCCAAACCACAGCAAAGGCCTCCCTCTCTATGACTGACCAACTTTTCTCTCTGGGGGTCAGCCTTCTGCTAATAAAAGCTACTGACTGATCCTGACCTTCATCATTCAACTGTGACAGTACAGCCCCTACCCCCAACTCAGATGCATCTGTTTGCACAATGAACTTTTTGGAGTAATCAGGACTCTGCAGAATGGGAGCAGTGCACATGGCCTGCTTCAGGTCATCAAATGCCTTTTGACAGCTAACTGTCCACTGAACCTTTTTGGGCATTCTTTTAGAGGTAAGGTCATTCAATGGGGTCACTATGGATCCATAACCTTTTACAAATCTTCTGTAGTACCCAGTCAGGCCCAAGAAGGCTCTCACCTGAGTCTGGGTAGTGGGAGCAACCCAGTCCATTATGGTCTGGATTTTGCTCTGCAATGGTTGAACCTGGCCCCCACCCACAAGGTGGCCCAGGTACACAACCTGACTCTGCCCTATCTGGCACTTAGTAGCCTTGATAGTTAGGCCTGTCTTTTGCAAGGCCTCCAAAACATTCCTTAGGTGGACCAGGTGATCCTCCCAGGGGGAGCTAAAGACAGCAATATCATCTAGATATGCTGCACTATAGTCTTCCAGGCCTGTAAGGACTTTAGTCACCAACCTTTGGAAAGTGGCAGGTGCATTTTTCAAACCAAAGGGCATCACCACAAATTGATAATGCCCACTAGGGGTAGAAAATGCTGTCTTGGGCTTTGCATCATCAGCTAGTCTGATCTGCCAGTAGCCAGCTGTCAAGTCAAATGTGCTCAGGAACTTGGCTGAGGCCAAAGTATCTATAAGCTCATCTGCCCTTGGGATGGGATGGGCATCAGTCCTAGCGACTGCATTGAGACCCCTGTAGTCCACACAAAACCTAATTTCTCTCTTGCCATCTTTGGTGTGAGGTTTAGGCACAAGGACTACTGGACTAGCCCAAGGGCTATCTGAGGGTTCAATGACTCCCAAATCCAAAATCTTTTGGACCTCTGTCCTTATACAATCCCTGACATGGTCAGGCTGCCTGTAGATTTTATTCTTGACAGGCAGACTGTCCCCAGTGTCCACTTCATGAGTGCACCAGGTAGTCTGACTAGGTGTCAGGGAGAACATATGCCTGAACTGGCTGAGAACTTTTCTGCAGTCAGTTTGTTGCTGGACAGTGAGGCTGCCTGCCAAGGCTACACCATCTACTGATCCATCATCAGGGTTCTGAGAGAGCAGGTCAGGGAGTGGATCACTCTCTTCCTCCTGTCCCTCATCAGTAGCCATGAGCAAGCCCATGTCTGCCCTGTCGACATATGGTTTCAGTCTGTTGACATGAAGTACCCTATGGGGACTCCTGGGAGTTCCAAGGTCTACCAAGTAGGTGACCTCTCCCTTCTGTTCAACAATTGTATGGGGGCCCCTCCACTTATCTTGGAGAGCTGCTGGGGCCACAGGCTCCAACACCCACACCTTCTGCCCTGGCTGGTACACAGTCAGCACAGCCTTTTGGTCATGACAGACCTTTTGTAATTCCTGGCTAGCCTCAAGGTTTTTAGTTGCCTTTTTCATATACTCTGCCATCCTGGAGCGGAGACCAAGTACATAGTCCACTATGTCCTGTTTAGGGGGGTTGAGAGGTAACTCCCATCCCTCCTTCACCAGACACAAAGGACCCCTAACAGGATGGCCAAACAAAAGTTCAAAAGGGCTGTAACCAACCCCCTTTTGAGGCACCTCCCTGTAGGCAAATAAAAGGCAGGGCAAAAGGATGTCCCATCTGCGCCTGAGCTTTTCTGGGAGACCTTTGATCATGCCCTTCAAGGTTTTGTTGAACCTTTCAACTAAACCATTGCATTGTGGGTGATAGGGTGTGGTGAACTTATAATTCACTCCACACTCCTTCCACATTGCAGTCAAGTAACTAGACATGAAGTTGGCACCCCTGTCTGATACTACCTCCTTAGGAAAACCCACTCTTGAGAATAATCCCAAGAGGGCCCTTGCCACCACAGGTGCTGTGGTGGTCCTAAGTGGAATTGCTTCTGGGTACCTAGTGGCATGGTCCACCACCACCAGGATAAATCTGTGCCCAGAGGCTGTCTGAGGATCCATGGGACCAACTATATCAATCCCCACCCTCTCAAAGGGAACCCCCACCACAGGTAGTGGTATCGGGGGGCCTTTGTGGTTCCACCTGCCTTTCCACTGGCTTGACAGGTGACACAGGAGCGACAAAACTCCTTAATGTCTTCAGACATGTGGGGCCAGTGAAAGTGAGGAACAATTCTGTCCCAAGTCTTGTTTTGGCCCAGGTGACCTGCTAGAGGAATATCATGGGCTAGTGTCAATAGGAAGCCCCTAAATTTCAGAGGTATTACCAACCTCCTGGAAGCACCAGGCTTGGGGTCTCTGCTCTCTGAATATAGGAGTCCATCATCCCAATATATGTTATGGGTGCCACTAGCATTCCCAGCAGCCTCATCAGCGGCTTGCTTTCTGAGGGTTTCAAGAGAGGGGCAGCTCAGCTGCTCCTGGCTCAGATCTGCCCTGGAAGGGCCGCCTGTCCCCAAGAACTCAACCTGATCAGGTTCAAGCTCCTCTGGGACAGTTCCTTCTTCAGGACTAAGATCATCTCCCTCAGGAGGCTGATCTGTATTCTGAGTCAGGGGGGAAGGCTCTGCCTTAACCCTCCTGCTCCTCCTCTTGGGAGGCACCTGGTCCATTCTTCCAGGATCCAGGGACTGTTCAGTGTTAGCCTTTTTGGCCTGTGACCTGGTCACAGCAAATACATGTGCAGGGATCCCTAGCATTTCTGCATGTGTCCTGAGCTCCACTTCTGGCCAAGCTGAAGTTTCTAGATCATTGCCAAGCAAACATTCTACAGGGAGGTCTGCACTTACCACAACTTTCTTGAGGCCAGTTACCCCTCCCCAGGAGAAATTAACTACTGCCATGGAATGGTCTGTCCTGACATTGCTAGCATTGGTCACTTGGTACATCTCACCAAGTATAATCTGCCCAGGAGCCACAAGATCTTTTGTCACCATTGTGACACTTGCTCCTGTGTCCCTGAATGCCAAAGCCTCTTTTCCATTTATCAAAGGCTGCTGTCTGTACTTGCCCACGTTACTGGGACTCACAGAGGAGGACTTGTCCATGCCTCCATCACAGACCAGGACAGACTGAGTTGGAACTCTGACTAGGCCAGAGCCCATCTCAGGACCCAGGGTTAACCCTACTACACCCTTATTCTGAGTACCACCAATTGTAGCTACATTAGGGGGAACAGTTGCCTTATGGGCAATGGTGGCTGGACTTGAGTCTTTGGATTTGGTGCAATCACTGGTCCACTGTGTTTCTGTTTACAGATCTTACACCATGGTTTCTTTTGGCCTTTAGTTTTGTTAGATTGGGATTCCCCCCCAGAAGAAGATGTTTGGGGACCTTGAGAAGACTTCTGGTCTTTACCCTTCTCCCCACCCTTGTCAGAGTTCTTAGAATCTTGCTTCTTTGTGTCACCACCTTGGTTCTGAACCTTCTGCCTCACCCTGGTTCTGACCCATTTGTCTGCCTTCTTTCCCAATTCTTGGGGAGAGGTCAGATCAGAGTCCACCAGGTACTGATGCAACAGCTGATTTTGACAATTATTAAGGATCTGCTCCCTCATAATTAAGTTGTACAATCCTTTGAAATCACACACCTTACTGCCAAGTAACCAGCCCTCCAGAGCCTTGGTAGCACAATCTACAAAGTCCACCCAGTCTTGATTTTGCGCCTTTTGGGTATCTCTGAACTTTATCCTATACTGTTCAGTGGTTAGGCCAAACCCCTCGATCAGTGCACTTTTCAATATTTGGTAATAATCAGCATCCTCTTCTCTTACAGTGAGGAGCTTATCTCTACCTTTGTCTGCAAAGGAGAGCCACAAGATTGCTGCCCACTGCTCCTGGGGGACCCTCTGAACTTTACAGGACCTTTCCAGTGCAGTAACCCATTTGTGGATGTCATCCCCACTCTGGTAGGGAGGGACAATCTTGCTTAGGTTTCTATGGTCATGAGACCTTTCCCTACCACTAGGGAAGTTGCTGCCACCATGGGACTCTAGTCCCAACTTTCTTCTTGTTTTCTGAAGCTCTAGGGACTCCCTATCTAAAGCCAACTGCTCTCTTCTGATTCTAAGCTGAGCTTCTTCATACTTGAGCAGTCTCTCTTTCCTTTTATGAGAGGATTCCCTCCTATGAGAGGAAACAGAGGTCCCTATTGAGGTGTCAGAATGGTTAGACTCCTGAGAAGGAGATCTTGACCTTCTAGGCACACTCCCAACTCTCCCTGGTGGGATAAAGAGGGGACCATTGTGGCCCTCCTCCTCATCTGCAGGGGGAGCTGGATTTTCCAGGAGTAAGATCATTGTCATCTTCCTGGCCAGCTTCAGAGGTCAGGTCATGGGTATCTTCACCCTTTGGCCTTTCCTCATCTGCTGCCCCACCCTCTCTGCCTACCCCATCAGACCCTGAGGTCTTTTTGAGATCATCCAACAGCAGTACCTCTATGAGGCGTTGGGTGTTTGCAGTTTTTCCTGTCTTCAATTTCCTAGTACTACACAATGCTCTCAATTCCAAGAATTGGAGGTTGTCATACTTGGATGGTGGAAACCCATTGGCTTCTGGCAGGGACCCACGGGTTCCTGGCCTTGAAGACATCACTAGTGAGGTGTGGTGTATGCACTACCTACTCTAGTGTGGCCTACTAAACTCTCTTGAGTTGTAGAAAGGGTGTGCTAAGCCCTTGACACACAACTCTAAGTTCAGTAGAACTTACTGTAATTTTAAGCTTGAATTATATGTACCTCAGGTACCTTTTAGCGGTTTTCAGTTAGTCACTCACTTGAGATTATCTGGTAAAACAAAGGCAAGCTTGAATACCACCGCTGCCACCAATGTGAGAAGTTGGCCTGGTATATGCTGACCTTTATTGATGATAGGTTTAAAGACAACCTTTATTGAAAGCTATCCTAGAGGTAGCTATGGAGAGCAGCCTTCAGGCTAAGTCTTGAAGGAGTATAAAGCTGTTTGTTTTACCAGTCTATAATCTCGTGAATGGCTAAATGAAAGGAGACCACACCAGGTATATATATAAAATATATGTATTTATTTCTAAACACACCCTACTAGTCTCTTTATGAGGCTAGAGGTCAAAACACATATGTTACACTTCAAATATCACAGTAAATTAGCACAATATACGATTAGCCCTAGGGGCGTACCAAACCATATATTAAGAAAGTGGTATAAGAACCACGACTTGACTAGACACAAGGCCTAGAGCCTGTAGAATCGCTGGGACCCCAAGGAACCACCCAAGGTAGTGACACAGGGGACCCACAGGGGACGTGTGCAGTGTGTGAACACAGCCGCGAGCCCCGTTAGCGTCTATGGGGAAAGTCACGGTTAGAGTTTTAAAGTTTAGGGACACTTCGAAGTGGACTAGGAACAAACCCTTTTGGACTTAGAGGGTTCTAGGGCCAACACCCACAGGAGCACCGGAGTACTCATGTTACCTCACCCAGGGAAGCCGGGTGCATAGGTGTCAAATGGTGTCGGGCCACGCCGTCTTTTCAATGGCCGCTTTCTGGAAAGTGCTGCTGCCGGGAAGATGCGAAGTGTCCGAAGAGATCCAAGCCTGGATCGAGGATGTGAAGAACCTGAAAGCAGAGGGGACAGAGTCTGGGTCACTAGCCAGTGACCAGGGGCACGATAGTCGAATGCCCACCGATGTCGGGTGCTTCAAGTTTGAAGAGGTGAAGATTGTCTCTGCAGCCATGAGGACCAGGAGGTGTCGACGATGACCAGGAGCTGGATTCGAGCTGTCCCATGACGGATGTCGCTTGCTGCGGTGTCCGGATTGGACACAACAAGCCTTGGCAACAGCAACCCAAGCAGGAAGAGAACAAAGGCTTCGGTGTGGACCAGCGAGGTCCGAGGGACTCCCCAAGCAAGGGAGAGTCAGGGCAGGCCTGGAGCAACCAGGGAGGCCCGTTGAAATTAGAGTTGTCCTTCTGAGGGACCCACAAGTCGACAGACAAGGGATCACAAAGGGACCTCGAGCGGAATCACAAAATGGCGGCCCAGGGGTCACTCGGAGTAATCAGGCCGGCAATCTTCAGTGGGTTTACTGCTCGGGGCAGGGCTACAAGTAACCCAAAGCACAGCCTCTAGGATCGACCAGAAGCTTATGCACTTGCAAATGTGCACGGTGTCCAGGGGTTCCAGTTCCACAGTACCCACAAGGGCTATGGGTCACAGCTTTTCTGGGGACTCGGGTCAGCCTCTGTGAAGTCTGGAAACCCACCTCCTGGGTTGCAGAGTCATCGGCGTCCGGCGGGAGCTTCGGAGATGCAGACCGGACAGATGCGTCTTTGGTGCCTGCCAAGCAGGGGAGTAACTCCTTTACTCCAAGGGAGATTCTTCAGTCATCTGGAGTTTAACAGATCGTCGAAGGTCCAGGATTCAGTTTCAGAGTTTCTTCCAGGGATATCTAAAGTCCTGTTGCCAGGGGTTCCTATCTTATACCCAAGGAAGGGGTTGGACATACTCTGGGGACCCACCTATGGGAGGGTCAGGAAAGAGGGGTGGCTACACCCATTTCCTTTGTCCAGTTTCATGCTTGAGCAGGGGCTGGTAGCCCCTGCAGCCGGTTTGAACTGGGCTATGCACAGGGACACTAAATGTGCCCCCAGTGCAGGACTTCAAAGCACTCTGAGAGTGCACCCACCCAGCCCCAATACACTAAGGCCTGTCTGGGAGGTGGTAACACCTCCCTGTGACAGGAAACCTATTGTCCAGGCCTCCCCTGCCGGAGTTTCAGTTGGCAACAGGAGGCCAGACTCGTGTCTGTGGCTGCAGCATCCATTTTGTGATGCCAGGGCTCTGTAGGCTGGTACCGGGTATACCGGTGCTGTCATGTCTCTCCCTCTAGAAGGGTGGGATCATACTCCCACACCAGTTACTGGTCTGGGGGTATGATTCCAAGGTGTTTGACACCAAACACGACATGTTTCCGTGCAGCCATCCCAAACTTAGCATATACCGTTTGGTTATAATGCACTTAAGAGTATATGGTCAGGCTGCATCACAGACAACCCCGGAGGAGAGATTCCGAAGGCTGCAGAGGGGCTCTGCTCATGCATGGGCACCCTCTCACACAAAACCAAGCACCCTGCCTTCAGGATTGATAAGGCCTGCCATAGGGGTGACTGATAGGTTTATATGTGCAGTGATAGGGTGAGATATAGTGAACCTATATCTCAGTAAGGGGTGCATGCACCACCTCACTCAGGCTGCTGTAGCAGTCCTGTGGTGTCATTTTGGAAGGCTGCCCAGGGGTGGCATAATACAGGCTTCAGCACCTGGTAGGCCTCTGGGGTACCTATGCCCTTGGTACATAGTATACCATATACTAGGGACTTATAAGGGCACCCCAGAATCCAATCTGTGGTGTACCTAAGGTACAGGGAATCAATTTAGAGAGGAAGCAGCTAGGCTGGGGTCCTGGATAGCAGGGCCCCAGCCAGACTAATGTCGAAAAACAGTGAAACATCAGCAAAAAGTGGGGGTAACCATAAGAAGCAGATCCTACTCTCCTACAAAGATGCTTTCCCATCGAGAGATTGGATCGTACGAATGTTCGGATCGGTTGACGTCTGCAAGTTTATATTCAAAGTCAAGAGGAATCATTTGGGTAAGTCTAGGTCTTGCTGCAACATGAAATCGAGTATTGAAATCTGTACAAGCAATTGAATACTTTGCATTGAATGACCCGGAAAGTACAGATATTGTTAAAACAAATATGTTGGATATGTACTATCCTAAAAGAAGTCCACATCTGGAAAACATATGTCTCTATGAAGTACTGCAATATTACAGCTTTAAGAGAAATGTTACAGAAAATATAAATGAAGAAAAATATGCAGTAATTGAATGTGATGGATGTTTGGTAAAACATACGAAAGGAAATCTTATTAATCACAGGAAACTCAGTTGTGATACTCCAGATAAAAGGGAATTTTTCTATTTAGCACTTCTACAACTGTTCAAGCCTTGGCGTAGTGAAATGGAATTACCTTGAGATTTTGACTGCTATGAAGATTCTTTTAATGCATGTAAAGATAGCATTGAATGCACAGTTTTTCCAAATTATCTACAAAAGTTGAATGAAGAGATTGAACAAGAAGCTAGTATTGCAGCTGAAATCGCTAGAGATAGTTCTCAAGATAGTCAAAGTTCTGCTCCACTGAGTCAAGATCCACTAGGACAACCAATTCTTGAAAATGAAGCAGCAATCGCTATGAATGAAGTAGAAACAGCAATGCAACAGGCACAACAGGATATTATTGAGTAGGGAAACTTGGAAGAAAAACTAAATATTAAACAAAAAGAAGCAAGTTACACAACAGATAGAGCATGGTTTACTGCATGAAAAAAAAGAATGCCAATGCACATCATTTAAACCTCTTCGAATGTATATCAGTGGGCAAGCTGGAACAGGAAAAAGTTTCTTAATTAAAGTTTTGACCAGTTATCTACACAAAACCACTGAATCACATTTATCTTGTGTTATAACTGCTCCAACTGGGTTAGCAGCACATAACATTAAAGGGATTACATTATATCGATTACTCATGCTACCAGTTGAACATGAAAATAAGTTGGAATATCAGAAGCTATCAGGAGAAGCTTGTTATGAAGTTTCAAGAGTACTAAAGAAAATGAAACTTCTGATCATTGATGAGGTGAGCATGGTCTCAAACTTAATGCTTGCCTTTGTACATTTAAGAATGCAACAGATTTTAAAAACAGATTATGATGTTTTATTTGGAGGAAAACATGTAATTGTATTCGGCGATCAATTACAACTTACTCCTGTGAAAGGACAACCAGTTTTTAAAACACTTGTCCATGAAGACACTAAGAAATCTTTGGGAAGTATTGGAAATGTGAACATTTGGTCTCTTTTTGAATATTAAGACCTTATTAAGAATATGCGACAAGCAAGTGATGAACATTATGGAAACATTCTTCAAGATATTAGAATTGGTATTTTGACAAAAGATGATAAAGAAGCTTTTCAAAGTCGACTACTAACAAACTTGTTTCCAAATGAAAATATTGCACCTGAAACAATGTACAAAAATATTGGAGAAAAGAAGTCTATAGTTTATCTAATGCCAACACTGCAAGAATGCTCTACATTCAATCAAGAACTTTTGAAACTGGAGAAACAACCAATAGTGAAAATAGAAGCCATTGATAAAATGGAACACGAAGGAGTTACTATTCTCTCAGAGAAATTACAGTCAAAATTGGATTCTTTGGAAAAGTCTGTATCTAAGACTGCTGGTTTGTAGAAGACTTTATATGTATGTGTAAACTGTTGGGTAATATTATGGCGTAATTTAGATGTTGAAAAAGGTTTAGTGAATGGAGCAATGGGAAAAGTTGTTGATTATGTAAATTTTCAGAACAGAGATGGAATTGAATTTTTGAAGATTAAATTTGATCAGATTGAAGAGGTAAAACAGATTGGATGTTGTGCTGTTCGTTTTTTTGCTTGTAAAAGATTTGTATGTTCGTAGAAAACAGTTTCCTCTTTCTTTAGCATATGCGGTGACCATTCATAAATCTCAAGGTTTAAGTGTAGACAGTGCTTTGGTAAATATTGGAAGTACAGTGTTTAAAGAGGGTATGGCTATATTGCATTATCTCGCGTAAGAACATTATCTGGATTGTATTTGATTGATTTTGATGAGAAAAAGGTTAGTGCAGATGCAAATTGTGTAAGAGAGTATAATCGGTTAAGAAGACTGTATGCTCCTAACTTAGGTGAATATCCCATATATGAAAAATGTGCAGTATGTTCAAAACGAAAATATGACAAACATTCTAGTGAGGTTGCAAAAAAGAAAACAATTCAAGAGAATGATGAGGCTGCAAAGAAAATGAAAATGGACACTGTACATGATATTGTAGGATACCAGTTAGAAAATAATACAGGTATCAACTGCTATGCTAATGTAATTCTAAATGTTTTCTTTTATCTTGAAGATCTTTATCATAATATTATGGAAAATTGAGAAAAAAGATTCTGTTCTTCAATACATCATATTTTTCAAAAGTTGGCAACTGATAGAACTAAAATCCATACAGCTTCTGGCATTCGGCATCTTTTGGATATATGTACTGGTTCTTCGCAATTTACACCTAAGATACAACAAGATGCACAAGAATTTCTTATGTTTATGCTTGCAGTATTGGAATATGAAGGGATTGAAATTGAAAATTTGTTTGGACTAAGTTACAGATGGGATCATAAATGTGAAGAGTGCTCATTTTCTTCTACCACTGAAATAGACACTGAACGATTCATATATTTGACAATACCAGATTACAAATCAGTGTCTTTTAACAAATTAGTAAAAACAACTAATCAAGATATGAAATGTTCTCATTGTAAATCAGAAATGTTGTCAACATTATTTATAGAAAGATTTGGACAATATGTCATTTTAATACTACAACGTTGTACAGCAGATGGAAGAAAATTGGAAACCAAAATTAAAAATTTTGTGGCAAGTCAAGTGTCAATTTCAGGAAGAACTTTTAAAGCAGTGGCTATTATTTTCCATGATGGACCTACTACAACATCTGGACACTATACTGTGTTTTTAAAGTGCAATAAAGGATGGACACATTGTAATGATACCCATTTGGAATTCAAATGTCGGTTGCATTACGAATTACCAAATTCATATCTGATATTTTTGATGCCAAAGTTTTGAAAACATCATTCGGCCTATTGGGAAGATGTGAACATGAATTAACGAGTTTATTTTGGATATTGTCAATGCAAATGAATTCGGAAACATCATTCGGCCTATTGGGAAGATGTGAACAATTAGTGTTTGAATTATTGTTTGTGCTAATTGATATTGCATTTGGAAAATTGTGTTTGAAAGAAGTAGTTCACAAATTTGATCTTTATATTATACGCAATGTAAATGAGAGTGTATATTTTTGAAAATGTAAAGAGATAGTTGAACTTATTGTAAATATTTTCAACACAGATTTTTTTTTTTACAATCTTATTGATTGTATTTTTTTGCCCGCTGTTATATGATGATCAACATTGAAATCACTGTGTATGGTGAAATTCAATAGAATCTGAAAACAGCAAAAAAGAGAAACTGAATATGTTATGTAATTCTAAAATTATGTTGTGTTCTTAAAACTATAATATTATATGCAATAACAGTATTTTGTCTTCTCTTTTACAGAAAGTAATACTAAAGTTTGAAAATATTTAAAATTTAGTTTACAATGAAACAACTGTAAAATAGTTTCAATGAGTTTGATATCTACTGCAATAAAGAAGGTAAGATGAAATAATGTAATAAGCATAATAATGTGAAGTAATGTTTACAGTCACTTTTATTGCAGTCATTCATTTTTTCAAACTCAACCAACTCACTCCTCCAAACACCTCAGCAGTACCCATGCACTCCTTCAATCACTGAAGCATAACCTATGTACTTTCAAAATCACCCAGGCATTACCAATGCACACCTTTAATCACTCTGACAGTAACCATGCACTCATGCAATCACCCAGGCATTACCTATGCACTTACAAAATCATCCAAACAATACCTATGCACTTACAAAATCACCCAGGCATTTTGAATGCACTCCTCCAATTACCCAGGCACTACCCATCCACTCATCCAATCACCCATGCACTACCCATGCACTCCTCTAATCACCAAGACAGTACTCATTCACTCCTTCAATTACCCAGCCAGTAGCCATGCACTCCTCCAATCACTCAGGCACTATCCATGCACTTATAAAATCACCATGCACTACCCTTGCACTCCTGCAATCATCCAGGCACAACCCATGCACTCATGCAATTATCCAGGCTGTTAGACATGGGATTTCTGGTTGGCTAGGGCAAGCACCTAGCACTCTAGTCAGGGCAACGGGTTGAACGCTGAAGATAACCCCTGCTCACCCCCTTGGTAGCTTGGCACGAGCAGTCAGGCTTATCCCAGAGGCAATGTGTAAAGCATTTGCACAACACACACACACAGCAGCGACACACTAGGCACACTACAAAAGAGACTCCACACAAGGTTATATAAAAAATAGCCTTTGTATTATCATAAACACATTAGAATCATAACCACACAATATACACTGTGCCAACTGGCACCAGGTAGTAATTTACAGGGGATTGTATACATGACAGGGCCAATCGGGCCACTGTCAGAACCATAAGAACAGGTAATAAAACACAACCAGTAACTACTGGTCAAATACTGTACTCCGCATCATCACAAGCAACATAAATGCATTATGTCTGCATCACATTAGGCATAAACATCATAGCATGACATTTGGCATAAACACAGTATGCATCACTTTAGGGCCTTGCGCCCTACCAGTACCGCAGGTACTCAAAATGACCCCAGGCCAACTGGCCTTCCTCTGGGGCCCATCTGGGACTTCCCAACTGCCCTCTGTCCAAAAGTCAGGGCTCTAAATGGGGCGAGGGTGTAACCCACCCTAGTCTCTCTTGAGACCCAAAACAATGGCCCTTCAAGTGGCAGCTGCCCGCACTCTTGCGGTGCAGCTGTGAAAGCAATCAGCACCAACAGTGCCTCTAGGTGCCTCTGCAGTAAGGGTGGGCGTAGTTCGCGAAGTAATGCTTCGCGAAGCTACGCAAAGTGCAGTTCGCGCTACGCAAGCTTCGCGTAGCACTACGCGAACTGCGTAGCGCACTGTTCGCAATGATTGCACAGTGCCGGATGCTTGTCCGCACTGTGCAATCATTGAAAACGGCAACTTGCACAGTGCGAGCTGTCTTTTACTGCCGCTCGAGTAGATTTTTACTCGAGCTGCAGCTTTCTCAACGCGGACTGGTAGTTTCTCATCGCGAGCGGTCGCGAGCATACGCGACCACTCGCAATGAAAAAACCTGACCTCCCCGCGTTGAGAATCTCGCCGGGAGGTTTATTTTCCACGCTCGCGATCGGCAACTTGATGTTGCTGATCGCGAACGAGGAAAAAGTCTCGCCGGGATGTCATTTTGCTTGCTCGCGTTCGCCAACTTGACGTTGAGGACCGCGAGCAAGCAAAAAATGACCGCGGCACTACGCTACGCTACGCTACGCGTGTTCGCACTGTGCTACGTGCAATTCGCGTTGTGCGAAGTAGCGCAAGCTTCGCAAACTACGCGAGCCTAGCGTAGCACTTCGCCCAGGGTTACTCTGCAGCTACAACAACGTGCGCAATGCACTGGGGGCTGGGGGGTGCATCTCACCCCTTCCTCATCATCACAACAAAGTGCCCCCTCGTTGAAGCTGCCCGCGCTCTCGCGGTGCTGCTGGAGAAATGAGCCTTGGCACCACAGTGCCTCTCGAGCCCCACTCCAGGACTCTTACAACAACAGTGCCCCTTCATTGCAGGTGCCCGTGCTATCGCGGTGCAGCTGGGAAAACAGCCCTGGCACCAACACTGCCCAATTGGAGCCCCACTCACCCGGGCTTCCCCTTCGGGGCAGACGCCGGTTGCTGAAGGGAGGGGGTCACCATTGGATCCCACGAGACTCCTGTCGAGCCCCTCCTCCCGCCGCCTCTCCTCGGCTGTGCACAGTGGTGGTGAGCCGTCACCAGACTGTCTCGCTTCGTGTGGCACGCGAGGCTTCCGTCACCGATTCAGGAGCCCCGCCTTGCATCAGGCACCATGTTGCCTGCCTTCCTCTCCGGCCGAGCTGCTTCCGGCCGGGCCCGCCCACAGTCATGCTTCACTCCTGCCTGACTTCCTTCGGGTGCAACGCGGCTGCTCCTGCCATCCTTAGAAGAAGGGCCCACTTTCCTCAGGCATAAGAATGCGGGGTGGGTTCCCTCCATCGCCTCTCACGCTGTCGCACTTGGGCGGCTCACGAACAGACTTGGCAACACGCGGGGCTCTCTCTGGCCACAGGAGCCCCGCCTACAACCAGGCAATTTGCCTGACTTCTGGGTCACCGCTCGTGGTGCGGCGGCCTCTTGAAAAATGCACACAAATGAGGGGTGGGCTCCTGCTCCGTTTCTGCAGCACGGAGGGATCCCTAAGCCGGGATTCCCTGGAAATGCTTCTGTAGTACAGCACTGCCGGCCTCAAGATCCCTGGTGCATTCTTCGCGCCGAGTGCGCTCCTCAGGCCACGTAGTCCAAGGCCATCAGGGGCAGAGCTGGGCCCAGGCAGGCCAGCTCACAGGGCCCTCAGCAGAGGGGCAATCCCTCATGGCGGTTCCTCCTGGGGCCCAGCAGTCCAGCAGGCACAAGTAAGCACCCACAACAGCACACCAACATGGGGTCACAGCCCCAATATTTATACTACATTTCCCTTTGTTCTGCCCTGACACACAGCTTGGAAAACCAGTCCCAATTGGTTCTGGGGGGTACTGAAGCACTCTGTTTACAGGGCTTCCACCCTCCTTTGTCAGGTTGGGCTCTGTCATCACACACACCACAGGGGGGCAGAGCCAGCATTGTACAAGGGAGGCACAGACCTATTCAGGGTCAGGGGACTACTCCTCCCACTACTCCAAATGCAGATCATCCTATTCAGCCTAGCGCTGACTCACCCAGCCCCTCTGGAGCCATACACCTCACCAGCCCCTACCACTCCAGAGCCAGACATGCAATACACATCAGGCAGGCAGAGACACATAGCACACAGAAATGTCAACTTCTAAAAGTGGCATTTCTAAAATAGTGATCATAAATCTGCGCACACCATTACTCAGCATTTATTATTACTATTCCAAACATACCAAACTTGACCACACTGTTCCTCTCATATCAGGAATTACCACTGAAACACTTATCAGGGAATCCCCAATGCATTCCTATGGGAGGGAAGCCTCACAGCAGTGAGAAACAAAAATGGCTGTTTGTCACTACCAGGAGATGTCACACACTTAAGGTATATGTCCTACCATTTACCTACAATGCACCCTGCCCATAAGGCTAGCTAGGGCCTACCGTTAGGGGTGACTGACATGCAGTAAAAGGGGGGTTCACAGACGTGGCACACACTTTAGGTGCCACGTCACAGCGGCAGTAACACTGCCTGCACAGGCCCTGCAATGGCAGAGGCCTGAGACAGGTTTGAAAGGCTACTTTGGTGGGTGGCCCAAGCAGCGCTGCAAGCCCACCAGTAGCATTTAATAAACTGGCCCCGGGTATATGAGATACCACTTTACTGGGGACTGATAGGTAAATTAAATACGCCAAACAGGTGTAGACCAATCTTACCATGTTTACCATAGAGAGCACATGCACTTTACACTGGACAGCAGTGCTAAAGTGCCCTGAGTCCTAAAACCACCAACACCGGGTCAGAAAAAAGACTAGGAGGAAGGCAAAAAGTTCAGGGGTGACCCTGCAAAAAGGGCCAAGTCCAACACAGGCATTACCTATAAACTCATGCAATCACTCAGGCATTACCCATACACTCTTCCAATCACCCATACATTACCTCTGCACTCATGCAATTAACCTGGCATTACCTATGCACTTACAAAATCACCTACTCAATACCTATACACTTACAAAATCACCCAGGCATTTCCAATGCACTCCTTTAATCACCCAGGCACTACTCATCCACTCATTTAATAACCCAGGCACTACTCGTGCACTCATCCAATCACCCATGCACTACCCATGCACTCCTCTAATCACCCAGACACTACTCATTCATTCCTTAAATTACCCAGCCAGTAGCCATGCACTCCTCCAATCACTCAGCCACTATCCATGCACTTATAAAATCACCATGCACTACCCTTGCACTCCTGCAATCACCCAGGCACAACGCATGCACTCATGCAATTATCCAGGCATTACCCATAAACTCATGCAATCACTCAGGCATTACCCATATACTCTTCCAATCACCCATACATTACCTCTGCACTCATGCAATTACCCTATGCACTTACAAAATCACCCATTCAATACATATGCACTTACAAAATCACCCAGGCATTTCCAATGCACTCCTCCAATCACCTAGGCACTACTCATCCACTCATGTAATAACACAGGCACTACCCATGCACTCATCCAATCACCCATGCACTCCTCTAATCACCCAGACACTACTCATTCACTCCTTCAATTACCCAGCCAGTAGCCATGCGCTCTTTTAATCACTCAGGCACTATCCATGCACTTATAAAGTCACCATGCACTACCCTTGCACTCCTGCAATCACCCAGGCACAACGCATGCACTCATGCAATTATCCAGGCATTACCCATAAACTCATGCAATCACTCAGGCATTACCCATATACTCTTCCATATACTCTTCCAATCACCCATACATTACCTCTGCACTCATGCAATTACCCTGGCATTACCCATGCACTTACAAAATCACCCATTCAATACCTATGCACTTACAAAATCACCCAGGCATTTCCAATGCACTCCTGCAATCACCCAGGTACTACTCATCCACTCATGCAATAACCCAGGCACTACCCATGCACTGCTCCAATCACCCGTGCACTACACATTCTCTTTAATATTTATGTCACACCTCTGATATATCTGGCGGAGGGGTTGGGGGCCAAGGTGATGGCCTATGCTGACGATACCCAGCTGCTTTTTACCTGGTACAAAAATGCGGACTCTGTTCTATCGGTCCAACACTGTCTATCTTCTATTTTCAAATGGTTGGCGAATGCACAGCTCAAGTGCAATGAAGAGAAGTCCGAGATTCTTCTATTTGGGAAATTTCCTTCTAACTATCGAGAACAGCTCTGGCCACCTGAGTTCCCCATGCCCACCTCCACAGGGAAGCCTGCTAAAAATCTGGGGGTGTGGTTTGATGAGAGTCTCTCCTTTTCGACACATATTAAGAAGTTGGCTGGTTGTTGTTTCGGTCTTCTCAAAACCCTTACAAAAATTTTCCCTCTCCTACTCCAGGCGGCGAGGGAAACGGTTACTTGTGCACTGATTCTGTCACGGCTGGACTACGCCAATGCCCTCTATGTTGGTATTCCGGGCTACCTGCTGAAGAAGCTCCAGGTGGTTCAATATACGGCAGCCAGACTTTTATTGGGCATCTCGGCCAGGAGCAGCGTGCACCATCAGGTGCGATCACTTCACTGGCTCCCCGTGATGGATAGAGTTAAATTTAAATCATTGGTTCTGGCCCATCGTGCTCTTCATGGTTGTGGTCCTCTTTATCTGCAGAAACGTTTTTCCTTTTATGTTCCTTCGTGACCCCTGCGGTCTATGTCCCTACGCTTTGCTCAGGTTCCTTGCTTTAAGTATCAGAGGTTAGGGGGCAGCTCTTTTGTTTTGAAGGCTGCTGTTGCTTGGAATGCCCTTCCTCCCGCCTTGCGCAATATTCAGGATCCAGTGGCTTTTAAGAGGAAACTGAAAACACATTTCTTTGCTTAAAGTTCATTCTCCATACTCCGGTGGGCACCGCCCTCGGACACTCATGAGTATCTGTGCGCATTACAAATTTATGTAACATAACATAACATAACATGCACTCCTCCAATCACCCAGCCAGTACCCATGCACTTATCCAATCACTCCGCCAATACCCAAGCACTTATAAAATCACCACACACTACCCTTGCACTCTTACAATCACCCAGGCACTACCCATGCACTTATGCAATCACACAGGCATTACCCATAAACTAATGTAATCAGTCAAGCATTACCCATGCACTCTTCCAATCACCCATACATTACCTCTGCACTCATGCAATCACACAGGCAGTAACCAAGCACTTACAAAATCACCCAGGCACTACCCATTCACTCCTCCAATCACCCAAGCACTACTCATCCACTCATGCAATAACCCAGGGACTACCTATGTACTGCTCCAATCACCCATGCACTACCCATGCACTCCTCTAATCACCCAGACACAACTCATTCACTCTTTTGATTACCCAGCCAGTAGCCATGCACTCCTCCAATCACCCAGTCACTACCCATGCACTTATAAAATCACTATGCACTATCCTTCACTCCTCCAATCACCCAGGCAGTACCCATGCACTCATGCAATCACCCATGCACTAACCATGCACTCATGCAATCATCCAGGCATTACCCATAAACTCATGCAATCACCCAGGCATTACCCATGCACTTACAAAATCACCCAAGCAATACCCATGCACTTACAAAATTACCCAGGCACTACCCATGCACTCCTCCAATCACCCAAGCACGGCTCATCCACTCATGCAATAACCCAGGCAATATCCATGCACTGCTCCAATCACCCATGCAATACCCATGCACTCCTCTAATCACGCAGACACTACTCATTAACTCCTTCGATTACCCAGCCAGTAGCCATGCACTACTCCAATCACCCAGTCACTACCCATGCACTTATAAAATCACCATGCACTATCCTTGCACTCCTCCAATCACCCAGGCACTACCCATGCACTCATGCAATCACCCAGGCATTACCCATAAACTCATGCAATCACCCAGGCATTACCCATGCACTTACAAAATCACCCAAGCAATACCCATGCACTTACAAAATCACCCAGGCTTTACAAATGCACTCCTCTAATCACCCAGGCACTACTCATCCACTGATGCAATAACCCAGGCACTACCCATGCACTGTTCCAAACACCTGTGCACTACCCATGCACTCCTCCAATCACCTAGCCAGTACCCATGCACTTATCCAATCACTCTGCCACTACCCAAACACTTATAAAATCACCACGCACTATCCTTGCACTCTTACAATCACCCAGGCACTACCCATGCACTCATGAAATCATCCAGGCATTACCCATAAACTCATGCAATCATTCAGGCATTACCCATACACTCTTCTTATCACCCATACATTACCTCTGCACTCATGCAATCACCCAGGCATTACCTATGCACTTACAAAATCACCCAAGCAATACCCATGCACTTACAAAATCACCCAGGCACTACCCATGCACTCCTGCAATCACCCAGGCACTACTCATCCACTCATGCAATAACCCAGGCACTACGCATGCACTGCTCCAATCACCTGTGCACTACCCATGCAGTCCTCCAATCACCGAGCCAGTAGCAATGCACTTATCCAATGACTCCGCCAATACCCAAGCACTTATAAAATCACCACACACTACTGTCGTACTCTTACAATCACCTAGGCACAACCCATGCACTCATGCAATCATGCAGGCATTACCCATAAACTAATGCAATCAGTCAACCATTACCCATACACTTCCAATCACCCATACATTACCTCTACACTCATGCAATCACCCAGGCATTAACCAAGCACTTTTAAAATGACCCAGGCACTACCCATCCACTCCTCCAATCACCCAGGCACTTCTCATCCACTCATGCAATAACCCAGGCACTATCCATGCACTCTTCCAATCAATCAGGCACTATCCTTACAGTCCTCCAATTATCTAGGCAATACCCATGCACCCATGTAAGCATCCAGATATTATCCATGCACTTCTTCATACAACACATACAGATTTGTCTTTTTTAACCAAATAGGCGGTTCTAACAAAAAACACTTTTTTTCTTCTTTTTCTGTTTTATATTTTTCTGTGTTTTTCTAACTCTTTTTAAAAACTGACCATGTCATGAGTGATGTAATATGTGATGTCATCAGCAGTGCATTGCGGGGGCGTGAGTTATAGTTAGCTCAACTAACTATAACGGCCGAATTTCTCTGGTTTTGTACGAGTGAAATGTCCAACTAACTATAACGTCCCTGAAACCTGTGGTTTTTCAGTGAATTTCTAAGGTTTTTTAAATGCTAATTTCTAACTATAACATCCCTGAAACCTGTGGATTTTTCAGTGAATATATATATATATATATATATTACCTACTGGCGGTTGCCAGTAGGTAGTTATAGTTAGGACCTATTTTCCATAGGAAAAGCATTTTTTGTTTTCCTAATAACTTTGGTGTCGTTTGACGAATCTTTGCGAAATTTTAGAAAAACTAGTGGGGCGCTCCCTGGCAGCTCCTGTCTTGAAAGTTTCGGGGCGATTTGCGAAGCGGGGGCCGAGAAAATAGGGGGTCCCAAAACGCGTTTTTCCCATGTTATTTTCCATAGGAAACTTGGACACGGCTACAGCCTGAACTGCTGAACGGAATTATACCAAATTTGCGAAAAAGGTAGAGCTTGGTTCAGAAAGAGTCCATTTTGTTACATGGTGTTAATCCGTTCAGTAGTTCCTGAGAAATTCAAAAAATAGAGGTCGGAAAATCAATTTCCCATAGGAAACTGTAGACACGGCTACAGCCCGAACTGCTGAACGGAATTACACCAAATTTGGCAAAAAGGTAGTGCTTGGTTCAGAAAGCGACCTTTTTTTTAAATGGTGTAAATCCGTTCAGTAGTTGCTGAGAAAATCAAAAAATAAAAGTTTTGATATCTAGGGACGAGGTAGATTCGCGAACCCTCCCACCACGAGCTTCACTGTGATTGGCTGCCAACAGTCCAAACCAGGAAGTGTTGGCAGCCATCTTGTGACTCGGTAGAACTGAGTCACAAGAAAACAGTGAAACAAAGGTGAAAAACAAGAAAAGGGGGCAGGGTAGAAACACCCTGACCCCCCAGGCCTACTCAGGGGGTCCCACAAGGACCCCCAGGGCCAAAAAAAGCATTTTTTTAATATAATTTTGGCAGAATTCGTGCTGTGGTCGCGAATCCCGCCGGAATAAAAAATAAAAATAAAGCGCAGGCTCCCCCGTGCTTCGTTTAAAAAAAGCCCCCGGGTGGGCCAGGTCCCGGGGGCACCATAAATTCATTAGCAGGGGCCTGCGGGGGCCCCCACAGCCCCGGGAACTGCCACTTCCCCGGGGCTATGTATATCATATGCGGGAGGGCACGTGGCCCTCCCGCACCCCGGGGACCGCCACCTCCCGGGGCTATGTATATCATATGCGGGAGGGCACATGGCCATCCCGCACCCCTGGGGACCGCCACCTCCCGGGGCTTTTGTTTAAATGTGTGGGGGGCCCTCAAGGCCCCCCAAGCCCCGGGAACCACCACCTCCCCAGGGCTTTAAACACATTGGGAGGGGGGCTGCGCGTCCCCCCTCCTGGAGCCCTTGATGGCCCTGGGGACCGCCACCCCCCAGGGCCAGCTCCTGCAGTGTCCCGGGGTGCCCACCCCCAGAACACTTGTGTTTGCTATGACAGGGCGGGAGCATGGCTCTCGCCCTGTCATATCAAACTCTGCTTTGGATTTTGCAGGTTTCCTGCTCTTGCTTCCAAAATCCAAAGCAGATTGGTTTTTCACACGAGGAGCTGCATGTCAGCAGCTCCCTGTGTGGAAAAGCAATGCTGGCTCCCGCAGGAGAAGGGGAGCCAGCGGGACCGTGGGGGTTTAGGGCTCACTCCACGGTCCCTAAATATTTGGGCATGCCCCGGGGAATGGGGTCCCGGGGCGAATGTAAATTAATGAAAGTGGATATTTATTTTTTTTGAAAAAAAAATGGAGTCGCGACCCTAGCACGGCCCCAGTGAGAACGCGATGGGTGCACGGCGCTCAGCGCGGCCCCCATGTGAACGCGATGGGTGCGCGGTGCTCAGCGCGGCCCCCTAGTGTGAACGCGATGGGTGCACGGTGCTCAGCGCGGCCCCTAGTGTGAACGCGATGGGTGTGCGGCGCTCAGCGCGGCCCCCTACTGTGAACGGGATGGGTGCGCGGCTCTATATCGCGCTGGGTGCGCGACTCCAAGCAAAAATAATTAAGATTATTTTTTATATAAATCTAGGTTATATGTTGGCTAATTGGGTGGCTCTAAAAAGAGCCCTTGTGTTTATTATGAGTTTCTTGCAGCTACATGTAAGTGCGGATGCAGAGCTTTAGGTGTTTGAGAAACACCCTGTTTCCTTCATCAGTGAAGTGTACTCCGTCACTTCTGTAGATGCACTCCATATGGAAACGTAGATTGTTGTTATATATGGAGCCCATTCTATGGTCTCTGAGGAAAGCAGAAACAGCTTTATTGACATTCTTCCTAGCTTTCTCAATCTGAGGACAAAATTGATTGGTCCATTTCCATTTCTGTCTTTGGCATACGTTAGAGTATACAAAGGCAGTTTGGGGAAAAGCAACATCAATTCTGCAAAGGTGTCCTTCATTAGCATTTTCAGACCTACCCCAGTCAATGTGCCTAGGTCATTGCCACCATAGTGCACAATCATGAGGTCAGGGGCTTGGAGATGCAAAAAGGTTTTAACCAAAGGCATCAATTGGTGCCACTTTAATCCTCTCTGTCCAATCCATTTAATGTCTACATTTTGCAAAGTTAGGTCTTTGTCAATACCTCTGCGTTCAGCATACCTTTTGCACCAGAAAACATAGCTGTGCCCAACAATCCACACTGAAAGCATCTTGAAGTGATGACTGGAGGTAATGAAAAGATGTCTGTAGCTGAGGTAGTCAGTTGGTAGAATGAGAGCTATCTAAAATGGTGGACAAAATGGTGTTTTTAAGAAAGTAGAGATTTGATTGGCTGTTTATGAACATTGTACATTCAAAAATAGGGTGCATTTTACTTTGTTTAAAAAGCAAGTTTCTTATTGGTTAGTAAAAAGTGTTTGGAAGGTACAGCAGAAAGGATAAGGTCATGATTTGCAAAGCCAACCACACCTGCTGTTGTCATTTGCAACATTGTGTGGTGAACTTGTGTCCTGTCAGTTAAGTTGAATGTTGCATGACCTGTTGCTATGGAAAATGACATTAAGCAGAAGGGGTAAAGAAGTCAGTTGATAAGGGATATTATTTGTGACCAATGGAAATGTGTTTTACAATTTGAAAAACTCTGGGAAGTAATGTCATTTGTTGCTTATGTGTATTTGTATGGAAAAAGAGAGGGAAACCTTGCCATTAAGGTTTCACCTTACAGAGTCTGGTGATTTATATTGACTGTGTGCAAAAGAAAATCCTGCTTGAGTGTGTGAGATTTTTCATTCAACTGATTTATTTGCAAGGTGAGTTATATATTTTTGAGGTTTCTTTAAAAAAGATTTGACATTATTCTAAAACTGTGTTGTTTGAAATATATTATTAAATGTAGAGATGCATATTGGAATTAGTTTCATTGTAATTGAAGTTCGTTTAAAAAATAGTCTGTACAGTAATATATATATTTTTAAGTCTGTTCAAAGGTATAGCTGAATGATGCCTCATATTTTTAGATAGTTGGTGGAACATGCAGTAGAAATGTGTATTTTGAAAGATGTTTATATAAGGTGTTAATAATTACGTTTCAGTTATTAGTTTGTACAGAAGGTAAAGTTAAATGATGCCATATGTTTTAAGATAGAATGGTGAAATAAGGTGTTGTTAATTATGCTTCTTTTTGTAGTCTGAGCAAAGGTATAGTTGAATGATGCCACATAATTTTAGATACAATGGTGAAGATGTGTAATAAAAGTGTGGTTTTAGAAATGCTCATAAAAGGTGTTGTAAATTTGTCTTCTTTCTTAAGTCTGTTGAGAGGTATAGTTTGATGATGTCGCACATTTCTAGATTTAATAGGGAAGATGTAGCTCAAAAATAAACCACCACATTTTACTCTTTCTGGTATGTAATGAGTCATGTATGTGTTCAGATTGTATTTATATAGTTGTATGTATATTTACTGAATTAGTAAGAGATGACTGACTGATTACAGGAGTGCAAAGGTAGTGAATATGTGATTTTATAATTTCGTAAGAAATGATTTACTGATTCTATATTGTGCAAACACCCAGTTAGTATCCAAGCACTGCCCATGCATTCATGCAAAGACTCATGCACTAACTGATGCAGTGATAAAATCGCAAGAGCGCTACATATGCAGTCCAGCAATCCCCATGTCACTCCCTGTGGACTCTTTTATTCAGTCTGCCATGTCCTTATCTAAACACTGTGCCAAAATACAGGCACTTATAAATTCATCATGCACTCTCCTTGCAGCACTCTAATCATCCAGTCGCTACCCATGTACTCATAGAATGACCCAGGCAGTAAGTCATGCACTTCTCCAATCCTTTGAGTGCTACGTATACAGTTTACTAATCTCCCTCTTACTACCTGTGTACTCTTCTAATTACCCAGCCAGTTCCATGTCCTTATCCAATGACTCTGCCAATACTCAACCACTTATAAATTCACTATGCATTCTCCTTGCAGCACTCTAAGTATCCTGTCGCTATCCATGTACTCATGCAATGACCCAGGGACTAAAACATGCACTGCTACAATCACATGTGCACTATCCATGCAGTCTTGTAACCACCTATACACTACTGATTCACTCCTGCAAATACCCAGTTAGTACCCATGCAGTCCAGCAATTACACTGTCACTCCCTGTGTACTCTTCCAATCACCGAGTCAGTACCATGTACTATTCCAATCACTTCGCTAAAACCCAAGCACTTAGAAATTCACCATGCACTCTCCTTGCAGTACTCCAATCATCCAGTCAGTACCCATTTACAATCCTTTGAGTGCTATCTATACAGTTTAGAAATCTCCATGTTACTACCTATGCACTCCTCCAATTACCCAGCCAGTCCCATGTCCTTATCCAATCACTCTGCCACAAACCAAGCACATATAAATTCACAATGCACTCTGCTTGCAGCACTCTAGGTATTCTGTTGTTATCCATGTACTCATGCAATGAGCGAGGGACTAACAGATGCAGTGCTACAATCACATGTGCACTATCCATGTAGTCCTGTAACCACCTATACACTACTGATTCACTCCTCCAATTATCCAGGTAGTACCCATGCAGTCCAGCAATCAAATTGTCACACCGTGCACTCCTCCAATCACCCAGCCAGTACCATGTACTAATCCAATCACTCTGCCACAACCCAAGCACTTATAAATTCACCATGCACTCTCCTTGCAGCACTCTAGGTATTCTGTTGCTATCCATGTACTCATGCAATGACCCAGGGAGTAACACATGCAGTGTTATAATCACATGTGCACTATCAATATAGTCTTGTAACTACCTATACACTACTGATTCACTCCTTCAATTATCCAGGTAGTACCCATGTAGTCCAGCAATCACACTGTCACTCTCTGTGCACTCCTCCAATCACTGAGCCAGTACTATGTACTAATTTAATCACTGCACTAAAACCCAAGCACTTAGAAATTCACCATGCACTCTCCTTGCAGTATTCCAATCATCCAGTCAATACCCATGTACTCATGCAATTACTGAGGTACTAACACATGCACTGCTACAATCCTTTGAGTGCTACCTACACAGTTTAGTAATCTTCATGTTACTACCTATGCACTCCTCGAATTACCCAGCCAGTCCCATGTCCTTATCCAATCACTCTGCCACAACTCTAGCACTTATAAATTCAGCATGCAGTCTCCTTGCAGCACTCTAGGTATTTTGTTGTTTTCCATGTACTCATGCAATGACCCAGGGAGTAACACATGCAGTGCTACAATCACATGTGCACTATCAATGTAGTCCTCTAATCACCTACACACTACTAATTCACTCCTCCAATAATCCAGGTAGTACCTATGCAGTCCAGCAATCACACTGTCACTCCCCGTACACTCCTCCAATCACCCAGCCAGTACCATGTTCTAATCCAATCACTCTGCCAAAATACAAGCACTTATAAATTCAAATAAAGGTCACCCCGAGCACACAATTTGTCCTTTATATAGTTCAATTCTCCAAAAACTCTTGATCCAAGTTCAAATTTCAGTTGTTTATTCAAGTTTATCACTCTTCCACTGTAGCCAGGTAATAATTTCAAGACACAGCTTGATCTAAGTTCTAGTTGCAGAAAAACCAGCCAACACGTGTTTCGTCGTGCAATGTAATGCACAATAGACTTCTTCAGGGCTGCAATCCCAAAAAAAGTACAATTATTAAAATGTTCGCAAAATACAGATGGAAAGATGAGAAGAAATTCACTCTCCAAGTGATAAGAAGGAAGGCCTCCACCATCACCAAATTGTGATTATGGATATGACTTCTTCTAGCTCGTCTAAATGGATACGGGTAATATATTATTAGTAATTTACTGCTCCAAGATGGCGCTTACTTTTTGCACGCCATAGAGATAGAAGACATCCAAGGTAGAGAGTGTATTTAAGTAGTAGCAAGATGGCGCCCATGGTGTACGCCGCCGGGAGCATAGGATTACCGGGACGCGGTAATTCGGACAGGTAAGGTGGGGGGACTGCCCGTGTTTACTTTTGGGAAATGTAGATTAAGAGTGCGTTTTACGAAGGTGATTTTGAGTAATTGTATAGAGGAGTTTGTTATATTTATTACGTTACTCGAGAACCGGGTTACTTTTTGATGTAGTGTTAAATTAGGAGATGTGACGTTAGATCGTCTGTATACTTCGTGATATTAAGGTTAACCGTTTGGGTGATTTAGAGTATGGGTGACTGGATATGAAGTCACGCTAAAGACTTGTTTGATTTTACTTTTCTGTGTTTTTCCTAGGTCACGAACACGTGATTTTCCTACTGTGAACTATATACTTCCATTCATCCTTTTCTAGACGTTTAGTTATGGATTTCCATATCTAGCTACAGATTTACTATATTATAGGTGAGACGTCGTAATTTTTCATTGAGACTTGGACATGAGATAACTGAGTTTTGGGTGGTCCGATTATATATTTTTTATATACAGCTTTTGATTTTCTAGTATGATTTCCCTTTCTTCATCTTAGATACAGGATACTAGATTAAGAAAGAAGAGGTTTACTAAGATACATCTTATCAGGAGTCCATGTACTTGCAAAGAAGGATTTAGCAAGTTACAAGGTGAATTTAATTTCTTAGTTTTTGATTATGTAGTGATTTCATTTCCGATTTGAATTGTGATTATAATTTGGTTTGTTTGTATATATAGGACGTTGGAGATTGTGTTCACTTTAACCTGAGAATTGGAGTTTATCGATTTTATCAACGAACGTCAAGCAGGCGTTATTGGATTATTGGGTGAATATATTATTCTTGTGAATATTGTCCAGATACTTGGCTTTGTAATATAGAGGGCTATTGCCTCTGATCTCGTCTTAACACATACTTGGTGATATCCCTTTCTCACTAGACATCATTTTAATCACAATTTGGTGATGGTGGAGGCCTTCCTTCTTATCACTTGGAGAGTGAATTTCTTCTCATCTTTCCATCTGTATTTTGCGAACATTTTAATAATTGTACTTTTTTGGGATTGCAGCCCTGAAGAAGTCTATTGTGCATTACATTGCACGACGAAACACGTGTTGGCTGGTTTTTCTGCAACTAGAACTTAGATCAAGCTGTGTCTTGAAATTATTACCTGGCTACAGTGGAAGAGTGATAAACTTGAATAAACAACTGAAATTTGAACTTGGATCAAGAGTTTTTGGAGAATTGAACTATATAAAGGACAAATTGTGTGCTCGGGGTGACCTTTATTTGCTTATGTCTCCTCGGATGAGGGGATTAACTAGATTGAATTGGTAACCAATCTCTTCTCCCTTTGAAGCACCTAACTTTTAGATTAAGTGCATGTATACTGAGCCCGAAAGAGTGCTGAGCGCCCTAGAAACTTGTTTTTCCTGGTTACCAAATTCTAAGTGTTGCACTTATAAATTCAACTTGCACTCTCCTTGCAGTACTCTAAATATGCAGTCAGTACTCATGTACTCATGCAATTACCCAGGCACTAACACATGCACTGCTACAATACTTTGAGTGCTACCTATACAGTTTAGTAATCTCCATGTTACTACCTATGCACTCCTCCAATTACACAGATAGTCCCATGTCCTTATCCAATCACTCTGCCACAACCCAAGCACTTATAAATTCACCATGCACTCTCCTTGCAGCACTCTAGGTATTCTGTCATTATCCATTTTAAACAGGATTCGATCAATAGATAAGCCAATATATTTTATGAAGTCCAAAAGTAAAGAAGAGAGTAATTAACAGGACTAACTTTTGTGATTTTCTGAACACATACAGATTTGTCTTTTTTTAACCAAATAGGCGGTTCTAACAAGAACCACTTTTTTCTTCTTTTTCTGTTTTATACTTTTTTGTGTTTTTCTAACTCTTTTTAAAAACTGACCATGTCATGAGTGATGTAATATGTGATGTCATCAGCAGTGCATTGCGGGGGCGTGAGTTATAGTTAGCTCAACTAACTATAACGGCCGATTTTCTCTGGTTTTGTACGAGTGAAATGTCCAACTACCTATAACGTCCCTAAAACCTGTGGTTTTTTCAGTGAATTTCTAAGGTTTTTCAAATGCTAATTTCTAACTATAACATCCCTGAAACCTGTGGATTTTTCAGTGAATATATATATATATATATATATTACCTACTGGCGGTTGCCAGTAGGTAGTTATAGTTAGGACCTATTTTCCATAGGAAAAGCATTTTTTGTTTTCCTAATAACTTTGGTGTCGTTTGACGAATCTTTGCGAAATTTTAAAAACTAGTGGGGCGCTCCGGTCAGCTCCTGTCTTGAAAGTTTCGGGGCGATTTGCGAAGCAGGGGCCGAGAAAAAAGGGGGGTCCCAAAACGCGTTTTCCCCATGTTATTTTCCATAGGAAACTTGGACACGGCTACAGCCCGAACTGCTGAACGGAATTATACCAAATTTGCCAAAAAGGTAGAGCTTGGTTCAGAAAGAGTCCATTTTGTTACATGGTGTTAATCCGTTCAGTAGTTCCTGAGAAATTCAAAAAATAGAGGTCGGAAAATCAATTTCCCATAGGAAACTGTAGACACGGCTACAGCCCGAACTGCTGAACGGAATTACACCAAATTTGGCAAAAAGGTAGTGCTTGGTTCAGAAAGCGACCTTTTTTTTAAATGGTGTAAATCCGTTCAGTAGTTGCTGAGAAATTCAAAAAATAAAAGTTTCGATATCTAGGGACGCGGTAGATTCGCGAACCCTCCCGACCACGAGCTTCACTGTGATTGGCTGCCAACACTCCAAACCAGGAAGTGTTGGCAGCCATCTTGTGACTCGCTAGAACTGAGTCACAAGAAAACAGTGAAACAAAGGTGAAAAACAAGAAAAGGGGGCAGGGTAGAAACACCCTGACCCCCCAGGCCTACTCAGGGGGTCCCACAAGGACCCCCAGGGCCAAAAAAAGCATTTTGTTTTATAATTTCGGCGGAATTCGCGCTGGGGTCGCGAATCCCGCTGAAACTAAAAAAAAAAAACGAAGCGCAGGCTCCCCCGTGCTTCATTTAAAAAAAGCCCCCGGGTGGGCCAGGTTCCGGGGGCACCATAAATTCATTAGCAGGGGCCTGCGGGGGCCCCCACAGCCCCGGGAACCACCACCTCCCCGCGGCTTTAAACACATTGGGAGGGGGGCCGCGCGTCCCCCCTCCTGGAGCCCTTGATGGCCCTGGGGACCGCCACCCCCCAGGGCCAGCTCCTGCAGTGTCCCGGGGTGCCCACCCCCGGAACACTCGTGTTTGCTATGACAGGGCGGGAGCATGGCTCTCGCCCTGTCATATCAAACTCTGCTTTGGATTTTGCAGGTTTCCTGCTCTCGCTTCCAAAATCCAAAGCAGATTGGTTTTCCACACGGGGAGCTGCATGTCAGCAGCTCCCTGTGTGGAAAAGCAATGCTGGCTCCTGCAGGAGACGGGGAGCCACTGGGACCGTGGGGGTTTAGGGCTCACCCCATGGTCCCTAAACATTTGGGCATGCCCCGGGGAATGGGGTCCCGGGGGGAATGTAAATGAATGAAAGTGGATATTTATTTTTTTTGAAAAAAAATTGGAGTCGTGACCCTAGCATGGCCCCAGTGAGAACGCGATGGGTGCACGGCGCTCAGCGCGGCCCCCGTGTGAACGCGATGGGTGCGCGGTGCTCAGCGCGGCCCCCTACTGTGAACACGATGGGTGTGCGGCTCTATATCGCGCTGGGTGCGCGACTCCAAGCAAAAATAATTAAGATTATTTTTTATATAAATCTAGGTTATATGTTGGCTAATTGGGTGGCTCTAAAAAGAGCCCTTGTGTTTATTATGAGTTTCTTGCAGCTACATGTAAGTGCGGATGCAGAGCTTTAGGTTGTTGAGAAACACTCTGTTCCCTTCATCAGTGAAGTGGACTCCGTCACTTCTGTAGATGCACTCCATATGGAAACGTAGATTGTTGTTATATATGGAGCCCATTCTATGGTCTCTGAGAAAAGCAGAAACAGCTTTATTGACATTCTTCCTAGCTTTCTCAATCTGAGGACAAAATTGATTGGCCCACTTCCATTTCTGTCTTTGGCATACGGGGGAAAAGCAACATCAATTCTGCAAAGGTGTCCTTCATTAGCATTTCCAGACCTACCCCAGTCAATGTGCCTAGGTCATTGCCACCACAGTGCACAATCATGAGGTCAGGGGCTTGGAGATGCAAAAAGGTTTTAACCAAAGGCATCAATTGGTGCCACTTTAATCCTCTCTGTCCAATCGATTTAATGTCTACATTTTGCAAAGTTAGGTCTTTGTCAATACCTCTGCGTTCAGCATACCTTTTGCACCAGAAAACATAGCTGTGCCCAACAATCCACACTGAAAGCATCTTGAAGTGATGACTGGAGGTAATGAAAAGATGTCTGTGGCTGAGGTAGTCAGTTGGTAGAATGAGAGATATCTAAAATGGTGGACAAAATGGTGTTTTTAAGAAAGTAGAGATTTGATTGGCTGTTTATGAACATTGTACATTCAAAAATAGGGTGCATTTTACTTTGTTTAAAAAGCAAGTTTCTTATTGGTTAGTAAAAAGTGTTTGGAAGGTACAGCAGAAAGGATAAGGTCATGATTTGCAAAGCCAACCACACCTGCTGTTGTCATTTGCAACATTGTGTGGTGAACTTGTGTCCTGTCAGTTAAGTTGAATGTTGCATGACCTGTTGCTATGGAAACTGACATTAAGCAGAAGGGGTAAAGAAGTCAGTTGATAAGGGATATTATTTGTGACCAATGGAAATGTGTTTTACAATTTGAAAAACTCTGGGAAGCAATGTCATTTGTTGCTTATGTGTATTTGTATGGAAAAAGAGAGGGAAACCTTGCCATTACTGGTTTCACCTTACAGAGTCTGGTGATTTATATTGACTGTGTGCAAAAGAAAATCCTGCTTGAGTGTGTGAGATTTTTCATTCAACTGATTTATTTGCAAGGTGAGTTATATATTTTTGAGGTTTCTTTAAAAAGATTTGACATTATTCTAAAACTGTGTTGTTTGAAATATATTATTAAATGTAGAGATGCATATTGGAATTAGTTTCATTGTAATTGAAGTTTGTTTAAAAAATAGTCTGTACAGTAATATATATATTTTTAAGTCTGTTCAAAGGTATAGCTGAATGATGCCTCATATTTTTAGATAGTTGGTGGAACATGCAGTAGAAATGTGTATTTTGAAAGATGTTTATATAGGGTGTTAATAATTACGTTTCAGTTATTAGTTTGTACAGAAGGTAAAGTTAAATGATGTCATATGTTTTAAGATAGAATGGTGAAATAAGGTGTTGTTAATTATGCTTCTTTTGTAGTCTGAGCAAAGGTATAGTTGAATGATGCCACATAATTTTAGATACAATGGTGAAGATGTGTAATAAAAGTGTGGTTTTAGAAATGCTCATAAAAGGTGTTGTAAATTCGTCTTCTTTCTTAAGTCTGTTGAGAGGTATAGTTTGATGATGTCGCACATTTCTAGATTTAATAGTGAAGATGTAGCTCAAAAATAAACCACCACATTTTACTCTTTCTGGTATGTAATGAGTCATGTATGTGTTCAGATTGTATTTATATAGTTGTATGTATATTTACTGAATTATTAAGAGATGACTGACTGATTACAGGAGTGCAAAGGTAGTGAATATGTGATTTTATAATTTCGTAAGAAATGATTTACTGATTCTATATTGTGCAAACACCCAGTTAGTATCCAAGCACTGCCCATGCATTCATGCAATGACTCATGCACTAACTGATGCAGTGATAAAATCGCAAGAGCGCTACATATGCAGTCCAGCAATCCCCATGTCACTCCCTGTGGACTCTTTTATTCAGTCTGCCATGTCCTTATCTAAACACTGTGCCAAAATACAGGCACTTATAAACTCATCATGCACTCTCCTTGCAGCACTCTAATCATCCAGTCGCTACCCATGTACTCATAGAATGACCCAGGCAGTAAGTCATGCACTTCTCCAATCCTTTGAGTGCTACGTATAAGGTTTACTAATCTCCCTCTTACTACCTGTGTACTCTTCTAATTACCCAGCCAGTTCCATGTCCTTATCCAATGACTCTGCCAATACTCAACCACTTATAAATTCACTATGCATTCTCCTTGCAGCACTCTAAGTATCCTGTCGCTATCCATGTACTCATGCAATGACCCAGGGACTAACACATGCACTGCTACAATCACATGTGCACTATCCATGCAGTCTTGTAACCACCTATACACTACTGATTCACTCCTGCAAATACCCAGTTAGTACCCATGCAGTCCAGCAATTACACTGTCACTCCCTGTGTACTCTTCCAATCACTGAGTCAGTACCATGTACTATTCCAATCACTTCGCTAAAACCCAAGCACTTAGAAATTCACCATGCACTCTCCTTGCAGTACTCCAATCATCCAGTCAGTACCCATTTACAATCCTTTGAGTGCTATCTATACAGTTTAGAAATCTCCATGTTACTACCTATGCACTCCTCCAATTACCCAGCCAGTCCCATGTCCTTATCCAATCACTCTGCCACAAACCAAGCACTTATAAATTCACAATGCACTCTGCTTGCAGCACTCTAGGTATTCTGTTGTTATCCATGTACTCATGCAATGAGCGAGGGACTAACAGATGCAGTGCTACAATCACATGTGCACTATCCATGTAGTCCTGTAACCACCTATACACTACTGATTCACTTCTTCAATTATCCAGGTAGTACCCATGCAGTCCAGCAATCAAATTGTCACCCCCGTGCACTCCTCCAATCACCCAGCCAGTACCATGTACTAATTCAATCACTCTGCCACAACCCAAGCACTTATAAATTCACCATGCACTCTCCTTGCAGCACTCTAGGTATTCTGTTGCTATCCATGTACTCATGCAATGACCCAGGGAGTAACACATGCAGTGTTATAATCACATGTGCACTATCAATATAGTCTTGTAACTACCTATACACTACTGATTCACTCCTTCAATTATCCAGGTAGTACCCATGTAGTCCAGCAATCACACTGTCACTCTCCGTGCACTCCTCCAATCACTGAGCCAGTACTATGTACTAATTTAATCACTGCACTAAAACCCAAGCACTTAGAAATTCACCATGCACTCTCCTTGCAGTTTTCCAATCATCCAGTCAATACCCATGTACTCATGCAATTACTGAGGCACTAACACATGCACTGCTACAATCCTTTGAGTGCTACCTACACAGTTTAGTAATCTTCATGTTACTACCTATGCCCTCCTCGAATCTCCCAGCCAGTCCCATGTCCTTATCCAATCACTCTGCCACAACTCTAGCACTTATAAATTCAGCATGCAGTCTCCTTGCAGCACTCTAGGTATTTTGTCGTTTTCAATGTACTCATGCAATGACCCAGGGAGTAACACATGCAGTGCTACAATCACATGTGCACTATCAATGTAGTCCTCTAATCACCTACACACTACTAATTCACTCCTCCAATAATCCAGGTAGTACCTATGCAGTCCAGCAATCACACTGTCACTCCCCGTACACTCCTCCAATCACCCAGCCAGTACCATGTTCTAATCCAATCACTCCGCCAGTACCATGTTCTAATCCAATCACTCCGCCAAAATACAAGCACTTATAAATTCACCTTGCACTCTCCTTGCAGTACTCTAAATATGCAGTCAGTACTCATGTACTCATGCAATTACCCAGGCACTAACACATGCACTGCTACAATACTTTGAGTGCTACCTATACAGTTTAGTAATCTCCATGTTACTACCTATGCACTCCTCCAATCACACAGATAGTCCCATGTCCTTTTCCAATCACTCTGCCACAACCCAAGCACTTATAAATTCACCATGCACTCTCCTTGCAGCACTCTAGGTATTCTGTCATTATCCATGTACTCATTCAATGATCCAGGGACTAACACAAGCAGTGCTACAATCACATGTGCACTATCCATGCAGTCCTGTAACCAACTATTGATTCACTCCTCCTATTACCCAGAGAGTATGCATGCAGTCCAGCAATCACACTGTCACTTCTGTGCACTCCTCTAATCCCCCAGCCATTACCATGTACTAATCCAATCACTCCGCCAAAAACCAGTCACTTAGAATTTCACCATACACTCTCCTTGCAGTATTCCAATCATCCAGTCAGTACCGATGTACTCATGAAATTACTGAGGCACTAACTCATACACTTCTACAATCCTTTCAGTGCTACCTATACAGTTTAGTAATCTCCATGTTACTACCTCTGCACTCCTCGAATTACCCAGCCAGTCTCATGTCCTTATACAATCACTATGCCACAACTCAAGCACTTATAAATTTACCATGCAGTCTCCTTGCAGCACTCTAGGTATTTTGTCGTTATCCATGTACTCATGGAATGACCCTGGGAGTAACACATGCAGTGCTACAATCACATGTGCATTATGCATGCAGTTCTCTAACCACCTATACACTACTGATTCACTCCTCTAATTATCCAGGTAGTACCCATGCAATCCAACAATCACCCTGTCACTACCCATGCACTCCTCCAATCATCCAGCCAATACCATGTACTAATCCAATCACTCCACCAAAACACAAGCACTTATAAATTCACCATGCACTCTCCTTACTGTTCTTTAATCAACCAGTCACTACCTATGTACATATGCAATGACCCAGGTATTAATCAATGCACTGTTAAAATTCTCTATGCACTGCCTATGCACTCCTCTAAATAGCTAAACCCTTCTCATTCACTACTACAATTATCCAGTTACTACCTGTGTACTGCAGTAAATGTATTGTGATATCAAAACAAAGCGTTTAAATGGTTTTTAAGTAGAACGTGTTTGTTTAGTAATAGATTGGTATATTTTATAGATTTATATTAATAATATTACATTTTGTTTTTTTTACAGATATTCTTCAGCATCATTAATAAAGACTTATCATGACTAAAAAAACAGTAAAGTGGAAACAACAAAAGAAAGACTATTACTTGAAGAAAAGACAACAGCAAGAATTAGAAGAAGTACAACATGTGGGAAAAAAGAAAAAGTCTTACGGTAAGAGAACAAAATAATTTATTAAAAGACTTTCAAAGACAAGAAACAGTTTGCACAATGTAGAAAGTACAAAGAATACCTCAACAACAAAGAAGAATGAAAAGAAAAAAGGAGAAATTAATGGGAAATCACGTTTTCAAAAAACAATCTATGGTAAAAGGAGAAACAATCAATTTCATGAAATAAGGAAAAACATGTTTCACAATAGAGTAGTACTTAATTTATTAAAAGATGCCAAGAAATATAAAAAAAATCAGTATTTTATAAAAAGAAGAAACAGATTGAAACTATTGTTGAAAAGGCTTTTCAATTAAAAAGGAAATTATTCATTTTAATTTTAAACAGGATTCGATCAATAGATAAGCCAATACATTTTATGAAGTCCAAAAGTAAAAGAAGAGAGTAATTAACAGGACTAACTTTTGTGATTTTTTTTTGGGTGAACGGAAGCACAGTTCAAGTTCAGAGCCTTTTTTAATGAAGAGAGCTATTTTCAAACCAATACATTAGTGTACGCAGTTGAAACCAGTGGTCGTGCTTATGAAGTGAAAAACTGTTGTCCAATTGAAAAAGAAAAGATGGTTCCTAGAAATGTAGAAGAAGTGATAGCTGATGAAGTTCTAGGGAGATTTAGTAAAGCCCCAGTGTATACTTGGAATTGTAGTAGTATTTGTAGTATACGACAGGAGTCTATTGATATTTTACGCAATTTCTTACGAGAGTATAGTAAAAAAAGTGTTAAACAAAAGATTAAGATGCTGCAAGGACTAGGGGGCATATTAGCAAGGGCGGTATCGCCGCTTTAGCGGCACTTTTTGCCGCTATAGCGTCGATATTTCTATCGCCCTATTAGCAAGCTGTCGCTAACAGCTGTTAGCGACAGCTTTATGGCGAAAGCGACCGTTTTGGTGCCGCTTTGCATGTCAGCGATAATTATCGCTAATGACATGCAAAGTAGGCGTTGCCAACTAAAAGCGACTGGAAACAGTCGCAAACACAACTTCCCGCTATCAGCAATGCCCGCGAAGCGATAAAAAAAGTTGCGCTAACCGCGATTATCGCTGGAATTTAACACCTGCTAAAAACTTGACTTAACTATTCTTGTCAATGGGAGGTGGATTGTAAGGTTAAGTCCTCTCCTGCCTATTAGCGAGCTTTTCATTAGCGCAGTGATTTTATCGCTGGATTTCTAGCGCTATTGCTGAGTTTCGCCGCTATCGCTGGATTTTTTATCGCCTTGGAGATAAGCGTTGATAATAACGTGTTATCTCTGCGATGAAATCCAGCGAAAGCCGGCGATAAAAAAAACAGCGCTAAGCGCGCTTTGCGATAATTATCGCAAATCCTAGGTAATATGCCCCTAGATATTTCCAAAGTGAGAAAAAATACTGGTTTGCAAGGTCATTCTCTGGCTTGTCTTTCTAGAAAAGTGTGTCAAAGTGTTTTTCATCATTTTAGAATGTTAGCAGTACATCACTCTCAAATGCGGAAGTTAGTCAGAAGATTGTATTACGCAAAAAGTCCAGCAATATTTTTAAATGAGTTAAACAGTGCTCTTTTGCATGGGTCAGTATCAGATGTAAAAAAGTTTGTGATGAAATAGAGTTTCGTTACTTTGGTCCAGAAGAAGAGTGTAGATAAAGTGAGACATTGATAGAAGTAGGTGTTGAAGAAGACGTGGAACATAGTAGTACTGAGAGGTTTGAAGAACAAATTACAAAGTTTAAGGTAATTTCGTGTGAAAGACCAAATTATGCTTGTATTTGTTGTCGACGAACTCACTATAAAAATCAGACTAGGAATGTTGATCTGTATTTAAAAAGTGAAAGAGAAAATAATGATAAATGGAAGGAATTTGCAACTTATTTGTTGGTAGAGGATTGCTTTGATTTGGGTACTGATCAACGTATTTGTATATATTGTTATAACAAATTAAAGGACAACAAAATGCCAGCTAGAGCTGTCCATAATAATCTAGAGTTGGTAGCTATTCCTTCAGAACTGGTAGATTTAAACACGTATGAGTCTATTCTGATTCAATCTGTGCACCCTTTTCAGGCTATTGTTCGTATGGAGCCTAAAACAGGTAAGTTGCCTCCCACAGATTTACAGAGAGGATTAAAAGGAAGAGTTGTATATTTACCTCTAGATTTAGAGAAAAACATTGAAACTATTGGTGTAGAGAAAGAGGAAACTGAACCAGTAGTTATTCTAGTTAATGGTGTTCCTACAATTCGGGACTTACAATAAACGAGGACAAGTCATATGTCTTCTTTTTTAATGACGTAACCAGGACCGAACCAATCCGATTCGGTTGTTTGACGTTTCAAACCGCGAAGGTTACTTTTAAATATCTGGGTATCCAAATATACTGGGACGTGGAGGATATATTGGATGGTAATTTGACTCGCTCTATAACATCACTTCGAAAGCAAATACGGTTCTGGACTTCCTTACCGATATCGGTAGCTGGGCGGGTAGCCATAGCTAAAATGGTGATGCTACCAAGGCTGTTATATTATTTCGTTAATCTGCCCATTATGATTTCGCTTCAGACGTTTAAATTATTGGACACCCTGCTAGTTGAATTAATATGGGGTTCGGGACGTAGGCGTATAGGGCTTTCAAAGCTACAATTAGCCACAAAGCAAGGGGGTGTGGGAGTCCCGGACATGAGAGCTTATTGCTATGCCGGCCAGCTACAATGGTTGGCGTACTGGATAGCAGGCCGCAACCTGAGAGAAATATCTATGACCCCCCAGGCATGGGAACGTGGGGAACTGCATGTATTACTGCTACCAGGCAGCAAAATTCCGTTGACGCGTCCCCACTTTTGCAGACGGCTCTGCTGTACTGGAAGAAGGCCACGCGTTATACTAAAATAACGGCGCCCTACGCCCCAAACATACCCCTGATGGGCCTTCCACTTCCATCGGGAAGGGTGACTCTGAGACATATAGAGGTATGGGTGGAGACGGGAGTGTCCACGATAGGCGCTTTCTTCACCAACAGCACATTGATGAATCACAACACATTTGTGCAGGAGATGGGGGTGACAAATAGATTGTTTCTACTACATGCACACATTTCTTGCTATATCAAAATGGTTTGGACCCCGGGAGGGGAAGAGCCGCTGACACACGCACTAACACACATGCAATACTTAATGGGTGCTGGCAGTCACCTGACGAAGTGGTTGTATCGGGGTATCCGCACACACACATCTGCGTCACTGCAGTTGACCCGAGATGGGTGGGACACGGAGATTCTTTAGATTTCTTTTGTTCATGCAAGAATGCAATGTTCATGATGAAACTTGTCGGATATAATATATGTATTATGATGAAACTTGTCGGATATAATATTTGTATTATTGTGAAAATCAATAAAACTATGTTTAAAAAAAAAAATGGTGTTCCTACAAAGAGTAAGAAAATCTGGCAAGAATTAGTAGATGTCAGCAAAGTGCAAAAGGCAACATTGTATCTTATAAAAAACAATGATTAATACAAAAATGTGTATGTGGAAGAAGAATAAATAGTTTTAGGAGTTGATAGTGAAATGTCAAGTGGTCAAATTGAGAAAGTGGACATGTCCAAAAGTGAAGAAATGTATGAACATTATAGTGTACATCCTTTACATTCCAAAGAAGTGATGGGGAATACTATTGAAATATTCCAAATGAAGAAAGCAAAGGGGACTCCCATGAGTGTTTGGGTAAAAAGTTTGGAAGCTCGTTGTTTTCCACAGCTCTTTCCCACTGGAAAAGGTGGACGATATGACGAACGACCAGTACAGATTCCCGCATCAGAATATCGGACAACAAGATTGTACGCAGAGGATCCAAGATTTTGACAATGTATGCCATATATATTTCATCTTTTGTTTGCAAGTGACTTGTCTGGACTTTCATATGCAGTCAACCACATATTAAAAACAGGAGTTCATCTTGAAAATGTTTCTACTAAGGAATTCATGGACAAAGTACATGAGAGAGATGATCATTTAGAATCTCAATTGATTAATTTGATGGCATGTCAGCGTGGTACTAATGAGTATTGGTATCATCATCATGGCAAACTTAAATGCATGCTAAGGAACTTAGGAACTCCTACGTGGTTTGTTACGCTAAGCTGTGCTTAATACGCATGGGACGATTTACTTCAATTACTTCGAGAAGCAAATTCAAATATTAAAAACATTGAATTCAAAACACCTGGACAACTGTGTTCCTTGAATCCTGTAAATGTGTGCAGATATTTTAATCATAGGTTTCAAGCTATGATGTCTTTTATCTGCAATAAAAACAATCCTCCTCTTGGAGAAGTTCTTTCTTTCTTTTGGAGAAAGGAGTATCAAGCTAGAGGTGCTCCTCATATACATATCCTTTTATGGATCAAGGATGCACCCAAATTTGGAACTGATTCAGATGAGACTGTTTTGTCTTTTATTGAAAACTATGTTACATGTGGTATACCAAAAACAAGAGAAGAAAACACCTTAAGGCAACAAGTGTTACGGTTTCAAAGTCATCGATGTCGGAAATACTGTCGTCGGAAATACAAGTCGAAGGAAAAGTATGATACCAAATGTCATTTTGGATTTCCACGTCCAGTAATATCTAAAGGAAGAGTGAATAGTTTCATGTCAGCAGTGAGACATACCATCACTAGAAAATCTCCCAAAAATACTTACAATGTAAAAAGAAATGAAGAATCAAAGTATATTAATGATTATAATCCGGTTAGTTTGTTGATGTGGAATGCTAATAAGGATATCCAGTATGTTGCAGATAATTCCATTGCTGTTGCTCGGTATGTAACGTCATACATAACAAAATCAGAAAAGACGGAGTTGAAAGAAATTTGGGAAGAAATTTCCCACGAGAAGAGTCTTAGTAAGAAATTGTACAGCTTTAGTTTGAAGATGCTGTCCCATCGAGAGATTGGATCCTACGAATGTTCAGATCGCTTGTCCTCTGCAAGTTTATATTCAAAGTCAAGAGGAATAATTTGGGTTAGTCTAGGTCTTGCTGCAACACGAAATCGAGTACTTAAATCTGTACAAGAAATCGAATATTTAGCATTAAATGAACCGGAAAGCACAGATATTGTTAAAACAAACATGTTGGACACATACTATCCAAATAGAAGTCCTCATCGTGAAAACATATGTCTCTATGAAGTGCTGCAATATTATACTTTTCAGACAAATATCACAGACAACATAAATAAAGAAAAATATGCAGTGATTGGTTCAGAAGGATGTTTGGTGAAACATAGCAAAGGAAATCTGATTAATCACAGGAAACTTAGTTGCGATACTCCTGATAAAAGGGAATTTTACTATTTAGCACTTCTGCAACTCTTCAAACCTTGGCGTATAGAACTGGAATTACTTGGAGATTTTCAGTGCTATGAAGATTCTTTTAATGCATGTAAAGATAGCATTGAATGCACAGTTTTTCCAAATTATCTCAAAATGTTGAATGAAGAAATTGATCAAGAAACTACTATTGCAGCTGAGATTGCTAGAGACAGTTCTCAAGATAGTCAAAGTTCTGCTCCACTGAGTCAAGATCCACTTTTTCAGACAATCCTGCCGCTATAGTGACAGAGACTGGTACTGGTACTGGAACTGAGTCTGAGACTGTTACTTTTGCTACTGAAAAGAATACTGGCCCTGTCGGTTCTGTAGAGAATGAAGCGAAGAGCTTAACTAAATCAGCATGCTCTCCATCTAAAATACCGGACATCATGGGAGAATCACATGTATTATTAGATGAATCAGATTTATCCGATGCTGGCACATATATCACCAGTGATGGAATGGGACATGGTGGGGAGAGTAGTATGGATAGTAATACAGATTCAGAGACCCTGGCAAAAACTGATGCACAAAAAAAATCACTGACTAAAAAATCTAATAAAAAATCGAGGGGCGACCAAGGTAGAAAAACAGATCTCAGATGGGACTATTCATCCACACAACCAGTTTCACCTTCCGACTCAATTGCTTACTCAGGCGGTAGACATGGAACAATGGGGGACAATGGAGTTGAAAACCCGGGGAACTCTGGTAGCAAGAATGAACCTACTCTCTTAGAGGTGCTCCATTCAATTAAAAGCTTCCAAGATGAAGTTAAGCACGATAATCGAAGATCGCGTCATGCCACGCAAAAACTACAAGGAACAATAAGGAAAGTGGGCAAAACATGTGCCGAAATTGTTGACAGAATGACCTCAGCTGAAATACGCACAGAGAATCTCGAAAAGGATGTTTTAACTTTGAAGACTCAAGGAGATGAGCATGAAGGAATAGTCAAAGATTTAATGCTCAAAGTCGAGGAGCAGGAAAATAGACTCCGACGCAACAATCTGCGTGTTCTTGGAATCCCGGAGGGAGCGGAAGGGAGCAACCCAAGGGCTTTTATGATCACCCTTCTCAAAGGCGCCTTCCCTGAGTTGCACTCCTGGGACTGGGACAAGGAGATACAACGTGCTCACCGTTTCCCCTTGACACCATCTAAACGCCCTGCGTCTTCAACACAGTATCCACGCGCCATGCTATTATATTTTGGCAATTTCCTCCTGCGCCAGCTACTTTATGATCTAGCAAGGCCTGCAAATAAGAGGACATTCAATGGTGTTACTTTTTTTACAAGACCTGATTTTGCCCATGCTACCGTTGAGCGCAGGTGGAGGCTGAGACAACTCTTTGCTCCCTTGCAACAACTAGGCGCAACCGTATATCTTCAAAATCCAGCTCGTCTAAAGGTTAGCTATAAGGGGGCCACGCGAAGTTTTACATCCAAAGTCCAGGCTCAGCTATATCTACGAGAGATCACCGATGCAAGAAGGGATAAAACTAAAGACTAAAGACTAAAGACTAAAAGGCTAAAAAACTAAAGTTTAATTTTCTCTCCTTCTTCTTCCTTTTTAACACCTGGGTTTTTCCCTCTTCCCTCTACGGGGGAGCATAGTAATAGAAGTGCTATTGACTAGGGAAGGGAGAATGAGAAAGGAAGGAAAAGAGAGGGGGGGAAAAACGCATGGAGGGACTTATAATGAGATAATATCAAGGGTTGAGGTCGGACCGGGGGGGTGGGGGACAGGGTCTGATTGCTCAGATGCTCTCATCCTTGCTCTTGCAGAGCCAGGTAGCTTCAGTGGTAGGTGGGGGTGGTGGGTGATGGGTTGGGTCAGAGGAGGGAGGGGATTGTTGCAGGGTGGGGACAGGGGGTTGGTACTGAGGGGGTTAATTTTCTTTGTTGGTTTTTCCCATTTCTTTGATATTGACTTTGTGAGTTTAAATAATCTTGCTAACTGCAATGAGTAAGCTAAGAGTAGCAACAATCAATATCTGTGGCCTTAATGACCCTAAAAAACGGCAAAATACTGCTGCAGCACTTCGGCTGCTTAAAGCTGATGTTATATGCATACATGAGACGCACATTGAAAGAGCCCAGATACACCTTTTAGATACACTCGGTTATACAGTTGTAGGTGCCACGACACAAAACACAAGGACACGTGGGGTAGCAATTTTATCGGCTAATCCTGCGATCCAATTTACACGCACAGCAGCTGATCACAATGGGAGGTGGGTTATCACAGAATGCCGTAGAGAGAATGGAGAAGTGATTACTGTAGGGACAATGTATGGAAGCGTCTTAGATGATCCGGCAGTTTTTGATTATATGAATAATGAATTGGCCACATGGCCCTTACCCATGATCATATGTGGTGATTTTAATATAAATTTGCCCGCTAATAAGAATATAATTAGCAATAAAAATTGGATCTATAGTGGTCGGAAACCAAAGGTATTGAAAGCCTTGATGACACTGTGTCGTGAACAAGCACTTGCTGACGTCTGGCACTCACAACATCCTCTAGATCCTGGATATACTTTTTATTCCTTTCCACACAATAAGCTTGTAAGATTAGATTTTATGTTAACATCCCATTCTATTCTTCATGTTTGCTCAATAGAAAAAGCACCCCATATAGTTTCAGACCATAACCCCCTAATAATCGAACTTAGTGGGGCAGGATATAGGAAAAGAAGTGTGACTAATTGGAGCTTTGAACCATCTTTACTCCTCAATAATGAATACTGTACACATATGAGGATGTGGATTCCTCAATTTCTTAAAGAGAATTTGGGGAGCACAGGGATAGAAGTAGTGTGGGATGCACTGAAAGCAGCAATCCGAGGAGAGACACTCAGCTTTTCGCTCTTTCTGAATAAAGAGAAATGCCAGTTGCTACTTGATAAGCAGAATTGTCTGGCCACGGCAGAAAAAGAGCTGATTACAATAATACAGGATGGGGGGGAGCCTGCAGACGCACTTACAAAGATAATGAGAGCTAAATCATCTATTATGGAAATCATAGCTAAAAGGGCAGCAGATAGATTAGTTGCATGGAGGCAGGAAGCATATGAATGTAGCGAACAGGTTGGCCACCATCTAGCAATTACGGCAAGACAAAAAGCCACACGAAACTTAATTGCAGCAATTAATGATTCCACACGGGGCAAAATAACAGATCCAGAAGGTATACGGAAGGTGTTTTATTCATATTATCAAGATTTATATCACGAGACCAATTCTGATTGTTCAGAGGATATTAAGATGTACCTTAATCAACTCCCAGCTATACAATTAACTCAAGATGATCAGTTGCAATTTGAAGAGATCCCTCAATGGGTTGATATTGTATTATGTATTAATAGTCGCCCTAATGGTAAAGCTACTGGCTTAGATAGCATCCCACTAGAATTTTATAAGAAATTCTCGGTCGAGTTGAAAGAGGTTATGCAACAGTTAATCGGACATGTATATAAAGGGGAGGCCACCTGAATCATGGTCACAAGCAAAAATAATAGTTTTCCTAAAAAAAAAAAAAATTGCGTTAGAACCTGGCTCCTATCGTCCTATAACTCTGATCAATGCCGACAGCAAGATCTACTCAAAAATGTTAGCTGTTCGGTTGGCGGGGGTAATCCATAAAGTAGTTTCACCTAGACAACATGGATTTATTCCAGGACGTGGCACCACAGATCACATTAGAAGGGTTATATCACCTCTTGATGCTGCTGATATTTCTAGAGATCCAATTGCACTGATCTTACTCGATGCTGAAAAGGCCTTTGACAGGGTCTCCTGGCCTTTTTTATGGGAGACCCTGGCAAGGGCCGGAATAAGCCAGGGATTTATACAGGCATTTAAAATGCTCTATTATCAGTCCACAGCCAGGCTATTTCTAAATGGAGAACTCACAGACTCATTTAATATAACCAGAGGTACCCGACAGGGATGCCCAAGCTCGCCGCTTCTGTTCGCCCTCTATATAGATCCATTTTTACGACTACTGGAGGCTAATCTTAATATCAGCCCTATTGTTACTCATTGCCGGGAAACTAAGGTGTTGGCTTATGCCGACGATATTGCCTTGGTAACCTCTTATCCGGGAGTATCGATGTGTGAGGTAGAGGCAGAGGCGGCGAGATTTGGGCAACTATCAGGATATTCCCTTAATAACACCAAGACACAAATTATCTGCAAGAACGGCAGTATGGACAATGATACTAGACAGGTGGATAGGGCCACATACCTTGGAATAGATATTATGGCTAATTTAGAAAACCTTGTGGATGGCAATATCGATCCATTGATAGCTAAAACCAAAACAGAACTGGCAAGATTGCATAACCTACATCTATCAATAATTGGTAGATGTAATATAATTAAAATGCTTTTTTTCCCCAAATTTTTATATCTTTTAAGGGCAATTCCACTAGAATTCTCTACCAATAGTTTGAAGAAAATTGAAGATTTATTTTCTCGCTTTATTTGGGCATATGAAAAGCCCAGAAGAGCTTATAAATATTTATCTCTACCAAAAGAAAGGGGGGGGGCTGGCTCTACCAAATGTAAGATTTTATTATTGGGCAACTACTCTTTTGTGCAATCTAACTCTTATTGCTGATAAGGATAAACCTTTGGATGATATACAGACACCTATTGAACTCTGAGGGCCTGATTCACAGAACTAACTTACGTCAAAAACGTAAAGTTAGTACTTTTTGGTATTCACAGAATACACTTACTCATTTTGGTATTCACAGAATGAACTTACCCATTTCGGTATTCACAGAAGTTAGTAGTCCTAACTTTAGGACTCCTAAATGCCTTCTGTGAATACCGAAAGTCTTAAAGTTAGGATTTTTCTCAGTTTAGGAGTAGTAAAGTTAGGACTCCTAACTTTACTACTCCTAAACTGAGAAAAATCCTAACTTTAAGACTTTCGGTATTCACAGAAGGCATTTAGGAGTCTTAAAGTTAGGAGTCCTAACTTTACTACTCCTAAACTGAGAAAAATCCTAACTTTAAGACTTTCGGTATTCACAGAAGGCATTTAGGAGTCCTAAAGTTAGGACTACTAACTTCTGTGAATACCAAAATGAGTAAGTTCATTCTGTGAATACCAAAATGAGTAAGTGTATTCTGTGAATACCAAAAAGTACTAACTTTACGTTTTTGACGTAAGTTAGTTCTGTGAATCAGGCCCATAATGGGTAAAGATGCATGGTGATGGTCTTGGAGATTTCTGAACGATTGCCACTTTAAAAAGGTGCGCTTCAAGATGCTAGCCGGTGGATACAGAATTATGAAATCGGTTAGTAAAATGTTGGGACTAGGCCGTTTGAATTATTACACACCGATTTGGAATAATCCCAATCTGCCGGACATCTTTAAAGACACTATAGTTAGAAAGTGGCAGGAAAAAGGCTTAAACAAATTGGGTGATTTTTTTTCTTTAACCGATATAGCTTCTTTTGAAAACCTCAAGGAGAGATATGAATTAGATGGGAGATATTTTTATAAATATCTCCAAATACGTGATTTTTTAAGTAAAAAAGGTGGTGGTCCGAAGGGTTTTGCTAATAATCATATTATAGATAGCCTGAGAAGGAGCAAATCTTTACCTATTGGAACAGTTTATAATGCTTTCAACTTATTAATGCCGGATGATATGGAGACAAGAACTATAAAGTGGAAGGAAGAAATAGGAATTTCGGAAGATTTATTTTTCTACTCAACAGAGCTAGCGCAAAGTTTGTTAATTCCGGCTCGTCTCCAGGCCCAGTATTATAAATCCTGTTTTTCACTTTATTATACTCCAAAGAAGATTGCAAAATGGGGGACAGGGAGAGGGACTTTATGCCCTAGATGTTCACTATACCAGGTGGATCTAAACCATATGTTTGCTTCCTGTAACGCTTTAAATAATTTAAAACAAGAGATCTTAATCTTTTTCAAGGAGGTGCTTGGGAGTGATCTCCCTCTCTCTTCATCCCTGATTGGTCTTGGGGTGGATCAGGAATTGCAAGGGAAGCCAGGAGAAAAATTGGTCTTTATAGGTATGGCGGTACTACGATTATGTCTTGCTTCTGCCTGGCTAGATCCAAATCCCCCAAGCTTTCGACAATGGCTGTCCCGCTTCTTGGCTAACTATAATTTTGTAAAAGCTATATACGAAAAGAGAGGGCTACGGGCACGATCAAAAGGTTTAACAATTTGGGAACCACTGACTAGATGGCTTGAAAGGTAGAGGATTCAGCTCTAGGGGAGGTTCTACTATCAAATGTACCTTCATCTTTATTAGTTTTTTTTTTTTTTTAAACCAAAGACAAGGGACTGTATACAACCCCTGACGGGAGGGAGGGGGGGCTGCAGTAGGGGAAAAAATCAAATAAAAATAGTGCATGATTGGCTTGAATTTAATTTATATAATATTGTTCTTTTCTTTTGATAATTGAGATATCTAGCTAGGAAATAGATGTTTTTGATATATGCTTTCTTGGGTGGAAATGTAAAAATGCTATTGAAGGATGAATTGTGATATATGTAATATTGGTCTCATGCACTAATAAAAAAAAATTAAAAAAAGAAAAAAAGGAAACAGCAATGCATCAAGCTCAACATGATATTATGGACTTAGGAAACTTAGAAGAACAACTAAATATTGAACAGAAAGAAATATATCAGCAAGTGAGACAACAGATCGACCATGGTTTTCTGCATGAGAAAAAAGAATGCACATGCACATCATTTCAACCTATCCGAATGTATGTCAGTGGTCAAGCTGGTTCAGGAAAAAGTTTCTTAATTAAAGTTTTGACCAGTTATCTACAGAAAACCACTGACTCACATTTATCTTGTGTTGTAACCACTCCAACTGGGTTAGCAGCACACAGCATTAAAGGAATTACATTACATCGCTTACTAATGCTACCTGCTGAACATGAAAACAAACTAGAATACCACAAGCTATCTGGAGAAGCTTGTTATGAAGTTTCAAGAGTGCTAAAGAAAATGAAACTTCTGATTATTGATGAGGTGAGCATGGTCTCAAACTTAATGCTTGCCTTTGTGCATTTAAGAATGCAGCAAATTTAAAAAAATGAATACAATGTCTTATTTGGAGGAAAACATGTGATAGTTTTTGGCGATCTACTGCAACTTACTCCTGTAAAAGGGCAACCAGTCTTTAAAACACTTGGGCATGAAGACACCAGAAAGTCTTTGGGAAGTGTTGGAAACGTGAACATTTGGTCATATTTTGAATACAAAGAACTTATTAAAAATATGTGACAGGCAAGTGATGAAGACTATGGAAGTATTCTTCAAGATATAAGAATTGGTGTATTGACAGAACATGGTAAAGAAGCTTTGCAAAGTCGGCTACTTACAAACTTGTTTCCAAATGAAGATGTTGCTCCGGAAATAATATACAAAAAAATCAGAGAAAATAAATCTATAATCTGCCTAATGCCAACACTGCGAGAGTGTTCTACATTCAATGAAGAACTTTTAAAGCTGGAAAAACAACAAATAATAAAAATGGAAGCCATTGATAAAATAGAGCACAAAGGTATTACTATTATTTTGACAGAAAAATTAAAAACAATATTGGATTAATTGGAAAAATCTATATCTAAGACTGCTGGTTTAGAAAAGAATTTATATGTATGTGAAAATTGTCGGGTAATTTTACGGCGTAATTTGGATGTAGAAAAAGGTTTAGTAAATGGAGCAATGGAAAAAGTTGTTGATTTTGTTAATTATCAAAATAGAGATGGAATTGAATTTTTAAAGATTAAATTTGATTAGATTGAAGAAGTAAAACAGATTGGACGTTGTTCTGTTCGTTTTTTGCTTGTTAAAGATTTGTATGTTCGTAGAAAACAGTTTCCTCTTTCTTTAGCATATGCGGTGACCATTCATAAATCTCAAGGTTTAAGTGTAGACAGCGCTTTGGTAAACATTGGAAATACTGTGTTTAAAGAGGGAATGGCGTATGTTGCATTGTCCCGAGTCAGAACTTTATCTGGATTGTACTTGATTGATTTTGATGAGAGAAAGATTAGTGCAGATGCAAATTGTGTAAAAGAGTATAATCGGTTAAGAAGACTGTATGCTCCCAATTTAGGTGAATATCCTGTATATGAAAAGCATGTAGTAGGTCAAAAACGAAGATATGAGAATCTCTGTAGTGAAGTTGCAAAGAAGAAAAAAATCAAGACAATGTTGAGATTCCAAACAAAAAGAAAAGGGACAGTGTTGAAGAGATTGTTGGATATCAGTTAGAAAATAGTTCAGGTATCAACTGCTATGCTAATGTAGTGGTGAATGTCGTATTTTTCTAGAAAATCTCCAACAGCAAATTATGGAGAATCGAGAAAAAGGTTTTGTTCCTTGTTGCATTCTATTTTTGAAAAATTGAGAACTGATAAAACTAAAATCCAAAGTGTTTCTGGTATTCGGAATCTTCTGGATATATGTTCTGGTTCTTCGCAATTTACACATAATGTGCAACAAGATGCTGAGGAATTTCTTATGTATATGCTTGCAGTATTGGAAGATGAAGGAATACAAATTGAAAATCTGTTTGGACTTTGTTATACATGGAAACATGAATGTGAAAATTGTACATTTACTTCTACCACTAAGATAGACACTGAACGATTCATATATTTGACAATACCAGATTGTAAAACAGTGTCTTTTAACAAATTAGTTAAATCAGCTAATCAAAATATGGAGTGTAGCCACCGCAAATCAGAAATGTTATCAACATTATTTATACAAAGATTTGGACAATATATAATTTTAATGATACAACGTTGTAGAGCAGATGGAAGAAAATTGGAAACTTTAATTAAAAATTTGGTAGCAAGTCAACTATCGATATCAGGAAGAACTTTCGTAGCAGTAGCAATTATTTTCACGATGGACCTTCTACGACATCTGGACACTACACTGTCTATTTAATGTGCAATAAAGGATGGACATATTGTAATGATGCCCATTTGGTTTTCAAATATCGGTTGCCTAACGAATTACCAAATTCATACCTAATATTCTTAATGCCAAAGTTCTGAGAACATAATTCGGTCTATTGGGAATATGTCAATATGAATTAATGAATTTATTTTGGATAATTTCAATATAAAGGATTTCAGGAATATCATTCGGCCTAGTGGGAAGATATCGATATGAATTAAGAAGTGTATTTTGGATATTCTCACGGCAAATGTTTTAAAGAATATCATTTAGACTATAGGGAAGTTATGAAGAATTGCTGATTCAATTATCGTTTCTGTTCTTTGATATTGTATTTAGAAAATTCTCCTAGAAAGAAGCATTTTATATATTTGATATTTGTATTATATGCAATGTTATTGAGGATGTTTATTTTAGGAAATGTGAACAGATAGTTGACTTTGTTGTAAATATTTTGGACACAGATTTGGGTTTTTATAACAATCTTATTGATTGTATTTTTTTGCCCGCTGTTATATGATGAGCAACATTGAAATCACTGTCTATGGTGAAATTCAATAGATTCTGAGAACAGCAAAAAAGGCAAACTGAATATGTTATATAATGGTAAAATTATGTTGTGTTCTTAAAATTATAATATTATATGTTATAACTGTATTTTTTCTTCTCTTTTACAGACCCTAATTCTAAAGTTTGAAAGTTTTTAAAATTTAAATTATAAAAAACAACTGCAAAAATTCTTTCAAATACTTAGATATCTACTATTGTAAAGGTAAGATTAAGTAACCCAAACACTATCCATGCACTACTACATTCACCTCTGCACTATCCATACAGTCCTCTAACCACCTAGACACTGCTCATTAACATCTTAAATTCCCCAGGTACTACCCATGCAGTCCAGCAATCACCCTGTCACTCCCAATACACTCCTTGAGTCACCCAGCCAGTACCATGTACTAATCCAATCCCTCTGCCAATACCCAAGCACTTATAAATTCACTCAGGCGCTCTCCTTGCAGTACTCTAATCATCCAGTCACTACCCATGTAGTCATGCAATGACCCAGTCACAAACACATGCACTGCTGCAATCCTTTGAGTGCTAACTATACAGTTTCGTAATCTCCCTGTTACTACGTATGCACTCCTCCAAACACCCAGCCAGTCCCATGTCCTTATCCAATCACTCTGCCAAAACCCAAGCACTTATAAATTCACCATGCACTCTCCTTCAACACTCTAAGTATCCAGTCACTATCCATCTACTCATGCAATCACCCAGGCACTAACACATGTAGTGCTACAATCAGATGTGCACTATCCATGCTGCAGTCCTCTAACCACCTCCACAGTACTGATTCACTCCTCCAATTACCCAGGTAGTACCCATGCAGTCCAGCAATCACACTGTCACTTTCCGTGCACTCCTCCAATCATGCAGCCAGTACCATGTCCTTATCTAATCTCTGCGCCAAAACCCAAGCACTTATAAATTCACCATGCTGTCAACTTGCAACACTCTAAGGGGTCGATTCCGATTCGGGCCGTAAATTTCTCCGACCGAGCCGGACCCGGAGAGATTTCCGACCGAATCGGACCCGTGCAGTCCGACCGAACGAGTACGATGCGTCCGTATGTTATCGGACTCGAGTCGGTCGGACTCCCATTGATGTCAATGGGAGCCGGTCGTACAACGCGTACGCGGGCTCCCATTGACTCAATGGGTGCGAGTCGGACAAGGGCGCCCCCTACAGCGGGTGCGCGGCGAAGCGATTCGCGCCGTACACGCACAGGTAGGGGGACCCATGGGTCCCCCTGTGTGCGACTCGCGCGGCTACGCGTACAGGGGGTCCGACACGGACCCCCAAAGTACTGCTCCGACTGCTCTTACGAGCCGGAGTGTGCGGCTCGGTCGGACTGCTCGCGGCGCGCATCGTACTTACCCGGCCGGGAAACGTCTCCATTGCGCGGTGCGAGTCGAGTCCGAGCGAGTCGGTCGGAGCGGTTCGAGCCGGGAGCGAGTCGGTCGGAGCGGTCGGGACGCCCGGACGAGTCGGTCGGCGATTTCGCATCGTACTCGCTCGGCCGGACCCGCGTACGGTTCGGTCGGGAAACAGGGCTCCGAATCGGATCCGGTAAAGCCGAATCCGATTCGGAGCCCTACCGGCCGAGATCGGAATCGGCCCCTAAGTATCCAGTCACTATCCATATACTTGTACAATGACTCAAGCATTAACACATGCAGTGCTACAATCAAATGTGAACTATCCATGCAGTCCCCTAACCACCTACACACTACTGATTCACTCCTCCAATTACCCAGGTAGTACCCATGCAGTCCAGCAATCACACTATGACTCCCCGTGCACTCCTCCAATCACCCAGCCAGTACCATGTACTAATCCAATCACTCCGCCAAAACACAAGCACTTAAAAATTCACCATGCACTCACATTGCAGTACTCTAATCATCCAGTCACTACCCATGTACTCATGCAATGACCCAGGCACTAACACATGCAATGCTACAATCACATGTCCACTATCTATGCAGTCCTCTAACCACCTACACACTACTGATTCACTGCTGCAATTACCCAGGTAGTACCCATGCAGTCCAGCAATCACACTGTTACTTTCTGTGCACTCCTCCAATCATCCAGCCAGTACCATGTCCTTATCTAATCACTGTGCCAATACCCAAACACTTATAAATACACCATGCACTCACATTGCAGTACTCTAATCATCCAGTCACTACCCATGTACTCATGCAATGACCCAGACACTAACACATGCAGTGCTACAATAACATGTGCACTATCCATGCAGTCCTCTAACCACTTACACACTGCTTATTGACACCTTCATTTTCCCAGGTAGTACCCGTACAGTCCAGCAATAACACTGTCACTCCTCGTGCACTCCTCCAGTCACCCAGCCAGTACCATATACTAATCCAATCACTCCGCCAATACCCAAGCACTTATAAATTCTCCCTCCTTGCAGTACTGTAATCATCCAGTCACTACCCATGTACTCATGCAATGACCCAAACACTAACACATGCAGTGCTACAATAACATGTGCACTATCCATGCAGTCCTCTAACCACTTACACACTGCTTATTGACACCTTCATTTTCCCAGGTAGTACCCGTACAGTCCAGCAATCACATTGTCACTCCCCGTGCACTCCTCCAGTCATCCAGCCAGTACCATGTACTTATCCAATCACTCCGTCAATACACGAGCACTTGCAAATTCATCATGCACTCTCTTTACAGTACTTTAATCATCCAGTTAAATAGGCACTACTCATGCAGTCATACAATCACCCGTGCACTACCCATGCACTGTTTGAATCAATCAACATCTACAGATATACTCATGCAATCACCCACGCATTAGCATGCAGTTATTTCTCTTTTTTAACCAGATAAGGTAGTTCTGAGAAGAACTCTTTTTTTTCTTCTTTTTTCGGTTTTATAATTTTTTTTTATTTTTTAAACTATTTTGTATACAAAAACAGAAAAAACAAAAGAACAAAGTTTGAACTTTGGCAATTAAACAGTCATTGCAACATAAAAAAACAAAATTAACAGTGGTGATTTCTTGCTGCAGAAACCACAGCATCTACGGATTGCTCCCCACAGCAAAGCACAGTGTTGCACTTCATGCAAAGTTGTTTGAGATTGGCAAATTCTGGACGAATGTCCGGGCCTCGAGATGAGGAGCTTGAGGCTCCTGAAGTGCTAGGACCAGCTCCCTGGACATCCTGCTGCATTTGTTCTTGCGCACGTCGCAGTTGTTCCCGTGCAAATGGTCGAGGGTGAATTGTCTGCAGATGTTTGAACATACTAGATGTTCCGCAGGAGTATTTCTTATCACTCCCCCTCGAGAGTACTCTTGAACAAAGAGTACAGCTGACCTTTCGCGCGTTCACTTTTTTTTCACCAGGTGGAATAGTGAAAAATTTCCACACGATGCTTTCCTTCTTTTTCTTCAATGGAATGTCCAATTCTTCTTCTTCCGATGGAATATCCAGCACAGGAGTAGAAGAAGCCATTTTAATGTCAAAAAGAAAACACCAAAGAAATATACAAGAAAGCTCAAAAAACACAGCAGATGTGTCTCCTGGGATGATGTATCTAGAATGAGAAAAATGGGTGTGGTCCTCCAACTTCTAGAATGGAAAACCTTATGAACCAATGAAATGCTTTCTTTTAAAGTAACATGGGGGTCGCGCACCCAGCACACACCTGACGCGACTTCGCGAAAGTATATTTAACAGTGATATAACTTTATTGCAATTAGAAATATATCATTTTCATAATTAGTTTACATAATCTCTTGGTCTAATATACATATTCAACTAGTATACATATAGTTTTCAACATAATTTTTTTTTCGCGGAAGTCGCGCACCCAGCGCGACAGCCCATGTTCATTACGTTACGCAGGGCGGGGAACAGCGCGTCCGTCGCATACCAAACGCGCACATAACACAATCTCATACGTATATGACGTTACGCGGGGCAGGCACCACGCACCCGTCGCTAACCAAACGCACATCCTTCACGACTTTGCCAATATGGCAGCTTGAATCCGCACACACACCGAGCTAGGTACACGATGGGTGGGCGACTCCACTTTTCTCCCCCCAAAAAAATTATATGTAAGAAAACAGAAGAAATTATATAATTTTAATAACAAAAAAAAATAACAAAAACTATTTTTAGGATATTAAACTTACAAAATATCACAAAAAAAATCAAAATTACTGAACAAACCATAGGTTTGATGAACATTATTGTTAGAAATTAGCATTTAAAAAACCTTTGAAATTCACTGAAAAAACCATAGGTTTCAGGGACGTTATAGTTAGAAATTAGCATTTAAAAAACCATTGAAATTCACTGAAAAAACCATAGGTTTCAGGCACGTTATAGTTAGAAATTAGCATTTAAAAAACCTTAGAAATTCACTGAAAAAACCACAGGTTTCAGTCACGTTATAGTTAGTTGGACATTTCACTCGTACAAAACCAGAGAAATTCGGCCGTTATAGTTAGTTCAGCTAACTATAACTCGCGCCCCTGCAATGCACTGCTGATGACGTCACATATTACATCATTCATGACATGGTCAGTGACATCACTGATGACATCATCCACGTGATAATCTGATGCACCTCCTCACCCTCTAATATAACCTTTGATACACCCACTGTAAAATTCAGACTACCATTTTCAAAACCATCGACACACCAATACCAGTTACTACATACGCACTCACTGATTCCTAGGTCTACACACACATCCACTCATTCACCCATACAATCACTCATACATGCAGTCACTCATCAATACAACACTATCATATGCACTCATACACCTATACAGACACTAACACACCACCACTCATCCAGAGTTACTCACACACCTAGTCAGTCTTGTAAAGAATCAATCACACTTCCATTTACTGACCTATACAGTTATACACACACCACATCACTTTTTCAAACAGATACTAACGCATACTTACTCTCTTATACAATCACTGATACAAGTACACACTCATCCATACAACCACTCTTACAATCACTGACTCTCATGTATAGTCATTTATATACTCCAACTCTCACATACACTGCCTTTCACATAGCAGTTACTCACACAAGTACCACTGAGACATCCATTCACTCACCAAGGCACCCATACTCACACTCACCCACCATACAGCTGTTTCCACATGCACTCTTGAACCCATACACCCAGTGAATCAATCACTCACACATCTATGCACAGAGTCACACACCTTCCACCCACCCACACACACACTCAGTCTCCCATACAAATACTCAGGCAACAAATCAATAACCCATATAGACACTCATGTAGCTACTGACCAACCCATGCAGCAGCTTACACAACAACAAACAAACTGATACAGACATTCACACAGTTTAGTCACAGTTCACAGTTCAAACCACTTTATTCGGCTAACAAAAGCCATAAAAGCACACCGCAGAGAACAATTTACATACAAAGTAAATAATAAACATATTAATATATTTTAAACCCTTTAAAATATCACATACAGTCAATTAAAATCAAACCAGTAATAACAAATGGATCATATTTCATTTCTCAGACAATAAAAACAATTATATCTGTGTATAAAATCATCCAACACTTTAAAATATCTAGCACCCTTTCTTCCTATGCCTCACTGCCGACACCAAGAAATTAGCAATGTTAAAAATCTCCAATGGGTTATTTAACAACTGCAGATATACTAAGGTTGGTCTGACTTGCACAAATCCCTTGTCCTTTAATATGGGTCTTAAGAACTTTCTCCTCATGGGGCTAAAATGCTCACAGAACATAGTAAAATGCATAGTGTCCTGCAAAGAAAAATTATCACAAGTACAAGGGCCTAAATCGTTGACCCTGCTCCAGCCCTGTACATCCTTTAAAAGACAATGAATAAGATTAAAACGAAACCTGGTTAATAAAAATCAGTGGAAAGGTTTTGTGACTATTGACAAATACAGTTCTATCTGTGGGACTGTCTTTAGCAGCAAGTGGGCTCTCACCGTTGGTTTCTCAATCTCCAGTGCCTCCCTCTCTACAAACCGCATGTTTAAAAATTGGGCTTTAACCCATGCCACATCCTCTTTCACAATCTTTTCAGGAGTAGCAAAAAGTTCAGGTCGTCCCAGTTTGCCAAGCGTTGACTTGACATAATGTATCCATTGGATTTTATTTACATTATCCAGCGTTAAACAGTCCCTAAAAATGTCTCTATTCAGACACAGTTCTGCATTGATCCATGTCTTTAACCAGGAAATCACAGGAACCAACCCAATTTGATCCTCAACAAAACCACTACCCAACTCCTGATGAATAGCGTACGTAGGGGTCGATTGAGGAACCGCCAGGAGATATCTCATAAATTTGTTTTCAACTAGCTGAAGTTCCGCTACAGGTTTAAATCCCCAAATTGCAGACCCATATGATGCTATTGCAATACTTTTAGAGCCTTATATTTTGAGTAGGGCTTCAAGGGGCTTCGCTCCCAGTCGGGAGGCAAAACCTTGAATAGCGGCTACGGACCTTGACAGTACAAGTTTTTTTGCCCGTAACTGGGGGTCCATGAGCCTCTTTCATCAAATAAGACTCCCAAATAGGGGAAAGAGGAGACCCTTGACAACTCGACCCCCTCACAATAGAAAGTTTTACATTTTTTTGACTTCTGCCCTATCGTCATCGTATGTGATTTAGTTTTATTGACAACAAGGTCCAGGGATTGCATGAAAGATCCAAAGGAGTCCAGGAGTTTCTGGAGACCTATTGTAGTACGAGCCAAAAGAACCGCATCATCCGCGTATAGGAGGGCGGGTATAACCCTGTCCCCTATACGTGGAATATCTAAAGTGGCAGTGCTAAGGGAAGTATTTAAATTATTTATATAAAGGGTAAAAAGCAGGGGGGGCTAATATACAGCCTTGACAGACCCCTTTGTCAATTTTAAAGTGCTTGGTGCATTTACCATCTTGGTTGGCTCTGACCCTGGCATAAAGATCCTTATGAAGATCTGCTAAAAAGTTAACTAAACAACGGTCCATCCCCATGTCCAACAGTATTGACCATAACTTAGTTCTATTTACTAGGTCAAAAGCTGATGACAGGTCCATAAATGCCAGCTGCAGAGTACCTTGTTTTGCTACGGTGTACTTCTCTACCAAAAGGTGCAAATTTAAACATTGATCTATGGTACTTCTGCCTTTCCTAAAGCCATATTGACAGTCTGTTAAAATACCAGAGTCAACCAACCATACACAAAGTTTATTTAAAATAACTTTGCCTAAAACCTTGACCACAGAATCAATCAGAGAAATGGGTCTGTAGCAACCTGGGTCACCTCTCTGCCCCTTTTTAAACACAGGGATAATGGTCGACAGGGACCAAGATGGCGGGAACCCGTGGGTACTAGCCGTGTTCAGTAGATTGGTAATAACTTTTGCCCAGATTAGGAGTTAATTTGTATAGATCGGCCGGGACACAATCAGGGCCAGGGGCCTTGTTGCTGGTCATTTGTTCGCTAGCCGCCTTCACCTCAATTTCTATAAACGTTAATGGTGTGTTACCCCGGACTAAGTCCTTCAATGAAGCAAAGCAAGTTTGCAATGACAGGACGGGAGCCGCGAGGCTCCCGTCCTGCCATTGCAAACAGCAGTGGCCCGGGGGAAGGCCCCTAGGAACACTACAGGAGCCGGCCCTGGGGGGTTGCGGTCCCCAGGGCCACCACAGGCTCCAGGAGGGGGGCCGCACGGCCCCCTCCCATCCTGTGCACAGCCCCGGGGAGGTGGTGGTCCCCGGGGCTTCTGGGGTCCAAAACGGACCCCGACATTTATTTTGTTAGTGCCCCGGGGAGGTGGCGGTCCCCGGGGCGTGTGGGGGCTGGAGCCCCCCACACAGGTACTATTAATTTTAAAGAAAGAAGCCCCGGGGGTGGCGGTCCCCGGGGCTGCGGGAGGGCCGAGAGCCCTCCTGCACCATTTTTTTTCAAACCCCGGGGCTGGCGGTCCCCGGGGCTTTGGGGGGGCCTTAGAGGCCCCCCACATATTATAAATAAACCCCCGCATGCCCCCGGGACTTGGCCCACCCGGGGGCGAAATACCATCAAAGCGTCGGGATCCGCGCACCCTAAGCGCACCCCGCCGATTTAAAAAAATAAAATGCTTTTTTCTGCCCAGGGGGTCCTTGTGGGACCCCCTGAGCAGACCTAGGGGGTCAGGGTGTTTCAACTCTGCCCCCTTTGTGCATTTTGCGTACTTGTTTCTTTTTTTTTTCTCGGTGGGATCCGCATACCCTAAGCGCATCCCACCAATGTTTTTTTTTAAAAAAATGCTTTTTTCTGCCCAGGGGGTCCTTGTGGGACCCCCTGAGCAGACCTAGGGGGTCTGGGTGTTTCTACCCTGCCCCCTTTGTGCGTTTGTGCACTTGTTTCTGTGCCTCGGTTCTACCGAGGCATAAAATGGCTGCCAACACTTCCTGATTTGGAGTGTTGACAGCCACTTGACAGCCAATTAGCATGCAGCTCGTGATCGGGAGGGTACGCGGATCCGATGCGGCCATAGATATATATGTGATTTTACTTGTGATTTTCTCAGGAACTACTGAATGGATTTACACCATTTAAGCAAAAGGCACGAGTCTGATCCAAGGGCTACCTCTTTGCCAAATTTGGTGTAATTCCGTTCTGCAGTTCGGGCTGTAGCCGCGATGAACGGTTCCTAAGGAAAAATAAATGGGGAAAACACGTTTTGGGACCCCCCTTTTTTCTCGGCCCCCGCTTGACAAATCACCCCGAGACTTTCAGGATAGGAGCGGACCGGAGCGCCCCAACAAGTTGGAAAATTTCGCAAAGATTCGTCAACCGGCGCCAACGTTATTTCAAATAGAATGTTGCGGATTTCCTATGGAAAATAGGTCCTAACTATAACTATCTACTGGCGACCGCCAGTAGATAATGTATGTGTGTATATATATATGTATGTGTGTATATATATATATGTATGTGTGTATATATATATATATATGTATGTGTGTGTATATATATATATATATATATGTATGTATGTGTGTGTATATTATCTACTGGCGGTCGCCAGTAGATAGTTATAGTTAGGACCTATTAGCCATAGGAAATCCATAACATTCTATTCCCAATAACTTTGGCGTCGTTTGACGAATCATCGCGAAATTTTCAAAACTAGTAGGGCGCTCCGGTCTGCTCCTGTGTTGAAAGTTTCGGGGTGATTCATTAAGCAGGGGCCGAGAAAAAAGGGGGGTCCCAAAACGTGTTTTCTCCATGTTAATTCCCATAGGAAATTTTAGCCACGGCTACAGCCCGAACTGCTGAACGTAATTACACCAAATTTTGCAAAAAGGTAGCGCTTGGTTCAGAAAGCGACCTTTTTTTTAAATGGTGTTAATCCGTTCAGTAGTTGTGGAGAAATTAAAAAAATAAGAGTGAAAAAAATCAATTTCCCATAGGAAATTTTATGCAAGGCTACAGCAAAAACTGCTGAACGGAATTACACCAAATTTACAAAAAGGTAGTGCTTGGTTCAGAAAGCACCCTTTTTAAAAATGGTGTAAATCCGTTCAGTAGTTGATGAGAAAATCCAAAATAAAAGTTTCGATATCTATGGCCGCGGTGGATCCGCGCACCCTCCCGATCACGAGCTGCATGCTAATTGGCTGTCAACACTCCAAACCAGGAAGTGTTGGCAGCCATCTTGTTCCTCGGTAGAACCGAGGAACAAGAAAGCAGTAAAACAACTGCGTAAAACACAAAAAGGGGGCAGGGTAGAAACACCCTGACCCACTAGGCCTGCTCAGGGGGTCCTATAAGGGGTGCCTACCCCGGGACTCTGCTGTTTGCAATCACAGGACGGGAGCCTCGCGGCTCCCGTCCTGTGATTGCAAACTTGCTTGCTTCATTGAGGCGAGAGCAGGAAACCTGCTCTCGCTTCAATGAAGCAAAGCAGAATTGCTTTTCCATAAGGGGAGCTGCATGTCAGCAGCTCCCCTTATGGAAAAGCAATGCCGGCTCCCGTAGGACATGGGGAGCCGGTGGGACCGTGGGGCTATTAGTGGCCTGGGAGGGGGGCCACGCAGCCCCCCTCCCATAAAGATTTTTTTTTTAAACGTTAAGGCCGGCCCCGGGGGATGGGGTCCCCGGGGCCTTAAATGGCCTGAGGAGGGGGGCCACGCAGCCCCCCTCCAAAAATTTAAATAGAAAAGAAAAGAGGGCATGCCCCGGGGGATGGGGTCCCCGGGGCCAATAGAGGCCCAGGGAAGGGGGGCCCGCCGGCCCCCTTCCCGTTTTTTTATCTAAAAAAAAAAAAAAAATAGGCCCCAGGGGATGGGGTCCCCGGGGCCAAAAGTGGCCGAGGGAAGGGGGCCATGCAGCCCCCCTCCCATACAAAACAAAAACAAAAACAAAAAAAGACCGGCATCGTGCCGGAGGCCCCGCCCCCTCCCTGCAGCAGTCTGAAAACGCGTCCCCTGGCACGTTTTAAGAAGGGGAAGTAATTCCCCTTGAATACTGGGGGTCCCTGGGGGCCAACTAGCCACCAGGAATCTCCAGTATGCGCCAGGGGGCTGCGTTGCAGAGAGGTGTACAGAGCCCACGCCCCTTTTTACACCTCTCTGCAACACAGCTCTGTGGCACTTTTTGGAGGTACATGGTGGGCGAGTTGGACTCCAGGGACCCTCAGGATTCAAGGGGGCTTAACCCCCCAACTTAAAACGCACCACGGGGTGCGTTTGCACAGTGGTGAAGGGAGGGGCGGGGCTTCAGGTGACATGTGTGCAAACAGGCCCCGTGGCGCGTTTTAAGATGGGGAATTAAATCCCCTTCAATCCTGAGGGTCCCTGAGGGCCAACTAGCCCACCAGGTACCTCCAGTAAGCGCCACGGAGCTGCGTTGCAGAGTGTTGTAAAAGGGGCGTGGCCTCTGAACACCTCTCTGCAACGCAGCTCTCTGGCGCATACTGGAGGTATCTGGTGGGCTAGTTGGCCCCTAGGGACCCTCGGGATTGAGGAGGAATTAATTCTCCAACTTAAAACGCGCCACAGGGCGTGTTTGCAGACATGTCACCTCAGGCCCCACCCCTTCCTTCACCATTGTGCAAATATTCCTCTAAAATCAGCCGAACTACGAATTCCGATTTACTCACCTGTTATCAGGAGAGACCTCAGTGCTGCATCTTTGAGCCCAGTACTAATCCTGAAAAGTAATTTTAACCGTACTTACCAGTAACTTGAATTTCCTTCCATAGGCTAACATTGACTGGTTTCACTTGGAAATTCTTCTAAGTATGGAGTTTTGGAACTTTATAATATTCCTCTAAAATCAGCCGAACTACGAATTCCGATTTACTCACCTGTTATCAGGAGAGACCTCAGTGCTGCATCTTTGAGCCCAGTACTGATCCTGAAAAGTAATTTTAACCGTACTTACCAGTAACTTGAATTTCCTTCCATAGGATATCATTGACTGCTTTTTGCTGAAAAAGTTTCTAAGTGTCGATTTTTTAAACATACAAATGTTCCTCTAAAATCAGCAGAACTACGAATTCCGATTTACTCACCTGTTATCAGGAGAGACCTCAGTGCTGCATCTTTGAGCCCAGTACTGATCCTGAAAAGTAATTCTAACCGTACTTACCAGTAACTTGAATTTCCTTCCATAGGCTAACATTGACTGGTTTCACTTGGAAATTCTTCCAAGTGTGGAGTTTTGGAACTTTATAATATTCCTCTAAAATCAGCTGAGCTACGAATTCCGATTTACTCACCTGTTAACAGGAGAGAACCCAGTGCTGCATCTTTTAGCTCAGCACTGACCCTGAAAAGTAATTCTAACCGTACTTACCAGTAACTTGTATTTCCTTCCATAGGAATCCATTGTCTGGTTTTCAGCAGAAAAGTTTCAAAGTGTCGTTTTTCACAAACTACAAATATTCCTTAAAAATCGCCTGTATGACTTAAACGCATTCTTTCAACTGTTTACAGGAGATGCACCAGTGCTGGATCCAGGATCCACCACTGAGTAAGAAAAGTAACGATAACACTACTTACCTGCTAAGTGAATTTCCTCCCATAGGATAACATTGGTGATTCTATGTGAAAAAGTTTCAAAGTGTCAACTTTTAAAATACAATAATATTCCTTAAAAATCACTACTGTAACCAAAACGCTTTTACTCAACTGTTTACAGGAGATGTCCCAGGACTGAATCTAGGATCCAGTCATGTGGTTAGAAAAGTAATCCATAAAGTAACTAATTGCATTTAACTAGAAATTCAGCAATGAGCTCAATGTTGCATTGTGTTTGAAATTGTGTTGCCCATTGCAACAACTGTAACTACTGTACTTAAAAGTCTATTGCCTATTTGCAAAGTATTTAAACTAAAGTAATTCATTCTGAGAAAGTATATTTTGTAATGTAATGTATAATGTAATTACAATGTAATTTAAAAAATAAAATATCTAAAAATAAATAGTTAAAAAAAATGTAGTAAATCTGTATAAAAAAAATAAATATAACAATTAATACATTAAAAATTGTCATTTACAAAACCTTTGAAATTCACTGGAAAAAACCATAGGTTTCAGACATGTTATAGTTAGGAATTAGCATTTAAAAACCTTTGAAATTCACTGAAAAAACCATAGGTTTCAGGCACGTTATAGTTAGAAATTAGCATTTAAAAAACCTTACAAATTCACTGAAAAAACCATAGGTTTTAGGGACAGTTATAGTTTGTTGACATTGCACTCGTACAAAACCCGTGAAATTCCCCCGTTATAGTTAGTTCAGCTAACTATAACTCGTGCCCCCGCAATGCACTGCTGATGACGTCACATATTACATCACTCATGACATGGTCAGTGACATTCCTTCCTCCTAATTAATCAAATAAACGACTCACTGAAGAACAGGGGCCAGCTTCGATCGGTAAGCAGCCGTTACAACAACTTTTTTACTTCGCGATACCATTACAACGCATGCATTACCATGCATGCGTTGTACATCGCGAAGTCATTACTACGTATTTTTTTAGAATGCATGGTCATTTACCACGCATGCCTTTACAACGAATGTTGTTGTAAAGGTATGTATGGTAAATGACCATGCTTTCTAAAAAACATGTAGATGATCCACGTCGTTGTAAGGAAACAGAGGCTGTGTCCATTTCCTCACAACGACGTGCACCGCCCCTCAGAGACGATGTGAAGCAGGAACCACAAGGAGAGAGGAACCACAAGAAGTGAGAGGTAAGGGGGATTGGGCATGGTGTGGGGGTTTATTTTCTAGGGTTTAGGGTAGTGCAGTGGTGTTTGGGTGGTGTAGGGGGTCATGCTGGGGGTAGTGTTTTAGGGGTTAGGGCAGTGCAGTGGTTTTTGGGTAGAGTAGGGGGTCGTGCTGGGGGTAATGTTTTAGGGTTTAGGGTAGTGCAGTAGTGTAGGGGGTCGTGCTGGGGGTAGTGTTTTAGGGTTTAGGGTAGTGCAGTGGTGTATGGGTAGTGTAGGGGGTCGTGCTGGGGTAGTGTTTTAGGGTTTAGGGTAGTGCAGTGGTGTTTGAGTAGTGTAGGGGGTCATGCTGGTGGTAGTGTTTTAGGGTTTAGGGTAGTGCAGTGGTGTTTGTGTAGTGTAGGGGGTCATGCTGGGGTAGTGTTTTATGGTTTAGGGTAGTGCAGTGGTGTTTGGGTAGTGTAGGGGGTTGTGCTGGGGGTAGATTTAGAGTTTAGGGTAGTGCAGTGGTGTTTGGGTAATGTAGGGAGTCCTGCTGGGGGTAGTGTTTTAGGGTTTAGGGTAGTGCAGTGGTGTTTGTGTAGTGTAGGGGGTTGTGCTGGGGTAGTGTTTTAGGGTTTATGTTAGTGCAGTGGTGTTTGGGTAGTGTATGGGGTAGTGCTGGGGTAGTGTTTTAGGGTTTAGGGTATGGCAGTGGTGTTTGGGTAGTGTAGGGGGTCGTGCTGGGGGTAGATTTAGGGTAGTGCAGTGGTGTTTGTGTTGTGAGGGGGTCATGCTGGGGGTAGTGTTTTAGGGTTTAGAGTAGTGCAGTAGTGTTTGTATAGTGTAGGGGGGTTTAGGGTAGTGCAGTGGTGTTTGTGTAGTGTAGGGGGTCATGCTGGGGGTAGTGTTTTAAGGTTTAGGGTAGTGCAGTGGTGTTTGTGTACTGTAGGGGGTAGTGTTTTAGGGTTTAGGGTAGTGCAGTGGTGTTTGTGTAATGTATGGGGTCATGCTGTGGGTAGTGATTTAGGGTTTAGGGTAGTGCAGTCGTGTTTGTGTAGTGTAGGGGGTCGTGTTTTAGGGTATAGGGTAGTGCAGTGGTGTTTGGGTAGTGTAGGGGGTCATGCTGGGGTTAGTGTTTTAGGGTTTAGGGTAGTGCAGTGGTGTTTGGGTAGTGTAGGGGGTCGTGCTGGGGATAGTGTTTTAGGGTTTAGGGTAGTGCAGTGATGTTTGTGTACTGTAGGGGGTAGTGTTTTAGGGTTTAGGGTAGTGCAGTGGTGTTTGTGTAGTGTAGGGGGTCATGCTGTGGGTAGTGTTTTAGGGTTTAGGGTAGTGCAGTGGTGTTTGGGTAGTGTAGGGGGTCATGCTGGGGTAGTGTTTTAGGGGTTAGGGTAGTGCAGTGGTCTTTGTGTAGTGTGGGAGGTCATGCTGGGGGTAGATTTAGGGTTTAGTGTAGTGCAGTGGTGTTTGGGTAGTGTAGGGAGTCATGCTGGGGTGTAGTGTTTTAGGGTTTAGGGTAGTCCAGTGGTGTTTGTGTAGTGTAGGGAGTCGTGCTGGGGGTAGTGTTTTAGGGTTTAGGGTAGTGCAGTGGTGTTTGGGTAGTGTAGGGGGTCGTGCTGGGGGTAGTGTTTTAGGGTTTAGGGTAGTGCAGTGGTGTTTGGGTAGTGTAGGGGGTCGTGCTGGTGGTAGTGTTTTAGGGTTTAGGGTAGTGCAGTGGTGTTTGTGTAGTATAGTGGGTCATGCTGGGGGTAGTGTTTTAGGGTTTAGGGTAGTGCAGTGGTGTTTGTGTAGTGTAGGGGGTCGTGCTGGTGGTAGTGTTTTAGGGTTTAGGGTAGTGCAGTGGTGTTTGTGTCGTGTAGGGTGTAGTGTTTTAGGGTTTAGGGTAGTGCAGTGGTGTTGGTGTACTGTAGGGGGTCGTGCTGAGTTCTAGTGTTTTAGGGTTTAGGGTAGTGCAGTGGTGTTTGTTTAGTGTAGGGGGTTGTGTTTTAGGGTTTAGGGTCGTGCAGTGGTGTTTGGGTAGTGTAGGGGTTCGTGCTGGGGGTAGTGTTTTTGGGTTTAGGGTAGTGCAGTGGTGTTTGGGTGGTGTAGGGGGTTGTGCTGGGGTAGTTTTTTAGGGTTTAGGGTAGTGCAGTGGTGTTTGAGTTGTGTAGGGGGTCATGCTGGTGGTAGTGTTTTAGGGTTTAGGGTAGTGCAGTGGTGTTTGTGTAGTGTAGGGGGTCATGCTGTGGGTAGTGTTTTATGGTTTAGGGTAGTGCAGTGGTGTTTGGGTAGTGTAGGGGGTCATGCTGGGCTTAGATTTAGGGTTTAGGGTAGTGCAGTGGTCATTGGGTAGTGTAGGGAGTCGTGCTGGGGGTAGTGTTTTAGGGTTTAGGATAGTACAGTGGTGTTTGTGTAGTGTAGGGTGTTGTGCTGGGGGTAGTGTTTTAGGGTTTATGTTAGTGCAGTGGTGTTTGGGTAGTGTAGGGGGTCATGCTGGGGGTAGTGTTTTAGGGTTTAGGGTAGTGCAGTGGTGTTTGTGTAGTGTAGGGTGTAGTGCTGGGGGTGGTGTTTTAGGGTTTAGGGTAGTGCAGTGGTGTTTGGGTAGTGTAGGGGTTCATGTTGGGGGTAGTGTTTTAGGGTTTAGGGTATGGCAGTGGTGTTTGGGTAGTGTAGGGGGTCGTGCTGGGGGTAGATTTAGGGTTTAGGGTAGTGCAGTGGTGTTTGTGCTGTGAGGGGATTGTGCTAGGGGTAGTGTTTTAGGGTTTAGAGTAGTGCAGTGGTGTTTGTATAGTGTTGGGGGGTTTAGGGTAGTGCAGTGGTGTTTGTGTAGTGTAGGGGGTCATGCTGGGGGTAGTGTTTTAGGGTTTAGGGTAGTGCAGTGGTGTTTGTGTAGTATAGGGGGTAGTGTTTTAGGGTTTAGGGTAGTGCAGTGGTGTTTGTGTAGTGTAGGGGGTCATGCTGCGGGTAGTGTTTTAGGGTTTAGGGTAGTGCAGTCATGTTTGTGTAGTGTAGGGGGTCGTGTTTTAGGGTATATGATAGTGCAGTGGTGTTTGGGTAGTGTAGGGGGTCATGCTGGGGTTAGTGTTTTAGGGTTTAGGGTAGTGCAGTGGTGTTTGGGTAGTGTAGGGGGTCGTGCTGGGGGTAGTGTTTTAGGGTTTAGGGTAGTGCAGTGGTGTTTGTGTAGTGTGGGAGGTCATGCTGGGGGTAGATTTAGGGTTTAGTGTAGTGCAGTGGTGTTTGGGTAGTGTAGGGAGTCGTGCTGGGGGTAGTGTTTTAGGGTTTAGGATAGTGCAGTGGTGCTTGTGTAGTGTATGGGGTCGTGCTGGGGGTAGTGTTTTAGGGTTTAGGGTAGTGCAGTGGTGTTTTTGTAGTGTAGGGGGTCATGTTTTAAGATGCAACGCTCCAATACCTGACCAGTCTGCACTACATAAAACTGCAAAAAAACTAAAAATAAAAAGTGTTTTGCACACTTTTGTCATTGGGCTATATGTGGGCTACATCTGGGTGATATTTGTGCTACATTTGGGCTCTTTTTTCTCTGGTGGCCATCTTGGAAGACTTCTTTGTTATGAAGTTTCCTAATTTCCTCATTTACTGCAGTCTCCTCAGTAGGAAATGCTTTCAGTTTTTTACTTTGATTCCATCAAGAAGGCATTCAGATGTGTCATACATTTGCCATAAATTCAGAATGTTAGCACTCTAGTTGTTCATTAGATCACTGTATTAAAGCTACTGCTCACCAGGAGTTAACTGGAAGTCTACTGCTGGTATTGAAAGTGATTGTTTCAGTCTGCATGTCAGAATTTTCTAATGAAATAGAAGAGGATTTGAGATCTCACTTAAAACATGCCCTACATTTTCTTTCTGCAGCACTAACTATAATTTCTATGGCAAAATGAACCCCCTCATTTTGTTCCTTTTTAAATTAAATGTTTTAAGTGTTACCAGTTTATTCCAATCAAGATGGCTTCAGGTGTGCCATAATTTTGTCATAAGTAAGACTGTTAGCTCTCTAGTTGTTCTTTAGAACACTCTGGGAAGCTGCAGTAGAACACAAAGTCATCAACTGACAGGCTGCTCCTGTTGAAATATAACAGGAAGATATTTGAGATCTCACTTAAAACATGTCCTAATTTTTCTTTCTACAGCACTAACCATAATTTCTATGACAAAATGAACCCCCTCATTTTGTTCCTTTTTAAATTAAATGGTTTAAGTGTTACCAGTTTATTCCAATCAAGATGGCTTCAGGTGTGCCATAATTTTGTCATAAGTAAGACTGTTAGCGCTCTAGTTGTTCTTTAGAACACTCTGGGAAGCTGCAGTAGAACACAAAGGAATCAACTGACAGTCTCTGCCCTTGTTGGATGTACATGTTTTACTGAGAATGTCAGACTTCATTCTCACATGACTGAGAAAGATAATGTGAATTTACAGAAAATATGCTCTCATTTTAGCTTCTGGAGCACCTTCCAAAACTCTATGGGACAAGCATGTGAAAATAGTTTTCTCTCAAACATGATTCATGATATCCCAGCAGAAGGTTTTTCACAGGGTAAAATCACCTTAGAACACACCACAATTCCTGAAATTAGTATGGTACCATCAACAAATGAATTCTAATGTAACTAAAGTCTGTTATCACCCTTTATAGTTCTCCTTTTGGTAACCCTCAAAATCTTTGATTCACTACAATGCATTTCAATGGGATACTATCATGTATATTGGTCCCAAGATGGCTGCCAGCAATTCTAGGATGAAGTGCTGACAGCCAATCAGATCTCACGATGACATGTGTGGTTAGGCTCCGCCCAGATAGATATGTGATTTTACTTTTGATTTTCTCAGGAACTACTGAACGGATTCACACCATTTAACCAAAAGGCACGACTCTGAACCAAGGGCTACCTTTTTGCCAAATTTGGTGTAATTCCATTCAGCAGTTCGGGCTGTAGCTGCGATGAAAGGTTCCTATGGAAAATTGCATGGGGAAAACACGTTTTGGGACCCCCCTTTTTTCTTGGCCCCCACTTGACAAATCACCCCGAGACTTTCAGGATAGGAGCGGACCGGAGCGCCCCACGAGTTTTGAAAATTTCGCGAAGATTCATCAACCGGCGCAAAGGTTATTTCAAATAGAATGTTGCGGATTTCCTATGGAAAATAGGTCCTAACTATAACTATCTACTGGCGACCGCCAGTAGATAATATATATATATAATAAATAATAAAATAATAATAACAAACTTATAAAGCGCATGGTTACACTAACCAGTGTGTCCCCGCGCTGCGGCACAGTTCAGATCGCTGGCAGAGGGAGACACGCGGTTAAACCAGAGAACTCAGAGGAGGAAAAAGCCACGTTTTGAGTTTTTTTCGAAAAAGTGTCTCCACAGACTCCAGCCGGAGCCCCGGGGGGAGTTTATTCCAGTATTTGGCAGCCAGAAAACAGAAAGAGCGGCCACCCATCCTCGCTCTCCTGATGTTAGGAATACAGACCTGCCCTGTCCCGCTAGATCTCAAGTGACGGGTCGGAGAGTATGGGGTGAGGAAGTCGTGCAGGTAGGTGGGGCCCTTTCTCTGTAAAATGCGATGGCTCACACACATAGCCTTGAACAGGATACGTTCCCTTACCGGGAGCCAGTGAAGGGAAGCCAGGGCCTTGTTGGAAGAGGCTCTCCTGGGTAACATTAAAACCAGACGAGCCGCAGCATTCTGAATACGCTGGAGTCTTTGCACACACTTGGAGCTAGCTCCCAAATACAGGACATTCCCGTAATCCAAGCGTGACGTCACCAGGGCATGGACCATAGTTTTCCTTGCTGCAACTGGCAGTACATCTAAGGTCTTCCAAAGACCTCTCATAACCCCAACACATTTCCCCGCCACACGCCTTATGTGATTATCGAAAGAAAGCTTAGAGTCCAGCCATACCCCAAGATTCTTCACCTGATCACATGGGGGCGGGGTAGGTCCCAGTGTCTGAGGCCACCACGCTGACGACCAAATAGTGGGGGCTCTGCCTATCACAAGAACTTCAGTTTTGTTACCATTAAGCTTAAGGCAGTTGTCCGCCATCCAAGACGTCAGTTCTTGAAGGCATGTCGAGAAATTGATGGCTGCCTTCTCATGTTCCTGTGTTAGGGACACCACCAATTGAGTGTCGTCAGCGTAGGACACAACACTAACCCCAAATGTTTCAATAATCTCTGCCAGAGGGGCAATGTAGAGATTAAAGAGGGTAGGGCTCAAGATAGAGCCCTGAGGGACCCCTTGGTTCAGCTTAATACTTTTAGAGTAGTAAGGTTCCTGCGACACCTGAAAACTACGCTCGTGTAGGAAGGACTCAAGCCATTCCATGGCCCGGTCCACCAAACCTCCTTTCCTCAGACGTTGAAGTAAGGTTGGATGAGCCACCGTATCAAATGCGGCGCTGAGGTCAAGTAGGACTAACGCCACCATTTGTCCCGCATCCACATATTTGCGGATAATTTCGGTGGAGAGAAGCAGCGCCGATTCGGTGGAATAAGATGTCCGGAACCCCGATTGTGAGGGGTGAAGCAGGCTATGTTTGCTAATGTGAGCTGTCAGTTGGGTATTAACTACCTTCTCTGCAATTTTAGCAAAATAAGGTAGCAGGGAAATCGGACGTAGGTTCTCCAATTGGCTCATACTAACATCTATCTTCTTTTTTAATGGAAGGACGATCGCCTCTTTCCATCTTGTTGGGACCATTCCTGGGGTAAAGGAGAGCTCGAGAAGGTGCCTAATATAAGGCTCCAGAGTTTCAAGACTCCCCTTTAGCACCTTAGGGGGCGCAGGGTCTCTGGGAGAGCCAGACTTAATGCTAAGGGCTACGCCAGTGAGAGAGTCACAAGGGGGGACCACAAATTTATGAAGACATTCTGCCTCCCCTAAGTCAGTCATCCCCTCATCCTCCTGGCACCCATTACGTGCTGCAACAGGGAAGGTCGAGTAAATCTTCTCTACTTTCTCCGCAAAGAAGTCGGCCACCCTATTGCAAGAGTCCATAGAGTTGTTAGTCAGAGCCGAGGTTCTAGCGAGAGACGAGATCTCCTTGAAAATAGTATAAAGTTCCTTAGAGGAGTTCTCTGCTATTTCAATCCTCTCACTGTAGTAAGCAGCCCGAGTCTTCCTTATAAGAGAATGATAAATCTTCAGGCTGGCTTTATATTCCCCTTTCCTAAGAACTGAGAAATCTCTCCTCCATACTCTCTCTAGGCGTTTACATCGTCTCCCAGGTACTCTTGAGGACCATGGAGCGTTATTGTCTAATGCCTCAATAATACGTTTGTCCAGGGCTTCACAGGCCAAATCAATGTTTATGCCTCCAGGTGGCCCACCCTGTTGGAGGGCCAGATTAAACTTCTCTTGAGAAAACCTAGCCCACTTCCTCTGCTTTTTCCTACTGCCCAGTTTCTCCTGAGAAATATATATATATTCACTGAAAAAACCACAGGTTTCAGTCACGTTATAGTTAGTTGGACATTTCACTCGTACAAAACCAGAGAAATTCGGCTGTTATAGTTAGTTCAGCTAACTATAACTCGCGCCCCTGCAATGCACTGCTGATGACGTCACATATTACATTATTCATGACATGGTCAGTGACATCACTGAAGACATCACTGATGACATCTCAAATGACATCACTGATGACATCATCCAGTGACTGTGTGTTTGTTTAAAGTTTAAATATGTTTTATATATATGCCAAGGTGTATTGAAGAATGAGTGGGTGTATAAGTGTCTGGATGGAGGATTTAGTAGGTGCATGGCTGTCTGTATAAGTGACTGATTAAATGTGTCTTAGTGAATGCATGGGTTAGTGACTAAACTGCACTTGTTTCTGTTGTGGAGACCGCCTTCATTGAAGCAGATTGCTTTTCCATAAGGGGAGGTGCATGTCAGCAGCTCCCCTTATGGAAAAGCGATGCCGGCATCCCCTCCAAGTGTGGAGTTTTGGAACTTTATAATATTCCTCTAAAATCAGCCGAACTACGAATTCCGATTTACTCACCTGTTATCAGGAGAGAACCCAGTGCTGCATCTTTTAGCCCAGCACTGACCCTGAAAAAGTAATTCTAACCGTATTTACCCAGAGGAGATGGGAAAGCTGTTGAGTGACTCCTAAGGCTCGGACCATTGGAAAAAAATGTTGAACACGCCTGCCCCGGCGTGAGGAGAGCACCATTGCTAATAAAGACAAGGCTGAAGGTTGGGACTATGCCCAGCCCGAACAGCACAGCAGACCCAGTACCTACCAAGGAATGCCTCCACATCACGATCCTACCAAGGAATAATATGCTTTCAACTCTGGCGCCTGGAGCCCACTGATGGTGATAAGTAATTCTCTAAAGACTACATGTCCCAGCGTGCATCTACTTCCACAGCGCGCTTAGCGCGGCACACCAGGGTGCAATCAATTAACTATGCATGCCCATAAGAGACTTCCGTGCGCCGGAGAGAACAGCAGCCAGCCCCTGATGAGAGGCAAATCGGCCTCGAAACGCGTAGGGCTACCAAAACGATTCTCGTAATGTAGAGGAGATGGGAAAGCTGTCGAGTGACTCCTAAGGCTTGGACCATTGGAAAAAAAAAATATAATATATATATATATATATATATATATATATATATATATATATATATATATATATATATATATATATATATATTTGGAGTAATTCCGTTCAGTAGTTTCGGCTGTAGCCTTGCACAAAGTTTCCTATGGGAAATTGATTTTTTGACTCTTATTTTTTGAATTTCTCAAAAACTACTGAACGGATTTACACCATTTAAAAAAAGGTTGCTTTCTGAACCAAGCTCTACCTTTTTGCCAAATTTGGGGTAATTCCGTTCAGCAGTTCGGGCTGTAGCTCGTCGCAAAATTTCCTATGGAAATTAACATGGAGAAAACGAGTTTTGGGACCCCCCTTTTTTCTCAGCCCCCGCTTGACGAATCACCCCCAAACTTTCAGGATAGGAGCTGACCTGGATAGACTTTTTTGTTTGAGAATTTCAGGAACATTCGTTAAACGACGCCAAAGTTATTAGCAGATAAAAAAATGCTTTTCCTATGGAAACTAGGTTCTAACTATAACTACCTACTGGCGACCGCAAGTAGGTAATATATACTTTGTTTTTTTCAGTGTTTTTAAAAAAAAAAATATATATATATATATATATATATATATATGCGCCAATCTCCTCCACTCCTCACTGGCTTGTTTTCCTCGCCGAGATAGAAGCACGGACACCGATTTATGTGCAAAATAGTGCTTTATTGTTTCCCTTCAGCAGTTGCCGGCCACAACGCGTTTCAGCCCCGGAGGGCCTTGATCACATGACGCGCCCACAGTAATGCTACCATCTTTTTATGTCTTTTTTCCATTGCTTTGTTAAAGTGACAAGTGCATATATTACTATCAGTCATAGATAACGAGAACAGACTCATTTACACACATGGGAATCATTAGTTAGTTTTTACTATTCAAATATCTTCATATTGCGTTGTTATTAACGGCAAATGGAATCACTTAATTTGTTTTCCACATTACACTCTATAATGATTGAGTCATAATTAAAATCAAAGTATAAATACTTTTACTAAAATTTAAATAACACAATATAACATTATAAAAGCCCTAAAATATCTAAAACAACAATATGGTTGGATTCATAGAATATTTATTTCTCGTTTTAATCCTCCCTTTTCCCTGAATCTAATTGTGTTCATACCATATGTAATGTGCAAATTCGCTATTCTGTTCTGTAAATATTTACTATGTAAACCTATTGACTGATCAAAAGTGCAAAGTGCTTAAATATTAAAATTGTATATCCCTTTACCTAAAATTGTGAAATGAAAATTATTGTGTTAAAATTAGTGACTAATGATACCTTAAAACTATGCTAAAATGTTTTGTTTCGGAAGGGGTTTACAGCATAATTCCTGTCTGATGAAAGTTTACCCTTATTGATTCCGGTTTCAATACCTACTGGCAACTAATGGTTCACTTCTCAATTTAAAGTGCTTAGAGACAGGTGTATAAATCCTCCGTTGCGTTTAGACCCCCCGGCTGCTTGGAATCGAGGTCTAAGATATATCTTGTTTCAAGCTTGCGCAACTGTTTTTCCCTGTCCCCACCTCTTTTGGTGGGTGGTATGGAGTCTATTAAAAAGTATTTTAATTTAGATGGGTCAGATTTGTGATGTTCTTCAAAATGTCGTGCGACTGGGTATGTGGCATCTCTATTCTTGATGGCTCTAATGTGCTGGAGTATCCGTTTATGGCCCTGGAGTCTAGTACTCCCTACATATCTTAGGCCACATGGACACTCCAGCACATAGATCACATAATCAGTCTTGCACGTGAGTGATTTTGTGATTGTTTTCTCTTTGTTATTAAAAGGGCTACTGTATGTTTTCTTGTTTATCCCATGTTGGCATGCCTTACATGTTTTACAACGGAAGAATCCCTTTCGTTGTGCGAGCCATGTGGTGCCTGTCTGTGTTTCCACATTATTCTTAACCAGACTGTCACGCATGGCCCATGCCCTACTGTATGTAATAGATAGGTTTTTAGGTAATAGATGTCCAATTGTTGGATCATCTAATACTATGGGCCAATTTCTTTTAAGTATTTTCCTTATGGCTTTCTCTTGGCCACTGTACTGTATGATCATTCTAAAATCACTTGGCTCATCTTCTCCCTTTGTTGTGCCAACTACTGTGGTTTGCCCCACTTTTGTCGATTTGGTCAGTAAATTAATTCTGTTTGTTGTGTTACTTTTCTCAATCGCTCTATTAATACCTTTATCAGAGTAGCCCCTTCGGAGAAAACGCTCTTTGCTTGCCTTTTGCGCTATTTTGAGTTCTCCCTCATTACTGCATATTCTTTTTAGTCGCAGCATCTCACCATATGGTATACTTTGTATGAGATGGTGAGGATGAGAACTGGATGCATGAAGCATCGAATTTCCAGCTGTTTCCTTTGTATAGGCCTTGGTCTCCAACATACAGTCTTTTACGTAGACCTGCACATCCAAAAAACTCACCCCTTTGGTACTAATGTTTGCTGTGAAATTTAAATTGATCTCATTAATATTGATCTTATTTACAAAATCCACTGCACTAGATCGAGACCCTTGCTATACAATAAAGAGATCATCAATAAAGCGAAGCCATAGTTTTACATTTTCATTGTATTCCTTAGTACATTGTTTTTTGAGTACCAGCTCCTCCCACCAGCCCATGTGTAAACACGCGTAACTGGGGGAGAAGCTGACCCCCATCGCTACTCCTCGCAGTTGCTGATAAAACAGGTTTTGGAACAAAAAGACATTGTTGTAAAGACAAAATTCTACCATATTCATTAACATTCTGCTGTGTGCACTTGCATGGTTCGGTCTGGTATTTAGATAATGATGTAATGACCTTAAGCCATCTTGATGATTTATGCTAGTATACAATGCACTTACATCTAGTGTAATTAACAGGTAATCCTCTCGCCATACAAATCCCTGTATCTTATTTAAAAAGTCACTAGTGTCTCTGATGTACGATGGTACCTGCTTGACAAATTCTTGTAGATAAAAATCCACATATTGGGACGATGCCTCCAATAGGCTGTTTCGTGCTGATATTATAGGTCGCCCCAGTGGTTTAGTTGGATTTTTATGGATTTTTGGTATAAAATAAATTATCGGTACAGTTGGGTTTTCATTTTTCAGGAATTTGTACTCTTCCATCGATAGTAGCCCCGCACTCTTCCACGCCAGGAGCTTGCTATAGTACTCATTGTATATAATTTTAACTACTAGAATGTCAATTTTTTTGTAGCATGTTTTATCTAGAAGCTGACTCATCGCTTCCTCCACATAGGATTTCTTGTCCCAAATAACCAAATTGCCACCCTTGTCTGAGTTGCGTATTATGATGTCTGGATTATTACTGAGTTTTGATATCAACTGATTGTATTTGAGTTGTTGAGAATTATTTCTTTGTTTCCATCCTTGTTTGTTCTTCTCAGTGCTGTACATTTTGTAATTCAACTGTTTGATTCCTTTGGTTACATTCTCATGGAATATATCAATCGCATCTCTCGGAGTAATTGGGTTGAAAGTTGATCTGGGTTTGAATGGTGATCGCTCGAGTTGCTCTATCTCTGCCTTCGTTCCTGCTATTGTGTTTAATTCAATTGGTATGCTGTCGCTTGTCTCACCCTCATTGGCTAGATCCTGCAAGTCTTGCAATGTTAACAAATCTGATGGCGTTAGATTGAGGGTAGGTGATTCTGTGGTGCGTGACAAATCTTCTGGTGATGACTCAATTGGTTTCTTCTGTAGCAAATGGAATTTTTTGAGTTTTAGTTTGCGGACACTTTTAAAAATGTCCATCCGAGTTGTGGCATAGTTAAATGTACTTTCTGGGCAATACGATAAACCTAATTTTAACAGTTGTTCCTCCGCTTTATCCAGATTGATATCTGCAAGGTTAATGATTGTATTGTCATTGGAATTGGCCTTCGCTAATTCCTCTTCCATCTGCGGTTGTTTGGTTTCTTGCTCGTATTGCTTGTGCTTTCGTTGCACATTACGCCTTTCTCTCCGCCTCCTGGATTTGCTTTTTGTTTGATTACTTGAGTCCTGGGGCGTAAGGTTTGCCTTCGCTCCTCCACTAAAAAATCCAGTTCCTCCACTAATGATATCACTGAAAAAAGCCAAAGTTTACAGGGATGTTATAGTTAGGCTCAGATTTCACTCTTACAAAACCAGTGTAATTCAGGAGTTATAGTTACCTGAGCTAATTATAACTTACGCCTCCACAATGCACTGCTTATGACCTCACATATTACATCACTCATGACATGGTCAGTGACATCACTGGTGACATCATGCAGTGATTATGAGTGTTTTCTAAACGTTTTTGAGTGTTAAACAAATATATAATAAGCTACTACAAAAGTTAAATTAGTATACTTTGTGGACTAATAATGAGAGGTACTATTTCTAACATATATTATGTGAGTGGCTGTGTGACTGTATAGGTGAGTGAGAGTGTGTGAGTTGCAGTATGGATGAGTAAATTGATGTATGAGTAGCTGTATTGCTGAGTGAGTTGCTGTGTGAGTGGCTGTATGGGTGGGTGAGTGGTTGTGTGAGTGGTTGTATGGTTCTATCAATGGGTATGTGAGTGGTTGTGTGGGTGTGTGAGTGGGTGTGTGAGTGAGTGTCTGTATGAGTCTGTGAATGGGTGTTGGAGTGGCTGTATGTATCTGTGAGTGGGTGTGTGAGTAGCTGCATGGGTGTGTGAGTGGGTGTATGAGTGGTTGTATGGGTGAATAAGTTGGTATGTGAGTAGCTCCATGGTTGAGTGAGTGGCTGTGTGAGTATCTGTATTGGTGAGTGAGTGGGTGTGTGAGTGGCTATATGGTTGAGTGAGTAGCTGTATAGTTGAATGGGTATGTGAGTGGTTGTATAGATCAGTGAATGGATATATGAATGGTTGTGTGGGTCCATAAGTGGGTGTGTGAGTGCCTGTGTGGGTCTGTGAGTTGGTGTGTGAGTGAGTGTGTGTGCAGGTCTGTGAATGGGTGTGAAAGAACCAGCATAGAAATTTGTGTGAGTGGCTGCATGGGCGAGTAACTGGGTGTGTGAGTGACTGTATGAGTAAGTGAGTATCTGTGTGACTGTATCCGTGTGTGAGTGGGTGCATGAGTGGCTGTTTGGGTTTGTCAACGGATGTGTGAGTGGCTGTGTGGGTGAGTGAATGGGTATGTGAGGGTCTGTATGGATGTGTGAATGGGTATGTGAATGGTTCTGTGGGTATGTGAGTGGGTGTATGAGAGATTGTATGGGGCTCTGAGTGGGTGTGAGTGCTTCTGTGGATAATGTCATCAATGATTTCATTTGAGATGTCATCAGTGATGTCACTGACCATGTCATGAATGATATAATATGTGAGGTCATAAGCAGTTCATTGTGGACACATACATTCTAGTTAGCTCAGGTAACTATAGCTGCTGAATTTCACTGGTTTTGTATGAGTGAAAACTGAGTCTAACTATAATGTCCCTGTAACCTTTGTTTTTTCAGTGAATCTCTAAGGTTTTTTTATTATATTTCGTAACTATAATGTCCTTGTAACCTTTAGTTTTTTAGTGAATTTTTACTGTTTTTTAATGTTATTCCTAAATATAGCATTCCCGTACTTATAAAGCTTCCCTGAGCGTAGCAAAAAAGAATTGGGACGAAAGAATTTGGCAAGATATGCTAGCTGCTGTTAAAACAAATGATAACCAGATCTTTTGGCGCACAGTAGCCCAATCCAGGTTAGAAAAAGTGAAAACGTATTGCTACCATATTTCTTCTGAAAATGGCTGTCCCATTTCTCTAATCTCTATGAGGCAAAAGATCCAAACAAGTTGTTGCTGATTAGTGATCGAGTGACAGCTACTGAAACATTCTTCATAGATGATACAGAAGTTGCTGATCCAGTTGTCTTTAGCTTTGAAGATACAGCTAGAGCCAACGATTCTTTAAAATCTGCTAAGGCACCAGGCCCAGATAAAATTCCTGGAGCTCTATATAAATCAGAGCCCCAGGTCCGGACAAGTTATTTAAACTTACTGTCAAATGCTATACCAACATGGGGAGAGATACCGGAATCCTGGAGAGAAGCTGAAATTATAACAATATACAAAAAGGGTGAGGCATATGCCCTCTTAAAATACAGACCAATCAGTTTAATTGGCAATGCAAAGAAGATCTTTGCAAAACAAGCTCTATAGAAATTGTCAGATTGGGTGGAGTCCAACAATATCATGTCCCCCCTTCAAAATGGCTTACGGCCAAAGATTAGCACTTCTGATCACATTTTTAGTCTTGCCACATTGTACTGGAAATACGTTTTACTACTTCACCAAAAGCTTTATGTGGCGTTTGTAGACCTCCGAGCCTCTTTTGATCTTATTCCACGTACCAACTTGTGGCATGTTCTGTCAAATATGGGGATTCCCAGGAATCTGATCCAGTTTATGACCCAACTACACAACAATAAGTTTGCCCAGGTTCGTTGCAGTCCAAAGGGTGAACTAACAGAATGCATCCCCATCGAGCGTGGTGTGTGCCAAGGATGCGTTCTTGCGCCAAAGCTATTCACCCGTTACATGAATGATGTAGTGGATATACTGGTGAACTGTAGAATTGACTTCCCACTTTGAGCAACAAAAAGGCTCCCATCCTTCTATTTGCAGATGACTCCCTCCTTTTCTCCAAGACGCCCATGAGGCTCCAGCTCCTAATCAATAAATTCCTAGGTTTTTGTACGTCTAGGGGCTTGGAGCTCAATGTAAATAAGACAAATAGATGGCGCTTGGAAAGGGAGTGGTCAAAAATTCTGTTATTCGTGTTGGCGGTGAAGCCCTAGAGAGGGTGCAGAGTTTTGATTACCCAGGGGTAAAATTAATGAAGAACTTTAATGGTCAGGACAACTTAGTAAAAGCACGCTTCTAATTAAACACAGATTGAACGCTATTATTAGATTGTATAAGCATACGATCTCGCATTCAGTCTCACCGGTCCCTGATGTATACCGTGCTAAGGTACAAGGTGCTGCACTTTATGGTGCTGAGATCTGGAGCTGCACCAACATTCCTTTACTATCTACTGCTTAAAATAAATTTGCAAGGCAGCTAGTCTCTGTTCCAATTAGTTCCCATCTTACTCCACTTTATTTCGATCTAGGACTAAAAAGAATTGCAGATATGGCTGCACTTATATCTCTTGTATATTGGGTCCACCTATGGCTTACACCGGAGATAAGAGACTTTAGAGATTTTCTCACAGATCTATTAAATGTTGCGGGTGCCAAGACAGAACCCTGGGTTAAATTTGTTTCTGACTGGATGAGAAGGCTGGGATTGCCAAGGCTATGGGTTGACCCGAATACTATTTGTAAAGCTGATCTCAAAGTCCTGAAAAAAAAGTTATTTAGTTTATATTCACGTGGGTTATGTAAACAATAAGTTAAATGAATCCCTGACCAACAGGTTTTTAGACTTTAAATTCTTTCCAGTCTTTGAGCAAATTTTAGACCCGGTTTTTCCACCCTTAGCCAAAAGTTTGTATATCCGCTTTCAACTTGGTATCCTTCCATTAGGATCATGTACTAATAAATGGAATAAGGATGCAGTTTCTAATATTTGCCCAGCCTGTGGCTTGGATAGTGAAAATGAGACATACATAATGTTCTTCTGCCCAGAGTAATATGGGTCCCACCGCAAATGGATCTGCCCAATATGTCAGGACCTGGGTTTAACCAGATATCTTGTGGCACCCAGAATTTTAAAAAGTGATACCTCTCCCATAATTGTTTTTGCTATTAGTACATTTCTACAGGGGGTCTGGTATAAGTGAAGTAAAATTATAGCAGCAGGAGTTTAGCAAGCAAGATATTTTCTGATCACCATCTAATTTAAATTAATACACAATTTTTAATCTTTTTAAACTTTTATGAGATTTGCGAAGAAATTGGTGTTTTTTTTCTGCTTTTTGCACATAGCCTACGGCCATTTTTGCACTGATTGTATGTAGGAATGGATTTGTACTACTAATGATTTTATTTCATGGGCTAGTTGATGTAGTAAAATTGATTTGGATATTTGCCATTTTTAACTTGTATTTTAAAATGTTGTCACATTGCTATTGTACTGTGTATATATACTTTGATGGTGCATGGAAACCGAAAAAAGTACTACTACTACATTCCCATAACCTTTGATTTTTTAGTGAATTTCTACTTTTTTTAAATTGTATTTCCTAACTGTAACCTTTGGTAGTGAGTGTGAGTGACTGTATAGGTTGGTGAATGTGTGTGTGAGTGACTGCGTGGGTGTGTGAGTGGGTGTGCAAATGGTTTTACAGGTGTGTGAGTGGGTGTGTGAGTGGCTGTATGAGTTGGTGAGGGGAAACGGTTGGAACAATGCTGGCTCAGTCACGCATGTCCAAACAGTGCAAGCTTGACCACGCTTGCCTTAACCACGCATATGCCTTAACCTCGCATATGTGTGGTTAATGCAGTGCACAGTCTAGGTGCCTTAAAGGCCAGGTCCAGGAAGAGAAAGGATTGGGAGACGATGCAGTGAGATAAGTGGGGATGGGTTTTTGAGGGGTGGGGTAGTTTTTAGGGCTGGGGGTCGGAGTAGTTTTTAGGGCTCGTGGGGCAGGGAAGTCTTTAGGGCTTAGGGGAGGTCAGGGGTCACACTTACTTGATAAGTGTTAACCATGCATATGTCTTTGACATACATGCCTTAACAATGCATATTTAGTTGTAAAGGCATGCATGGTAAAGGCACATGGGCGATTAAGACTTGCGTGGTTAGGACCATGTGGAACCAGCTTGCATGGTAATCGCATGCTTGGTTTCATCATACACTGTTGGTGAGTGGGTGTGTAAGTGACTGTATGGGTCTGTGAGTGGATGTATGAGTGGCTGTATGGGTCTGTGAATGGGTGTGTTAGTAGCTGTGTGGGTGTGTGACCAGTTTTGTGAGTGGTTGCCTAGGTCAGTGAATGGGTGTCTGATTGGCTGTATGGTCTGCGAACAGTTATGGAAGTAGCCCTATGGATCTATAAGTGGGTGTGTGAGTTGCTGTATAGATCTGTAAGTGGTGTTTAAGTGGCTGTGCGGCCCCCCTCCCCTAGACGATTTCGGCCCCAGGGACCCCATTCCTTAGGCCCTGGCCATTATACTGTGGGGAGGGGAGCTGTGTGGCCCCCTTCCCCATCTCCCTAGGCCCGGACATTTTTACTTGAATTTCTATTAGGAGTGTGGGGCCACATGGCCCCCTCCCTGGGCCAATTTCGGGCCTGGGACCCCATCCTCTGGGGCCAATCCATTATGCTATAGGGAAGGGGGCTATGTGCCCCTCCTCCCCGAGTCAATTTCAGCCTCTGGTATCTCATCCCCGGGGCCAGGCCATATCACCTGGGTGCCCACACCCAGGGCACCCTGTGTGAAATGGAACTGCGGGGAGAGCCTCAAGGCCCCCATGCTCCCAGCTGGGAGCTGGCATTGCTCTGACAGGCAGGGGGCTGCTGAAAGGCAGCTCCTTGTGGTCCTAACTGTAGGTACCTGGGGGGCTAGTTGGGCCCCAGGGACCCTCAGGATTCAAGGGGACTTAATCCTGCAACTTAAAACGCGCCACGGGGCGCGTTTGCACACATGTCACCTCAGGCCGCCCCTCCCTTCACCACTGTGCAAACGCACCCTGTAGCGCATTTTAAGAGGTAGTTTTAATCCCCCTGCCCTATTATGTACTAGGGACTTACAGAGGAGGTCATGCTAATCACAGGGGTACCCCAACGCATAGTGTTCCCTAGTGTATGTAGGTGTTTTCACTGTATTCTAAGTGTCTTTTAGCATAGCACTGGCTCTGGTTAGTCAGAGTCAGTTACCACCAGTACATGTCTGAAAAAGTTGTGGGCACAGGATGATTTTGCAACAAGGCCTCTTTCTGCTCCTCTGTTGGTTCTTTCTGCACATCTTTTGCTTCTTCCTGCACTTTTCTTCGTCTTTGTGGACTTCTGTTGCTTCTTTCTGCATTTCTTTTGCTTCTTTCTGTGCGTTTTTTCTTCTTTCTTCACATGTCCTACCTCTGTAGGCATAGTTAGAAACTAGCTTAAAAAACCTTTGAAATTCACTTAAAAACCATAGGTTTCAGGCATGTTATAGTTAGAAATTAGCATTTAAAAACCTTTGAAATTCACTGAAAAACCATAGGTTTCAGACACGTTATAGTTAGAAATTAGCATTTAAAAAACCTTTGAAATTCACTGAAAAAACCATAGGTTTTAGGGACAGTTATAGTTAGTTGGACATTTCACTTGTACAAAACCATAGAAATTCCCCGTTATAGTTAGTTCAGCTAACTATAACTCGCGCCCCCGCAATGCACTGATGATGACGTCACATATTACATCACTCATGACATGGTCAGTGACATCACTGATGACATCACTGATGACATCTCAAATGACATCACTGATGACATCATCCATGTGATAATTTCATGCATCTTCTCACACCCTAATATAACTTTTGATACACCCACTCTAAATTACAGACTGCCATTCTCAAAACCATACACACTCCAATACCAATAACTACATACCCACTCACTGATTCTTAGGTCTACACACACACATCTACTCACTCACCCGTACAGTCACTCATACTTACAGTCACTCAGTACAGGACTATCATATGCACTCAAACACCTATATAAACACTCACACACCGCCACTCATCCATAGAGGTACTCACACACCTAGTCAGTCATGCAAAAAATTAATCACACACCCATTTACTCACCTATACAGTTATACACACACCAGCTCACTTACTCATACAAATACTAGCACATTCTTACGCTCTTATACAATAACTGATCCAAGCACACACGCATCCATACAGCTACTCTCACAATTACACACTCTCACTTATAGCCTTTTAAATACTCTAACACACATATATACTGCCTTTTACATATGTAGTTACTCGAACATGTACCACTGAGATATACATTCACTCACTAACACACCCATACACACACTCACCCACCCAAGCAGTCCATCACAGATGCATTCTTCAAATCATGCACCCAGTGAATCACCCACTCACACATCTATGTACAGAGTCACACACACCCCACCCACACAAACACTCAGGCACCCATACAGATACTCAGAGAACCAATCAATAACCCATATAGACACTCATGTAGCCATTCGCAAATCCATGCATCCACTTACACACCAACAGACAGACGGATACAGACATTCACACAGTTTAGTCACTTACCCATGCATTCAGTAAGATAAGTTTAATTACTCACTTGTAGAGTCAGTCACGCACCTACTCAATCATCAATTCAGACACTTATACACCCACTCATTCTTCAATATGCCTTTGCCTATATATATTAAACATATTTAAACTTTACAGAAACACACAGTCACTGGATGATGTCATCAGTGATGTCATTTGAGATGTCATCAGTGATGTCATGAGTGATGTCACTGACCATGTAATTAGTGATGTAATATGTGACGTCATCAGCAGTGCATTGCGGGGCGCGAGTTATAGTTAGCTGAACTAATTATAACGGGGAATTTCTATGGTTTTGTACGAGTGAAATGTCCAACTAACTATAACTGTCCCTAAAACCTATGTTTTTTTAGTGAATATATATATATATGTTTATATATATATATATATATACAGAACCAGTGAAATTCACCAGTTATAGTTACCTGAGCTAACTATAACTTACGCCCCACAATGCACTTCTTATGACCGCACATATTACATCACTCATGACATGGTCAGTGACATCACTCATGACATCATAAAGTGAGTGCAAGTGTGTGTAAGAGTTTGTGGGTGTTAAACATATCTAGTAACCTACTCAAAAGTAAGGGCGGGCAGTAAACTTCACTCCGTCTGCAGAATTTTTTGAGTTTTTGCCACTCCACATTCCGCTTGGAACGTGGAGTTCGGCAAAAAACTCTGCGTCCCATCGCCGCGTACCACAGTTTAACACCCACCACCTTAATAAAATAAATTACCTTATTTCCTTTCTTGTTGCGTGGCATAGAATAAAGAGCCGGGTGCCATGGCACATACACAGAGCTGCGGCGGGGCTCGCAGTCGGTGCAGGTTTCCAGTGCACATGCGTACAATAACACGCATGCGCATACAAGAGAATCCTCCAGAGGCTGGAATCGGATGCAGGAGGCAGCGGGAGAGCATCGTCGTCGACCTCGAGGATCTGCATTCTGCAGCCAGGGACTGGGAGAAGGTAGGGGGCCTGTGATGCGCTGGCCAAGCTCCGCTGCTGTCTAAGTGACAACGGGCAGAGTGGAGTGAAATTCCAATGAGTTTTTATTCAACTCTGCAGAATTCCGCCTAGTGACACTCCTTGAGCTCTGCCCACCCCTGTACAAAAGTTAAATTAGTATACTAGGTGCACTACTGATAAGTGATACTACTTCTAATATATGTTATTTGAGATGCTGTGTGACTGTATCCTTGTGCGTATGGGTGTGTAAGTGGCTTTATGGGTGTATATGTGGATGTGTGAGTAGCTGTGTGGGTGAGTGAGATGCTTTGTGAATGGCTGTATTGGTGAGTGAGTGGGTGTGTCAGTGGCTGTATGGAAGAGTGAGTGGGTGTCCGAATGGTTGTGTGAGTGAGTGACTCAGTGTATAAGTGGCTGTATGGTTGAGTGAGTGGCTGTGTGAGTGGGTGTTTGGTTATGTGAATTGGAGTGTGAGTGACTGTATTAGAGAATACGTGTTTGTGTGAATGACTGAATGGGTGAGTGAGTGGATGTATGAGTGCTTATATGGTTGTGTGAATGGGTAAGAAAGTGGGTGTGTGAGTGACTGTGTATGTAAATTTGTGGGTGTATGAGTAGCTGTATGGGTGAATGTGTAGCTATGTGAGTGGCTGTACAGGTGAATGACTGGTTATATGAGTGGCTGTATGGGTGAGTGAATGGTTGTGTGAGTGGCTGTACAAGTGAGTGCGTGGGTGTGTGAACGCCTCTGTGGAAGAGTGAGTGGGTATGTGAGTACTGGTATGGGTCTGTGAATGGATATGTGAGTGGTTATATGGGTATGTGAGTGGGTGTAAAAGAGGCTGTATGGGAGTATGAGTGGATGTGTGAGTGGCTCCTGTGATGATGTCATCAGTGATTTAATCAGTGATATCATCAGTGATGTCTTTTGAGATGTCATCAGTGATGTCATTGACCTTGTCATGAGTGATGTAATATTGCATTGCGGGGGCGTAAGCTATAGTTAGCTCAGGTAACTATAACTGCTGAATTTCACTGGTTTTATATGAGGGAAATCTGAGCCTAAGTATAACGTCCCTGTAACCTTTGGTTTTTTCAGTGACTTTCTGAGGCTTTTTATATTCTATTTCCTAAATATAACTTCCCTGAAACCCTTGTTTTTTTCAGTGAATTTCCAAGGTTTTTCAAAATCTATTTCCTAACTACACGACCTGTAACCATTGCCATTTTAATTGAATTTCTATGTTTTTTTAATTGTTAGCTGCGCTAGTAGAGATGTGGACAAAGGGGGCGGGGCTTCCGACCAGCTCTCAGGTATCCCACTGTAAGGGACTAATTGGTGGCAACAGGAGGGCTTCTTTGCCCCCAAGGTCCCTCAGCATCCAAGAGGACTTCATCCCCCAACCAGTATTGTGCCAAGAGGTACGTTTGCAGAGTGGGAGACAAAGGGGGCATGGCATCTGAAGTCCTCACACCAATCGTGCTCTGTGGAACTTAATGGAGGTACCACGAGGGAAAGTTGTTCTCTAAGGGTCCTCAGCAGCCAAGGGAGCTTCATCCCTGCCCCAGCAGTGCACCTGGAGGTGCATTTGCAGAGTGGTAGGGTAAGGGGGTGAGGCTTCTGAAGACCTCTCAGCAATCTCACAGTGTGGGACTTACTGGAGGTAACAGGAGGGCGTGTTGGCCCCCCAAGGACCCTCAGCGTCCAAGGGGACTTCACCCACCCAACCAGCAGTGCACCAGTAGACGCATTTACAGAGTGGTGGAGAAATGAGGCATGGCCTCCGAAGACCTCTCAGCACTGTGTGGGACTTGCTGAAGGAAACAGGAAGGCTTGTTGGCCCCAAGGACCCTCTGGATCTATAGGGACTTCATCCCCCAACCAGCAGTGCACCTGGAGGTGCTTTTCTAGGGTGGTGAAGCAGGGGTCGGGCATCCAGTAATCTGACTGTGTATTTTTTTAGATTTTTTATTTTTTCAGAGATGGCCCCCCTTCTTTGGCCAATTTTGGCCCCTGGGACCCCATCCCCCCGGGGCCAGGCCTATTTTGAATAGGGGAGGGGTCCATGTGTCCCCCTTCCTGGGCTGATTTCAGCCATGGGGACCCCATCCCTCAGGGCCTGCCCTTTTGAAAAAACATTTTATTACTAACTTAAAGGGAGGGGCCAAGCGTCCCCTGCCCAGACTGATTTCAGCCCCAGGGACACCATCTCCAGGGGCCCAGCCTTTGCATTTAAAAAAAATAATAATAATAAGGGGAGGGGGGCCAAACGGCCTCCCTCCCGGGCCGAGTTCAGCCACAGGGACCCCATCTCACATTGCCCGGCCTCTGGTGTGGTTGCCCTGGTCTCACCCAGGGCATCCACTTAGGATGGTTGGGGACCATGGGGGAGCCTTAAGGCCCCCACGGTCCCTGCTGGCACCCTGCCTCCTGCCAGAGCCAGCATTGCTTTTACAGAGATGAAGTTGCTTAACATGCAGCTCCCTCTTTGTAAAACCAATTGTTCTCCACTTTGAGCAATCGAGAGTAAAATGCTCTCACTTGCTCAAATCAGGGCACTGTTTGCTATGGCTTAGCGGGAGCAGTAAAGCTCCTGCCAAGCCAAAGCAAATAGCTATGTCCCGTGGGTGGGTATCCCTGGACATAGCAGGAGCTGGCCCAGGGGGGAGATGGTCCCCATGGCCATTTATGGCTCCAGGAGGGGGGGCGCATGGCCCCCTCCTCCTTTCTTGATTAAGGGCCTGCCCCTGGGAGGTGGCGTTCCCTGAGGCAGAGAATGGCCCCATGCAGCCCCCCTCCCATTTCTAAAATTAAAAGGAGTTCCCCAGGGAAGTTGTGGTCCCCGGAGCTCAGGGCATCTGTGAGGCCCCCCAGGTGAAAAGTAAAAAGCCTCGGGGAGGTGGTGGCCCCTGGTGCTGAGGAGTAGGCCATGTGGGCCACCCCTGCAATAATTTCAAGAAAAAGCCCTGGGGAGGTGGTAGTCCCTGGGGCTGCATGGGTTGGCCATATGGGCCTCTCCCACATCACTTTGATTATCCTTGCCCTGGGGTGGTGGCAGCGCCCGGGGCGCAGGGGTGCTGCACATGCACCCCCGCATTATTATAAAAACTGCCCCCCGGATTCGGTCCACATGGGGGCTTCATTAAAAAGACAAGCAGGACCTCACAGTTCTTTTTTTTCAATTTTGCAGCAGATCTACAGGTATCTCTGCGCACTGCTGGTGGGGCGATGAGGTCCCCTTGTGTCCTGAGGGCCTTAGGACTAAAGTGGACTTCATCCCCCAAGCAGCAGTGCACCAGGAGGCTCTTTTGTAGACTGATGGAGAAAGGGGGCAGTGGAGAAAGGGGGCGTGGCCTCTGACCACCTCTCAGCAATCCAGCTGTGTGGGGCATCCTGTAGGTAACAGGAGGGCTGGTTGGCCCCAGGGACTCTCAAGAGGCAAAGGGACTTCATCCCTCAAATAGTAGTGCGCCAGGAGGCATGTATGCAGAGTGGTGAAGAAAAGGGTGTGGCCCACAACCACCTCTCAGCAGTGTGGGGCTTACTGGAGATAACAGGTGGGCTAGTTGGCCCCTAAGGACCCTCAGCAGCGAAGGGGACTTCATCCCCTAACCAAGAGAGCACCAGGAGGCACGTTTGCAGAGTGGTGGAGAATGGGGGCCTGGCCTGCTATCAGAACTCAGCAATCCTCCTGTTACCTCCAGTAAGTTCCACACAGCAGGATTGCTGAGAAGTTGTCAGAGGCCATGCCCCCTTTCTCCACCACTCTGCAAATGTGCCTCCTGGCGCACTACTAGTTGGGGGATAATGTCCCCTTGGCTCCAGAGGGATCATGCGGGCCAAGAAGTCCTCCTGGTACCTCCAGTAAGTCCTACGCAGCTGAATTCCTGATAGCTGGTTGGAGGCCCAGCCCCCTTTCTCCACCACTCTGCAAACGTAACTGCTAGTTAAAAAACCTTAGAAATTCACAAAAAAAACAAAGGTTACAGGGACGTTATAGTTAGCAAATAGAATTTAAAAAAACATTGAAATTCACTATAAAAAAACAAAGGGGACAGGGACGTTATAGTTAGCAAATAGCATTTAAAAAACCTTAGAAATTCACAGAAAAAAACAAAGGTTGCAGGGACATTATAGTTAGCAAATAGCATTTAAAAAACCTTAGAAATTCACAAAAAAACAAAGGTTACAGAGACGTTACAGTTAGGGTCACATTTTACTCATACAAAACCTGAGAAATTCAGCCGTTATAGTTAGCTGAGTTAACTATAACTTGCGCCCCCGCAATGCACTGCTAATGACCTCACATATTACATCACTCATGACATGGTCAGTGACATCAATCATGACATCACTGATGACATCTCAAATGACAACATCACTGATGACATCAGTGATTACATCATCCACAGCATCTCTGACAGACCCACTCACACCCCTATAGAATCTTATATACACTCACTGCCACTCCCACACCACCATTCACAGAGCCATACCAGTACTTACACACCCAGTCACTGATTAATTGATCTACACACACATCCACTCGCTCACCCATACAGCCACTCATAGACCCACTCACTCACTAATACAGCCATTGACATATCCACTCATACACCCATACAGGCACTCACACACTGAGTAAGTCACCCATAGAACCACTCACATACCTAGACACTCACCCATACAGTCACTCACACAGCCACTTACTCACCCATACAGTTACACACACACCCATGTATTACGCATACAAATAGTAACACATACTCACTCAGCTATACAGTCACTGACAAAAGCATGTACTCATCCATATAGCCACTCACACATTCACTCACTCACTCACTCACGCATACAGTCATTCATATACTCCATCCCTCACCTATACTGCCTTTCACATACACAGTTACCCATACTGACACAGGCACTCAATCACCGACATAGCCATACAGACACTCACTCACCCATACAACTTCTCACACATGCAACATTACCCCATACAGCCACTGACTCACCCACTCACTCATCCATACAGGCAGGCACACACCTCCTCACCCACAAACGCAGACACCCAGACAAGCAATCCCCCATTTAGCCATTCATGTACTCAGTAACACACTCATACTTAGACATCAACTGACAGACAGATACACACATTCACACAACCAGTCACTCCTCCATACATTCACTGAGACACCTAACCACTCATTTATATAGTCAGTCACGCACCCACTGAGTCATCCATATAGTCACTCATGCACCCACTGATTCACAAATACACCTTGGTATATATCTTTAACACTCATAAACTTTTTAAAAACACTCACAGCCACTGGATGATGTCATCAGTGATGTCATTTGAGATACCATCAGTGATGTCACTGACCATGTCATGAGTGATGTAATATTTGAGGTCATAAGCAGTGCATTGCGGGGCGCGAGTTACAGTTAACTCAGCTAACTATATCGGCTGAATTTCTCTGGTTTCGTATGAGTAAAATCTGCCCCTAACTATAACGTCCCTGTAACCTTTGTTTTTTTTTGCGAATTTCTAAGGTTTTTAAAATTCTATTTGCTAACTATAACATCCCTGTAACCTTTGTTTTTTTTGTGAATTTCTAAGGTTTTTTAAATTCTATTTGCTAACTATAGCGTCCCTGTAACTTTTGCTTTTTTTAGTGAGAATATGTATATATATTTTCACTGAAAAACAAAGGGTACAGGGACGTTATAGGTAGGTTCACATTTTACACACACAAAACCATAGAAATTCAGCAATTATAGTTAGAGTTATCTTAAGTAACTATAACTCGTGCCTTAAGGTAACTATAGCTCGCACCTCCGCTATGCACAGTTTTCTCATCAATAATTTAGCAACAAATATTGCAGAGATATTATCAATGATGTTATAGAAGATGTAATGAGTGTTGTAATATGTGGTGTAATTGTAATTAGCAGTGCATTGCAAGGACGTGGGTTATAGTTACCTTAGGGCATGAGTTACACATGTAGCCAACCTCATGTCGCATATGGCCATCAGCCGTGCGCAGTGTGTGTTGGCCAAGTGCTGCAACCAACCCCCGCACACATCCAACTTAACGCCATGCATGGAAAGTTTTGAGGTGATTTGTCAAGCAGGGCCTAGAAAAATGGGGGGGTCTCAAACACATTTTCCCCTTGCAAATCCGATGGGGATTTTAGACACACCTACAGCCCGAACCGTTAAACAGAATTACAACAAATTTAGCAGAATTATAAATCTTGGTCCAGAAAGAGTGCTTTTTGTAATTTGGTATATACTTTGGTGTAAGTTGGACAATGCAAAGCCTTCAGTGATATTTACCAAGCTGCATTAGGGCTGATTTGCATGGCCTTGAGTGGCTTTGTACAGAAATATAACACAAAGCAGCTGCTTGCACTGCGTTACATTACATTTCAAATTGGGATACATTCCATGGGTGGAGCAGGCACCCACCCATGGATTTTGGCACATTCCCTGATCTGCAAAGACTTGTAAACCTAGGAAAACGTCAAAATGCGACCCCTTCCCAAGTGAGGCGTAACAAGGAGAAATGTTAGGGATGGTGGTAAACTCCACTCCACCGGTGGAGCTTGCAGAGCTTTGCCACTGCACACTCCAATGGCAAAAACTACGCCAACCGCTGCGTGGCAGAGTTTACTGGCACCCACCCCTACAAATGTGTTCAATGTGTAATGTTCAGCAGTCCGGTTTGGCTCGTTGACCTGATGTGGGCCAGCCTTTCTGCCACATCTGCTTTTAAACGATCTGCAATTATCTCAGGTGGAAATGAACAAAGTTCACATTTGTCGCATGTGGCAGAAACATCTCCCCAAACCATGTATCAATTCAATACGAAAATTCACCAAACTGCCGTGTAGGGTCAGTTTTAGCAAATAGGGGAGGATAGTACTTCTTACCTGCACCAGAGTTCCTCGACGCACAGCACCAGTGATGCCAGTCAAGATGAAGGAGGTGACAGCCAAGCCATCCTCCCACCTCAACTCGTTTCCTATGGGGAAAACTGATTGTGCACTGCAGTTGTGGATGTGTAAAGCTTGTAGATGCACGGGCCACTCCTGTCCCCGCTGCTGCTGGTGGCATTGGGGGTGCATGTGCTCCAGGTGTACCACTGACCCCGGATGACCCTGCAGCTGTTTATTATTTACATATGCTGTTGGTGGTAGCCCTATGAGTAAAAGACTGCACCGCTTCCTACAGAGCCAGAGCTGGCGCAGCCTGCGCCGCCCCCACATCCACCACCACTGCTCTTCTCAAAGGAGTCTGCCACTGGCCCAGACAGGCAAATATGCAGCAGTGTTTGGAGGAGAAACACACTTCCCATGCAACAAGTCCCTGGAGATCAGCTCTGAGGGGTGCAGTGGGGAGTGCAGAAGAAAGGTGCTATTGGGACCGCGCCAGTGTCGCAGAGCACAGGTATGAGCTGGAGCTAGGGTTGCCACCCGATTTCAAGGTTTGTGCCTCACGCACTTGGAGGCTGCAGCTTCAGCAGTAGCCAAAACGCGTGGGAGCTGCAGTCACAGGTGTCCAGAGAGTAAGCAATGAGCAAATCAGCATGTCATAGATTTGTTCTCGGCTAGTGTTTCAGGTGTCCAACTAGAGCCAGCCAGAGCACCACTTGTGTTTTGTGTCTCTTTTGTGTTATGTTCCTGCAATTGTGATGTCACTTCATCTTTCCTTCCTGTCCCATGGCCCAATGGGGGCTGTTGCCAAGAGGAGGAAGTGGTGATATTCTTCTCCACCAAGTAGCAGCTGCAGCAGACCCCACAGGAGGAGGAGTTTTGGAAGGCAGGACTCAGAAAGATATGATGAATTATAGTTTATTAAAAAGAATAAAACGACCCTTGGTCTTCTTCTGATCCCTCTCTGGCAACTGTCTCCAACCACCCTCCAAGATTCCAGAACAGGCTCCAGAGTCAAAGTACATGTTGCCAGGAAGCAAAAATAACATTCCAACACACACTAAGAAAGAACATAACTTATGTATTTACAATGCAAGAATATAACAAGGAGCGGCTGGAGTGTTAGCATTTCTGGAAGATACATAAAACACATACCGATACTATGGGTAAGGTGAAGCCCACTTGTTGTTCAGTCTCACTATGCAGCTCCATAGAAGGTAGTTCTGTCAAGCTTACACTTAACCTTTATGTGACCTGTCTGGATTGTAAGTCAGCTAATGTATGACCTTTCCATGTCATTGTTTGAGACATTGTGATGCTTTATTGCTTCCAGTGGCATGGTTTTCACCCCCTAAAATGTTTTTCAGTGAAGACTACGGGTGGACGGAACATGAGGAATCTCGCAGGGTTTATATGTAACTCCGCAGAATTCCGCGAAGTAAAACTCACCGAGTTCTGCCCACCCCTAAGAAATATCCCAAATGTTCTTTGTTATTTGCTCTTCCATTCTTCAGCACACGTAGAAAGAGAATTGCCTCTAAGAGTTGTAATTGTGCACAGACACCCTTCTAGTATGGTGCAAGGGTGCCTGCGTTGGCGCTAGGCTGCATACAGCGCACTAGAGCAAGGACAGAGCAGAAATGCTCCATATCTTTGAAAATATGGAGCATTTGTGCTCTCCCCCTTTCACAAAATGCACCGCAGGAACTGCTTTGCGTGAAAGTTTAGTAAATGGCCTCAAACTATTTGTAAATCTGTGCTCTGGTTTGTGAATTGGGGGTCTTATTTATGAGCCCTTGCGTCACATTTACTCTGCCGATGCGTCACTTTTTGTGACTCAGCGGCGGCGTGAATAATGAGCCACGTTGCACCATATTTACAAAGTGACGCATCTAGGCAGATGCGTCACTCCGTAAACCCCTGAGCTACATTATACCTGCATCAGGTATAATGTATGCAGGGTGGGCGTTCCCCCACATCAAAGCCTTGTAGAAGTGGCGCATTGAAATCTATAAGATTTCAGTGCACCACTTCTAGGATGCCATTGCATCAAAACCTTACGCCTGCCTCATGGCAGGCGTTAGGGTGACGCAGGCCCTTTCACATGGGGCTTGACCCATGTGAAAGGACACATTGCTGGAGTTGAGTCTGTTTTCAGACACACCCCAGCAATGCGCCACTTTTGCACAGACAGATACGTCAGTAATACTGATGTATCTGTAAGTCCTTGCGACATGATGAGTCATACAGTGAATATGACGCATCTATGGTGTCGCAAGGAGGGCGCACTGAGAAGTGTCGCACTGCTGCTTTGTCGCAGCTATGCAACACTTCTCATAAATAAGCACCTGGGCCTTTTCAAAAATACGTTGTGAATCAGGCCTGAATATTCACGAGTAATTCACATTTAAGACTCTTTCAATAACTATGTCTCAAGCGCATTATCAAAGGAATAACATTAAAGGAAGGGCTGTTGCTCAATAATTATTTCATCTGCTCAGGACCTATAATAAAAATCATAATGTATGTCTGCCTTTATATCGATTGTTGAATTTTCATCTCTTTACTGAGGAAACAGCGCCTTAAGTACTGTACAAAAGTGTTCCTAAGTAACTACGAAGGAAACTAACAATGCATTTTAAATAACAATTTCAAAACAAATTCTTATGACATTCCTGTGCAGAGATGTAAACTCCCACACGATGGCAGTATTGTATAATAAATACAAAAAATATATTGTTAGCGATTTCATAATTTAAATTATGGAACAATCACAAACATTTGTCAAGGCATTAGATGTACGCTGATAGATTGTGTAAATTAGAAGATTTTATTTGTAGACTTCTATAAATAATCTGCAGGAGCTGGAATAGTTTTCATTCCTTTAGTAAAAAACATGCAATGGCTTTTCGTGCAGATTGTAATCCAAGTATCACTTGAAAGCTGATCTTGGAGGTCACACAGTGAGGGCGGAAATACAGAATGCAGCTCTTGCCTCATGTAAGATACATAACCACTCACAGGCTTAAAGCTGATAAACAACACTTGTTCCGTATATTTATTAAGGGTTTTCAGAGCCTGTGCACAAGAAGCCTCAGATTAACTAAAGCTTTGCGTCAGCACAAAGCGATGCAAAACAAAAGGGCAGATTTACCAACATTTTGCACTATTTTAGCGTCATTAAAGTGACTTAAACCAATACAAAGGGGCACATTTATCAAGGTTTTGTGTCGTCCTTGCACCTTGGGGCGGATTTACAAGAAAGTGACTCAGTGCGTGCCGCAAGCCATTTGGCTGCGCCGCACTGAGTCACTTTCAAAGCACAGGGATGTGACATATTTACAACAATATGTCGCATCTCTGTGCTTCCCCCTGCGCTGGCGCACAAACTGCTGCCATGCGCAGGCGCAGGCACCCTTGCACCATGGTGCATGGATGCCTGCGTCGTGGGGAGATTGTTTTTGTTCAGGAAGGATTCCCTTCCTGCACAAAAGCAATCTGAAATGCTGTTTTTCAACTTCTATGTGTGCTGCATTAGCACACATAGAAGTTGAAAAACGGCATTTTTCAATGATTGTTTATGTGCAGGAAGGGAACCATTCCTGAACAAAAACAATCATTAGAGGTGATTTCCTCTTTCTATGTGTGCTGCAGAATGCAGCACGCATAGAAAGAGGAAAATAAAACGAGGAGAAATGAATACATTTCTCCTCGTTGCGCCTCCCTACGCCTCCCCTGGGGAGGCATTGCAATCACACGCATTTCCAGATTTACAATTCCTCGTAAATCTGGAAATGTGTCTGGTTCCATGGGTGTTGCATGGGAACACCCACAGCAACACCTATGGAACGCCCCTTTCACGCAAAGTGCTGCATGTAAAGGGGCCATATTTACTAGGACAGGAAAAGTCACGCACAGTGGCTTTTCCTGTCCTTGTAAATATGGAGCAGTAAAATGCGCCACCGGTATGTCACAAAAAGTGACGCACCGGTGGCGCAAGGGGCTTGTAAATCTGCCCCCTTGTGTTGCCCTGCATGGCTTGATAAATCTAGAGTAACTCAAGCCAGCGCAAATTACTGCTTTGCGTTACTCTGCGGCAGGGAGGTGTTCCATTGGTGAAATGTGGGTGTTCCCACGCATCCATCCATGGATTTTGGTGCATTCCCAGATTTACCATTAGCGGTAGACCTGGGAAAGTGTCAAAATGCTACGCCTTGCCAGGTGTGGCGTAACAAGGAGAAATATCTTTATTTCTTCTTGTTTTTTCCTCTTTTTATGTGTGCTGCAATCGGCAGCACACATAGAAAAATGAAAATGTCTCTCAGGATTGCTTTTGTGCATGCAGGAAGGGACACCTTCCTGCACAAAAACAATCATGCCTACAGCGCAGGCACCCTTGTACCATAACACCTTAGGCAGCCAAAAGTGTGCCAGAGCTAGGAAAGGACAGGAATGCGCCCTATAATGGTAAATGTGGCGCATTCCTGCCCTTTCTCTTTCACGTAGCGCAGCAAGGTGGCTTGCTGTGTTGCGCTGCGCGAAACAATGACAAATTTGCCCCAAGAAGTTTTTTTGTGATTTAGGGGCAGATTTATCATTCTTGCACGCAGGGCAACGCAGCAAAGCACACCATACTGCACTGTGTGAAGGGCGACGCAAAACCTTGATAAATATAGGCCTTACTTGTTTTGCGCTGGAAACTGCCTAAAAGTAACGCAAAGCTGCTTTGCTTTTCTTAGCATCTAGTGGGTGTTTCATGGGTGTTCCAATGCAAACACCCATGCTTTTTGCCGCAAAACCTTATCTGCCAAAATTTGGAGACAGGGATTTGCATCAAAAATTAATGCCATTAGAAAGCAGGCTGTTGTAAATGAAGAGAGCTGAGGGGAACATGAAGGGACCAAGGGAAAATAAATTACAACACAGGCGTTGAAAGGAGAAATGTTTTCATTTCTCCTTTCTTTTCTGCCTTTGCATGTGTGCTGCACTGTACAGCACATGTACAAAGTGGGAAAAGTTTTATATGTTATCTAGGCACAGTATTTTGTACAGGAAGGGTACCCATCCAGTACAAAACCAATGCTAGACTCATGCACACACCCTTGCACTACGGCGCAAAGGTGTGTGCATGGCAATTCTGCACTGGCGCTAGGGAGAGGGGATTAGAGAGCCATATCTCTGTAGATATGGCACTCTCCTGCTCTCTCCTTCTCACGCGACCCAGCGCAGCATTTTTGGGTGCCGTACTGCATGAGAATTTGATAAATCTGGCCCAAAGTGATACAATGAGCCAGATTTACAAATCTTTTGATCGGGTTTGCGTCACAAAAGTGACGCAAACCTGTGCAAAATATTTTTGATTAGATATACCTTCCAGCTCTTTAAAATTGCCTAAAAGTAATGCAAAGCATTTTAAATCACTGTTTTGCATGAATATGAGTTAGAGGAGCATCACATGGGGGTTGTATGTTGGAACAACGAGTTCCCCAACCACGACTTCCCTAACAACGAGGTCGCAACCACGACCTTGTCTAAACCACGATTTTTTTACCACGCTTTCCTTTACCACGATTTTTCGTGGTAAAGGAATTTGTGTTAAAAAAAATGCTTTCCAACTAGTACCCCGATCCCCCCACCCCTTAAATACGAATTCCCCCCAGCCTAAAAAGTAAACACGATCACCCACACACACTAAACTAATTCCCTCCCACCCTAAAAATATACTCGATCACCAACACATCCTTAAACCAAACACGATCACGCACACCCCTAAAAACTAACCCCAAACCCCTAAAAACTAACCCCAAACCCCCCAACCCCTGCATACTAACACCAATCTCCCCCGCCCTCCTAAAACTAATTCCCCCACTCTAAAAATAAACACGATCACCCACAAACCCTAATAACTAATTCCCCCTTCCCTAATAATATACACGATCACCCACACACCCTAAAAACAAACACAACACCATTTTAACTAATTCCCCCACCTTAAAACTAAACCCCAAACCCCTAAAAACTAAACCTAAACCCCCACCACCCCCTGAAAATGTACACCTCTTACCTGTTCCTCGACGATCTCCTCTGCGACGCTCCTCGGAACTCCGCCCTGCCCGAACACTAGACCGAATCAGCCTTAACCACGCACATGCGTGGTTAAGGCTGAGTCCTTGTTCGGGCAGGGCGGAGTTCCGCTTTCGTGACTCCGGAACTCGTTGTTCCGGAGTCGTTGTTCAGGATGTTTCCCTCACATGGGTGATATATCCTCCGTGAAGCAGGTGATAACAAAGAGAAATGTATTTATTTCTCAAAAATACACTTACAGGATGTGTTCTGCCGTCCTTTGCTCACAACCAATGCTGCAAGACTGTAGCAAAACAACAATGCTGCTGCCTGCCATGCGGGTAAAAATAAATTACAATTATTACACTTCTAGGTGGGCAAGACACCTTGGGAAATGGACACCTACTCCCGTTGGGGAGCTATACAATATAAAACAAAGCGAAGGTGGGGAGCCCTTATAACCATCTAGAGACTGGGCTGCACCGCTAGACAAAAAAAGGAAGAAAAATGTCTAGCAAAGTTTTGTCGCCTTTCAACAATGGTGTATTGTCTGTCATTGTGGTCCCAATGTTCACCTGTATTTAAATGTTTCCTCTGAGACACTAATTGCTTTTTGTGTATAGCAGTAATTAAATTTGAGAGTCTTTTTGTAAAGTATACAAACAATGTCAAGTAAAACTGGTTATGCGAATACAAGTGTAGTGTCATTGTCTTTCCTGCTTGTGGCACAACAATGCCTCTTATGAAGTGTGGATTTTGTGATCGAATACATAGGACTTATCCCACAAGGGTGATTCCAGTCCCAGTGAGGCCACAAATAACAAGTTTGCCTCTCTGTGAAATTTAATATAGCTATCCTGCTAGAGCTTTTTCTTCGTTTTTTTGTATAGTTTGTATGCCATAAAGCATGGTGCTTTGTCCTTAAAAGATTGAGAGATGTCCTTTTGAGTTTTAGTAACCTAGTCATGCATTTGCATACCCCTATGCCAAGCATTACATACAGTGTACAACCTATAATTAAACTGACATTCTTGTTTCCAAAGCATAGAGCCTTTCTCTCACCCAGTGACAGAGTGACAGACAGACTTACGTAACCCTCAAATCCCTAATACATGCACTGAGGTATTCGTTCAGCCACTTACATATACATTTAAAGAGCTATAGAGGTACTGAAACAGAGAGTCACATACCAGCACATTAACTTAAACATCTCATGGCACTGCTATAGGTGGACTCCCACACTCACTCAGATATGTAGGCAAGTAGTGACACAACTTGTTATCCATGCAGACAAATAGTCCTTTAAACATGGGTCAGGTCTACTAGTGCAGACACTGTCTGTTCACTCACTGCCCGGTGCACTTGGCATGTAAAAGCCATTTGTCAAGTGTTATATTCACGTTTTAGTACACATATCTCACCTCTGAGATACACTGGATGTATGCCATAAAGCACAGTTGTTTTTGCTTAAAAGATTGAGAGATGTCCTTTTGAGTTTAAGTAAGTTACTCATGCACTTGCAGACTCCTATGCCAAAGACTACATAGAGTATACCGCCCATAATACAACTGACATACACGTATCCAAAGCACAGAGCCTGTCTCTCACCCAGTCACAGAGCGACAGAGGAACTTATAAATTTAGTCACATACTCAGAAATTGCTTATGTATACAGCAGTATCAACGGCAGTTGCAGACACACCTACATAACCCTCTTATCCCTAACACAGTCAATAAGGTATTCATTCATCCACTAAGATACACATTTAAAGAGCCATAGAGGTACTGAAACAGACAGTCACATACCGGTACATTTGCGTAAACATCTCATGACACTGCTATAGATGGACTCCCACACTCATTTAGATATGTAGGCAAGTAGTGGCACAACCTTGCCATCTATCCAGACAAATATTTCTTTAAACATGGGTCAGGTCTACTAGTGCAGACACTGTCTATTCACTCTCACTGCCCGGTGCACTAGGCATGTAAAAGCTGTTTGTCACGTCTTAAATACATATTTTCATACATATTAATTACCTCTGAGATAGGCTGTAGGTATGCAATAAACCACAGTGGTATGTTTTGAAACAGTAAGAGATGTCCTTTTCATTTTTACTAAGTTATTCATGCACTTGCAGACCACAATGCCTAGTGCCACATAGAGTATACCACCTGAAATGCAGCTGATATATATGTTCACAAAAGCATAGAGACTCTCTCACCCCCAGTCAGACAGCACCAGAGGGACTTATACATTCATTCACATACTCAGAAAGTACTTCCATATGCAGCAGTATCAAAAGCCGAGACAGACACACTTACATAACCCTCTATTCCCTAATAGAGGCCCTGAGGTATTTGTTCTGCCTATTACATACAGATTTAGAGAGCAGTGGACGTATTAAAACAGACAGTCAGATACTGGTACACTTAGTTAAACATCTCATGACACTGCTGCAAATGGACTCTTACACTTATTCTGATCAGCAGCCAAGTACTGACACAACCTAGTCATGCATTCAGAAGAATAGTCCTTTAAACATGGGTCAGGCCTACAAGTGCAGACAGAGCCTGTCTGTGCACTCTGACTGCCAGTTCAGCTTGGCATGTAAAAGCCCATCATCAAGCCTTAAACCCATGTTTTAGTGACAACAACTGACCTCTGAGATACGCTGGAGGTATGCCATAAGCATTGTACTTTGTGCTTAAAAGATTGGGAGATGTCCTTTTGAGTTTTAGTAAGTTACTCATGCACTTGCTGACCCCCATGCCAAGCACTACATAGAGTATCCCACCCATAATGCAACTGACAAACATGTTTCCAAAGCATAGAACCTCTCTATCACCCAGTAAAAAAATGAGTAAGGGACTTATACATTCACTCACATACTCAGAAACCACTTATGTATTCAGCGGTATCGAAGGCAGTTGCAGACACACCTACATATCTCTCCAATCCCTAACACAGGCAGTAAGGTTTTCTTTCAGTCACTTACATACACACTTAGAGTGCCATTGAGGTACTGAAACAGACAGGCACATACTAGCAAATGTAATTAAATATCTCATGGCACTGCTATAGTTAGACTCCTACACTCACTCAGATATGTAGGCAAGTAGTGACACAACCTCGTCATCCATGCAAACAAATAGTCCTTTAAACACGGGTCAGGGTACTAGTGCAGACCCTGTCTGTGCACTCTCACTGCCAGCTTCCCTTGGCATGTAAAAGCTGTTTGTCAAGTCTTAAATCTATGTTTTAGTACACATAACTCTTCTCTGAGATACACTGTAAGTACGGTATAAAGCACAGTGCTTTGTGCTTAAAAGATTGAGAGATGTCCTTTTGAGATTTAATGTTACTCATGCACTTGCAGACTTCTGTGCCAAGCACTACTTTGAGTATACCACTCATAATGCAACTGACATACATGTTTTCAAAGCATAGAACTTGTCTCTCACCCAATCACAGAGTGACAGGGAGACTTGCATATTCACTCACATACTCAGAAACTACTTGTGTATGCAGCAGTATCAAAGCAGTTGCAGACACACTTACATAACCATCTAATCCCTAACACAGGCACTGAGGTATTCATTCAGCCACTTAAATACACATTTACAAACCCATAGACTTTCTAAGACAGCCAGTCATATAGAAACTGAATTACTTACTCATCCAGTAACACACTCACAGAGGATCTGATACATTCCCTCAGACATGTACTCAAGTAGTGACAATCCTAGTCACCCATGCAGACAAGTAATCCTTAAACATGGGTAGATTGACAAAAATTAAACAAAATTGAGGAACGAGGGCTTTTAAAGAGGCAGGTCCAGCATACATGCCCAATAGCAAGTGGATCAAGGAGTGGTATGCAGTTCCTAAAGGAAATAAAGGAGATAAAGAGAAAGAGGGGGGGAGGACAGGGTGGGGAGGATGGAGAGAGATGGAAGGGAACCAGGTAAGTGAAGGATCAGAGAGGGGAGTGCTCCAATAAGGAGCAAGGGCCTTCACACACCCCAAGAGGTGTCATGCTTCATCATAGGGCAGCTCCTCATTGGGCCGGCGCTGCAATACCCAACAGGCCCCTCAGGGGGGCTCTTTGCTGGAGGTCTTTAGATTGGAACGCCAGGAGGCCCTATGTGTGGGGGTGGAGGGGCATAAAGTGGTGAGTAGAGTGGGTGCAAAAACTTGTAGTAAAAATAGCTATCAGTGCTACAGGGAACCTTTATTGACTGGACACTATGCTATGATTAAAAAGACTAAAAAGGTCTCGGCTGGCAAGAGAAATTCAACCCAAATTAAAAGGTCGACATGTTTCACGCCTGAAATACTCTGTGTGGATGTGTGGCATTTCTTCAGGACCGGGGGAGAAAACCTGATCTACTGTTGAGTGTAGGTGACAGTGACTTTCTTCCTCTTTTTGTACCTCTCTTGCCTCTTTCTGCACCTCTCTTGCCTCTTTCTGCACATCTCTTGCCTCTTTCTGCACCACTCTTGCCTCTTTCTACACCTCTCTTGCATCTTTCTGCACCTCTCTTGCCTCTTTCTGCACCTCTCTTCTTTCTGCACCTCTCTTACTCTCTTTCTGCACCTCTGTTGCCTCTTTATGCACCTCTCTTGCCTCTGTCTGCACTCTCTCTTGCTTATTTCTGCAGCTCACTCTCTTCTTTCTGCACCTCTCTTGCCTCTTTCTGTAGCTCACTCTCTTCTTTCTGCACCTCGCTTGCCTCTTTCTGCACCTCTCTTCCCTCTTTCTGCAGCTCACTCTCTTCTTTCTGCACCTCTCTTGCCTCTTTCTGCACCTCTCTTGCCTCTTTCTGCACCTCTCATGCCTCTTTCTGCACTTTTATTGGTTCTTTCTGCAGCTCACTCTCTTCTTTCTGTACCTCTCTTGCTTCTTTCTGTAATTCTCTTGCCTCTTTCTGCACCTCTCTTGCCTCTTTCTGCACCTCTCTTGCCTCTTTCTGAACATTTCTTCCTCTTTCTGCACCTCTCTTGCCTCTTGATGAACCTCTCTTGACTCTTTTTGCTCTTCTCTTGCCTCTTTCTGCAGCTCACTTGCTTCTTTCTGCACCTTTCTTCCTCTTTCTGTACCTCGCTTGACTCTTTCTACACCTCTTGCCTCTTTCTGCACCTCTTGCCTCTTTCTGCACCTCTCTTGCCTCTTTCTGCAGCTCACTCTCTTCTTTCTGTACCCCTCTTGCCTCTTTATGCACCTCTCTTGCCTCTTTCTGCACCTCTCTTGCCTCTTTCTGCACATCTCTTGCCTCTTTCTGCACCAGTCTTGTCTCTTTCTACACCTCTCTTGCCTCTTTCTGCACCTCTATAGCCTCTTTCTGCACCTCACTCTCTTCTTTCTGCACCTCTCTTGATTTTTTCTGCACCTCTCTTGGCTTTCTACTCCACTCTTGCCTCTTTCTGCACCTCTCTTGCCTCTTTCTGCACTTCTCTTGCCTCTTTATGCACCTTTCTTCCTCTTTCTGGACCTCTCTTGCCTCTTTCTGCACCTCTCTTGTCTCTTTCTGCACCTCTCTTGCCTCTTTCTGCACCTCACTTTTCTTTCTCTTTCTGCACCTCACTCTCTTCTTTTTGCAACTCTCTTGCTTCTTTCTGTGCCTCTCTTGCTTCTTTCTGCAACTCTCTTGCCTCTTTCATCACTTCTCCTGCTTCTTTCTGCACCTTTCTTCCTCTTTTTGCACCTCTCTTGCTTTTTTCTGCACTTTTCTTGCCTTTTTCTGTACTTCTCTTGCTTCTTTCTGCACTTCTCTTGCTTCTTTCTGCACATGTTTTACCTACCTAGGTGTAGTTAGAAATTAGCGTTTAAAAAACCTTAGAAATTCACTGAAAAAACTACAGGTTTCAGGGATGTTATAGTTAGAAATTAGCATTTAAAAAACCTTATAAATTCACTGAAAAAATCACAGGTTTCAGGGACGTTATAGATGGAAATTAGCATTTAAAAAACCTTAGAAATTCACTGAATAAACCATAGGTTTCAGGGACGTTATAGTTAGAAATTAGCATTTAAAAAACCTTTGAAATTCACTGAAAAAACCATAGGTTTCAGGGACATTATAGTTAGAAATTAGCATTTAAAAACCTTTGAAATTCACTGAAAAAAACCATAGGTTTCAGGGACGTTATAGTTAGTAGGACATTTCACTAGTACAAAACCAGAGAAATTCGCCCGTTATAGTTAGTTGAGCTAATTATAACTCGCGCCCCCGCAATGCACTGCTGATGACGTCACATATTACATCATTCATTACATGGTCAGTGACATCACTGATGACATCACTGATGACATCTCGAATGACATCACTGATGACATCATCCAGTGACTATGTGTTTCTGTAAAGTTTAAATATGTTTTATATATATATATATGCCAAGGTGTATTGAAGAATGAGTGGGTGTATAAGTGTCTGAATAGATGATTTAGTAGGTGCGTGACTGACTGTATAAGTGAGTGATTAATCGTGTCTTACTGAATGCATGGGTTAGTGACTAAACTGTGTGAATGTCTGTATTAGTCTGTCAGTTGGTGTATAAGCGGCTGCATGGGTTGGTGAGTAGCTACATGAGTGTCTATGTGGGTTATTGATTGGTTGTCTGAGTATCTGTATGGGTGCCTGAGTGTCTCTGTGGGTGGGTGGGGTGTGTGTGACTCTGTGCATAGATGTGTGAGTAGGTGATTCACTGGGTGTATGGGTTCAAGAGTACATCTGTGAAGGGCTGTATGGGTGGGTGGGTGTGTGTATGGGTGTGTTGGTGAGTGAATGGATGTCTCAGTGGTACATGTGTGAGTAACTACATATGTGAAAGGCAGTATATGTGAGTGTTGGAGTATATAAATGACTAAATGTGAGAGTGAGTGATTGTGAGAGTGGTTGTATGGATGAGTGTGTGCTTGTGTCAGTGATTGTAGAAGAGAGTAAGTATGTGTTAGTATCTGTATGAATAAGTGAAGTGGTGTGTGTATAACTGTATAGGTGAGTAAATGTGAGTGTGATTGATTCTTTGCATGACTGACTAGGTATGTGAGTAACTCTATGGGTGAGTGGTGGTGTGTGAGTGTCTGTATAGGTGTATGAGTGCATATGATAGTGCTGTATTGATGAGCGACTCACTGCAGTAAGATTCCAGCACTACAGGGACCATCGGGCCATACGAATGGCCACGCCCACTGAGGCGGGAAGTAATCATATCTAAGGTGTGCTTGGAGAAAATATGCCTGTTTCGTTCTTCGCAAGTCCTTAACCCGCTGAAGAAGTGCTGCCCCAGCACGAAACGCGTCAGGGCTGGACTAAATCGTGTGAGGCGGTTTGCTGTTCCTTCACTGCAATCTCCACTCAATAAAGCGGCAATACTTTACCTTCGTGTGTGGGCTCTCTTACTCCAGGCAAACTTGTGGGTTTGGATGTTTAGCGGCTTTTGCTGCGAGGTGAGCCCAGCTGATGTACAGTCCGTGCTGCAGCGCCAATCAACAAGGCAGCTAGGAGCAGGATGTGCCTGTGGTGAAATGAACTGAGGTGTTTTAGCAGCGGAACTGGCTTCACGACCCACTTGGGATTTTTATAAAGGTACCGAGGATGGAACCGGCGAATCACTGCAGTAAGATTCCAGCACTACAGGGACCATCGGGCCATACGAATGGCCACGCCCACTGAGGCGGGAAGTAATCATATCTAAGGTGTGCTTGGAGAAAATATGCCTGTTTCGTTCTTTGCAAGTCCTTAACCCGCTGAAGAAGTGCTGCCCCAGCACGAAACGCGTCAGGGCTGGACTAAATCGTGTGAGGCGGTTTGCTGTTCCTTCACTGCAATCTCCACTCAATAAAGCGGCAATACTTTACCTTCCTGTGTGGGCTCCCTTACTCCAGGCAAACTTGTGGGTTTGGATGTTTAGCGGCTTTTGCCTGAGCCGCGAGGTGAGCCCAGCTGCTGTGCAGTCCGTGCTGCAGCGCCAATCGACAAGGCAGCTAGGAGCAGGATGTGCCTGTGGTGAAATTAACGGAGGTGTTGTAGCAGCGGAACTGGCTTCACGACCCACTTGGGATTTGTATAAAGGTACCGAGGATGGAACCGGCGACTCACTGCAGTAAAATTCCAGCACTACAAGGACCATCGGGCCATATGAATGGACACGCCCACTGAGGCGGGAAGTAATCATATATAAGGTGTGCTTGGAGAAAATATGCCTGTTTCGTTCTTCGCAAGTCCTTAACCCTCTGAAGAAGTGCTGCCCAAGCACAAAACGTGTCAGGGCTGGACTAAATCGTGTGAGGCGGTTTGCTGTTCCTTCACTGCAATCTCCACTCAATAAAGCGGCAATACTTTACCTTCCTGTGTGGGCTCCCTTACTCCAGGCAAACTTGTGGGTTTGGATGTTTAGCGGCTTTTGCCTGAGCCGCGAGGTGAGCCCAGCTGCTGTGCAGTCCGTGCTGCAGCGCCAATCGACAAGGCAGCTAGGAGCAGGATGTGCCTGTGGTGAAATTAACGGAGGTGTTTTAGCAGCGGAAATGGCTTCACGACCCTCTTGGGATTTTTATAAAGGTACCGAGGATGGAACGGGCGACTCACTGCAGTAAGATTCCAGCACTACAGGGACCATCGGGCCATATGAATGGCCACGCCCACTGAGGCGGGAAGTAATCATATATAAGGTGTGCTTGGAGAAAATATGCCTGTTTCATTCTTCGCAAGTCCTTAACCCTCTGAAGAAGTGCTGCCCAAGCATGAAACGCGTCAGGGCTGGACTAAATCGTGTGAGGCGGTTTGCTGTTCCTTCACTGCAATCTCCACTCAATAAAGCGGCAATACTTTACCTTCCTGTGTGGGCTCTCTTACTCCAGGCAAACTTGTGGGTTTGGATGTTTAGCGGCTTTTGCCTGAGCCACGAGGTGAGCCCAGCTGCTGTGCAGTCCGTGGTGCAGCGCCAATCGACGAGGCAGCTAGGAGCAGGATGTGCCTGTGGTGAAATTAATGGAGGTTTTTTTTGGCAGCGGAACTGGCTTCACGACCCACTTGGGATTTTTATAAAGGTACCGAGGATGGAACAGGCGACTCACTGCAGTAAGATTCTAGCACTACAGGGACCATCGGGCCATATGAATGGCCACGCCCACTGAGGCGGGAAGTAATCATATATAAGGTGTGCTTGGAGAAAATATGCCTGTTTCATTCTTCGCAAGTCCTTAACCCTCTGAAGAAGTGCTGCCCAAGCATGAAACGCGTCAGGGCTTGACTAAAACATGTGAGGCGGTTTGCTGTTCCTTCACTGCAATCTCCACTCAATAAAGCGGCAATACTTTACCTTCCTGTGTGGGCTCCCTTACTCCAGGCAAGCTTGTGGGTTGGGATATATATATATATATATATATATATATATATATATATATATATATATATATATATATATATATATATATATATATATATATATATATAATATCTACTGACGGTCGCCAGTAGATAGTTATAGTTAGGACCTATTTTCCATAGGAAATCCACGACATTCTATTTGAAATAACTCTTGCGTCGGTTGACGAATCTTCGCGAAATTTTCAAACTTTATGGCCCGCTCCGGTCCGCTCCTACCCTGAAAGTCTCAGGGTGATTCGTCAAGCAGGGGCCAAGAAAAAAGGGGGGTCCCAAAACGTGTTTTCCCCATTCCTTTTCCCATAGGAAACTTTAGACACGGCTACAGCCCGAACTGCTGAACGGAATTACACCAAATTTGGCAAAGAGGTAGTTCTTGGTTCAGAAAGAACCCTTTTTGTTAAATGGTGTAAATCCGTTCAGTAGTTACTGTGAAAATCAAAATGAAAATCACATATATACCTATGGCCGCGTCGGATTCGCGCACCCTCCCGATCACGAGCTGCATGCTAATTGGCTGTCAACACTCCAAATCAGGAAGTGTTGGCAGCCATTTTGTCCCTCGGTAGAACCGAGGGACAGAAACAAGTGCGCAAAGCGCAAAAAGGGGGCAGGGTAGAAACACCCTGACCCCCTAGGTCTGCTCAGGGGGTCCCACAAGGACCCCCTGGGCAGAAAAAAGCATTTTTTTTTTTTTTAAATCGGCGGGATGCGCTTAGGGTGCGCGAATCCCGCCGAGAAAAAAAAAAAATTGCAAGTGTGCAAACGCACAAAGGGGGCAGGGTAGAAACACCCTGACCCCCTAGGTCTGCTCAGGGGGTCCCACAAGGACCCCCTGGGCAGAAAAAAGCATTTTTTTTTAAAAAAAAATCGGCAGGATGCGCTCAGGGTGCGCGGATCCTGCCGATAAAAAAAAAAATCGAAGCGCGGTCTCCCGCGCTTCGATGTTTATTTGCCCCTTGGTGGGCCAAGTCCCGGGGGCATGGTGGGGGGGTTTAGATTTAATGTGGGGGCCTCTAAGGCCCCCAAGCCCGAGGACCGCCACCCCCGGGGCTTTAGAAAGTAATGGTGCGGGAGGGCTCTTGTCCTCCCGCAGCCCCGGGACCGCCACCCCCGGGGCTTCTTTTTTAAAAAAATTTAACCTGTGAGGGGGCTCCAGCCCCCCACACGCCCGAGGACCGCCACCTCCCGGGGCACTAAAGATTTGAATATGGGGGTCCATTCACGGACCCCCAAAGCCCCGGGGACCACCACCTCCCCGGGGCTGTGAAATGGTTGGGAGGGGGGCCGCGATGGCCCTGGGGACCGCCACCCCCCAGGGCCGGCTCCTGCAGTGTCCCGGGGTGCCTACCCCCGGGACACTGTAGTTTGCTATGACAGGACGGAGCCTCGCGGCTCCCGTCCTGTCATAGCAAACTGGTTTGCATTTTGAAAGAGAGAACAGGACACCTGCTCTCTCTTTCAAAATGCAAATCACTGCTTTTCCACATGGGGAGCAGCATGTTAGCTGCTCCCCATGTGGAAAGCAATGCCGGCTCGCGCAGGAGGCGGGGAGCCGGCTGGGACTGTGGGGGGATTGGGGACCCCCACACAGTCTCCAACGAGAGGCCAGGCCCCGGGGATGGGGTCCCCGGGGCCATAAGTGGCTCCGGGAGTGGGGCCACACAGCCCCCTCCCCAAATAAAAAAAAAGGGCAAGGCCGGCCCCAGGGGATGGGGTCCCCAGGGCCTTAAATGGCCTGAGGAGGGGGGCCACGCAGCCCCCCTCCAAAATAATTTTAAAAAAAATCGAGGGCATGCCCCGGGGGATGGGGTCCCCGGGGCCAATACAGGCCCAGGGAAGGGGGGCCACGCGGCCCCCTTCCTGTTTTTCTTTTTTTTATTTAAAAAATAAAATAAAATGCACAGGCCCCGGGGATGGGCTCCCGGGGCCAAAAGTGGCCAGGGAAGGGGGCCACGCAGCCCCCTCCCATTGAAGAAAACAAAAAAAAAAACGACCGGCATCGTGCCGGAGGCCCCACCCCCTCCCTGCAGTACTCTGCAAGCGCGCCCCCTGGCGCGTTTTAAGAAGGGAAGTAATTCCCCTTGAATACTGGGGGTCCCTGGGGCCAACTAGCCCACCAGGAACCTCCAGTATGCGCCAGGGAGCTGCGTTGCAGAGAGGTGTACAGAGGCCACACCCCTTTACACCTCTCTGCAACGCAGCTCTGTGGCGCTTTAGAAGTACATGGTGGGCTAGTTGGACTCCAGGGACCCTCAGGATTCAAGGGGACTTAATCCCCAACTCAAAACGCGCCACGGGCGCGTTTGCACAGTGGTGAAGGAGGGGCGGGGCTTCAGGTGACATGTGTGCAAACAGGCCCCGTGGCGCGTTTTAAGATGGGAATTAAATCCCCTTCAATCCTGAGGGTCCCTGGGGCCAACTAGCCCAACAGGTACGTCAGAAAGCGCCAAAGAGCTGCATTGCAGAGAGGTGCAAAAAGGGTCGTGGCCTCTGAACACCTCTCTGCAACGCAGCTCCCTGGCGCATATGGAGGTACAGGGTGGGCTAGTTGGACCCCAGGGACCCTCATGATTCAAGGGGACTTAATCCCCAACTTAAAACGCGCCACGGGGCGCGTTTGCACAGATGTCACCTCAGGCCCCGCCCCTCCCTTCACCATTGTGCAAATATTCCTCTAAAATCAGCCGAACTACGAATTCCTATTTACTCACCTGTTATCAGGAGAGACCTCAGTGCTGCATCTTTCAGCCCAGTACTGATCCTGAAAAGTAATTTTAACCGTACTTACCAGTAACTTGACTTTCCTTCCATAGGCTAACATTGACTGGTTTCACTTGGAAATTCTTCTAAGTGTGGAGTTTTGGAACTTTATAATATTCCTCTAAAATCAGCCGAAATACGAATTCCGATTTACTCACCTGTTATCAGGAGAGACCTCAGTGCTGCATCTTTCAGCCCAGTACTGCTCCTGAAAAGTAATTTTAACCGTACTTACCAGTAACTTGAATTTCCTTCCATAGGATATCATTGTCTGCTTTTTGCTGAAAAAGTTTCTAAGTGTCGATTTTTGAAACATACAAATATTCCTCTAAAATCAGCCGAACTACGAATTCCGATTTACTCACCTGTTATCAGGAGAGACCTCAGTGCTGCATCTTTCAGCCCAGTACTGATCCTGAAAAGTAATTTTAACCGTACTTACCAGTAACTTGAATTTCCTTCCATAGGATATCATTGACTGGTTTCACTTGGAAATTCTTCTAAGTGTGGAGTTTTGGAACTTTATAATATTCCTCTAAAATCAGCCGAAATACGAATTCCGATTTACTCACCTGTTATCAGGAGAGACCTCAGTGCTGCATCTTTCAGCCCAGTACTGATCCTGAAAAGTAATTTTAACCGTACTTACCAGTAACTTGAATTTCCTTCCATAGGATATCATTGTCTGCTTTTTGCTGAAAAAGTTTCTGTGTCGATTTTTGAAACATACAAATATTCCTCTAAAATCAGCTGAACTACGAATTCCGATTTACTCACCTGTTATCAGGAGAGACCTCAGTGCTGCATCTTTCAGCCCAGTACTGATCCTGAAAAGTAATTTTAACCGTACTTACCAGTAACTTGAATTTCCTTCCATAGGATATCATTGACTGGTTTCACTTGGAAATTCTTCTAAGTGTGGAGTTTTGGAACTTTATAATATTCCTCTAAAATCAGCCGAAATACGAATTCCGATTTACTCACCTGTTATCAGGAGAGACCTCAGTGCTGCATCTTTCGGCCCAGTACTGATCCTGAAAAGTAATTTTAACCGTACTTACCAGTAACTTATATTTCCTTCCATAGGAATCCATTGTCTGGTTTTCAGCAGAAAAGTTTCAAAGTGTTGATTTTCACAAACTACAAATATTCCTTAAAAATCGCCTGTATGACTTAAACGCATTCTTTCAACTGTTTACAGGAGATGCACCAGTGCTGGATCCAGGATCCACCACTGAGTAAGAAAAAGTAACGATAACACTACTTACCTGCTAAGTGAATTTCCTCCCATAGGATAACATTGGTGATTCTATGTGAAAAAGTTTCTAAGTGTCAACTTTTAAAATACAATAATATTCCTTAAAAATCACTACTGTAACCAAAACGCTTTTACTCAACTGTTTACAGGAGATGTCCCAAGACTGAATCTAGGATCCAGTCCTGTGGTTAGAAAAGTAATCCATAAAGTAAGTAATTGCATTTAACTAGAAATTCACATTGAGGTCAATGTTGCATTGTGTTTGAAATTGTGTTGCCCATTGCAACAACTGTAACTACTGTACTTAAAACTCTATTGCCTATTTGCAAACTATTTAAACTAAAGTAATTCATTCTGAGAAAGTATATTTTGTAATGTAATGTATAATGTAATTACAATGTAATTTAATAAATAAAATATCTAAAAATAAATAGTTTTAAAAAATGTAGTAAATCAGTATCAAAAAAATAAATATAACAATTAATACATAAAAAAATTGTCATTTACAAAACCTTTGAAATTCACTGAAAAAACCATAGGTTTTAGGGGCGTTATAGTTAGAAATTAGCATTTAAAAAACCTTTGAAATTCACTGAAAAAACCATAGGTTTCAGGCACGTTATAGTTAGAAATTAGCATTTAAAAAACCTTTGAAATTCACAGAAAAAACCATAGGTTTCAGACACGTTATAGTTAGAAATTAGCATTTAAAAAACCTTTGAAATTCACTGAAAAAACTATAGGTTTTAGGGACAGTTATAGTTAGTTGGACATTTCACTCGTACAAAACCCGTGAAATTCCCCAGTTATAGTTAGTTCAGCTAACTATAACTCGCGCCCCGCAATGCACTGCTGATGACGTCACATATTACATCACTCATGACATGGTCAGTGACATCAGTGATGACATCACTGATGACATCTCAAATGACATCACTGATGACATCACTGATGGCATCATCCACGTGATAATCTGATGCACCTCCTCACACCCTAATATAACCTTTGATACACCCACTCTAAATTACAGACTGCCATTCGCAAAACCATAGACACTCCAACACCAATAACTACATACCCACTCACTGATTCTTAGGTCTACACACACACATCCACTCACTCACCCGTACAGTCACTCATACTTATGGTCACTCAGTACATGACTATCATATGCACTCTTACTCATATATAGACACTCAAACACCGCCACTCATCCATAGAGGAACTCACACACCTAGTCAGTCATGCAAATAATTAAACACACTGCCATTTACTCACCTATACAGTTATACACACACCAGCTCACTTAATCAAACAAATACTAGCACATTGTTACGCTCTTATACAATCACTGATACAAGCACACACTCATCCATACAGTCACTCTCACAATCACACACTCTTGCTTATAGCTATTTATATACTCCAACACACATATATACTGCCTTTCACATATGTAGTTACTCACACATGTACCACTGGGACATACATTCACTCACAAACACACTGTTACACACACTTACCCACCCATACAGTCTATCACAGATGCACTGTTGAAACCATCCACCCAGTGAATCACCCACTCACACATCTATGCACAGAGTCGCACACACACCACCCACACAAACACTCAGGCACCCATACAGATACTCAGACAACTAATCAATAACTCATATAGACACTCATGTAGCTATTCACAAACCCATGCAGCCACTTACACAGCAATAGACAGACAGATACAGACATTCACCCAGTTTAGTCACTAACCCATGCATTCAGTAAGATATTTTTAATCACTCACTTATAGAGTTATTCATGCACCTACTAAATCATCCATACAGACACTTATACACCCACTCATTCTTCAATACGCCTTTCCCTATATATATTAAACATATTTAAACTTTAAAGAAACACACAGTCACTGGATGATGTCATCAGTGATGTCATTTGAGATGTCATCAGTAATGTCATCAGTGATGTCACTGACCATGTCATGAGTGATGTAATATGTGACGTCATCAGCAGTGCATTGCGAGGCGCGAGTTATAGTTAGCTGAACTAACTATAACGGGGGAATTTCACGGGTTTTGTACGAGTGAAATGTCCAACTAACTATAACTGTCCCTAAAACCTATGGTTTTTTCAGTGAATATATATATATATATATATATATATATATATATATCAAATCACAAGGGGTTGTCCAAAATAAGAGTCGCACTCGAGTAGAGAGAAGCTTTACCCCAAAGCTTTATTCAAACTAAGCAGCAACACTTGCCAGGAAAGTTAATAGCATGCGTCCGCATCCCTGACGCGTTTCGAGCAATCTCTTCCTCAGACGGTTTAACGGGCGAAAAGCGCGTTGGTGAAATGCCCTTCCCTTTATCCAACATCGCATGCATATATATATACATACATGCACAAGAAGCTACCTCCCCCCAGGAGGGAAGGAACTGGAGGGACACAACAGGGAGCCAAGGAGAAAAACTTTATTGCAGAGTGGGAGGCATGACGCGTTTCGGCTGGAATGCCTTCTTCAAATGCAAAACACCAGAAACTGTCACCTGCCGCCTTTCAAATAATCCATTTCACTCCCATTGGTGGAAGCACAGCTGAGTTGACCAATAGCATGAACGCCTCATCGCAGTCACCCTTGGTGGACTACGGCTCCCAGAAAGCACCATTTCGGCTTGCAGGTAAGCATTTGTGCTGTCAACTCATTGTAACCCTAAGTGAGTGATGGTGATCGGTGAAAAGCGTGTGTAGGTGCAGATTAAAATCACAAGTGTCCTCGCCGCACAAAGTTCTCTCCCGGGCCCCCTTTGACGTCTCACCGCATATACTCAGGTCCACGTGGGATCGAAGATCCTTCTGCAATGAGTAGACCTACCCGTGAAGTCACGGACTGTATCTACAGCGATGTATCCACTGTTCCTGAATCCGGGGGCCAGAGCTCTTCAATCCCTTGAAGTCCAAACAAATGCTGTGAAGCAGTGCCCTTGTACCTCCGGCCACAAATGAGACGGGTCCCCCAAGAGTGCTCAGGGCATAGCACGTGACGTATGCACAAGAAGCTACCTCCCCCCAGGAGGGAAGGAACTGGAGGGATATAACGGGGAGCCAAGGAGAACAACTTTATTGCAGAGTGGGAGCATGACGCGTTTCGGCTGGAATGCCTTCTTCAAATGCCAAACACCAGAAACTGTCACCTGCCGCCTTTCAAATAATCCATTTCACTCCCATTGGTGGAAGCCCAGCTGAGTTGACCAATAGCATGAACGCCTCATCGCAGTCACCCTTGGCGGACTACGGCTCCCAGAAAGCACCATTTCGGCTTGCAGGTAAGCATTTGTGCTGTCAACTCATTGTAACCCTAAGTGAGTGCTGGTGATCGGTGAAAAGCGTGTGTAGGTGCAGATTAAAATCACAAGTGTCCTCGCCGCACAAAGTTCTCTCCCGGGCCCCCTTTGACATCTCACCGCATAAACTCAGGTCCACGTGGGATCGAAGATCCTGCTGCAATGAGTAGACCTACCTGTGAAGTCACGGACTGTATCTACAACGATGTATCCACTGTTCCTGAATGTGGGGGCCAGAGCTCTTCAATCCCTTGAAGTCCAAACAAATGCTGTAAAGCAGTGCCCTTGTAGCTCTGGCCACAAACGAGACTGGTCCCCCAAGCGTGCTCAGGGCATAGCACGCGACGTATGCACAAGAAGCAACCTCCCCCCAGGAGGGAAGGAACTGAAGGGACACAACGGGGAGCCAAGGAGAACAACTTTATTGCAGAGTGGGAGGCATGACGCGTTTCGGCTGGAATGCCTTTTTCAAATGCCAAACACCAGAAACTGTCACCTGCCGCCTTTCAAATAATCCATTTCACTCCCATTGGTGGAAGCCCAGCTGAGTTGACCAATAGCATGAACGCCTCATCGCAGTCACCCTTGGCGGACTACGGCTCCCAGAAAGCACCATTTCGGCTTGCAGGTAAGCATTTGTGCAGTCAACTCATTGTAACCCTAAGTGAGTGCTGGTGATCGGTGAAAAGCATGTGTAGGTGCAGATTAAAATCACAAGTGTCCTCGCCGCACAAAGTTCTCTCCCGGGCCCCCTTTGACGTCTCACCGCATATACTCAGGTCCACGTGGGATCGAAGATCCTGCTGCAATGAGTAGACCTACCCGTGAAGTCACGGACTGTATCTACAGCGATGTATCCACTGTTCCTGAATGCGGGGGCCAGAGCTCTTCAATCCCTTGATGTCCAAACAAATGCTGTGAAGCAGTGCCCTTGTAGCTCCGGCCACAAATGAGACGGGTCCCCCAAGCGTGCTCAGGGCATAGCACGCGACGTATGCACAAGAAGCTACCTCCCCCCAGGAGGGAAGGAACTGGAGGGACACAACGGGGAGCCAAGGAGAACAACTTTATTGCAGAGTGGGAGGCATGACGCGTTTTGGCTGGAATGCCTTCTTCAAATGCCAAACACCAGAAACTGTCACCTGCCACCTTTCAAACAATCACTTTCACTTCCATTGGTGGAAGCCCACCTGAGTTGACCAATAGCATGAACGCCTCATCGCAGTCACCCTTGGCGGACTACGGCTCCCAGAAAGCACAATTTCGGCTTGCAGGTAAGCATTTGTGCTGTCAACTCATTGTAACCCTATGTGAGTGCTGGTGATCGGTGAAAAGCGTGTGTAGGTGCAGATTAAAATCACAAGTGTCCTCGCCGCACAAAGTTCTCTCCCAGGCCCCCTTTGACGTCTCACCGCATATACTCAGGTCCACGTGGATCGAAGATCCTGCTGCAATGAGTAGACCTACCCGTGAAGTCACGGACTGTATCTACAGCGATGTATCCACTGTTCCTGAATGCGGGGGCCAGAGCTCTTCAATCCCTTGAAGTCCAAACAAATGCTGTGAAGCAGTGCCCTTGTAGCTCCGGCCACAAACGAGACGGGTCCCCCAAGCGTGCTCAGGGCATAGCACGCGACGTATGCACAAGAAGCTACCTCCCCCCAGGAGGGAAGGAACTGGAGGGACACAACGGGGTGCCAAGGAGAACAACTTTATTGCAGAGTGGGAGGCATGACGCGTTTCGGCTGGAATGCCTTCTTTAAATGCCAATATACATACATATATATATATTTATAGTTAGGATCAAAGTTTCAGTAGGAAAAGTGTTTATTGTTTCGTCAATAACTTTAGTGCCGCTTGACCAATCTTCCCAGAATTTTCACAAAACTTCTCCTTTTTGGTTCAGCTGCTGTGTTGAAAGTTTTGGGATGATCCATCAAGCGGGGGCCAAGAAAAAAGAGGGTCATAAATCATGTTTTCCCCATGTTATGTCTATGGAGATTTTCAATTTTTTTAACACGACTACAGCCCAAACCGCTGAGCAGAACTACACCAAATGTGGTAGAAAGCTGGTGCTGGTCCACAAAGCGTGCTTTTTGTGAAATGGTGTAAATCTGTCCAGTAGTTTTTTAGATATTTAAGTTTAAATAATATAGATATCGATGCGCCCAAAATCCTACTGAGATTCTACTGAAATTTGATTGGCTGTCAACACTTAACCAGGAAGTTGAGGCAGCCATCTTGGGACTTGGGTTTAAGCCATGTCCCACAAAAAATGTAAATAAAAAAAGAAAAGGGGGCAGTGTAGAAATACCCTGACATCCTCGGTCTCTTGGGGGGGCAAAAAAAGCATTTTTTGTTAAGCTTTTCTTACATTGTTTTATCCCGCCACAAAAAAAATGAAGCGCAGTCTCCTGCTCTTTGTTTCTTATTGCCCCCAGGTGGGCCAGGTCCCAGAGGCATTGTAGTAAAGGAGGGGGGCACATGGCCCCCCTCCTGGGGCTCATTGATGTCCCAGGGTCCACTACCTCCCCAGGGCATATAGAACAAAAAATGAGGAGGAGACCCATATGGCCACCTCATTGCCCCAGGGACAGCCACCTACCCGGGGCATAATGTTTGAAGAATGCAGCGGGCCGTGTGGACCCCCTGCAGCCCCAGCAACATCACCTCCCTGGGGCATTAATTTGATACAGTGAAGGGGCTGTGCAGACTCCCCTGCAGCCCTGGGGGCCACCCTTTCCCCAGAGTTTTAATACAAATGAATGCAGGAGGCCGAGTGGACCACCCGCAGCCCCAGGGGCCACCACCTCCCTGGGGCTTTAATACCAATAAGTGCTGGGGGCCGTGCGTACCTCCCCCCCTCTAGTCCCGAGGACAGCTAACTCCCTGGGGCTTTAATTTATTACAATGCTGGGGCCACACAGAACCCCCTGCAGCCTGGGGACCACCACCTCCATGGGGCTTTATATTAATACAGTGTGGGTGGGCCACATGGACCCACTGCAGCCCCAGGGGCTGCTACCTCCCTGGGGCTTTAATACAGTTATGTGCGGGGACTGTGTGGAACCCCCCGCAGCCCCAGGAACTGCCACCTCCACAGGGCTTTAATTTATTACAGTGCGGGAGACCATGCTAACCCCCCATAGACTCAGGGGCCACCACCTCCCTGGGCTTTAATACAAATAAGTGCAGGGGCACAAATCCCCCTGCAGCCCCACGCCTGCCACCTCCCTGTGGCTTTAGTTTAATACAGTGTGGAGGGCCGCACGAACCCCCCCGGCAGCCCTGTGGGCTGCCACCTCCCTGGGGCTTTAATAGAGATATGTGCACAGGGGCCGCATGGACCCCATCGCAGCCCAGGTACCGCCACCTCCCTGGGGAAAATAGTTTAAAGAAATGCAGGGGGACCATGCGTCTACCCTGCAGCCCCGGGGACCACCACCTCCTCGGGGCAAATAAAACAAAAGAATGAAGGTGGCCCTTCACAGCCCCCAGGCCTCAGGGACCACCACCTCCCCATGTCTAACGTAAACATTGGAGGGGAGGCCCCCTCATGGAGCCATATATGGCCCTGGGGACTGCCACCCCCAGGGCAGGCTCCTGCAATATCTGGGGTACCCACCCCGAGACATTGCAGTTTACTGTGGGTTGTCGGGAGCTTCCCGCCAAGCCACAGCAAATGCTCCGCTATCAGAAAGTGGGAGCTCACAAATGCTGTTACTTGCTGAAAGCGGAGCATTTGTCTATTTTCCTGCCCTCCGTCAAGCGAGCAGGGAAACAGACACATTGCTTTGAGATCCAGGAAGCTGCATGTTTAGCAGCTCCCTGGGTCTCAAAGCAATGCCTGCTCCCATAGGCGGAAGCCAGCAGGGGCCACGACGGCCTTGATGCTCCCCCCACGGTCCCCAAACGAGAGGCCGTGCCCCAGGGGATGGGGTCCCCGGGGCCAAAATCGGCCCGGGGAGGGACGCCACACAGCTCCACTCCCCCTTTTTTGAATAATATAAATAAAGGCTGGGTCCAGGGGGATGGGGTCCCCAGGGTTGAAATCAGCCCGGGAGCCTTTAAGTTTGAAATTGTTTTTTTCAAAAAGGCCAGGCCCTGGGGGATGAGGTCCCCCGGACCAAATAGGCCTGGTAGGGCAGCTGCTCAGGCCCCCTCCCTTTCTCCCTTTAAGTTTGAAAAAAAAAAAAAAAGGCTGGTTCCTGGGGGATAGGGCCCCCAGGACTGAAATCGTTCCAGGGAAGGGGGCCACGTGGCCCCCACCCCATTCAAAAAAGGCCTGGCTCCAGGAAATGGGGTCCCCAGGGCCCAAATCAGCCCAAGGAAGGGGGGCCATGCAGCCCCCTACCTTAATACATAAATGGAAAATAAAGGTGACGGCAGGTTGCCTCCCCCCCTTTCTCACACCTCCTGGTGCACTTCTGGTTGGGGAAAAAAATCCCCTTGGATGCAGTGGGTCCTTGGGGGCCAACAAGCCCCCCATTAACTCCAGTAAGTCCCACACATTGGAATTACTGAGAGGTCTTGGGAGGCCATGCCCCCTTTCTCCACCACTCTGAAAACATGCTTACTGGTGCACTGGTTTTTGGGAGATCAAGTCCCCTTGGCTACAGAGGGTCCTTGGGGGCCAACAAGCCTTTCTTTTACCTCCAGTAAGTCCCACAGAGCGGGATTGCTGAGAGGTCTTCAGAGGCCATTCTTCCTTTTTCCACCACTCTCCAAACGTGACTCCTGGTGCACTGCTGGTTGGGGGATAAAGTCCCCTTAGATGCTATGGGTCTTTGGGGGCCAAAAAGCCCTTCTGTTACCTCCAGTAAGTCCTACATAGCGTGAGTGCTGAGAGGACTTTGGGGGGCCAAGCCCCCTTTCTCCAGCTCATAATCAAACACCCACTCAAACAGCCACTCACTCACCCATACAGCCACTTACAAACCCACTCCCTCACTCATACAGCCATTCATATATCCACTCACTCTTGCATACAGTCACTACACACCTTGTTACCCAGCCAGAGTCACTCACTCCACCACTCACTCACCCATACAGCCACTGACACATCCACTCACTCACAAATACAGCCACTCACACACAATTTCACTCACCCACACAGCTGCTCACATACCCACTTATACACCCATACAGCAACTCACACACACATTCACACAAGGATACATATAGTCACACAGTCACTCACATAATATATGTTAAAAATATTATCACTCAGTAGTAGTGCACCTAGTATACTAATTTAACTTTGGTAGTAGGTTAGTAGATATGTTCAACACTCATAATCTCTTAACAATACTTTTTCATCAGTAATCCTACTAACCATGTCATGAGTAATGTATTATGTGATGTCATAAGCAGTGCATTGCGCTGGTGGAAGTTATAGTTAGCTCAGGTAACTATAACTGCTAAATTTCACTGGTTTTGTATGAGTGAAATCTGACTATAACATCCCTGTAACCTTTGTTTCTTTCAGTTAATTTATATATACATGTATATATATATGTGTTTATATTATCTACTGGCGGTCGCCAGTAGATAGTTATAGTTAGGACCTATTTTCCATAGGAAATCCGCGACATTCTATTTGAAATAACTCTTGCGTCGGTTGACGAATCTTCGCGAAATTTTCAAACTTTATGGCCCGCTCCGGTCCGCTCCTACCCTGAAAGTCTCAGGGTGATTCGTCAAGCGGGGGCCGAGAAAAAAGGGGGGTCCCAAAACATGTTTTCCCCATTCATTTTCCCATAGGAAACTTTAGACACGGCTACAGCCCGAACTGCTGAACGGAATTACACCAAATTTGGCAAAGAGGTAGTTCTTGGTTCAGAAAGAACCCTTTTTGTTAAATGGTGTAAATCCGTTCAGTAGTTACGGAGAAATTAAAAAATAAGAGTCAAAACATCAATTTCCCATAGGAAACTTTATGCAAGGCTACAGCTCGAACTGCTGAACGGAATTACACCAAATTTGGCAAAGAGGTAGTTCTTGGTTCAAAAGAACCCTTTTTGTTAAATGGTGTAAATCCGTTCAGTAGTTGCTGAGAAAATCAAAAGTAAAAACACATATATATCTGGGCGGAGCCTAACCACACATGTCATCGTGAGATCTGATTGGCTGTCAGCACTTCATCCTGGAATTGCTGGCAGCCATCTTGAGACCAATATAAATGATAGTACCCCATTGAAATGCATTGTAGTGAATCGAAGATTTTGAGGGTTACCAAAAGGAGAACTATAAAGGGTGATAACAGACTTTAGTTACATTAGAATTCATTTGTTGATGGTACCATACTAATTTCAGGAATTGTGGTGTGTTCTAAGGTGATTTTACCCTGTGAAAAACCTTCTGCTGGGATATCATGAATCATGTTTGAGAGAAAACTATTTTCACATGCTTGTCCCATACAGTTTTGGAAGGTGCCCCAGAAGCTAAAATGAGAGCATATTTTCTGTAAATTCACATTATCTTTCTCAGTCATGTGAGAATGAAGTCTGACATTCTCAGTAAAACATGTACATCCAACAAGGGCAGAGACTGTCAGTTGATTCCTTTGTGTTCTACTGCAGCTTCCCAGAGTGTTCTAAAGAACAACTAGAGTGCTAACAGCCTTACTTATGACAAAAGTATGGCACACCTGAAGCCATCTTGATTGGAATAAACTGGTAACACTTAAAACATTTAATTTAAAAAGGAACAAAATGATGGGGTTCATCTTGTCATAGAAATTATGGTTAGTGCTCTGGAAAGAAAAATTAGGACATGTTTCAAGTGTGATCTCAAATATCTTCCTGTTATATTTCAACAGGAGCAGCCTGTCAGTTGATGCCTTTGTGTTCTACTGCAGCTTCCCAGAGTGTTCTAAAGAACAACTAGAGCGCTAACAGTCTTACTTATGACAAAAGTATGGCACACCTGAAGCCATCTTGATTGGAATAAACTGGTAACACTTAAAACATTTAATTTAAAAAGGAACAAAATGATGGGGTTCATTTTGTCATAGAAATTATGGTTAGTGCTGTAGAAAGAAAAATTAGGACATGTTTCAAGTGTGATCTCAAATATCTTCCTGTTATATTTCAACAGGAGCAGCCTGTCAGTTGATGCCTTTGTGTTCTACTGCAGCTTCCCAGAGTGTTCTAAAGAACAACTAGAGCACTAACAGTCTTACTTATGACAAAAGTATGGCACACCTGAAGCCATCTTGATTGGAATAAACTGGTAACACTTAAAACATTTAATTTAAAAAGGAACAAAATGAGGGGTTCATTTTGCCATAGAAATTATGGTTAGTGCTGTAGAAAGAAAAATTAGGACATGTTTTAAGTGAGATCTCAAATATCTTCCTGTTATATTTCAACAGGAGCAGCCTGTCAGTTGATGCCTTTGTGTTCTACTGCAGCTTCCCAGAGTGTTCTAAAGAACAACTAGAGTGCTAACAGCCTTACTTATGACAAACGTATGGCACACCTGAAGCCATCTTGATTGGAATAAACTGGTAACACTTAAAACATTTAATTTAAAAAGGAACAAAATGAGGGGGTTAATTTTGCCATAGAAATTATGGTTAGTGCTGCAAAAAGAAAATTTAGTGCATGTTTTAAGTGAGATCTCAAATCCTCTTCTATTTCATTAGAAAATTCTGACATGCAGACTGAAACAATCACTTTCAATACCAGCAGTAGACTTCCAGTTAACTCCTTGGTGAGCAGTAGCTTTACTACAGTGATCTAATGAACAACTAGAGTAATAACATTCTGAATTTATGGCAAATGTGTGACACATCTGAATGCCTTCTTGATGGAATCAAAGTAAAAAACTGAAAGCATTTCCTACTGAGGAGACTGCAGTAAATGAGGAAATTAGGAAACTTCATAACAAAGAAGTCTTCCAAGATGGCCACCAGTGAAAAAAAGAGCCCAAATGTAGCACAAATATTACCCAGATGTAGCCCACATATAGCCCAATGACAAAAGTGTGCAAAAAAACTTTTTATTTTTAGTTTTTTAGCAGTTTTATGTAGTGCAGACTGGTCAGGTATTGGAGCGTTGCATCTTAAAACATGACCCCCCTACACTACAAAAACACCACTGCACTACCCTAAACCCTAAACCCTAAAACACTACCCCAGCACGACCCCCTACACTACACAAGCACCACTGCACTATCCTAAACCCTAAAACACTACCCCCAGCATGACCCCCTACACTACACAAACACCACTGCACTACCCTAAACCCTAAAACACTACCCCAACACCACTGCACTAACCTAAATCCTAAAACACTACCCCCAGCACAACCCCCTACACTACCCAAACACCACTGCACTACCCTAAAACACTGACCCCCTACACTGCACAAACACCACTGCACTACCCTAAACCACTACCCCCAGCACGACCCCCTACACTACACAAGCACCACTGCACTACCCTAAACCCTAAAACACTGCCCCCAGCACAACCCCCTACACTACACAAACACCACTGCACTACCTTAAACCCTAAAACACTACCCCCAGCACGACCCCCTACACTGCCCGAACACCACTGCACTGCCCTAAACCCTGAAACACATACCCTAGCACGACCCCCTACACTGCCCGAACACCACTGCACTGCCCTAAACCCTGAAACACCACCCCTTCACGACCCCCTACACTGCCCGAACACCACTGCACTGCCCTAAACCCTGAAACACCACCCCCAGCATGACCCCTACACTGCCCGAACACCACTGCACTGCCCTAAACCCTGAAACACTACCCCCAGCAAGACCTCCTACACTGCCCGAACTCCACTGCACTGCCCTAAACCCTGAAACATCACCCCCAGCAAGACCCCCTACACTGCCCGAACACCACTGCCCTAAACCCTGAAACACCACCCCCAGCACGACCCCCTACACTGCCCGAACACCACTGCACTGCCCTAAACCCTGAAACACCACCCCCAGCATGACCACCTACACTGCCCGAACACCACTACACTGCCCTAAACCCTGAAACACCACCCCTGCACGACCCCCTACACTGCCCGAACACTACTGCACTGCCCTAAACCCTGAAACACCATCCCCAGCACGACCCCCTACACTGCCACGAACACCACTGCACTGCCCTAAACCCTGAAACACTACCCCCAGCAAGACCCCCTACACTGCCCGAACACCACTGCACTGCCCTAAACCCTGAAACACCACCCCCAGCAAGACCCCCTACACTGCCCGAACACAACTGCACTGCCCTAAACCCTGAAACACCAGCCCCAGCACGACCCCTACACTGCCCGAACACCACTGCACTGCCCTAAACCTTGAAACACCACCCCCTGCACGACCCCCTACACTGCCCGAACACCACTGCACTGCCCTAAACCCTGAAACATCACCCCCAGCACGACCCCCTACACTGCCCGAACACCACTGCACTGCCCTAAACCCTGAAACACCACCCCCTGCAAGACCCCCTACACTGCCCGAACACCACTGCCCTAAAGCTGAACACGGACAAAACGGAGGACCTCATCCTCGGCTCCAACCCCTCAGCCTGGGACGACTCCTGGTGGCCAACGATGCTGGGAGCAGCCCCGACACCCACCGACCACGCACGCAACCTGGGAGTCATCCTCGACTCAACGCTCTCCATGGCCAAGCAAGTCAACGCAGTCTCCTCCTCCTGCTTCAACACCCTCCGCATGCTTCACAAGATCTACAGGTGGATCCCGACAGACACAAGAAGAACAGTCACCCAGGCCCTCGTCAGTAGCAGACTGGACTATGGGAACGCCCTCTACGCGGGAGCCCCGGCCAAGCTCATCAAGCGACTGCAACGCATACAAAACGCCTCCGCACGCCTGATCCTCGATGTACCACACCACAGCCACATCACCCCCCACTTGAGGAACCTGCACTGGCTCCCCGTCGACAGGAGGATCACCTTCAAACTCCTCATCCACGCACACAAGGCACTCCACAAAACTGGCCCAGCCTACCTCAACAGACGACTCTTCTTCTACGTCCCCAACCGCCAGCTCCGCTCCGCCGACCTCTCCCTCGCCACAGTCCCTCGCATTCGAAGAACAACCACCGGCGGCAGATCCTTCTCACACCTCGCCGCCAAGACCTGGAACACCCTTCCACTAAGCCTACGACAGACCCAAGACCTGCTGACCTTCAGGAGGCTACTCAAGACCTGGCTGTTCGACCAGTAGCAGCATCCCCCCCCCCTTCCCTCTCCCCAGTGCCTTGAGACCCTCGCGGGTAAGTAGTGCGCTATACAAATTCTGTGATTGATTGATCCCCTACACTGCCCGAACACTACTGCACTGCCCTAAACCCTGAAACACCACCCCCAGCGCGACCACCTACACTGCACGAACACCACTGCATTGCCCTAAACCCCAAAACACTACCCCCAGCAAGACCCCCTACACTGCCCGAACACCACTGCCCTAAACCCTGAAACACCACCCCCAGCAAGACCCCCTACACTGCCCGTACACCACTGCACTGCCCTAAACCCTGAAACTCCACCCCCAGCATGACCCCCTACACTGCCCGAACACCACTGCACTGCCCTAAACGCTGAAACACCACCCCCAGCATGACCCCCTACACTGCCCGAACACCACTGCACTGCACTAAACCATGAAACACCAGCCCCAGCACGACCCCTACACTGCCCGAACACCACTGCACTGCCCTAAACCCTGAAACACCACCCCCAGCACGACCCCCTACACTGCCCGAACACCACTGCACTGCCCTAAACCCTGAAACACCAGCCCCAGCACAACCCCGTACACTGCCCGAACACCACTGCACTGCCCTAAACCCTGAAACACCAGCCCCAGCACGACCGCCTACACTGCCCGAAAACCACTGCACTGCCCTAAACCCTGAAACACCCGCCCCAGCAAGACCCCTACACTGCCCGAACACCACTGCACTGCCCTAAACCCTGAAACACCACCCCCAGCAAGACCCCTACACTGCCCGAACACCACTGCACTAAAGCCTGAAACACCACCCCCAGCAAGACCACCTACACTGGCCGAACACCACTGCACTGCCCTAAACCCTGAAACACCACCCCCTGCACAACCCCCTACACTGCCCAAACACCACTGCACTGCCCTAAACGCTGAAACACCACCCCCTGCACGACCCCCTACACTGCCCGAACACCACTGCACTGCCCTAAACCCTGAAACACCACCCCTCAGCACCGACACCCTACACTGCCCGAACACCACTGCACTGCCCTAAACCCTGAAACACCACCCCCAGCACGACCCCCTACACTGCCCGAACACCACTGCACTGCCCTAAACCCTGAAACACCACCCCCTGCACAACCTCCTACACTGCCGGAACACCACTGCACTGCCCTAAACCCTGAAACACCACCCCAGCACGACCCCCTACACTGCCAGAACACCACTGCACTGCCCTAAACCCTGAAACATCAACCCCAGCAAGACCCCCTACACTGCCTGAACACCACTGCCCTAAACCCTGAAACACCACCCCCTACACTGCACGAACACCACTGCACTGCCCTAAACCCTGAAACACCACCTCCAGCAAAACCCCTACACTGCCTGAACACCATTGCTCTGCCCTAAATCCTGAAACTCTAGCCCCAGCATGACCCCCTACACTGCCCAAACACCACTGCACTGCCCTAATCCCTGAAACACCACCCCCAGCACGACCCCCTACACTGCCCGAACACCACTGCACTGCCCTAAACCCTGAAACACCAGCCCCAGCAAGACCCCATACACTGCCCGAACACCACTGCACTGCCCTAGACTCTGAAACACCAGCCCCAGTAAGACCCCCTACACCGCCCGAACACCACTGCACTGCCCTAAACCCTGAAACACCAGCCCCAGCATGACCCCCTACTCTGCCCGAACACCACTGCACTGCCCTAAACCCTGAAACACCAGCCCCAGCACGACCACCTACACTGCCCGAACACCACTGCACTGCCCTAAACCCTGAAACACCAGCCACAGCACAACCCCTACACTGCCCGAACACCACTGCACTGCCCTAAACCCTAAAACACCAGCCCCAGCACGACCTCCTACACTGCCCGAACACCACTGTACTGCCCTAAACCCTGAAACACCAGCCCCAGCACGACCCCCTACACTGCCCGAACACCACTGCACTGCCCTAAACCCTGAAACACCACCCCCTGCATGACCCCCTACACTGCCCGAACACCACTGCACTGCCCTAAACCCTGAAACACCACCCCCTGCGGCACCCCCTACACTGCCCAAACACCACTGCACTGCCCTACACCCTGAAACACCACCCCCTGCACCGCCCCCTACACTGCCCGAACACCACTGCACTGCCCTAAACCCTGAAACACCACCCCCAGCACGACCCCCTTTACTGCTCGAACACCACTGCACTGCCCCAAACCCTGAAACACCACCCCCAGCACGACCCCCTACACTGCCCGAACACCACTGCACTGCCCTAAACCCTGAAACACCACCCCCTACACTGCCCGAACACCACTGCACTGCCCTAAACCCTGAAACACCACCCCCAGCACGACCCCCTACACTGCCCGAACACCACTGCACTGCCCTAAACCCTAAAACACCACCCCCAGCATTACCCCCTACACTGCCCAAACACCACTGTACTGCCCTAAACCCTAGAACACTACCCCCAGCACAACCCCCTACACTACCCGAACACCACTGCACTACCCTAAACCCTAAAATACTACCCCCAGCACAACCCCTACACTACCCGAACACGACTGCACTGCCCTAAACCCTCAAACACTCCCCCAGCATGACCCCCTACACTACCCGAACACCACTGCACTGCCCTAAACCCTAAAACACTCCCCCAGCACGACCCCCTACACTACCCGAACACCACTGCACTGCCCTAAACCCTAAAACACTCCCCCAGCACGACCCCCTACACTACCCAAACACCACTGCACTGCCCTAAACCCTAAAACACTACCCACGCATGACCCCCTACAATACCCAAACACCAATGCACTACCCTAATCCCTAAAACACTACCCCCCGCATGACCCCCTACACTACCCTAAACCCTAAAACACTACCCCCGCATGACTCCCTACACTACCCAAAGACCACTGCACTACCCAAACCCTAAAACACGACCTCCTACACTACACAAACACCACTGCACTACCCTAAACCCTAAAACACTACCCCCTACACTACACAAACACCACTGCACTACCCTAAACCCTAAAACACTACCCCCAGCAGTACCCCTACACTACCCAAACACCACTGCACTAACCTAAACCCTAAAACACTACCCCCAGCAGTACCCCCTACACTACCCAAACACCACTGCACTACCCTAAATCACTACCCCCAGCACGACCCCCTACACTACCCAAACACCACTGCACTACCCTAAACCCTAAAACACTACCCCCAGCACGACCCCTACACTACCCAAACACCACTGCACTACCCTAAACCCTAAAACACTCCCCCAGCACGACTCCTTACACTACCCAAACACCACTGCACTACCATAAACCCTAAATCTACCCCCAGCATGACCCCCTACACTACACAAACACCACTGCACTACCCTAAACCCTAAAACACTACCCCCAGCACGACCCTCTTCACTACCTAAACACAACTGCACAATTTGTTACAGGCGTTGCAACGCAGGCCTGTGGTGCTTACTGGAAGTACCTAGTGGGCTAGTTGGGCCCCAAGGACCCTCAGGATTCAAGGTGACCTAATCCCCCAACTTAAAACGCACCACGGGGCGCGTTTGCACAGTGGTGAAGGGAGGGGCGGGGCCTCAGGTGACATGTGCGCAAACACGCCCTGTGGTGCGTTTTAAGTTGGGGAATTAATTCCCTTTGAATCCTGAGGGACCCTGGGGGCCAACTAGCCCACTAGGTACCTTCAGTAAGAACAACAGAGTTGCGTTGCAGAGAGGTGAAAAAGGTGCGTGGCCTCGGAACGCCTCTCTGCAACTCAGCTCTGTGGTCCTAACTGTAGGTACCTGGGGGGCTAGTTGGGCCCCAGGGACCCTCAGAATTCAAGGGGACTTAATCCCGCAACTTAAAACGCGCCACGGGGTGCGTTTGCACACATGTCACCTCAGGCCCCCCTCCCTTCACCACTGTGCAAACGCGCCTGTAGCACGTTTTAAGAGGTAGTTTTAATCCCCTGCCCTATTATGTACTAGGGACTTGCAGAGGAGGTCATGCTAATCACAGGGGTACCCCAACGCATAGTGTTCCCTAGTGTATGTAGGTGTTTTCACTGTATTCTAAGTGTCTTTTAGCATAGCACTGGCTCTGGTTAGTCAGAGTCAGTTACCACCAGTACCCGTCTGAAAAAGTTGTGGGCACAGGATGATTTTGCAACAAGGCCTCTTTCTGCTCCTCTGTTGGTTCTTTCTGCACATCTTTTGCTTCTTTCTGTGCGTTTTTTCTTCTTTCTTCACATGTCCTACCTCTGTAGGCATAGTTAGAAACTAGCATTTAAAAAAACCTTTGAAATTCACTTAAAAAATCATAGGTTTCAGGCACGTTATAGTTAGAAATTAGCATTTAAAAAACCTTTGAAATTCACTGAAAAAACCATAGGTTTCAGACACGTTATAGTTAGAAATTAGCATTTAAAAACCTTTGAAATTCACTGAAAAAACCATAGGTTTTAGGGACAGTTATAGTTAGTTGGACATTTCACTCGTACAAAACCATAGAAATTCCCCCGTTATAGTTAGTTCAGCTAACTATAACTCGCGCCTCGCAATGCACTGCTGATGACGTCACATATTACATCACTCATGACATGGTCAGTGACATCACTGATGACATCACTGATGACATCTCAAATGACATCACTGATGACATCATCCATGTGATAATTTCATGCATCTTCTCACACCCTAATATAACTTTTGATACACCCACTCTAAATTACAGACTGCCATTCTCAAAACCATAGACACTCCAACACCAAAAACTACATACCCACTCACTGATTCTTAGGTCTACACACACATCCACTCACTCACCCGTACAGTCACTCATACTTAGTCACTCAGTACAGGACTATCATATGCACTCATACACCTATATAAACACTCACACACCGCCACTCATCCATAGAGGTACTCACACACCTAGTCAGTCATGCAAAAAACTTAATCACACACCCATTTACTCACCTATACAGTTATACACACACCAGCTCACTTACTCATACAAATACTAGCACATTCTTACACTCTTATACAATCACTGATACAAGTACACACTCATCCATACAGCCACTCTCACAATCACACACTCTCACTTATAGCCATTTATATACTCCAACACACATATATACTGCCTTTCACATATGTAGTTACTCACACATGTACCACTGAGATATACATTCAATCACTAACACACCCATACACACACTCACCCACCCATACAGTCCATCACAGATGCACTCTTGAAACCATGCACCCAGTGAATCACCAACTCACACATCTATGCACAGAGTCACACACACCCCACCCACACAAACACTCAGGCACCCATACAGATACTCAGACAATCAATCAATAACCCATGTAGACACTCATGTAGCTATTCAGAAAGCCATGCAGCCGCTTACAAACCAACAGACAGACGGATACAGACATTCACACAGTTTAGTCACTAACCCATGCATTCAGTAAGATACATTTAATCACTCACTTGTAGAGTCAGTCACTCACGTACTAAATCATCCATTCAGACACTTATACACCCACTCATTCTTCAATACGCCTTTCCCTATATATATTAAACATATTTAAACTTTACAGAAACACACAGTCACTGGATGATGTCATCAGTGATGTCATTTGAGATGTCATCAGTGATGTCATCAGTGATGTCACTGACCATGTCATGAGTGATGTAATATGTGACATCATCAGCAGTGCATTGCGGGGGCGCGAGTTATAGTTAGCTGAACTAACTATAACGGGGGAATTTCTATGGTTTTGTACGAGTGAAATGTCCAACTAACTATAACTGTCCCTAAAACCTATGGTTTTTTCAGTGAATATATCATATATATATATTCACTGAAAAACCATAGGTTTCAGACACTTCATAGTTAGGAATTAGCATTTAAAAAACCTTTGAAATTCACTGAAAAAACCATAGGTTTCAGGCACGTTATAGTTAGAAATTAGCATTTAAAAAACCTTAGAAATTCACTGGAAAAACCATAAGGTTTTAGGGACAGTTATAGTTAGTTGGACATTGCACTCGTACAAAACCCGTGAAATTCCCCGTTATAGTTAGTTCAGGTAACTATAACTCGCGCTCCGCAATGCACTGCTGATGACGTCACATATTACATCACTCATGACATGGTCAGTGACATCACTGATGACATCACTGATGACATCTCAAATGACATCACTGATGACATCATCCAGTGACTGTGTGTTTCTGTAAAGTTTAAATATTTTTAATATATATAGGGAAAGGCGTATTGAAGAATGAGTGGGTGTATAAGTGTCTGTATGGATGATTTAGTAGGTGCGTGACTAACTCGATAAGTGAGTGATTAAACGTATCTTACTGAATGCATGGGTTAGTGACTAAACTGGGTGAATGTCTGTATCCGTCTGTCTGTTGCTGTGTAAGTGGTGCATGGGTTTGTGAATAGCTACATGAGTGTCTATATGAGTTATTGATTGGTTGTCTGAGTATCTGTATGGGTGCCTGAGTGTTTGTGTGGGTGGGGTGTGTGCGACTCTGTGCATAGATGTGTGAGTGGGTGATTCACTGGGTGGATGGTTTCAAGAGTGCATCTGTGATAGACTGTATGGGTGGGTAAGTGTGTGTAAGAGTGTGTTAGTGAGTGAATGTATGTCCCAGTGGTACATGTGTGAGTAACTACATATGTGAAAGGCAGTATATATGTGTGTTGGAGTATAAAAATAGCTATAAGCGAGAGTGTGTGATTGTGAGAGTGACTGTATGGATGAGTGTGTGCTTGTATCAGTGATTGTATAAGAGCGTAAGAATGTGCTAGTATTTGTATGAGTAAGTGAGCTGGTGTGTGTATAACTGTATAGGTGAGTAAATGGCAGTGTGTTTAATTATTTGCATGACTGACTAGGTGTGTGAGTACCTCTATGGATGAGTGGCGGTGTTTGAGTGTCTATATAGGAGTATGAGTGCATATGATAGTCCTGTACTGAGTGACCATAAGTATGAGTGACTGTACGGGTGAGTGAGTGAATGTGTGTGTGTAGACCTAAGAATCAGTGAGTGGGTATGTAGTTATTGGTGTTGGAGTGTCTATGGTTTTGAGAATGGCAGTCTGTAATTTAGAGTGGGTGTATCAAAGGTTATATTAGGGTGTGAGTAGGTGCATTAAATTCTCACATGGATGATGTCATCAGTGATGTCATTTGAGATGTCATCAGTGATGTCATCAGTGATGTCACTGACCATGTCATGAGTGATGTAATATGTGACGTCATCAGCAGTGCATTGCGGAGCGCGAGTTATAGTTACCTGAACTAACTATAACGGGGAATTTCACGGGTTTTGTACGAGTGCAATGTCCAACTAACTATAACTGTCCCTAAAACCTTATGGTTTTTTCAGTGAATTTCTAAGGTTTTTTAAATGCTAATTTCTAACTATAACGTGCCTGAAACCTATGGTTTTTTCAGTGAATTTCAAAGGTTTTTTAAATGCTAATTCCTAACTATAACGTGTCTGAAACCTATGTTTTTTTCAGTGAATTTCAAAGGTTTTTTAAATGCTAATTCCTAACTATAACGTGTCTGAAACCTATGGTTTTTTCAGTGAATTTCAAAGGTTTTGTAAATGACAATTTTTAAATGTATTAATTGTTATATTTATTTTTTTAATACTGATTTACAACATTTGTTTAAACTAATTATTTTTAGATATTTTATTTTTTAAATTACATTGTAATTACATTATACATTACATTACAAAATATACTTTCTCAGAATGAATTACTTTAGTTTAAATACTTTGCAAATAGGCAATAGACTTTTAAGTACAGTAGTTACAGTTGTTGCAATGGGCAACACAATTTAAAAACAAAGCAACATTGAGCTCAATGTGAATTTCTAGTTAAATGCAATTAGTTACTTTATGGATTACTTTTCTAACCACAGGACTGGATCCTAGATTCAGTCCTGGGACATCTCCTGTAAACAGTTGAGTAAAAGCGTTTTGGTTACAGTAGTGATGTTTAAGGAATATTATTGTATTTTAAAAGTTGTCACTTAGAAACTTTTTCATATAGAATCACCAATGTTATCCTATGGGAGGAAATTCACTTAGCAGGTAAGTAGTGTTATCGTTACTTTTTCTTACTCAGTGGTGGATCCTGGAACCAGCACTGGTGCATCTCCTGTAAACAGTTGAAAGAATGCGTTTAAGTCACACATGCGATTTTTAAGGAATATTTGTAGTTTGTGAAAATCGACACTTTGAAACTTTTCTGCTGAAAACCAGACAATGGATTCCTATGGAAGGAAATTCAAGTTACTGGTAAGTACGGTTAGAATTACTTTTCAGGGTCAGTGCTGGGCTAAAAGATGCAGCACTGGGTTCTCTCCTGATAACAGGTGAGTAAATCGGAATTCATAGTTTGGCTGATTTTAGAGAAATATTATAAAGTTCCAAAACTCCACACTTGGAAGAATTTCCAAGTGAAACCAGTCAATGTTAGCCTATGGAAGGAAATTCAAGTTACTGTTAAGTACGGTTAGAATTACTTTTCAGGGTCAGTGCTGGGCTAAAAGATGCAGCACTGGGTTCTCTCCTGATAACAGGTGAGTAAATCGGAATTCGTATTTCGTCTGATTTTAGAGGAATATTTGTATGTTTCAAAAATCGACACTTAGAAACTTTTTCAGCAAAAAGCAGGCAATGATATCCTATGGAAGGAAATTCAAGTTACTGGTAAGTACGGTTAAAATTACTTTTCAGGATCAGTACTGGGCTGAAAGATGCAGCACTGAGGTCTCTCCTGATAACAGGTGAGTAAATCGGAATTCGTATTTCGGCTGATTTAAGAGGAATATTATAAAGTTCCAAAACTCCACACTTAGAAGAATTTCCAAGTGAAACCAGTCAATGTTAGCCTATGGAAGGAAATTCAAGTTACTGTTAAGTACGGTTAGAATTACTTTTCAGGGTCAGTGCTGGCCTAAAAGATGCAGCACTGGGTTCTCTCCTGATAACAGGTGAGTAAATCGGAATTCGTATTTCATCTGATTTTAGAGGAATATTTGTATGTTTCAAAAATCGACACTTAGAAACTTTTTCAGCAAAAAGCAGGCAATGATATCCTATGGAAGGAAATTCAAGTTACTGGTAAGTACGGTTAAAATTACTTTTCAGGATCAGTACTGGGCTGAAAGATGCAGCACTGAGGTCTCTCCTGATAACAGGTGAGTAAATCGGAATTCGTAGTTCGGCTGATTTTAGAGGAATATTTGCACAATGGTGAAGGAAGGGGGTGGGGCCTAAGGTGACATGTCTGCAAACACGCCCTGTGGCGCGTTTTAAGTTGGACAATTAATTCCTCCTCAATCCCGAGGGTCCCTAGGGGCCAACTAGCCCACCAGGTACCTCCAGTATGCGCCAGGGGCTGCGTTGCAGAGAGGTGTTCAGAGGCCACGCCCCTTTTACAACACTCTGCAACGCAGCTCCGTGGCGCTTACTGGAGGTACCTGGTGGGCTAGTTGGCCCCTAGGGACCCTCAGGATTGAAAAGGAATTTATTCCCCATCTTAAAACGCGCCACGGGGCCTGTTTGCACACATGTCACCTGAAGCCCCGCCCCCTCCCTTCACCACTGTGCAAACGCGCCTCGTGGCGCGTTTTAAGTTGGGGGATTAAGTCCCCTTGAATCCTGAGGGTCCCTGGAGTCCAACTAGCCCACCATATATCTCCAAAAAGCGCCACAGAGCTGCGTTGCAGAGAGGTGTAAAAGGGGGCATGGCCTCTGTACACGTCTCTGCAACGCAGCCCCCTGGCGCATACTGGAGGTTCCTGGTGGGCTAGTTGGCCCCCAGGGACCCCCAGTGTTCAAGGGGAATTCATTCCCCCTCTGCAAGCGCGCCATGGGGCGCGTTTGCAGAGTACTGCAGGGAGGGGGGCGGGGCCTCCGGCACAATGCCGGTCGGTTTTTTTTTTCTAGTTTTTTTTTAATGGGAGGGGGGCTGCGTGGCCCCCCTTCCCTTGCCCACTTTTGGCCCCGGGGACCCCATCCCCCGGGGCCTGAGCATTTTATTTATTTTTTTTAATTAAAAAAAAAAAAACGGGAAGGGGGCCGTGTGGCCCCCCTTCCCTGGGCCTGTATTGGCCCCGGGGACCCCATCCCCGGGGCATGGCCTCAATTTTTTTATTTTTTATTTGGAGGGGGCTGCGTGGCCCCCTCCTCAGGCCATTTAAGGCCCCAGGGACCCCATCCCCGGGGCCGGCCTTGCACTTTTTTTTAAATTTGGGGAGGGGGCTGCGTGGCCCCCTCCCTGGCCACTTATGGCCCCGGGGACCCCATCCCCCGGGGCCTGGCCTCTGGTTGGGGATTCCCCAATCCCCCACAATCCCATCCGTCTCCCCGCCTCCTGCGCGAGCCGGCATTGCTTTTCCACATTGGGAGCAGCTAACATGCTGCTCCCCATGTGGAAAAGCAATCAGCTTTGGATATTGGAAGCGAGAGCAGGTTTCCTGCTCTCTCTTCCAAAATCCAAAGCAAGTTTGCAATGACAGGACGGGAGCCGCGAGGCTCCGTCCTGTCATTGCAAACAGCAGTGTCCCGGGGTAGGCACCCCGGGACACTGCAGGAGCCGGCCCTGGGGGTGGCGGTCCCCAGGGCCATCACTGGCTCCAGGAGGGGGGCCGCGCGGCCCCCTCCCCACATTTTCAAAGCCCCGGGGAGGTGGTGGTCCCCGGGCTTCGAGGGTCCAAAACGGACCCCCATTTTTAATTTTTAGTGCCCCGGGAGGTGGCGGTCCCCGGGGCATGTGGGGGGCTGGAGCCCCTCCACACAGGTAAAAAATAAATAAAACAGAAGCCCCGGGGAGGTGGCGGTCCCCGGGGCAGCGGGAGGGCAAAGAGCCCTCCCGCACCATTTTTTGTTAAAGCCCCGGGGGGTGGCGGTCCCTGGGGCTTGGGGGGCCCTTAGAGGACCCCCATACATAGATTTAACCCCCCCACCATGCCCCCGGGACTTGGCCCACCCGGGGGCAAATTAACATCGAAGCGCGGGAGACCGCGCTTCGATTTTTTTTTTTCAGCAGGATCCGCGCACCCTGAGCGCATCCTGCCGATTTTTTTTTTTAAAAAAAATCTTTTTTTTTGCCCAGGGGGTCCTTGTGGGACCCCCTGAGCAGGCCTAGGGGGTTAGGGTGTTTCTACCCTGCCCCCTTTGTGCGCTTTGCACACTTGTTTCTGTCCCTCGGTTCTACCGAGGGACAAAATGGCTGCCAACACTTCCTGAATCGGAATGTTGACAGCCAGCTGACAGCCAATTAGCATGCAGCTCGTGATCGGGAGGGTACGCGGACCCTACTCGGCCATAGATATATATGTGACTTTACTTGTGAATTTCTCAGGAACTACTGAACGGATTTACACCATTTAAGCAAAAGGCACCAGTCTGAACCAAGGGCTACCTCTTTGCCAAATTTGGTGTAATTCCGTTCAGCAGTTCGGGCTGTATTTGCGACTAAAGGTTCCTATGGAAAAATGAATGGGGAAAACGCGTTTTGGGACCCCCTTTTTTCTCGGCCCCCGCTTGACGAATCAACCCGAGACTTTCAGGGTAGGAGCGGAGCGGAGCGCCCCAACAAGTTGGAAACTTTCGCGAAGATTCGTCAACCGGCGCCAACGTTATTTCAAATAGAATGTCGCGGATTTCCTATGGATAATAGGTCCTAACTATAACTATCTACTGGCCACCGCCAGTAGATAATATATATATATATATATATTATATATATATATATATATATATATATATATATATGTGTATATATATATATATATATTCACTGAAAAAACCATAGGTTTTAGGGACAGTTATAGTTAGTTGGACATTGCACTCATACAAAACCCGTGAAATTCCCCCGTTATAGTTAGTCCAGCTAACTATAACTCGCGCCCGCAATGCACTGCTGATGACGTCACATATTACATCACTCATGACATGGTCAGTGACATCACTGATGACATCACTGATGACATCCCAAATGACATCACTGTTGACATCATCCAGTGACTGTGTGTTTCTGTAAAGTTTAAATATTTTTAATATATATAGGAAAAGACGTATTGAAGAATGAGTGGGTGTGTAAGTGTCTGTATGGATGATTTAGTAGGTGCGTGACTGACTGTATAAGTGAGTGATTTAACGTACCTTACTGAATGCATGGGTTAGTGACTAAACTGGGTGAATGTCTGTATCCGTCTGTCTGTTGCTGTGTAAGTGGCTGCATGTGTTTGTGAATAGCTACATGAGTGTCTATATGAGTTAATGAATGCTTGTGTGAGTATCTGTATGGGTGCCTGAGTGTTTGTGTGGGAGGGGTGTGTGCGACTCTGTGCATAAATGTGTGAGTGGGTGATTCACTGGGTGGATGGTTTCAAGAGTGCATCTGTGATAGACTGTATGGGTGGGTAAGTGTGTGTAAGAGTGTGTTAGTGAGTGAATGTATGTCCCAGTGGTACATGTGTGAGTAACTACATATGTGAAAGGCAGTATATATGTGTGTTGGAGTATATAAATAGCTATAAGCGAGAGTGAGTGATTGTGATAGTGGCTGTATGGATGAGTGTGTGCTTGTATCAGTGATTGTATAAGAGCGTAAGAATGTGCTAGTATTTGTATGAGTAAGTGAGCTGGTATGTGTATAACTGTATAGGTGAGTAAATGGTAGTGTGTTTAATTATTTGCATGACTGACTAGGTGTGTGAGTACCTCTATGGATGAGTGGCGGTGTTTGAGTGTCTATATAGGAGTATGAGTGCATATGATAGTCCTGTACTGAGTGACCGTAAGTATGAGTGACTGTACGGGTGAGTGAGTTGATGTGTGCGTAGACCTAAGAATCAGTGAGTGGGTATGTAGTTATTGGTGTTGGAGTGTCTATGGTTTTGCAAATGGCAGTCTGTAATTTAGAGTGGGTGTATCAAAGGTTATATTAGGGTGTGAGAAGATGCATGAAATTATCACATGGATGATGTCACCAGTGATGTCATCAGTGATGTCATTTGAGATGTCATCAGTGATGTCATCAGTGATGTCACTGACCATGTCATGAGTGATGTAATATGTGACGTCATCAGCAGTGCATTGCGGGGCGCGAGTTATAGTTAGCTGGACTAACTATAACGGGGGAATTTCACGGGTTTTGTACGAGTGCAATGTCCAACTAACTATAACTGTCCCTAAAACCTATGGTTTTTTCAGTGAATTTCAAAGGTTTTTTAAATGCTAATTTGTAACTATAACGTCCCTGAAACCTATGGTTTTTTCAGTGAATTTCAAAGGTTTTTTAAATGCTAATTTGTAACTATAACATGTCTGAAACCTACGGTTTTTTCAGTGAATTTCAAAGGTTTTGTAAATGACAATTTTTAAATGTATTAATTGTTATATAAATTTTTTTAATACTAATTTACTCCATTTTTAGAAACAATTTTTTTTTACATATTTTATTTTTAAATTACATTGTAATTACATTATACATTACATTACAAAAAATACTTTCTCAGAATGAATTACTTTAGTTTAAATACTTTGCACATAGGCAATAGACTTTTAAGTACAGTAGTTACAGTTGTTGCAATGGGCAACACATTTTCAAACACAATGCAACATTCAGCTCAATGTGAATTTCTAGTTAAATGCAATTAGTTACTTTATGGATTACTTTTCTAACCACAGGACTGGATCCTAGATTCAGTCCTGGCACATCTCCTATAAACAGTTGAGTATAAGCGTTTTGGTTACAGTCGTGATTTTTAAGGAATATTATTGTACTTTAAAAGTTGACACTTAGAAACTTTTTCTCATAGAATCACCAATGTTATCCTATGGAAGGAAATTCACTTAGAAGGTAAAAACTGTTATCGTTACTTTTTCTTACTCAGTGTTGGATCCTGGATCCAGCACTGGTGCATCTCCTGTAAACAGTTGAAAGAATGCGTTTAAGTCATACAGGCGATTTTTTAGGAATATTTGTAGTTTGTGAAAATCGACACTTTGAAACTTTTCTGCTGAAAAGCAGACAATGGATTCCTATGGAAGAAAATATAAGTTACTGGTAAGTACGGTTAAAATTACTTTTCAAGGTCAGTGCTGGGCTAAAAGATGCAGCACTGGGTTCTCTCCTGATAACAGGTGAGTAAATTGGAATTCGTACTTTGGTTGATTTTAGAAGAATATTATAAAGTTCCAAAACTCCACACTTAGAAGAATTTCCAAGTGAAACCAGTCAATGTTAGCCTATGAAGGAAATTCAAGTTACCGGTAAGTACGGTTAAAATTACTTTTCAGGGTCAGTGCTGGGCTAAAAGATGCAGCACTGGGTTCTCTCCTGATAACAGGTGAGTAAATTGGAATTCGTACTTTGGTTGATTTTAGAGGAATATTATAAAGTTCCAAAACTCCACACTTAGAAGAATTTCCAATTGAAACCAGTCAATGTTAGCCTATGAAGGAAATTCAAGTTACCGGTAAGTACGGTTAAAATTACTTTTCAGGACCAGTACTGGGCTGAAAGATGCAGCACTGAGGTCTCTCCTGATAACACGTGAGTAAATCAGAATTCGGATTTCGGCTGATTTTAGAGGAATATTTGTATGTTTCAAAAATCAACACTTAGAAACTTTTTCAGCAAAAGCAGGCAATGATATCCTATGGAAGGAAATTCAAGTTACTGGTAAGTACGGTTAAAATTACTTTTGAGGATCAGTACTGGGCTGAAAGATGCAGCACTGAGGTCTCTCCTGATAACAGGTGAGTAAATCGGAATTCGTATTTCGGCTGATTTTAGAGGAATATTTTAAAGTTCCAAAACTCCACACTTAGAAGAATTTCCAAGTGAAACCAGTCAATGTTAGCCTATGGAAGGAAATTCAAGTTACTGGTAAGTACGGTTAAAATTACTTTTCAGGACCAGTACTGGGCTGAAAGATACAGCACTGAGGTCTCTCCTTATAACAGGTGAGTAAATCGGAATTCGTATTTCGGCTGATTTTAGAGGAATATTTGTATGTTTCAAAAATCAACACTTAGAAACTTTTTCAGCAAAAAGCAGGCAATGATATCCTATGGAAGGAAATTCAAGTTACTGGTAAGTACGGTTAAAATTACTTTTCAGGACCAGTACTGGGCTGAAAGATGCAGCACTGAGGTCTCTCCTTATAACAGGTGAGTAAATCGGAATTCGTATTTCGGATGATTTTAGAAGAATATTTGCACAATGGTGAAGGGAGGGGGCAGGGCCTGAGGTGACATCTGTGCAAACGCGCCCCGTGGCGCGTTTTAAGTTGGGGGATTAAGTCCCCTTGAATCCTGAGGGTCCCTAGGGGCCAACTAGCCCACCAGGAACCTCCAATATGCGCCAGGGGCTGCGTTGCAGAGACGTGTAGAGAGGCCACACCCCTTTTACACCTCTCTGCAACGCAGCTCTGTGGCGCTTTCTGGATGTACCTGTTGGGCTAGTTGGCCCCCAGGGACCCTCAGGATTGAAGGGGATTTAATTCCCCATCTTAAAACGCACCACAGGGCCTGTTTGCACACATGTCACCTGAAGCCCCGCCCCTCCCTTCACCACTGTGCAAACGCGCCCCGTGGCGTGTTTTAAGTTGGGGGATTAAGTCCCCTTGAATCCTGAGGGTCCCCGGAGTCCAACTAGCCCACCATATACCTCCAAAAAGCACCACAGAGCTGCGTTGCAGAGAGGTGTAAAAGGGGCGTGGCCTCTGTACACCTCTCTGCAAGGCAGCCCCTGACGCATACTGGAGGTTCCTGGTGGGCTAGTTGGCCCTCAGGGACCCCCAGTATTCAAGGGGAATCGTTCCCTTCTGCAAACGCGCCAGGGGCGCGTTTGCAGAGTGGTGAAGGAAGGGGCGGGGCCTGCGGGCCCGATCGTTTAAAAAAAAAAAAAATGTTGTCCCCTGAAGGGGGCTGTGTGGCCCCCTTCCTTTTTCTGTTTTTGGGCCCTGGGGACCCCATCCCGCAGGGCCTTACCCCTTTTTTTTAAATTACAAAATAAAAAAAACGGGAAGGGGGCCGCGTGGCCCCCCTTCCCTGGGCCTGTATTGGCCCCGGGGACCCCATCCCCGGGACATGGCCTCTATATTTATTTTTATTATTTTGAGGGGGGCTGCGTGGCCCCCTCCTCTGGCCATTTTAAGGCCCCGGGGATCCCATCCCCGGGGCCGGCCATACCTTTCTTTTTTTTTGAAAACTTTGGGGAGGGGGCCGCGTGGCCCCCTCCCGGGCCACTACTTGCCCCGGGACCCCATCCCCCGGGGCTGGCCCTCTCGTTGGGGACTGTGGGGGTCCCCAATCCCCCACAGTCCCGCCGGCTCCCGCGTCCCTTGGGAGCCGGCATTCCTTTCCACATGGGGAGCTGCTAAGATGCAGCTCCCCATGTGGAAAAGCAATATGCTTTGGATATTGGAAGAGAGAGCAGGTTTCCCTGCCTCTCTTCCAATATCCAAAGCAGTTTGCAATGACAGGACGGGAGCCGCGAGGCTCCCGTCCTGTCATTGCAAACAGCAGTGTCCCGGGGGTAGGCACCCCGGGACACTGCAGGAGCCGGCCCTGGGGGTGGTGGTCCCCAGGGCCATCAAGGGCTCCAGGAGGGGGCCGCGCGGCCCCCTCCCTACGTCAGCACAGCCCCGGGGAGGTGGTGGTCCCCGGGGCTTCGGGGGTCCAAAACGGACCCCCATTTTAATTTGTTAGTGCCCCAGGGAGGTGGCGGTCCCCGGGGTGTGTGGGGGGGATGGAGCCCCCCACACAGGTTGTTCAATTTTTTAAAAAAAAGCCCCGGGGAGGTGGTGGTCCCCGGGAGGGGCTCAGAGCCCTCCCGCAACATTTTTCAAAAAAGCCCCGGGGGGTGGCGGTCCCCGGGCTTGGGGGCCCTTTGAGGCCCCCACACATAAAATTAACCTCCCACCATGCCCCCGGGACTTGGGCCACCCGGGGCAAAATACAATCGAAGCGCGGGAGACCGCGCTTCGATTTTTTTTCGGCAGGATTCGCGCACCCTGAGCGCATCCTGCCGATTTGTAAAAAATTATTATTTTTTTTTGCCCAGGGGGTCCTTGTGGGACCCCCTGAGCAAACCTAGGGGTCAGGGTGTTTCTACCCTGCTCCCTTTGTGCGCTTTGCGCACTTGTTTCTGTCCCTCGGTTCTACCGAGGGACAAAATGGCTGCCAACATTTCCTGAATCGGAATGTTGACAGCCAGCTGACAGCCAATTAACATGCAGCTCGTGATCGGGAGGGTACGCGGACCCTACTCGGCCATAGATATCACTATCTTTTTACTTTTGATTTTCTCAGCAACTACTGAACGGATTTACACCATTTAACAAAAAGGGTTCTTTCTGAACCAAGAACTACCTCTTTGCCAAATTTGGTGTAATTCCGTTCAGCAGTTCGGGCTGTAGCCGTGTCTAAAGTTTCCTATGGAAAATTGCATGGGGAAAACGCGTTTTGGGACCCCCTTTTTCTCGGCCCCCGCTTGACGAATCCCCCGAGACTTTCAGGGTAGGAGCGGACCGGAGCGGGCCACAAAGTTTGAAAATTTTGCGAAGATACGTCAACCGGCAAGAGAGTTATTTCAAATAGAATGTCGCGGATTTCCTATGGATAATAGGTTGTAACTATAACTATCTACTGGCGACCGCTAGTAGATAATATATATATATATATATATATATATATATATATATATATATATATATATATATATATATATACTACTACTGGCGGTCGCCAGTTGGTAGTTATAGTTAGGACCTTGTTTCTATTCAAAAAGCGTTTTTTTCGAGTCACAAGAAATCTGAAAAAAGAAGATGAAAAATAAGAAAAGGGGGCAGGGTACAAACACCCTGACCCCCTAGGCCTGCTCAGGGGGTCCCACAAGGACCCCCAGGGCCAAAGAAAGCATTTTTTAAAATAATTTTGGCTGAATTCATGCTGGGTAGTCGAATCTGGCCAAAAGTATTAAAAAAACGAAGCGCGGGCTCCCGCGCTTTGTTTTCTTAAAGCCCCCGGGCAATCCAGTGTTCATCTGAATGTCATCGTCGTGTCCAACCCCGTTCCCTTTTCATCAGTTGCATACCTCCCACCTCATGAAGGCACCTGTTGCATCCTGAGACTCCCCTGTCCCATAATCTGCCCACTCCAGTCACAGAGAGAGCAATCCCATATGATGGTCGGACAGGTCCCCTCCCGTGACATTGCAGCTCCCGTCCCATGATTGGCTCACTCTAGCCCCCTTGTCTCTGGGTCGTACCGCTCCAGTTCCATGATAGAGTTGCTTCCGTCCTATGATTTGACCGTTCCAGTACCATCTCTTGCAGGTATCAAGAAAATCCAGAGAGTCGATTTACGATTTTTGACAATCGCATTCTCCGCCTTTATTCTACAGCTGTGTTAGGCGCGGTCCGAGCTCTATGGGCTGTGCATGAACCTTGGATTCCTGCAGAAATCTAGTCCTGGCTTTGCGCTGACGGCTGCTGGGGAGGTGGTACCAGCCAGCCCCGTGGATGGAAGTGGATTGCTAGATGCTATTAGATGCCCGGCGCTCAGCTAACAGTACAAAAAGCCAGGATGAGCACGGGAGTGCAGCCTTACACTGGTAACCGGATTTACTGATGTGCAGCTTGTTCAGAAAAGCTACCAACTTTTTTTTTTTTTTTTTTGATTTGGAAAAGAAGTCATCTGACCGCGTGGAGTACAAATTATTGAACAGCCAGCACAGTTCTTCCATAAAGCTCATTGAAACCGGCAGGGGTGTCACTGTCTCGAGCTTCGCAGAATGTTTTGGGGGAGTTGGCATACAAACATAAATGTATAGGTGCGGTTTGGACTTTACTAAAGCACCCACAACGAGTCAGTCCCCAGTGAATCGTTTTTGGGCAAAGCTGTTTATTGGGATTTTTTTGTGTGAAACGCACCCTTTTTGAATAATGCGAGGAATTTGGTGACTGATCATCCGTAAACAGCCGTGGAATGGGCCAAGGTCTCCAGTGGTGAGGTGAGTGTGTGAGGCTGCAGTGGGGTGGTAGACTGGTTTCTGCCTGCATGGTGTTGTGTAGACACGTGTTGTGTTCTGTTACGCCGCAGCAGTGTCTCTTAATTTGTTATGCAAGGCGTAAATATGCATTTCAATTGTGTTCTGTCCCCAGACACTTGTAATTGGGTTAAAGTGGCAGCAAAACATCTGTAATGTCAGTTTTTGTGTGCACAAACTTGTGACAAATGGCTCGCAGCCTGGGCCTGGATAAACTGTGGTTTTCCGAAAGCTGGCACTTCCAAGTGCTGTTTTGATGACAGCTTTTTTCGTCCCTTCGAAACATGAGCAATGCAAACCATTTGTCAGGACACATAAACACAGGGCCGGGTAATAGATGGCAGCATTTGATGGGCCGGGTGGTAGTAATGACATATGGGCTGTAAACTTTGAGAGAAAAATCCCAGCCTCGCCTTTGATGCGCACGCTGCTCTTGTGACCACAGAGTTCGCAGCTGTGCAGCTTCCACTCTGGGGCCTATGGTCTTATGGTAAGTGCATTGGGTCGTATCGATCGTAACAAATGGGGGCTATTTGATATCGATCAGGCTTGGAACACGTGCTCATCATGGTTGAGCAAGGAGGAAGTGCACGCACTTTGTCTCATTTACCAGCTTTCGTCTGGGAATTGCTAATATTGCTCATAAGAAGTGAACAGCCCTGCTGGGGTGTCAGCACGTCTCATAAAATGTTACGCCGTCGTGCTGCAAAATGTCCCACAGAAGGTAGAGCAGCCCTGTTGAGAAATGTTGGCTCTGAGCACTACAAACAGAGCAGCTTTGCTGAGAAGGGCTGGTGTTGACCGTAGAAAGTAGAGAAGCCTTGCTGAGATGTGTAGGCACTGCCCATAGAACGTGAAGCAGCCATGCTGAGATGTGCTGGCACTGTCCATAGAACATGAAGCAGGCCTGTTGGGAAGTGCTGGCACTGCCCAAAGAAATCAGCAAAGGTGTTGGTACTGCCCTCGGAAAGTGAGGCAGCCCTGTTAAGAAGTGCTAGCACTGTCCAATTCAAGTGGAGAAACCCTGGTGACAAGTGCTGACAAGCACTCCCCACAGAATATAGAACATTCTGGCTACAAAGGCTATTTGAAGGCCCTTATCTAGCTGCCAGCGCTGTTGGATTTAGATCGCAGGAGCGCACATTGTATTTCTGCAGTTGCACGAGGCAGGCCCGAGCGCATACTCCAACAGTTCATGGTGAACGAATGTGGGATGCGTGGGTGCAGGCTCCAGTGGGCATTGTGTATAGTGCACTATAGCATAGTTTGTCTGGGCAGGGTGCATGAGCGCCTAGTGCGCTAACGTCTAGTGAACGGAACATGGTGCTTGAGTGCTTAGGGTGTGAGGTATGGCGCATTCGTGGCGTAGATCAGCCATAAGTGAATCTCTGCCTGACATTGATCAGACATGCACCTGTGTCGAATGACGTTGACTAAGCTTGGAACGTGTTCTGCCAATCAGAACTGAGGCCCCTCCTAGGGATCAATGTTCAGATTTGGAACCTGCTGTGGATGAGGGCGCGAGGTATACAGTGGGTGCAAGGGCGACATGGGCTCTAACTCGAACCCACCCCTCCACCGGTTGGGAAGTCAAAATCATCCAAAACTGGGGTAGGGTGGCACCTTACACACCTGTGCTCTGGCGCCACTACCCCTGCTGCACTAATGGGAACTACAACCACAATGCAAGGAATCAATATCGACCAGTCACAGAATGTGAGCCGGGTGACATTTACTCGCATAATGTATGTCATTTTGTGTTATGCAAATTATGCAATATGTGATCCCGCCGCAAAATTTCCCACAACGTTTTGCTGCAGAGGACGAGTTTGTGCAGAGATACTCCGCAGGAGACGGGTTTCAGCACAGCATGTGTCCCAAGAGACATTTCTCTGGAACCAGTCGCCTTCATAGTATCTCAAGAGACTTTAGAATGCAATCTAAGCCCCCACGTTCAATTTTCAGTCAATATACCTACAAGTGCATTTGTCATGATTTACATGTCATTTCATTTAATTTTCCTGACTTTGTGTGTAATTTTGTGAAAAAATATGCAATTTCATATGCGCTTAGGTAAAAGAATCACATCATATTTTGCTAGAAATGGTCTGGGAGGCAAATGCTGGTGAGGTGCCCACCACAGGACTTGAGGTAAAAACTTGTGTGGGCTCTGATTTTGGTAGATGGACTTCAGGACTTGTGTGAATAAACAGTATTGGGTGTGTGCCTGGGACATTTTAGCACATATATTATGGAGGAACATAGCTGTGTGACGGAGAACGCCGAAGATATTTAGCACCAGATGTCTGGCTGGGCTGGAGGTAAGTTACTCCAGTCACGTGCTGCTGATGAAGAATGCGCTCTCTAGCCGTAAGGAGGGCTTTGATAGAAGGCCACGAGCTGGATGGAACCTGGCCAGTGAGCTCGCTGCTCGCGCAGTGAGCAGTGCAGCAGATGAAGGAAAGTATTTGAGAATCTCATCATAAGAGAGAAGTTCACCAGCCACTGTCACTTTTGTGAGCCAGTCATGGACACCAAGCTGGAATTGTAGGGAGACGGGTGGAAATGACACTAGCTATGCACTCATACAATAACCCAGGCACTACTCTTGCACTGCTCCAATCACCCAGCCACTACCCATGCACTTATATAATCACCCAGGCACTACCTATGCACTCGTCTAATCACTCAGGCACTACCCATGCACTCCTCTATTCACCCAGACATTACCACTGCATTCATGCAATCACCCAGGCACTACCCATGCACTCATGCAATCACTAAGGCACTACCCATGCAGTCATACAAGCACCCAGGCACTATCTATGCACGCATACAATAACCCAGGTACTACTCTTGCACTCCTCCAGTCATCCAGGCACTATCCATGCACTCCTCCAATCACCCAGCCACTACCCATGCACTTATAAAATCACCGAGACACTACCTATGCACTTGTCTAATTACTCAGGCACTACCCATGCACTCCTCCATTTATCCAGACATTACCCCTGCACTCATGCAATCACCCAGGGATTACCCATGCACTCATGCAATCACTCAGGCACTACCCATGCAGTCATACATGCACTCAGGCACTTCTGCAGCACTCATGCAATCACCCAAGCACTACCCATGCAGTCTTCCAATCATCCAGGCACTACTCCTGCACTCATGCAATCACCCTGGTACTACTCATGCACTCCTCCAATCACCCAAAACTACCCATGCAGTCCTACATGCACCCAGGCACTACCCATGCACTCTTCCATGTACCCAGGCATTACCCATGCACTCCTTCAATCACCCAGACATTACCCCTGCACTCATGCAATCACACAGGCATTACCCATGCACTCCTTCAATCACTCAGGCAATACTCTTGCAGTCATGCAATCACCCAGGCACTACCTATGCACTCATGGAATAACCTAGGCACTACCCTTGCATTCCTTCAATCACTCAGGGGCTTATAGAAAACAAAGCGCGACCACCAGTAGGTAAGATATATATATATATATATATTCACTGAAAAAACCATAGGTTTTAGGGACAGTTATAGTTAGTTGGACATGTCACTCGTACAAAACCCGTGAAATTCGCCCGTTATAGTTAGTTCAGCTAACTATAACTCGCGCCCCGCAATGCACTGCTGATGACGTCACATATTACATCACTCATGACATGGTCAGTGACACCACTGATGACATCACTGATGACATCTCAAATGACATCACTGATGACATCATGCAGTGACTGTGTGTTTCTCTAAAGTTTCAATATATTTTATAGATATATATCGGCAAAGACGTATTGAAGAATGAGTGGGTGTATAAGTGTCTGTATGGATGATTTAGTAGGTGCGTGACTGACTGTATAAGTGAGTGATTAAACGTGTCTTACTGAATGCATGGGTTAGTGACTAAACTGGGTGAATGTCTGTATCCGTCTGTCTGTTGCTGTGTAAGTGACTGCATGGGTTGGTGAATAGCTACATGAGTGTCTATATGAGTTATTGAATGGTTGTCTGAGTATCTGTATGGGTGCCTGAGTGTCTGTGTGGGTGGGAGGGGTGTGTGTGACTCAGTGCATAGATGTGTGAGTGGGTGATTCACTGGGTGGATGGTTTCAAGCGTGCATCTGTGATAGAGCTGTATGGGTGGGTAAGTGTGTATATGAGTGTGTTAGTGAGTGAATGGATGTCCCAGTGGTACATGTGTGAGTAACTACATATGTGAAAGGCAGTATATATGTGTGTTGGAGAATATAAATAGACTATATGTGAGAGTGAGTGATTGTGATAGTGGGTGTATGGATGAGTGTGTGCTTGTATCAGTGATTGTATAAGAGCAGTAACAATGTGCTAGTATTTGTATGATTAAGTGAGCTGGTGTGTGTATAACTGTATAGGTGAGTAAATGGCAGTGTGATTGATTATTTGCATGACTGACTAGGTGTGTGAGTTCCTCTATGGATGAGTGGCGGTGTTTGAGTGTCTATATAGGTGTAAGAGTGCAAATGATAGTGCTGTACTGATGAGTGACTGCATAAGTATGAGTGACTGTACGGGTGAGTGAGTGGATGTGTGTGTGTAGACCTAAGAATCAGTGAGTGGGTATGTAGTTATTGGTGTTGGAGTGTCTATGGTTTTGCGAATGGCAGTCTGTAATTTAGAGTGGGTGTATCAAAGGTTATATTAGGGTGTGAGGAGGTGCATCAGATTATCACGTGGATGATGTCATCAGTGATGTCATCAGTGATGTCATTTGAGATGTCATCAGTGATGTAATCAGTGATGTCACTGACCATGTCATGAGTGATGTAATATGTGACGTCATCAGCAGTGCATTGCGGGGGCGCGAGTTATAGTTAGCTGAACTAACTATAACGGGGAATTTCACGGGTTTTGTACGAGTGACATGTCCAACTAACTATAACTGTCCCTAAAACCTATGGTTTTTTCAGTGAATTTCAAAGGTTTTTTAAATGCTAATTTCTAACTATAACGTGTCTGAAACCTATGGTTTTTTCTGTGAATTTCAAAGGTTTTTTAAATGCTAATTTCTAACTATAACGTGCCTGAAACCTATGGTTTTTTCAGTGAATTTCAAAGGTTTTTAAATGCTAATTTCTAACTATAACGCCCCTAAAACCTATGGTTTTTTCAGTGAATTTCAAAGGTTTTCTAAATGACAATTTTAAATGTATTAATTGTTATATTTATTTTTTTGATACTGATTTACTACATTTTTTAAAACTATTTATTTTTAGATATTTTATTTATTAAATTACATTGTAATTACATTATACATTACATTACAAAATATACTTTCTCAGAATGAATTACTTTAGTTTAAATAGTTTGCAAATAGGCAATAGAGTTTTAAGTACAGTAGTTACAGTTGTTGCAATGGGCAAGACAATTTCAAACACAATGCAACATTGACCTCAATGTGAATTTCTAGTTAAATGCAATTAGTTACTTTATGGATTACTTTTCTAACCACAGGACTGGATCCTAGATTCAGTCCTGGGACATCTCCTGTAAACAGTTGAGTAAAAGGGTTTTGGTTACAGTAGTGATTTTTAAGGAATATTATTGTATTTTAAAAGTTGACACTTAGAAACTTTTTCACATAGAATCACCAATGTTATCCTATGGGAGGAAATTCACTTAGCAGGTAAGTAGTGTTATAGTTATTTTTTCTTAATCAGTGGTGGATCCTGGATCCAGCACTGGTGCATCTCCTGTAAATAGTTGAAAGAATGCGTTTAAGTCATACAGGCGATTTTTAAGGAATATTTGTAATTTGTGAAAATCGACACTGAAACTTTTCTGCTGAAAACCAGACAATGGATTCCTATGGAAGGAAATATAGTTACTGGTAAGTACGGTTAGAATTACTTTTCAGGGTCAGTGCTGGGCTAAAAGATGCAGCACTGGGTTCTCTCCTGATAACAGGTGAGTAAATCGGAATTCGTAGTTCGTTTGATTTTAGAAGAATATTATAAAGTTCCAAAACTCCACACTTAGAAGAATTTCCAAGTGAAACCAGTCAATGTTAGCCTATGGAAGGAAATTCAAGTTGCTGGTAAGTACGGTTAAAATTACTTTTCAGGATCAGTACTGGGCTGAAAGATGCAGCACTGAGGTCTCTCCTGATAACAGGTGAGTAAATCGGAATCCGTATTTCGGCTGATTTTAGAGGAATATTATAAAGTTCCAAATCTGCACACTTAGAAGAATTTCCAAGTGAAACCAGTCAATGTTAGCCTATGGAAGGAAATTCAAGTTACTGGTAAGTACGGTTAGAATTACTTTTCAGGACCAGTACTGGGCTGAAAGATGCAGCACTGAGGTCTCTCCTGATAACAGGTGAGTAAATCGGAATTCGTATTTCGGCTGATTTTAGAGGAATATTTGCACAATGGTGAAGGGAGGGGGCGTGGCCTGAGGTGACATCTGTGCAAACGCGCCCCGTGGCGCATTTTAAGTTGGGGGATTAAGTCCCCTTGAATTATGAGGGCTTGCCCTGGGGGATGGGGTCCTCGGGGCCAATACAGGCCCAGGGAAGGGCGGCCACGCGGCCCCCTTCCCGTTTTTTTAAATTTAAAAAAAAAAAAAACTCCTCAGGCCCCGGGGGATGGGGTCCCCGGGGCAAAAAGTGGCTGAGGGAAGGGGGGCAAGCAGCCCCCTCCCAATCAAAAAAAAAACGACCGGCATCGTGCCGGAGGCCCAGTCCCCCTCCCTGCAGCAGTCTGCAAACGCGCCCGCTGGTGCGTTTTGAGAAGGGAAGTAATTCCCCTTGAATACTGGGGGTCCCTGGGGGCAAACTAGCCCACCAGGAACCTCCAGTATGCGCCAGAGGCTGCGTTGCAGAGAGGTGTACAGAGGCCATGCCCCTTTTACACCTCTCTGCAACGCAGCTCTGTGGCGCTTTGGAAGTACATGGTGGGCTAGTTGGACTCCAGGGACCCTCAGGATTCAAGGGGACTTAATCCCCCAACTTAAAACGCGCCACGGGGCGCGTTTGCACAGTGGTGAAGGGAGGGGCGGGGCTTCAGGTGACATGTGTGCAAACAGGCCCTGTGGCGCATTTTAAGATGGGGAATTAAATCCCCTTCAATCCTGAGGGTCCCTGGGGGACAACTAGCCAACCAGGTACGTCCAGAAAGCGCCACAGAGCTGCATTGCAGAGAGGTGTAAAAAGGGGCGTGGCCTCTGAACACCTCTCTGCAACGCAGCTCCCTGGCGCATACTGGAGGCACAGGGTGGGCTAGTTGGACCCCAGGGACCCTCATGATTCAAGGGGACTTAATCCCCCAACTTAAAACGCGCCACGGGGCGCGTTTGCACAGTGATGAAGGGAGGGGCGGGGCTTGAGGTGACATGTGTGCAAACAGGCCCCGTGGCGTGTTTTAAGTTGGGGATTAAGTCCCCTTCAATCCTGAGGGTCCCTGGAGTCCAACTAGCCCACCATGGACGTTACAGTTAGAAATTAGCATTTAAAAAACCATTGAAATTCACTGAAAAAACCATAGGTTTCAGGCACGTTATAGTTAGAAATTAGCATTTAAAAAACCTTAGAAATTCACTGAAAAAACCATAGGTTTCAGCGACGTTATAGTTAGTTGGACATTTCACTCGTACAAAACCATAGAAATTCTGCCGTTATAGTTAGTTCAGCTAACTATAACTCGCGCCCCCGCAATGCACTGCTGATGACGTCACATATTACATCATTCATGACATGGTCAGTGACATCACTGATGACATCACTGATGATATCTCAAATGACATCACTGATGACATCTTTGATGACATCATCCACGTGAAAATCTGATGCACCTCCTCACACTCTAATATAACCTTTGATACACCCACTGTAAAATACAGACTACCATTTTTGAAACCATCGACACACCAATACCAGTTACTACATACGCACTCACTGATTCCTAGGTCTACAGACACATCCACTCATTCACCCATACAATCACTCATACATGCAGTCACTCATCAATACAACACTATCATATGCACTCATACACACACCACCACTCATCCAGAGTTACTCACACACCTAGTCAGTCATGCAAAGAATCAATCACACTTCCATTTACTGACCTATACAGTTATACACACACCACATCACTTATTCAAACAGAAACAAATGCATACTTACTCTCTTATACAATCACTGATACAAGTACACACTCATCCATACAGCCACTCTCACAATCACTGACTCTCATGTATAGTCATTTATATACTCCAACTCTCACATACACTGCCTTTTACATATGTAGTTACTTGGACATGTACCACTGAGACATCCATTCACTCACCAACACACCCATACACACACTCACCCACCCATACAGCTGTTTCCACATGCACTCTTGAACCCATACATCCAGTGAATCAACCACTCAAACATCTATGCACAGAGTCACACACCTCCCACCCACCCACACACACACTCAGGCACCCATACAAATACTCAGGCAACCAATCGATAACCCATATAGACACTCATGTAGCTACTGGCCAACCCATGCAGCAGCTTATATAACAACAGACAGACTGATACAGACATTCACACAGTTTAGTCACTAACCCATGCATTCAGTAAGACACATGTAATCACTCACTTAAACAGTCAGTCACGCACCTACTAAATCCTCCATCCAGACACTTATACACCCACTCATTGTTCAATACACCTTGGCATATATATAATACATATTTAAACTTTAAAGAAACACACAGTCACTGGATGATGTCATCAGTGATGTCATCAGTGATGTCATTTGAGATGTCACTGACCATGTCATGAATGATGTAATATGTGACGTCATCAGCAGTGCATTGCTGGGGCGCGAGTTATAGTTAGCTGAACTAACTATAACGTCGGAATTTCTATGGTTTTGTACGAGTGAAATGTCCAACTAACTATAACATCCCTGAAACCTATGGTTTTTTTCAGTGAATATATATATCCACTGAAAAAACCATAGTTTTCAGGGACGTGATAGTTAGAAACTAGCATTTAAAAAACCTTAGAAATTCACTGAAAAAAACACAGGTTTCAGGAACGTTATAGTTAGTTGTACATTTCACTCGTACAAAGCCAGAGAAATTCGGTCATTATAATAACGTTGTAGCACCTCTGTTGCTTTTTTCTGCAATTCTCTTGCCTCTTTCTGCACTTCTCTTCCTTGTTTTTGCACCCCTCCTGCCTCTTTCTGTACCCCTCTTGCCTCTTTGTGCGCCTCTCCTACCTCTTTCTGCACCCCTCTTGCCTCTTTTTGCACCTCTGTTGGTTCTTTCTGCACAGCTCTTGCTTTTTTCTGCACCTCACATGCCTCTTTCTGCACTTCTCTTGCTTCTTTCTAAACCTCTGTTGCTTCTTTCAGCAATTCTCTTGCCTCTTTCTGCACTTCTCTTCCTTCTTTCTGCACCCCTCCATCCTCTTTCTGCACCTCTCTTGCCTCTTTGTGCACCCCTCCTACCTTTTTCTGCACCCCTCTTGCCTCTTTTTACACCTCTGTTGGTTCTTTCTGCACTGTTCTTGCTTCTTTCTGCACCTCACTTGTCTCTTTCTGCACTTCTCTTGCTTCTTTCTACACCTCTGTTGCTTCTTTCAGCAATTCTCTTAGCTCTTTCTGCACTTCTCTTGCTTGTTTCTGCACCTCTCTTGTGTCTTTCTGCACCTCTGTTGCCTCTTTCTGCACTTCACTTGCTTCTTTCTGCACCTCTCTTGCCTCTTTCAGCACTTCTGTTAATTCTTTCTGCACCCCTCCTGCCTCTTTCTGCACCCCTCTTCCCTATTTGTGCAACTCTCTTGCCTCTTTCTACACCTCTCTTCCTTCTTTCTGTACCACTCTTGCCTCTTTCTGTACCTCTGTTGCTTCTTTCTGCACTTCTCTTGCCTCTTTCAGCACCCTTTGTGCCTCTTTCAGCACTTCTGTTGCTTCTTTCTGCACTTCTCTTCCTTTTTTCTGCACCCCTCGTGCCTCTTTCAGCACCTCTGTTGCTTCTTTCTGCACTCCTCTTCCTTCTTTCTGCACCCCTCGTGCCTCCTTCTGCACCTCTGTTGCCTCTTTCAGCACCCCTGTTGGTTCTTTCTGCACTTCTCTTCCTTCTTTTTTGTACCCGTCCTGCCTCTTTCTGTACCTCTCTTGCCTCTTTGGTCATCTCTCCTACCTCTTTCTGCACCCCTCTTGCCTCTTTTTGCACCTCTGTTGGTTCTTTCTGCACTGCTCTTGCTTCTTTCTGCACCTCACTTGCCTCTTTCTGCAGTTCTCTTGCTTCTTTCTAAACCTCTGTTGCTTCTTTCAGCAATTCTCTTGCCTCTTTCTTCACTTCTCTTGCTTGTTTCTGCACCTCTCTTGCGTCTTTCTGCACCTCTGTTGCCTCTTTCTGCAATTCACTTGCTTCTTTCTGTACCTCTCTTGCCTGTTTCGGCACCTCTGTTGCTTCTTTCTGCACCCCTCTTCCCTATTTGTCCAACTCTCTTGCCTCTTTCTACACCTCTCTTCCCTCTTTCTGCACCACTCTTGCCTCTTTCTGTACCTCTGTTGCTTCTTTCTGCACTTCTCTTGCCTCTTTCTGCACCCTTCGTGCCTCTTTCAGCACCTCTGTTGCTTCTTTCTGCACTTCTCTTCCTTCTTTCTGCACCCCTCTTGCCTCTTTCTGCACCTCTGTTGCTTCTTTCTGCACTTCTATTGCCTCTTTCTGCTCCTTTCTTTCTTCTTTCTGCACTTCTATTGCCTCTTTCTGCTCCTTTCTTGCTTCTTTCTGTACCTCACTTGCCTCGTTCAGCACCTCTGTTGCTTTTTTCTGCAGATCTCTTGCCTCTTTCTGCACCTCACTTGCCTCTTTCAGCACCTCTGTTGCTGCTTTCTGCACTCCTCTTCCTTCTTTCTGCACCCCTCGTGCCTCCTTCTGCACCTCTGTTGCCTCTTTCAGCACCCCTGTTGGTTCTTTCTGCACTTCTCTTCCTTCTTTTTGTACCCCTCCTGCCTCTTTCTGTACCTCTCTTGCCTCTTTGTGCACCTCTCCTACCTCTTTCTGCACCCCTCTTGCCTCTTTTTGCACCTCTGTTGGTTCTTTCTGCACTACTCTTGCTTCTTTCTGCACCTCACTTTCCTCTTTCTGCAGTTCTCTTGCTTCTTTCTAAACCTCTGTTGCTTCTTTCAGCAATTCTCTTGCCTCTTTCTTCACTTCTCTTGCTTGTTTCTGCACCTCTCTTGCATCTTTCTGCACCTCTGTTGCCTCTTTCTGCACTTCACTTGCTTCTTTCTGTACCTCTCTTGCCTCTTTCGGCACCTCTGTTGCTTCTTTCTGCACCCCTCCTGCCTCTTTCTGCACCCCTCTTCCCTATTTGTCCAACTCTCTTGCCTCTTTCTACACCTCTCTTCCCTCTTTCTGCACCACTCTTGCCTCTTTCTGTACCTCTGTTGCTTTTTTCTGCACTTCTCTTGCCTCTTTCTGCACCCTTCGTGCCTCTTTCAGCACCTCTGTTGCTTCTTTCTGCACTTCTCTTCCTTCTTTCTGCACCCCTCTTGCCTCTTTCTGCACCTCTGTTGCTTCTTTCTGCACTTCTATTGCCTCTTTCTGCACCTTTCTTGCTTCTTTCTGCACCTCACTTGCCTCGTTCAGCACCTCTGTTGCTTTTTTCTGCAGATCTCTTGCCTCTTTCTGCACCTCACTTGCCTCTTTCAGCACCTCTGTTACTTTTTTCTGCAGATCTCTTGCCTCTTTCTGCACCCCTCTTTTCTCTTTCTGCACCTCTCTTGCCTCTTTCTGGACCCCTGTTCCCTGTTTCTGCACCTCTCTTGCCTCTTCCTGTACCTCTTTTGCCTCTTTCTGTACCTCTGCTGCCTCTTTCTCCATTTCTCTTGCTCTTTCTGCACCCTTCACGCCTCTTTCAGCACCTCTGTTGCTTCTTTCTGCACTGCTCTTGCTTTTTTCTGCACCTCACTTGCCTCTTTCTGCACTTCTCTTGCTTCTTTCTAGACCTCTGTTGCTTCTTTCTGCACTGCTCTTGCTTTTTTCTGCACCTCACTTGCCTCTTTATGCACTTCTCTTCCTTCTTTCTGCACCCCTCTTGCCTCTTTCTGCACCTCTGTTGCCTCTTTGTGCACCCCTTCTACCTTTTTCTGCACCCCTCTTGCCTCTTTTTGCACCTCTGTTGGTTCTTTCTGCACTGCTCTTACTTCTTTCTGCACCTCACTTGACTCTTTCTGCACCCCTGTTCCCTGTTTCTGTGCCTTTCTTGCCTGTTTATGCACCTCTCTTGCCTCTTTCTCTACCTCTGAGTTAGAGGTAGTTTTAATCCCCCTGCCCTATTATGTACTAGGGCCTTACAGGGGAGGTCATGCCAATCACAGGGGTACCCCAACCCATAGTGTACCCTAGTGTATGTAGGTGTTTTCACTGTATTCTAAGTGTCTTTCAGCATAGCACTGGCTCCAGGCCTGGTTAGTCAGAGTCAGTTACCACCAGTACCAGTCAGTAAAAAGTTGGGGGCACAGGATGACTTTGCAACAAGGCTTTTTTCTGCACCTCTGTTGGCTCTTTCTGCATATCTCTTGCTTCTTTCTGCACTTTTCTTCATCTTTCTGGACTTCTGTTGCCTCTTTCTGCATTTCTCTTGCTTCTTTCTGCGCTTTTCTTCCTCTTTCTTCACATGTCCTACCTCTGTAGGCATAGTTAGAAATTAGCATTTAAAAAACCTTTGAAATTCACTGAAAAAACCATAGGTTTCAGGGACGTTATAGTTAGAAATTAGCATTTAAAAAACCATAGAAATTCACGGAAAAAAACATAGGTTTCAGGGACGTTATAGTTAGTTGGACATTTCACTCGTACAAAACCAGAGAAATTCGGCTGTTATAGTTAGTTGAGCTAACTATAACTCACGCCCCCGCAATGCACTGCTGATGACATCACATATTACATCATTCATGACATGGTCAGTGACATCACTGATGACATCTCAAATGACATCACTGATGACATCACTTATGAGGGTAACTTTTTTTTTGTGGATAAATTACGGCTAACCCAGCCGTGGAGGAGCCCTGCCGCCCAACGCGGACCTGAGTCGACGCCAACCGGTGTGCGCCGTTGTCGGGACTAGTGCTGACAATGGAGGCTTTCACGTGCAGCAACGTTTATTGAACAAGGCACAGCAACCCACTGGGGTTTTTTATTGGGACTAATACTTTTTGGTGATCTGCGCAACAGGCTCACTCGAGCAATACAAAAAGTGCACTACGGAGTCCAGGAGGCCTTGGGAAGTGGCCACGCCCACTGGGGATGGACATCCAGATTTAAATGAGTTCACAGACTGTTGGGCACTTACCAATCATGTGATAGCCTTTGAAGAAGTGCTATGCACGAAACACATCAGGCTATGCTGTTTTACTACATGCTGTGGGGTGTTTTCATCTTCGCTGTTGCAGCTCCCATTAAAATTGTGCAAGCGGAACTAACCAGTGTGAAGGCTCCTCTGTGAGGGTAACTTTTTTGTGGATAAATTACGGCTAACCCAGCCGTGGAGGAGCCCGCCGCCCAACGCGGACCAGAGGCGACGCCAACCGGCGTGCGCTGTTGTTGGGACTGGTGCTGACAATGGAAGCTTTCACGTGCAGCAACGTTTATTGAACAAGGCACAGCAACCCACTGGGGTTTTTTATTGGGACTAATACTTTTTGGTGATCTGCGCAACAGGCTCACTCGAGCAATACAGAAAGTGCACTACGGAGTCGAGGAGGCCTTGGGAAGTGGCCACGCCCACTGGGGATGGACATCCAGATTTAAATGAGTTCACGGACTGTTGGGCACTTACCATTCATGTGATAGCCTTTGAAGAAGTGCTATGCACGAAACGCGTCAGGCTATGATGTTTTACTACATGCTGTGGGGTGTTTTTTCATCTTCGCTGTAGCTGCTCCCATTAAAATTGTGCAAGCGGAAGTAACCAGTGTGAAGGTACCTCTATGAGGGTAACTTTTTTGTGTATATATATATATATATATATATATATATATATATCCATCCAAAAGTTGCCCTGCTGTGAGAGCTCGACGTCAGCGGGATGGTAAACACCATAAATAAAATGCCACCAAACTTGCACGGTCCAAAGTTCATTTAATCACCTTCCTTACGCGTTTCAAGGCCTCACGGCCTCTTCATCAGAGGAAAAGCGGCAGACAACAGACAAATGCTGCAAAGGTACTTTTAAGCGCATGCGCTGCTTGTTCACAGGTGTGCTTAATTCTCCTGGCATGCTGGTACCTGTAGTCCTGATAGCCAGCGCTGTATTTCCCAAGTGGGTTCTGTCGATCTGCCACTCATTAAAAATCAATAAAACACCCCAGTGGGCCTCCGGACAGGGAAAGCAGGATATTTGCATAATTTTCCCGCTGTGCCTGCTAGTCCGACGTGAAAGACATCCTTCGTCGCCAGGCCCCGCAAAACACCATTGCAGTGGCAAGCTCTCTGCGGCCAGGCTGCCGCCAAATAAATCCATCCAAAAGTTGCCCTGCTGTGAGAGCTCGACGTCAGCGGGATGGTAAACACCATAAATAAAATGCCACCAAACTTGCACGGTCCAAAGTTCATTTAATCACCTTCCTTACGCGTTTCAAGGCCTCACGGCCTCTTCATCAGAGGAAAAGCGGCAGACAACAGACAAATGCTGCAAAGGTACTTTTAAGCGCATGCGCTGCTTGTTCACAGGTGTGCTTAATTCTCCTGGCATGCTGGTACCTGTAGTCCTGATAGCCAGCGCTGTATTTCCCAAGTGGGTTCTGTCGATCTGCCACTCATTAAAAATCAATAAAACACCCCAGTGGGCCTCCGGACAGGGAAAGCAGGATATTTGCATAATTTTCCCGCTGTGCCTGCTAGTCCGACGTGAAAGACATCCTTCGTCGCCAGGCCCCGCAAAACACCATTGCAGTGGCAAGCTCTCTGCGGCCAGGCTGCCGCCAAATAAATCCATCAAAAGTTGCCCTGCTGTGAGAGCTCGACGTCAGCGGGATGGTAAACACCATAAATAAAATGCCACCAAACTTGCACGGTCCAAAGTTCATTTAATCACCTTCCTTACGCGTTTCAAGGCCTCACGGCCTCTTCATCAGAGGAAAAGCGGCAGACAACAGACAAATGCTGCAAAGGTACTTTTAAGCGCATGCGCTGCTTGTTCACAGGTGTGCTTAATTCTCCTGGCATGCTGGTACCTGTAGTCCTGATAGCCAGCGCTGTATTTCCCAAGTGGGTTCTGTCGATCTGCCACTCATTAAAAAATCAATAAAACACCCCAGTGGGCCTCCGGACAGGGAAAGCAGGATATTTGCATAATTTTCCCGCTGTGCCTGCTAGTCCGACGTGAAAGACATCCTTCGTCGCCAGGCCCCGCAAAACACCATTGCAGTGGCAAGCTCTCTGCGGCCAGGCTGCCGCCAAATAAATCCATCCAAAAGTTGCCCTGCTGTGAGAGCTCGACGTTAGCGGGATGGTAAACACCATAAATAAGATGCCACCAAACTTGCACGGTCCAAAGTTCATTTAATCACCTTCCTTACGCGTTTCAAGGCCTCACGGCCTCTTCATCAGAGGAAAAGCGGCAGACAACAGACAAATGCTGCAAAGGTACTTTTAAGCGCATGCGCTGCTTGTTCACAGGTGTGCTTAATTCTCCTGGCATGCTGGTACCTGTAGTCCTGATAGCCAGCGCTGTATTTCCCAAGTGGGTTCTGTCGATCTGCCACTCATTAAAAATCAATAAAACACCCCAGTGGGCCTCCGGACAGGGAAAGCAGGATATTTGCATAATTTTCCCGCTGTGCCTGCCGCCAAATAAAGTGTTCTCACGTCGGAAACTGGCACAGCGGGACTTGCATGCAAATTTGCCTGTTTCTTCTGCCCGAGGCCCACTGGGGTATTTTAATGGACTGTGAAGTAGTGTTGGATTAACAGTGCCCACTGGGGTTTAATATTGCGCTGTTTATCACAATCAAAACTACAGGTACCAGCATGCCTTTAAAGACACACACCTGTGGAAAATTTTGCGCATGCGTTTAAATTACCGTAGCAGCAGCTTCTTCTGTTTCCAGCATTGTATCCTCTGACGAAGAGGCCAGGAGGCCTTGAAACGCGTTAGGATGATTTTTTGAATAAAAACTTGGGACGGAGCAAACATGGTGTTATCTATTTATGTCCCACAAATGGAGAGTTCTCACAGCAGGGCAACTTGATGATGGATATATATATATATATATATATATATATATATATATATATATATATTATTATCTACTGGCGGTCGCCAGTAGATAGTTATAGTTACAACCTATTATCCATAGGAAATCCAGCGACATTCTATTTGAAATAACTATCTTGCCGGTTGACGTATCTTCGCAAAATTTTCAAACTTTATGGCCCGCTCCGGTCCGCTCCTACCCTGAAAGTCTCGGGGGATTCGTCAAGTGGGGCTGAGAAAAAAGGGGGTCCCAAAACGCGTTTTCCCCATGCAATTTTCCATAGGAAACTTTAGACACGGCTACAGCCCGAACTGCTGAACGGAATTACACCAAATTTGGCAAAGAGGTAGTTCTTGGTTCAGAAAGAACCCTTTTGTTAAATGGTGTAAATCCGTTCAGTAGTTGCTGAGAAAATCAAAAGTAAAAAGATAGTGATATCTAGGGCCGCGGATCCTCCCGATCACGAGCTGCATGTTAATTGGCTGTCAGCTGGCTGTCAACATTCCGATTCAGGAAATGTTGGCAGCCATTTTGTCCCTCGGTAGAACCGAGGGACAGAAACAAGTGCGCAAAGCGCACAAAGGGGGCAGGGTAGAAACACCCTGACCCACTAGGTCTGCTCAGGGGGTCCCACAAGGACCCCCTGGGCAAAAAAAAAAAAAATTTAAAAAAAAAATCGGCAGGATGCGCTCAGGGAGCGCGAACCCTGCCGGAAAATCGAAGCGCGGTCTCCCGCGCTTTGATGTTAATTGGCCCCGGGTGGGTCAAGTCCCGAGGGCATGCTGGGGGGGTTAATTTTATGTGTGGGGGCCTCTAAGGGCCCCCAAGCCCGGGGACCACCACCCCCGGGGCTTTATGTATAATGAAGCGGGAGGGCTCTGAGCCCTCCCGCAGCCCCGGGACCACCACCTCCCCGGGGCTTCTTTTTTTAAAATTAGAAACCTGTGTGGGGGCTCCAGCCCCCACACGCCCCGGGACCACCACCTCCCCGGGGCACTAAGAAAATTAAAATGGGGGTCCGTTTTGGACCCCAAGCCCCGGGGACCACCACCTCCCGGGGCTGTGCTGATGTAGGGAGGGGGCCGCGCGGCCCCCTCCTGGAGCCTGTGGTGGCCCTGGGGACCACCACCCCCAGAGCCGGCTCCTGCAGTGTCCCGGGGTGCCTACCCCGGGACACTGCTGTTTGCAATGACAGGACGGGAGCCTCGCGGCTCCCGTCCTGTCATTGCAAACTTGCTTTGATATTGGAAGAGAGAGCAGGAAACCTGCTCTCTCTTCCAATATCCAAAGCCGATTGCTTTCCACATGGGGAGCAGCATGTTAGCTGCTCCCCATGTGTAAAAGCAATGCCGGCTCCCGTAGGACACGGGAGCCGGCGGGACTGTGGGGGATTGGGGACCCCCACAGTCCCCAACGAGAGGCCAGGCCCCGGGGGATGGGGACCCTGGGGCCATAAGAGGCCACGGAGGGGGCCACGCAGCCCCCCTCCCCAAAGTAACAAATATTAAAAAAAAAGTGCAAGGCCGGCCCCGGGGGATGGGGTCCCCGGGGCCTTAAATGGCCTGAGGAGGGGGGCCACGCACCCCCCTCCAAATAAGAAAAAAAAGAGGCCATGCCCCGGGGGATGGGGTCCCCGGAGCCAATACAGGCCCAGGGAAGGGGGCCACGCGGCCCCCTTCCCGTTTTTTTTATTTTATTTTAATTAAAAAAAAGGGGTAAGGCCCTGGGGGATGGGGTCCCCAGGGCCTAAAAATAGGAAAAAGGAAGGAGGGCCACACAGCCCCCTTCAGGGGGAAAAAAACAAACAAAAAAAAAACGATCGGGCCCGCAGGCCCCGCCCCTTCCTTCACCACTCTGCAAACGCGCCCCTGGCGCGTTTGCAGAGAGGGAACGAATTCCCCTTGAATACTGGGGGTCCCTGGGGGCCAACTAGCCCACCAGGAACCTCCAGTATGCGCCAGGGAGCTGCCTTGCAGAGAGGTGTACAGAGGCCACGCCCCTTTTACACCTCTCTGCAACGCAGCTCTGTGGTGCTTTTTGGAGGTATATGGTGGGCTAGTTGCACCCCAGGGACCCTCAGAGTTAATCCCCCGACTTAAAACGCGCCACGGGGCGCGTTTGCACAGTGGTGAAGGGAGGGGGCGGGGCTTCAGGTGACATGTGTGCAAACAGGCCCCGTGGCTCATTTTAAGATGGGGAATTAAATCCCCTTCAATCCTGAGGGTCCCTGGGGGCCAACTAGCCCAACAGGTACGTCCAGAAAGCGCCACAGAGCTGCGTTGCAGAGAGGTGTAAAAGGGGTGTGGCCTCTGTACATGTCTCTGCAACGCAGCCCCTGGCGCATACTGGAGTTTCCTGGTGGGCTAGTTGGCCCGTAGGGACCCTCATGATTCAAGGGGACTTAATCCCCCAACTTAAAACGCGCCACGGGGCGCGTTTGCACAGATGTTACCTCAGGCCCCGCCCCTCCCTTCACCATTGTGCAAATATTCCTCTAAAATCAGCCGAAATCCGAATTATGATTTACTCACCTGTTATCAGGAGAGACCTCAGTGCTGCATCTTTCAGCCCAGTACTGGTCCTGAAAAGTAATTTTAATCGTACTTACCAGTAACTTGAATTTTCTTCCATAGGCTAACATTGACTGGTTCCACTTGGAAATTCTTCTAAGTGTGGAGTTTTGGAACTTTAAAATATTCCTCTAAAATCAGCCGAAATACGAATTCCGATTTACTCACCTGTTATCAGGAGAGACCTCAGTGCTGCATCTTTCAGCCCAGTACTGATCCTCAAAAGTAATTTTAACCGTACTTACCAGTAACTTGAATTTCCTTCCATAGGATATCATTGCCTGCTTTTTGCTGAAAAAGTTTCTAAGTGTTGATTTTTGAAACATACAAATATTCCTCTAAAATCAGCCGAAATCCGAATTCTGATTTACTCACCTGTTATCAGGAGAGACCTCAGTGCTGCATCTTTCAGCCCAGTACTGGTCCTGAAAAGTAATTTTAATCGTACTTACCAGTAACTTGAATTTCCTTCCATAGGCTAACATTGACTGGTTTCACTTGGAAATTCTTCTAAGTGTGGAATTTTGGAACTTTAAAATATTCCTCTAAAATCAGCCGAAATACGAATTCCGATTTAGTCACCTGTTATCAGGAGAGACCTCAGTGCTGCATCTTTCAGCCCAGTACTGATCCTCAAAAGTAATTTTAACCGTACTTACCAGTAACTTGAATTTCCTTCCATAGGCTAACATTGACTGGTTTCCCTTGGAAATTCTTCTAAGTGTGGAGTTTTGGAACTTTAAAATATTCCTCTAAAATCAGCCGAAATCCGAATTCCGATTTACTCACCTGTTATCAGGAGAGACCTCAGTGCTGCATCTTTCAGCCCAGTACTGGTCCTGAAAAGTAATTTTAACCTTACTTACCGGTAACTTGAATTTCCTTCATAGGCTAACATTGACTGGTTTCACTTGGAAATTCTTCTAAGTGTGGAGTTTTGGAACTTTAAAATATTCCTCTAAAATCAGCCGAAATACGAATTCCGATTTACTCACCTGTTATCAGGAGAGACCTCAGTGCTGCATCTTTCAGCCCAGTACAGATCCTCAAAAGTAATTTTAACCGTACTTACCAGTAACTTGAATTTCCTTCCATAGGATATCATTGCCTGCTTTTTGCTGAAAAAGTTTCTGTGTTGATTTTTCAAACATACAAATATTCCTCTAAAATCAGCCGAAATCCGAATTCTGATTTACTCACCTGTTATCAGGAGAGACCTCAGTGATGCATCTTTCAGCCCAGTACTGGTCCTGAAAAGTAATTTTAACCGTACTTACCGGTAACTTGAATTTCCTTCCATAGGATATCATTGCCTGCTTTTTGCTGAAAAAGTTTCTAAGTGTTGATTTTTGAAACATACAAATATTCCTCTAAAATCAGCCGAAATCCGAATTCTGATTTACTCACCTGTTATCAGGAGAGACCTCAGTGCTGCATCTTTCAGCCCAGTACTGGTCCTGAAAAGTAATTTTAACCGTACTTACCGGTAACTTGAATTTCCTTCATAGGCTAACATTGACTGGTTTCACTTGGAAATTCTTCTAAGTGTGGAGTTTTGGAACTTTAAAATATTCCTCTAAAATCAGCCAAAATACGAATTCCGATTTACTCACCTGTTATCAGGAGAGACCTCAGTGCTGCATCTTTCAGCCCAGTACTGATCCTGAAAAGTAATTTTAACCGTACTCTACTGGTAACTTGAATTTCCTTCATAGGCTAACATTGACTGGTTTCACTTGGAAATTCTTCTAAGTGTGGAGTTTTGGAACTTTAAAATATTCCTCTAAAATAAGCCGAAATACGAATTCCGATTTACTAACCTGTTATCAGGAGAGACCTCAGTGCTGTATCTTTCAGCCCAGTACTGATCCTGAAAAGTAATTTTAACCGTACTTACCAGTAACTTGAATTTCCTTCCATAGGATATCATTGTCTGGTTTTCAGCAGAAAAGTTTCAAAGTGTCGATTTTCACAAACTACAAATATTCCTAAAAATCGCCTGTATGACTTAAACGCATTCTTTCAACTGTTTACAGGAGATGCACCAGTGCTGGATCCAGGATCCAACACTGAGTAAGAAAAAGTAACGATAACAGTTTTTAACTTCTAAGTGAATTTCCTTCCATAGGATAACATTGGTGATTCTATGAGAAAAAGTTTCTAAGTGTGAACTTTTAAAGTACAATAATATTCCTTAAAAATCACGACTGTAACCAAAACGCTTTTACTCAACTGTTTACAGGAGATGTCCCAGGACTGAATCTAGGATCCAGTAATGTGGTTAGAAAAGTAATCCATAAAGTAACTAATTGCATTTAACTAGAAATTCACATTGAGCTGAATGTTGCATTGTGTTTGAAAATGTGTTGCCCATTGCAACAACTGTAACTACTGTACTTAAAAGTCTATTGCCTATGTGCAAAGTAATTAAACTAAAGTAATTCATTCTGAGAAAGTATTTTTTGTAATGTAATGTATAATGTAATTACAATGTAATTTAAAAAATAAAATATGTAAAAAAAAATTGTTTCTAAAAAATTTGGAAATCAGTATGAAAAAAATTTATATAACAATTAATACATTTAAAAATTGTCATTTACAAATCCTTTGAAATTCACTGAAAAAACCGTAGGTTTCAGACATGTTATAGTTACAAATTAGCATTTAAAAAACCTTTGAAATTCACTGAAAAAACCATAGGTTTCAGGGACGTTATAGTTACAAATTAGCATTTAAAAAACCTTTGAAATTCACTGAAAAAACCATAGGTTTTAGGGACAGTTATAGTTAGTTGGACATTGCACTCGTACAAAACCCGTGAAATTCCCCCGTTATAGTTAGTCCAGCTAACTATAACTCGCGCCCCGCAATGCACTGCTGATGACGTCACATATTACATCACTCATGACATGGTCAGTGACATCACTGATGACATCACTGATGACATCTCAAATGACATCACTGATGACATCACTGATGACATCATCCAGTGACTTTGTGTTTCTGTAAAGTTTAAATATTTTTAATATATATAGGAAAAGACGTATTGAAGAATGAGTGGGTGTGTAAGTGTCTGTATGGATGATTTAGTAGGTGCGTGACTGACTCTATAAGTGAGTGATTTAACGTATCTTACTGAATGCATGGGTTAGTGACTAAACTGGGTGAATGTCTGTATCCGTCTGTCTGTTGCTGTGTAAGTGGCTGCATGTGTTTGTGAATAGCTACATGAGTGTCTATATGAGTTATTGAATGCTTGTGTGAGTATCTGTATGGGTGCCTGAGTGTTTGTGTGGGAGGGGTGTGTGCGACTCTGTGCATAGATGTGTGAGTGGGTGATTCACTGGGTGGATGGTTTAAAGAGTGCATCTGTGATAGACTGTATGGGTGGGTAAGTGTGTGTAAGAGTGTGTTAGTGAGTGAATGTATGTCCCAGTGGTACATGTGTGAGTAACTACATATGTGAAAGGCAGTATATATGTGTGTTGGAGTATATAAATAGCTATAAGCAAGAGTGAGTGATTGCGATAGTGGCTGTATGGATGAGTGTGTGCTTGTATCAGTGATTGTATAAGAGCGTAAGAATGTGCTAGTATTTGTATGAGTAAGTGAGCTGGTGTGTGTATAACTGTATAGGTGAGTAAATGGTAGTGTGTTTAATTATTTGCATGACTGACTAGGTGTGTGAGTACCTCTATGGATGAGTGGCGGTGTTTGAGTGTCTATATAGGAGTATGAGTGCATATGATAGTCCTGTACTGAGTGACCGTAAGTATGAGTGACTGTACGGGTGAGTGAGTGGATGTGTGCGTAGACCTAAGAATCAGTGAGTGGGTATGTAGTTATTGGTGTTGGAGTGTCTATGGTTTTGCGAATGGCAGTCTGTAATTTAGAGTGGGTGTATCAAAGGTTATATTAGGGTGTGAGAAGATGCATGAAATTATCACGTGGATGATGTCATCAGTGATGTCATTTGAGATGTCATCAGTGATGTCATCAGTGATGTCACTGACCATGTCATGAGTGATGTAATATGTGACGTCATCAGCAGTGCTTTATGGGGCGCGAGTTATAGTTAGCTGGACTAACTATAACGGGGAATTTCACGGGTTTTGTACGAGTGCAATATCCAACTAACTATAACTGTCCCTAAAACCTATGGTTTTTTCAGTGAATTTCAAAGGTTTTTTAAATGCTAATTTGTAACTATAACGTCCCTGAAACCTATTGTTTTTTCAGTGAATATATATATATATATATATATATATATATATCAGCAGAAGGTCCCGTAGGCAGCAAAAGAACACACGGGCACAGACCACGTCAGCAGGTACAATGGTGAGTTTATTCACATCATAAAGTGGTCCACCATATATATATATAAACTCCAACTCCAGTCTTCTCCTTACAACATGGACACCGACACAGGGGTTCAAATCCTTTGAATAAAATCTCAGTTTATTCGGTTTTTTATGGTAACACGTTTCGCCTGTCCCTGCAGGCTTGATCACACAATAAATGCCATTCTCATGTTTACCTTTTAAAATACAAAGCTACCGATCACATGATACGCTGCTCTTATAGCTATAGAAGACAGACTGGACCGGATTGAACCATAACGCAATATTATTCAATATATGTGCCGTGTTGAAAGACACTCTTAATTACAACACATGATTAAATGTCTCATGTTAATAAATAAAGATAAATTCATTCATGTATTTTCACAAATTTGGAATCTCTCTTACTGTGTGATTCTCACACAGATTTCCATTACTCTTTTGGGCCAACTGTTGCGCAAAATATCGGGCAAGTGCCTGCATGATAAGACAGTTATAAATATCACTGAATTATATGCTGTCCTATACATACAGTTGACCATTAATTCTACACAATATACACACCACATGAGTAAACAAGCGTGTACATAAATAGCAGAAAAAATTGAAATATTTCTAAAAATACATATTAAAAACATATATATTTAAAATATTTATAAAATTTTATATTATTCGGGCGGGCACAATAATTGTTTTGTCCAAGGTAGCCCTCTTTGAGTTCCGTACTCTCATGATTTGTCATTAAGGGCTCAGATCTTTCCATGAGGTCTAGTGCAAATGCAAGTTAATAAGTTTATTATGTCTCTTCATTGTCCATTGTAGATAATCAGCTCATAAAATAGCAGCAGATAAGGTGCAGAGTTTCAAATAGCATAAAGTGCAAGTGCTTCACACAGTACTAATTTTTTAAAGTGCAAATACCACAATAAAATCATCTCTATGATGAATACAGTACGTAAAGCAACAAAGTGCAAGTGCTTATGTCACAAATCTCTATTGGTTCACTCCTGAGTTGGAATTGCATCCCTACATATAAGACAATACACATAAGTATATATATATATATATATATATATATATATATATATTATCTACTGGCGGTCGCCAGTAGATAGTTATAGTTACAACCTATTATCCATAGGAAATCCGCGACATTCTATTTGAAATAACTCTCTTGCCGGTTGACGTATCTTCGCAAAATGTTCAAACTTTGTGGGGCGCTCCGGTCCGCTCCTACCTTGAAAGTCTCGGGGGATTCGTCAAGCGGGGGCCGAGAAAAAAGGGGGTCCCAAAACGTGTTTTCCCATGCAATTTTCCATAGGAAACTTTAGACACGGCTACAGCCCGAACTGCTGAACGGAATTACACCAAATTTGGCAAAGAGGTAGTTCTTGGTTCAGAAAGAACCCTTTTGTTAAATGGTGTAAATCCGTTCAGTAGTTGCTGAGAAAATCAAAAGTAAAAGTACATATATATCTATGGGCACGGAGGATTCGCGCACCCTGAGCGCACCCTGCGCGCACCGTCCCGATCACGAGCTGCATGTTAATTGGCTGTCAGCTGGCTGTCAACATTCCGATTCAGGAAATGTTGGCAGCCATTTTGTCCCTCGGTAGAACCGAGGGACAGAAACAAGTGCGCAAAGCGCACAAAGGGGGCAGGGTAGAAACACCCTGACCCCCTAGGTTTGCTCAGGGGGTCCCACAAGGACCCCCTGGGTAAAAAAAAAATTAAATTTTTTTAAAAAAAATCGGCAGGATGCGCTCAGGGTGCGCGAATCCTGCCGAAAAAAATCGAAGCGCAGTCTCCCGCGCTTCGATTGTATTTTGCCCCCGGGTGGCCCAAGTCCCGGGGGCATGGTGGGGGGTTTAATTTTATGTGTGGGGGCCTCAAAGGGCCCCCAAGCCCGGGGACCGCCACCCCCCGGGCTTTCTTTTAAAAATGGTGCGGGAGGGCTCTGAGCCCTCCCGCAGCCCCGAGGACCACCACCTCCCCGGGCTTTTTTAAAAAAATTAAACAACCTGTGTGGGGGCTCCAGCCCCCCACACGCCCCGGGGACCGCCACCTCCCGGGGCACTAACAAATTAAAATGGGGGTCCGTTTTGGACCCCCGAAGCCCCGGGGACCACCACCTCCCCGGGGCTGTGCTGATGTAGGGAGGGGGTCGCGCGGCCCCCTCCTGGAGCCCTTGATGGCTCTGGGGACCACCACCCCCAGGGCCGGCTCCTGCAGTGTCCCGGGGTGCCTACCCCCGGGACACTGTAGTTTGCTATGGCAGGACGGGAGCCTCGCGGCTCCCGTCCTGCCATAGCAAACTGCTTTGGATATTGGAAGAGAGAGCAGGGAAACCTGCTCTCTCTTCCAATATCCAAAGCCGATTGCTTTCCACATGGGGAGCAGCATGTCAGCTGCTCCCCATGTGGAACAGCAATGCCGGCTCCCAAGGGACGTGGGGAGCCGGCGGGACTGTGGGGGGATTGGGGACCCCCCACAGTCCCCAACGGAGAGGGCCAGCCCCGGGGATGGGGTCCCCGGGGCAAGTAGTGGCCCAGGAGGGGGCCACGCGGCCCCCTCCCCAAAAAAGAAAAAAAAAAAAGAAAAAAAAAAATGGAAAGGCCGGCCCCGGGGGATGGGGTCCCCGGGGCCTTAAATGGCCTGAGGAGGGGGGCCACGCAGCCCCCCTCCCAAGAAAATAAAAAAAAGGCCATGCCCCGGGGGATGGGGTCCCCGGGGCCAATACAGGCCCAGGGAAGGGGGGCCTTCCCGTTTTTTTTAAATAAAATAAAATTTTAAAAAAGGGGTAAGGCCCTGGGGGATGGGGTCCCCAGGGACAAAAAACAGGAAAAAGGAAGGGGGCCACACAGCCCCCCTTCAGGGGACAAAAAAAAAACGATCGGGCCCGCAGGCCCCGCCCCTTCCTTCACCACTCTGCAAACGCGCCCCTGGCGCGTTTGCAGAGGGAGAACGATCCCCTTGAATACTGGGGGTCCCTGGGGGCCAACTAGCCCACCAGGAACCTCCAATATGCGCCAGGGGCTGCGTTGCAGAGACGTGTAGAGAGGCCACACCCCTTTACACCTCTCTGCAACGCAGCTCTGTGGCGCTTTTGGAGGTATATGGTGGGCTAGTTGGACTCCGGGGACCCTCAGGATTCAAGGGACTTAATCCCCAACTTAAAACGCGCCACGGGCGCGTTTGCACAGTGGTGAAGGGAGGGGCGGGGCTTCAGGTGACATGTGTGCAAACAGGCCCCGTGGCGCGTTTTAAGATGGGGAATTAAATCCCCTTCAATCCTGAGGGTCCCTGGGGGCCAACTAGCCCAACAGGTACATCCAGAAAGCGCCACAGAGCTGCGTTGCAGAGAGGTGTAAAAAGGGGTGTGGCCTCTCTACACGTCTCTGCAACGCAGCCCCTGGCGCATATTGGAGGTTCCTGGTGGGCTAGTTGGCCCCTAGGGACCCTCAGTATTCAAGGGGACTTAATCCCCCAACTTAAAACGCGCCACGGGGCGCGTTTGCACAGATGTCACCTCAGGCCCCGCCCCCTCCCTTCACCATTGTGCAAATATTCTTCTAAAATCATCCGAAATACGAATTCCGATTTACTCACCTGTTATCAGGAGAGACCTCAGTGCTGCATCTTTCAGCCCAGTACTGATCCTCAAAAGTAATTTTAACCGTACTTACCAGTAACTTGAATTTCCTTCCATAGGATATCATTGCCTGCTTTTTGCTGAAAAAGTTTCTAAGTGTTGATTTTTGAAACATACAAATATTCCTCTAAAATCAGCCGAAATACGAATTCCGATTTACTCACCTGTTATAAGGAGAGACCTCAGTGCTGTATCTTTCAGCCCAGTACTGGTCCTGAAAAGTAATTTTAACCGTACTTACCAGTAACTTGAATTTCCTTCCATAGGCTAACATTGACTGGTTTCACTTGGAAATTCTTCTAAGTGTGGAGTTTTGGAACTTTAAAATATTCCTCTAAAATCAGCCGAAATACGAATTCCGATTTACTGACCTGTTATCAGGAGAGACCTCAGTGCTGCATCTTTCAGCCCAGTACTAATCCTGAAAAGTAATTTTAACCGTACTTACCAGTAACTTGAATTACCTTCATAGGCTAACATTGACTGGTTTCACTTGGAAATTCTTCTAAGTGTGGAGTTTTTGAACTTTATAATATTCCTCTAAAATCAACCAAAGTACGAATACCAATTTACTCACCTGTTATCAGGAGAGAACCCAGTGCTGCATCTTTTAGCCCAGCACTGACCCTGAAAAGTAATTGTAACCGTACTTACCAGTAACTTATATTTTCTTCCATAGGAATCCATTGTCTGGTTTTCAGCAAAAAAGTTTCAAAGTGTTGATTTTTACAAACTACAAATATTCCTTAAAAATCACCTGTATGACTTAAACGCATTCTTTCAACTGTTTACAGGAGATGCACCAGTGCTGGATCCAGGATCCAACACTGAGTAAGAAAAAGTAACGATAACAGTTTTTACCTGCTAAGTGAATTTCCTTCCATAGGATAACATTGGTGATTCTATGAGAAAAAGTTTCTAAGTGTCAACTTTTAAAATACAATAATATTCCTTAAAAATCACGACTGTAACCAAAACGCTTTTACTCAACTGTTTACAGGAGATGTACCAGGACTGAATCTAGGATCCAGTCCTGTGGTTAGAAAAGTAATCCATAAAGTAACTAATTGCATTTAACTAGAAATTCACATTGAGCTGAATGTTGCATTGTGTTTGAAAATGTGTTGCCCATTGCAACAACTGTAACTACTGTACTTAAAAGTCTATTGCCTATGTGCAAAGTATTTAAACTAAAGTAATTCATTCTGAGAAAGTATTTTTTGTAATGTAATGTATAATGTAATTACAATGTAATTTAAAAATAAAATATGTAAAAAAAAAAAATTCTAAAAATGTAGTAAATCAGTATGAAAAAAATTAATATAACAATTAATACATTTAAAAATTGTCATTTACAAAACCTTGGAAATTCACTGAAAAAAACCGTAGGTATCAGGCACGTTATAGTTAGAAATTAGCATTTAAAAAACCTTTGAAATTCACTGAAAAAACCATAGGTTTCAGACACGTTATAGTTACAAATTAGCATTTAAAAAACCTTTGAAATTCACTGAAAAAACCATAGGTTTCAGACACGTTATAGTTACAAATTAGCATTTAAAAAACCTTTGAAATTCACTGAAAAAACCATAGGTTTTAGGGACAGTTATAGTTACTTGGACATTGCACTCGTACAAAACCCGTGAAATTCCCCGTTATAGTTAGTTCAGCTAACTATAACTCGCGCCCCGCAATGCACTGCTGATGACGTCACATATTACATCACTCATGACATGGTCAGTGACATCACTGATGACATCACTGATGACATCTCAAATGACATCACTGATGACATCATCCACGTGATAATCTGATGCACCTCCTCACACCCTAATATAATCTTTGATACACCCACTCTAAATTACAGACTGCCATTCGCAAAACCATAGACACTCCAACACCAATAACTACATACCCACTCACTGATTCTTAGGTCTACACACACACATCCACTCACTCACCCGTACAGTCACTCATACTTACGGTCACTCAGTACAGGACTATCATATGCACTCTTACTCCTATATAGACACTCAAACAACGCCACTCATCCATAGAGATACTCAGACACCTAGTCAGTCATGCAAATAATTAAACACACTGCCATTTACTCACCTATACAGTTATACACACACCAGCTCACTTACTCATACAAATAGTATCACATTGTTACGCTCTTATACAATCACTGATACAAGCACACACTCATCCATACAGCCACTATCACAATCACTCACTCTTGCTTATAGCTATTTATATACTCCAACACACATATATACTGCCTTTCACATATGTAGTTACTCACACATGTACCACTGGGACATACATTCACTCACTACCCACCCATACAGTCTATCACAGATGCACTCTTGAAACCATCCACCCAGTGAATCACCCACTCACACATCTATGCACAGAGTTGCACACACCCCTCCCACACAAACACTCAGGCACCCATACAGATACTCAGACAAGCATTCAATAACTCATATAGACACTCATTTAGCTATTCACAAACACATGCAGCCACTTACACAGCAACAGACAGACGGATACAGACATTCACCCAGATTAGTCACTAACCCATGCATTCAGTAAGATACGTTAAATCACTCACTTATAGAGTCAGTCACGCACCTACTAAATCATCCATACAGACACTTACACACCCACTCATTCTTCAATACGTCTTTTCCTATATATATTAAAAATATTTAAACTTTACAGAAACACACAGTCACTGGATGATGTCATCAGTGATGTCATTTGAGATGTCATCAGTGATGTCATCAGTGATGTCACTGACCATGTCATGAGTGATGTAATATGTGACGTCATCAGCAGTGCATTGCGGGGCGCGAGTTATAGTTAGCTGAACTTACTATAACGGGGGAATTTCATGGGTTTTGTACGAGTGCAATGTCCAAGTAACTATAACTGTCCCTAAAACCTATGGTTTTTTCAGTGAATATATATATATATATATATATATATATATATATATATATATATATATATATATATCCAAGAACACCAAACTTGCCTTTCAAGTGAGGAACACTGACACCCGGCTGGAGGTTCAAAAAATGCGTTGGGAATTTTGTACCTGTGCAGCTTTCTACACGGAATAAAAGCACTTTTTGAACCTCCAGCCGGGTGTCAGTGTTCCTCACTTGAAAGGCAAGTTTGGTGTTGTTGGATTGTTTATACGGGGGCCCCGGTCCCGTAGCACTGACCCGCCCTGTAAAGCCTGAGACTCATTCACCGGCGCATTTTTTGTGGTATTTGATTTTCCATGAGCCCGGCCCGCCCACCTTTCTGGAAGATTAAAAACGGAGATACTCCAAGAGAAAATCGGAAAGAATGCCGGTAAGGGATGCAAGATGGATTTTTTCACTTTCTGTCTGAGGGAACGACTATGCTGTGGAAGAAAGTCAAAAATGGAAATAAGACAGGTTTGAAACGAACTTTGCTGTTACAGACAGTCCCCACTTAAAGACATTTGGCAGCATGTTTGTGAAAGATTACTAATAAAGTTTCAACATGCTGCTGCCTTTCGTGGAAAGATAATAAATGGACACACCTGGCTGTAATGGCACTCTGGGAGAAAACCAAACCGCAATGTTAAATCACGAGGTAAGGTGAAAGCAGAGGTTTACCCGTGATCAAGCCTCTTTTGGAGGAGAAATGTGTTGGGAATTTCGTACCTGTGCAGCTTTCTACACGGAATAAAAGCATTTTTGAACCTCCAGCCGGGTGTCAGTGTTCCTCACTTGAAAGGCAAGTTTGGTGTTGTTGGATTGTTTATACAGGGGGGCCCGGTCCCGTAGCACTGACCCGCCCTGTAGAGCCTGAGGCTAATTCACTGGTGCATTTTTTGTGATATATACATATATATATTACCTACTGGCACTTGCCTGTAGGTAGTTATAGTTAGGACCATGTTTCCATTGTTTTCCCAAAATCTTTCCGAAATTTTAATTTGTTTTCCCATTTTTGTTTCAGCTGCTGTGTTGAAAGTTTCAGATTGATCCATCAAGTGGGGGCTGAAAAAAAGGGGGGGTCCCTAAACTCATTTTCCCCATGCATTTTCACTAAGGGATTTTGAACACAACTACAGTCTAAATTGCGGAATGGAATTACACCAAATGTGGTTGAAACCTAGATGTTGGTCCAGAAAGCATGCTTTTTGTGATTTTGTGTAAATCTATTAAGTAGTTTTAGAAATACTTAAGTTTAAAAAATCTAGATGCCTGGGGATGCGGATCCTTGGAGTGGACTCGCAGATCCTACAGAAATTTGATTGGCTGCCAACACTTCCACCAGGTAGTGTTGGCAGCCGTTTTGGGACTCGGATTGAAGCTGAGCCCCACAATAAATGTAAAAAATAAAGAAATGGGGCAGAGTAGGAATACCCTGACCCCCCAAATATGGTAGGGGGTCCCACAGGGACCCCACTGGGGGTTAAAATCATTTTTTTAACTCAGTTTTGCAGCAAATTTGCAGGTGGATCTGTGAATCTGTGGCAAAATTGGAAAAAAAGGACACACAGGCTCCACTTGTTTTTTATGGGAAGCCCCTGGGTGAGCACAATCCTGGGGGCAAGGCAGTATTTTATAACTATGCGGGGGTGCCCATGCAGCACACTTGCGCCTCGGGGACTGCCACCTCCCTGAGGCAAACATTAATAAACTGATACAGGGGGCCTGCATGGCTCCCCCCCAGCCCAGTGGACCGCCACCTCCCCAGGGCTATTTATTAAATTAGTGTGGCGGAGGCCTGTATGGCTTCCTCCACAGCCCCGGGGACCACCACCTCCCCAGGGCTAATGCAATGAGGGGGCTTCACAGACCCCCCTGCCCCGGGGACCATCACCTCTCCAGAGATTTTTTTTTTACATGGGGGCCTCACAGACCCCTCCTCCGGGTCCGGGGACCACCACCTTTCTGGGTCCAAACTCCATTTTTAGAAATTGGAGGGGGGCCACGTGCTCAGCCTCAGGGCCTGAAACCTTCCCGGGGCAGGCCCTAAGACAAGAAAGGGGGGTCACGCAGCCCCCCTCCTGGAGCCATAGCAAACTATGCTCTGCTTTGAGCAAGCAAGAGCATTTAGCTGTTGCTGTCTCAAAGCTAAAGCACAATTGCTTTTACAACCAGGGACCTGCATGTTTTCAGCTCTATATGTGTAAAAGCAATGCCGACTTCTGCAGAAGGCGGGGAAGCTGCATGGACTGCAGGGGCCTTCAGGATCCTCTCGTGGTCTCCATATTTGCTGAGCGGGTGCCCTGGGTGGGAGCAGGGCACCCACATTAGTGGCCGGGCGCAAGGGCTTGGGTCCCCAGGGCTGAAATCTGCCCGGGAGGGGGGCCGCGTGGCCGTTTTGCATGACGTCAAATCAGGCATCTGCTGTCTTAGGTCTAGCACATCTTACATTGTAGAAATTTCAATGGAAATACATACAATATCACAATGGGGGTTACTGTAATGGTGTAACTTTTATTACATCAATCACGGATACTTAATGAATGAGGCAGAGGAAATAGCATTGTAATATTCAAGAATTACATTGTACAGCATGTAAAATAAACCTTCATTGACAGAAAAACAAAAGAAGAAAAAAACGAATGTAAAAGTTTTTATAAATAATGTTTTGTGTGCAATATATGTAATCACAGTACAACATACGAAATATCATATGTTTTTATTCAGAATGATTACTCTAATCTTGTTTTTGATAAACAGACTTTATTGAGTTTTTGCTATGATAAGTGAACAAGACACACACATAGCATATCAGAGGAACAATACAGCATATGACCAATTTACAGGCTATAAGGTTGTGTGATATCATGGCACAAAGTAACACCAGGTGATGATAGTAGCGGTCAAACGTTTACACTACCTCTGGAGAGTACGGGAAGTGTTACCATGTTGATCAGAGATTTCAGGCACAATCCTGTTTGTCTGTTGATGGTAGGCCAACCAGGCCAACCAGTAGAGTAGCTTCAATATCTACAAAAAATGATGGACTTAAAAGTAAGTTTGTGCGTCTAGAAAAACTTAAAAAACAAGAGCTCGCTAAATGGTGGGACGGCGCTACACTCAAGAAGTATTTAGAAAATAAGCGCATCCCCAGAGGTCTACGTATTCTTATTTTTCCAAACTATGAAGATTTGGACCCTGATCTCTTGGGAGAGTGGGAAGAGGGATTACATATGGCCTCTTATAAGATGATGGATATTTTAATCCGCAACTCAGAGCGTAGAGTGAAGAAAATTAGAGAAGAAATAATGGCTCTGGAGAAGGAAATAAATGAGATTAATTTACCTGAGGTGTCACAAAAGAACTATGTGATCCTTAAGAAAGAACTAGCAACATACCAACTTTATTTGAAGGGAAAGAACCAGCAAAAAATAAAAAGGGATCAAAATGATTATGAACAAGGCCGCATCTTCACATTTGCACGTAAATATGATGATGTGGTGGCTAAAAACATATCAGTACCCCCAAATGAGTTTAGGGCCCCTAGCATTTCGTCTAGCAGCACCTCTGTTTCTTCTATCTCCACGATTGATAGTGATCTGGGTGAAAGTTCAAGTACTGCTTCCCCTAATCCCAATTTGGCCTCTGATTTTTTACGCGAAGTTCAGAGGTATCGCCTAGGCAACAAAAAGAAAATCTTTGGCGAAGAACTAGGAGGGGTGGCAAGAAACACCAGATCGGTCACAAAGGCAAAAATGGGAGACAACAAACAATGACAACAAATGAGATTGTGCACCATGATATGGGCAGTATAGAAGAAAATGTTGAAAATGTTGAAATGAATGCTGTAAATATTGTGAATCTCTCATCTAGACAATTTGATGTTCAGGAAACTGCAATTCTGTGTAAAGGCTTGAATTATTGTCTAACTGGGAATCATGCATTGGATAATGTACATTTGGACTTATTTCGCTTTGTACGAAAATTGAAATTAAAAAATATTTCTCGGAACATCCGCATGTTCATCCTCCTATACTGAATAGGCCATGTGCCTCTGAATTCACGATATCAGATATAGATGTCTCCTTTGTGATTGCTACATTACAGGATCAAGATGACATAGGGGATCTAGCAGAACATGCACGCAATCTTGATGTAGTTGAGGATACAACAGTAGATAGTGGGCTTAGAAATACTTCTAAATTTACACCTCCCAACTGCACCAAAACAGTGATAGATGAATTCTCCTTGAGGGTTACACAGGATTTATACAAGTTGGAGGACAGTCATGTCACTAATGCGAAATGTGTACACCATTATAACATCAGTAAGGAGTGATAGAGCCTTTCTTCAGTCCATACGGGATGATCCAGATTTGGTAATCCGTGAGGCTGATAAAGGCGGTAATATTGTCATAATGAATTATCATGATTATACAGCTGAGATTAATAGACAATTGGGCCAGACAGAGTGTTACATGAAATTGCAGTCAAATCCGACTAAAATGATTGAGGGCAATATTAATGGCAGGCTAACTGAATGGTATGAGTGTTGCCTAATAACAGATCTGGAATACAAATATCTTTTAGCCAACAATTCCAGGTACCCTTGTATTTATGTGCTCCCAAAGATCCACAAGGGGGGCTTTTTCCCCCCAGGTAGACCTATAATATCGGGCAATGGTGGCCCGACTGAACATCTGGCTGAGTATGTGGACACCTTTCTCCAACCCCTCGTACAAAATCTTCCGTCTTACCTTAAAGATAGCAGAGAACTTCTCTGTAAATTGGAAGACTTTGAGTGGGAGGATGATGTCTTCACGTTCGTAACTATGGACGTGGAGAGCTTGTATACGTGCATAGGGCTGGAGAGTGGACTTAGGGCACTTAAACATTTTTTATTTAAACGCAATGCATGTCATTTGGAACATACACAGATGTTGCTAGTGATGTCTGAAATGATCTTGACACAGAATGCCTTTATACATGGGGATGACTGGTTCCTTCAAAAGCAAGGGACGGCCATGGGCTCCAGGTTTGCTCCATCCTATGCCAACCTCTTTATGGGGTTGTATGAGATGGAGCATGCCTGGGGCCCTGGTGCAAAAAATTGGGTGGACAATATCCTCTTTTATGTGCGATATATAGACGACATTGTTTTGATATGGAAAGGGAGTTCTGAAGAACTCAATGGATACTTTCTTTATCTCAACGATAACACTTTTAATGTCAAGTTAACGCTAAGTAGTTCTAAATATGAGATTACTTTTTTGGACCTCAGACTATATGTAAAGGATCATGTGGTCCATAGTGATCTGTATAGAAAACCAACTGCCTGCAATAGTGTGCTACACGCCACTAGTTGTCATCCAAAGACTACAATTATGGCCATACCATATGGTGAGATGGTGCGAGTCCGCCGAAATTGCAGTGAGGATTGTAATTTTGAGAAAAACATAAGTAAGGTCAAACGTGACTTCAAGGAAAGACGTTACGATGGTAGTTGTCTTAGGAAAGCAGAAAGCAAGATCAGAAAATACAAAAGGAAAGATTCCCTAGCTCATCGAACAGGGACTGCTGATAATATCATGCAGGGCCAGTGTGCGTTTATAACTGAGTATGGGCTATACAGCAATCATATTTTCAATATACTCCGAAAAAATTGGCATTTACTTAAATCTGACACTCTTCCATCAGATTTTGTTTCGAATAAGCCCAAAGTGATCTATCGAAGGGGGTCCACAATTAAGAATATCCTATGCCCTAGCCATGTTAAGGTACCCAAAATATCCCCATCGACATGGCTGCCTGAGAAACCGCAAGGATTTTATACCTGCGGCTGTTGTTCAATCTGTAAATATGGATTGAACAAAAAGAAATTGTTTAAATACAATGGTCATAAGGACTATAAAGTAATGTCATTCATCAATTGCAATACCACATATGCTGTATATCTGATTATTTGTGCATGCGATAAAATCTATGTAGGGAGCAGTATTAGGAGCTTAAAAATCCGGATCCAAGAACATGTAAGAAGTATAAAGAATGGGGATGTTAGGAATCCGGTAGCACAACATATTGTTGATGTTCATCCGAACAACAGGGAAATTGCATTTCATGCAATAGATAGTGTTGGTGTTAATGCCAGAGGAGGTGACAGAACTCTACAACTTAGGCAGATGGAAGCCCGCTGGATTTGTAGATTAAGATCTGTAACCCTAGGGCTGAACATCAATAATGAATTTCATTACTTTCTATAGACCTTCTTCTTTATTTGCTACTCTGTACTCGGGTGTTTAAATATGAATTTGATTTAACACTTAATGAGAGGCCCGTGTTATCATTGATGGTGGTCCGTTATTGACGTCCAGTCTATTCATTGAGACATTGAAAATTTTGTGTGTTGAGCATATTTAATATTGTCTGTTTTGTATTGGTGGGTAGTTGTTCCTTGCCTTTACATTGGAAGATAATAATTCTTGATCATTATGACATGACCGATTATTCGAACTTGATGCTGGCGTAAAGGTCATGCCCAGCACATATATTGATCTATGGGTACGCTTATTTTCGGCTTAATACCCCACTTTAAGATGGCGCCCAAAGTGATGCCTATATCGAGTGATAGTTATACTTATTCTTAGGCTCAATAACCCATTTACGCTTATTTTCGGCTTAATACCCCACTTTAAGATGGCGCCCAAAGTGATGCCTATATCGAGTGATAGTTATACCTATTCTTAGGCTCAATAACCCACTCTAAGATGGCACCCAATGCGATGCCCTTCTTATGTCTTGCTCAGTATGTATATTGAACGATGGGAACATTTATTTTCGGCATAACAACACACCTTAAGATGGCGCCCAATGTGATTTCTATATTGAATGATGGGAATGCTTATTTTTAGGCCTAACAACCAACTCTAAGATGGCGCCCACTGTGATGCCTTTTATGTCATTTTAGGAGCGATTTTTGGTAGTAATTCTATTCTTATGCTACCTTCTAGATAAATAATAAAATCGATGTGTCAGGTAATAAATTGTTAATATTTAAATATATGTGCAAACGTGTCATGTATAGATCGCAGAGATTATGATCTAAACAATCATTCTAGGAACATCTAGTCCACTCCAAGATGGCTTCCCTTTTTATAAACTCATTACTTACGTCGTTTTTGGCGCGTTTTTCACACTGAGATGTAGGTGTAACTTTACTAATTAGCTAATTAACTACTTTGCTTGGCGTATAAAGGAGCACGGTGTTGTGTAATCTTTGAGATTCTTTGCTGAACCGGATGACCGCATTGAGACGGGTGTGATCTTTACCGTGAGTACGCTGTGCTACTTAGATTATGTAGATTGTGGGTTATTTTGTAGGTTAGAAGGGTTTTTGCAATGCTCTTTAAACTGTTAACTGATAATAAGCGTCATGATATTGGCGCGCTCTATTTTCTGAATACTATAGAGAGGATCAAGGGTAAATTGATGATCATAGCCCTGAGGCGCTGATGCGCAATGCTTATAATATGAGGTAGTGGGGCTGATTGACTTAGTGCCCAAACGAGTTATGTGCAAAAGAGAACTGCTAAGGTGCTTTTCTAGATAAATCGAAAATCGAAGTCACTGGCTGCCTAAATGAAATAGAATATATTGTCAGTACTTTATCGTTTGCCTGACTTTTTATATATGACGTACTGGCCGCTACAGCCGATATTTAGGTTTATGGTGATCCTCTTTTGAATGGAGATGCTATTGAAGCCGATGTTAACAACAATCGTTAAATATGTATATGTATAATGACTAGTGAATTAATAAAGGTTTTTTTTTTTTTTTTAAATACCATGGGTAGAGTTGATTATATAAAGCGTCTCTGTTTTAAAAAAATACCATGGGCAGAGTTGATTACACTTTCAAAATATATATATGTACAATGACCAGTAAATTTATAAAGGGTCTCTGTTCTTAAAATATCTTGGATAGAGATAGAGGTTCTTGATATATGGCTTGTCTGTGTACTCTTTTTAGGATACACCGTTATCGACGAGCCTTGAGTTGACATAATATGTTTGTGGTGACAAACGCATTTTCAAATCGATTGGTCTAACTTACTGACAAAAGCTATATGAATGAGCACATTTTACATTCTAAGGTATGTGTATATTTGTCCATTATGCTTTGTATGAAGAAGCTATATATCTGAGCTCTGTTTTGACTAAGGGTTTTTAAACATTTAATGAAATCACAAAGGATTTAATTACTGAAAAGTTAATATGGAATGAGAAATGATGACTATCTATATGAGGTGGCTCCTCCATTTATTGTTAGATGTACAGGGTACTTGGAATACATGTGAACTCTGTATGTACTGTATGAAAAAGTGTTTTCCCATTATAATGATGATTAGTGAAGAAATGTTTTTGTTTTAAAATAGATCTGGTTTTTATGTTTTAATATGTGTGTGTTCAATATTGTAAATAGTGTTTATTTTTGTACTCTTGTAGCCCTGAAGAAGTCCGATTGAGGACGAAACGCGTTGGCGGTTGCAAATTTTATAAAAAGAAAAAAGAATATGAATAAAGAATGAATTTCATCAATATATGATTATATCGCTTTCTTTCTTTTTTTCTCTTGTTTTGGGAAAACAACAGTTTGTCGCAAATTTATACTATTGTGTGTACAATACATTTAATATTTGAAAGTGTGCTGGGCTTTTCTGACTGTATTTTATTAGAGCGACGGGTAGGTTTCTTCTGGTCACTCTATTTGGGACCTAGGGGATTGTGTCCCAAGCCCTTTGCACCTTGTTTTTATCCATTATATTTTATAGGGACGTTAAGACTAGTGCGGGTGTCTATGCTTTGATCCCCAAATCTGTGCGACATATAACTTTGAGCAACCTAGCACAGTCAAAAAAACCCTTTTCTTTTTCTTTTTACTTTGGTATCAAGGAATATATCATGAATTTTGAGGACAATAGGGAGGAGCTTTTAGGTGACTTATTTAGTAAAAATGACAGCAATATTGTACGTGTTCCATCAATATCTACAAAAAATGATGGACTTAAAAGTAAGTTTGTGCGTCTAGAAAAACTTAAAAAACAAGAGCTCGCTAAATGGTGGGACGGCGCTACACTCAAGAAGTATTTAGAAAATAAGCGCATCCCCAGAGGTCTACGTATTCTTATTTTTCCAAACTATGAAGATTTGGACCCTGATCTCTTGGGAGAGTGGGAAGAGGGATTACATATGGCCTCTTATAAGATGATGGATATTTTAATCCGCAACTCAGAGCGTAGAGTGAAAGAAAATTAGAGAAGAAATAATGGCTCTGGAGAAGGAAATAAATTAGATTAATTTACCTGAGGTGTCACAAAAGAACTATGTGATCCTTAAGAAAGAACTAGCAACATACCAACTTTATTTGAAGGGAAAGAAGCAGCAAAAAATAAAAAGGGATCAAAATGATTATGAACAAGGCCGCATCTTCACATTCGCACCTAAATATGATGATGTGGTGGATAAAAACATATCAGTACCCCCAAATGAGTTTAGGGCCCCTAGCATTTCGTATAGCAGCACCTCTGTTTCTTCTATCTCCACGATTGATAGTGATCTGGGTGAAAGTTCAAGTACTGCTACCCCTAATCCCAATTTGGCCTCTGATTTTTTACGCGAAGTTCAGAGTTATCGCCTAGGCAACAAAAAGAAAATCTTTGGCGAAGAACTAGGAGGGGTGGCAAGAAACACCAGATCGGTCACAAAGGCAAAAATGGGAGACAACAAACAATGACAACAAATGAGATTGTGCACCATGATATGGGCAGTATAGAAGAAAATGTTGAAAATGTTGAAATGAATGCTGTAAATATTGTGAATCTCTCATCTAGACAATTTGATGTTCAGGAAACTGCAATTCTGTGTAAAGGCTTGAATTATTGTCTAACTGGGAATCATGCATTGGATAATGTACATTTGGACTTATTTCGCTTTGTACGAAAATTGAAATTAAAAAATATTTCTCGGAACATCCGCATGTTCGTCCTCCTATACTGAATAGGCCATGTGCCTCTGAATTCACGATATCAGATATAGATGTCTCCTTTGTGATTGCTACATTACAGGATCAAGATGACATAGGGGATCTAGCAGAACATGCACGCAATCTTGATGTAGTTGAGGATACAACAGTAGATAGTGGGCTTAGAAATACTTCTAAATTTACACCTCCCAACTGCACCAAAACAGTGATAGATGAATTCTCCTTGAGGGTTACACAGGATTTATACAAGTTGGAGGACAGTCATGTCACTAATGCGAAATGTGTACACCATTATAACATCAGTAAGAGTGATAGAGCCTTTCTTCAGTCCATACGGGATGATCCAGATTTGGTAATCCGTGAGGCTGATAAAGGCGGTAATATTGTCATAATGAATTATCATGATTATACAGCTGAGATTAATAGACAATTGGGCCAGACAGAGTGTTACATGAAATTGCAGTCAAATCCGACTAAAATGATTGAGGGCAATATTAATGGCAGGCTAACTGAATGGTATGAGTGTTGCCTAATAACAGATCTGGAATACAAATATCTTTTAGCCAACAATTCCAGGTACCCTTGTATTTATGTGCTCCCAAAGATCCACAAGGGGGCTTTTTCCCCCAGGTAGACCTATAATATCGGGCAATGGTGGCCCGACTGAACATCTGACTGAGTATGTGGACACCTTTCTCCAACCCCTCGTACAAAATCTTCCGTCTTACCTTAAAGATAGCAGAGAACTTCTCTGTAAATTGGAAGACTTTGAGTGGGAGGATGATGTCTTCACGTTCGTAACTATGGACGTGGAGAGCTTGTATACGTGCATAGGGCTGGAGAGTGGACTTAGGGCACTTAAACATTTTTTATTTAAACGCAATGCATGTCATTTGGAACATACACAGATGTTGCTAGTGATGTCTGAAATGATCTTGACACAGAATGCCTTTATACATGGGGATGACTGGTTCCTTCAAAAGCAAGGGACGGCCATGGGCTCCAGGTTTGCTCCGTCCTATGCCAACCTCTTTATGGGGTTGTATGAGATGGAGCATGCCTGGGCCCCTGGTGCAAAAATTGGGTGGACAATATCCTCTTTTATGTGCGATATATAGACGACATTTTTTTGATATGGAAAGGGAGTTCTGAAGAACTCAATGGATACTTTCTTTATCTCAACGATAACACTTTTAATGTCAAGTTAACGCTAAGTAGTTCTAAATATGAGATTACTTTTTTGGACCTCAGACTATATGTAAAGGATCATGTGGTCCATAGTGATCTGTATAGAAAACCAACTGCCTGCAATAGTGTGCTACACGCCACTAGTTGTCATCCCAAGACTACAATTATGGCCATACCATATGGTGAGATGGTGCGAGTCCGCCGAAATTGCAGTGAGGATTGTAATTTTGAGAAAAACATAAGTAAGGTCAAACGTGACTTCAAGGAAAGAGGTTACGATGGTAGTTGTCTTAGGAAAGCAGAAAGCAAGATCAGAAAATACAAAAGGAAAGATTCCCTAGCTCATCGAACAGGGACTGCTGATAATATCATGCAGGGCCAGTGTGCGTTTATAACTGAGTATGGGCTATACAGCAATCATATTTTCAATATACTCCGAAAAAATTGGCATTTACTTAAATCTGACACTCTTCCATCAGATTTTGTTTCGAATAAGCCCAAAGTGATCTATTGAAGGGGGTCCACAATTAAGAATATCCTATGCCCTAGCCATGTTAAGGTACCCAAAACATCCCCATCGACATGGCTGCCTGAGAAACCGCAAGGATTTTATACCTGCGGCTGTTGTTCAATCTGTAAATATGGATTGAACAAAAAGAAATTGTTTAAATACAATGGTCATAAGGACTATAAAGTAATGTCATTCATCAATTGCAATACCACATATGCTGTATATCTGATTATTTGTGCATGCGATAAAATCTATGTAGGGAGCAGTGTTAGGAGCTTAAAAATCCGGATCCAAGAACATGTAAGAAGTATAAAGAATGGGGATGTGAGGAATCCGGTAGCACAACATATTGTTGATGTTCATCCGAACAACAGGGAAATTGCATTTCATGCAATAGATAGTGTTGGTGTTAATGCCAGAGGAGGTGACAGAACTCTACAACTTAGGCAGATGGAAGCCCGCTGGATTTGTAGATTAAGATCTGTAACCCTAGGGCTGAACATCAATAATGAATTTCATTACTTTCTATAGACCTTCTTCTTTATTTGCTACTCTGTACTCGGGTGTTTAAATATGAATTTGATTTAACACTTAATGAGAGGCCCGTGAAATCATTGATGGTGGTCCGTTATTGATGTCCAGTCTATTCATTGAGACATTGAAAATTTTGTGTGTTGAGCATATTTAATATTGTCTGTTTTGTATTGGTGGGTAGTTGTTCCTTGCCTTTACATTGGAAGATAATAATTCTTGTTCATTATGACATGACCGATTATTCGAACTTGATGCTGGCGTAAAGGTCATGCCCAGCACATATATTGATCTATGGGTATGCTTATTTTCGGCTTAATACCCCACTTTAAGATGGCGCCCAAAGTGATGCCTATATCGAGTGATAGTTATACTTATTCTTAGGCTCAATAACCCATTTACGCTTATTTTCGGCTTAATACCCCACTTTAAGATGGCGCCCAAAGTGATGCCTATATCGAGTGATAGTTATACTTATTCTTAGGCTCAATAACCCATTTACGCTTATTTTCGGCTTAATACCCCACTTTAAGATGGCGCCCAAAGTGATGCCTATATCGAGTGATAGTTATACTTATTCTTAGGCTCAATAACCCACTCTAAGATCGCACCCAATGCGATGCCCTTCTTATGTCTTGCCCAGTATGTATATTGAACGATGGGAACGTTTATTTTCGGCATAATAACACACCTTAAGATGGCGCCCAATGTGATTTCTATATTGAATTGAATACCCCACTTTAAGATGGCGCCCAAAGTGATGCCTATATCGAGTGATAGTTATACCTATTCTTAGGCTCAATAACCCACTCTAAGATGGCACCCAATGCGATGCCCTTCTTATGTCTTGCTCAGTATGTATATTGAACGATGGGAACATTTATTTTCGGCATAACAACACACCTTAAGATGGCGCCCAATGTGATTTCTATATTGAATGATGGGAATGCTTATTTTTAGGCCTAACAACCCACTCTAAGATGGCGCCCACTGTGATGCCTTTTATGTCATTTTAGGAGCGATTTTTGGTAGTAATTCTATTCTTATGCTACCTTCTAGATAAATAATAAAATCGATGTGTCAGGTAATAAATTGTTAATATTTAAATATATGTGCAAACGTGTCATGTATAGATCGCAGAGATTATGATCTAAACAATCATTCTAGGAACATCTAGTCCACTCCAAGATGGCTTCCCTTTTTATAAACTCATTACTTACGTCGTTTTTGGCGCGTTTTTCACACTGAGATGTAGGTGTAACTTTACTAATTAGCTAATTAACTACTTTGCTTGGCGTATAAAGGAGCACGGTGTTGTGTAATCTTTGAGATTCTTTGCTGAACCGGATGACCGCATTGAGACGGGTGTGATCTTCACCGTGAGTACGCTGTGCTACTTAGATTATGTAGATTGTGGGTTATTTTGTAGGTTAGAAGGGTTTTTGCAATGCTCTTTAAACTGTTAACTGATAATAAGCGTCATGATATTGGCGCGCTCTATTTTTTGAATACTATAGACAGGATCAAAGGTAAACTGATGACCATAGCCCTGAGGCGCTGATGCGCAATGCTTATAATATGAGGTAGTGGGGCTGATTGACTTAGTGATATTGGCGCGCTCTATTTTCTGAATACTATAGAGAGGATCAAGGGTAAATTGATGATCATAGCCCTGAGGCGCTGATGCGCAATGCTTATAATATGAGGTAGTGGGGCTGATTGACTTAGTGCCCAAATGAGTTATGTGCAAAAGAGAACTGCTAAGGTGCTTTTCTAGATAAATCGAAAATCGAAGTCACTGGCTGCCTAAATGAAATAGAATATATTGTCAGTACTTTATCGTTTGCCTGACTTTTTATCTATGAAGTACTGGCCGCTACAGCCGATATTTAGGTTTATGGTGATCCTCTTTTGAATGGAGATGCTATTAAAGCCGATGTTAACAACAATCGTTAAATATATATATGTATAATGACTAGTGAATTAATAAAGGTTTTTTTTTTTTTGTTTTTTTTTTTTTAAATACCATGGGTAGAGTTGATTATATAAAGGGTCTCTGTTTTAAAAAAATACCATGGGCAGAGTTGATTACACTTTCAAAATATATATATGTACAATGACCAGTAAATTTATAAAGGGTCTCTGTTCTTAAAATATCTTGGATAGAGATAGCGGTTCTTGATATATGGCTTGTCTGTGTACTCTTTTTAGGATACACCGTTATCGACGAGCCTTGAGTTGACATAATATGTTTGTGGTGACAAACGCATTTTCAAATCGATTGGTCTAACTTACTGACAAAAGCTATATGAATGAGCACATTTTACATTCTAAGGTATGTGTATATTTGTCCATTATGCTTTGTATGAAGAAGCTATATATCTGAGCTCTGTTTTGACTAAGGGTTTTTAAACATTTAATGAAATCACAAAGGATTTAATTACTGAAAAGTTAATATGGAATTAGAAATGATGACTATCTATATGAGGTGGCTCCTCCATTTATTGTTAGATGTACAGGGTACTTGGAATACATGTGAACTCTGTATGTACTGTATGAAAAAGTGTTTTCCCATTATAATGATGATTAGTGAAGAAATGTTTTTGTTTTAAAATAGATCTGGTTTTTATGTTTTAATATGTGTGTGTTCAATATTGTAAATAGTGTTTATTTTTGTACTCTTGTAGCCCTGAAGAAGTCCGATTGAGGACGAAACGCGTTGGCGGTTGCAAATTTTATAAAAAGAAAAAAGAATATGAATAAAGAATGAATTTCATCAATATATGATTATATCGCTTTCTTTCTTTTTTTTCTCTTGTTTTGGGAAAACAACAGTTTGTCGCAAATTTATACTATTGTATGTACAATACATTTAATATTTGAAAGTGTGCTGGGCTTTTCTGACTGCATTTTATTAGAGCGACGGGTAGGTTTCTTCTGGTCACTCTATTTGGGACCTAGGGGATTGTGTCCCAAGCCCTTTGCACCTTGTTTTTATCCATTATATTTTATAGGGACGTTAAGACTAGTGCGGGTGTCTATGCTTTGATCCCCAAATCTGTGCGACACATAGCTTCCTGTAGATGTTTGGCAGCTTCCAACGATTGGAGACAGATTTCCTCATGCAGGAGGCCCAGCCATCGGGAAATTTACCATGTGGGTCTGTTGCAAGGCTGCCCTCCAGGTGTAGGGTGCGGGTACGGGTTTCTAACTGGGTAGTGTGGAAGGAGCTGTCATGCTCCCATGCACGAATTCGCCCTTTGGCATAACCTCTCATTGTCACCTTACTGGTGCCAAGAGGGTGCCAACAGCTGGGACTAAGCTTTCATTACTGTGGAAGTACGCCTGCAGTTCAGTTCCAAGGGCCTGGACATAGGGCTTGTCCTGAAAATACCACATGTTGAGTTACCACATGGGATACGGGCCATCTTCGGGGGAGCCAAGATGGAGGAGGAGAAGAGCGTGGTCATATATGCCTTGGGGAGAAGATGGAGTGAGCAGTCAAGAACAGGCATGAAGACAAGGTCTGTGCATGAGTGAGTGTGATACGCGGCTGAAGCATGTGTGAACTGATGATGCCGAGGGTGCCATAACCTCCATGCATCACAAAGGGTAAGGGTGTTGGCCCAGTCCAAGAGGTGACAATCCCCAGCACATCTGAATATGGATGTGGGCAGTAGTATTGGCCTCCGGGATAGGAACAGCATTAAAATCACCACCGATCAAGGTTAATCCCTGTGGGAGGTCTAAGGTCATGGAGAAAGGTGCTAAGAGCCATTGGAAGAGCATAAACACATATTAGATTGATTGTTTGGCCCTCGAGAGCTCCAGTGAGTGCAAGGAAGCAGCCCTGGGGTTCCCCAAAGTCACAGGAGACAGTCATAGGAAAGCAATGGTTCAATAAACTTGCCATCCCTCAGGACCCATGAGTGTATTCTGACTGAGTGAAAGATCCTGTTGTAGCCTCTGTGTGCAAAGAAGGGGCAGTTACTACCCATGAGAAGGGTCTATTGGAGCAGTAGGACCTCAGGGAGGTGTCTGTGTGCAAAATTGACAACTGTGGTGTGCTTCACGTGGCCCAGAAGACCTTTAGCATTCCAGGACAGCACCTTTTAGTGATATCAAAACAGAGGGAAAAGATTTTGTTTGCTGTCGCAACTTGGGAGGGTAGCGTGCTCTGATGCACCAGTAGACCAAAATGTGTGCCTATGTTGCATGATATGGAGCCATGTCTTCCCCCCACCCCACACTTCCACCCCAGAAGCATCAGTTGCTGTGAAAGAGAAAACTGAGGTATAAAACAGTTTAGAAAATGGGAATGGAGTGGCGGACCCCTCCTTAATTTAGGATAACTGATGGCCATTGGAGCAGAACTAGAAAGTTTCAAGTAGGGATGGTGCCCTGACAAAGAACAATTAGTATTGCAGGAATCGCAAGGCAGGACTCTGAGAGAGCTCGTGTCCGCAAAATGTTTGGCAGGAAGCACAGATGGCATGTCCGTTGATCTGCCTGATCCATTTGGTGGTCCACTGCTTCAGCAGTCTGGAGAAAGTGTGCTGGGGACAAAGATTGACCACATGCTTGAGGAGATAATGAGGGGGATTTGGAATGATTATTGTGGTGTCTTTTTTGTGAGTATGATATCATCGTGGTTTGGGCGCCATTGTTGTCCCAGCTGGTTCCGTAGGTCTGGTCCCCTGCGGGAGGTCCACAGCTTGCTCACGGAGCAGGTGTTCCTCCATGATTCACAACCAGGCAGACTCCGGAGTATCAAAAAAATGGGACTTGTAGGTATAGATTACTCAGAGCTTTGCAGGGAATAAGAGGCGGTATTGAAGTCCAAGCACCTTGAGTTTCTGCTTAACCCCTAGAGAGGAACAGCTCTTCTGCTGAGCCTCCCTAGTGTAATCAGGGAAGAGGAGAACCTTGGCATCTCCGCAGCGGAGCTCCGGACATGAGCGGGCTTCTCAAAGGACCACATCTTTATCCCTGAAGTTAAGGATTTGAGTAATCACTTGTCTGGGAGACGCACATGGGGCGGCTTGGGGGCCAGTGTCCTCTGCACCCTCTCCACCATAAACCAGGAGGGCAATTGTTCTGGCGGCATCCAGGATTTGATCCAGCTTTCAAGGTACTCTGCAACTTGCTGTGGTTCACTGCCCTCAGGAATTCCAATCACGCATACGTTATTGCATCTGGGGCGGTTCTTCGCATCTTCAGCACAGCGGTGCAGTTCCACCATGCTCATAAGAAGGCCAGCTACTTGGGTTTTTAGAGTAGTAACTTTATCCTTAACTGTGGACAATCAGTATTCCGCCTCTGTGATCCTGGCTGTGGCGTTTTGGAGGTCTTGACGAAGTAAGGCAATGTCCACGGCACCTCTCCGATCATGGCTTCTACCGCAGCCTGGGAGGACTTTAATGGCATGAAGGATTGTGGCAAGGTCTCCATCTGATAGGAGTTGCTTTTACGCACCGACACCTCCATTTTAGCCATTCCCTGGTCCAGTGGTGTATTGGTCCATTCGAGTCTGGGAGGTTGTCGGGTGGACAGATTTGTCTTTGCCCCAGTGGAAGAAATGGCATTGCCGCACAGCACTCCTCTGTTGGAGAGTTGGCCTGCTTGCTACAACTCTGCAGCAGCATGAGCAGCCAACCGCTAGGGAGCAGAGATCCTCCCCTGGCTAAAGGACTGAGCGTAGTCAGGGAACTATGGGGCCAAGAAATACCATTAGGGACTGTGGGGGGAATCACACAAGGTCTCTACCAAGTCAAGGCAAAGTCTAAGGAGGGGTGGAGGTTGGGCCGAATCACAGCCCCAGGACTGAATTGCACTGTCCAAAGGGTGGGTAGCAGTAGTGCACAGGGGAGGAGGTCCCTCAGTCACCACCCGAGGGGGGGACAGGTGCAGCAGAAGACACATCTAGAAACATAGTGCTGGGCCCTTTGGGAGTAGGTCACCAGTCTCAGGGCCACTGTGCTATAATAGGGACTGATCTCACCCCTTCTGCATCCAGATGTAGGAGAAGTAAGGCCCACTGGATGAGTCAGGATTTACATGTGTAGGCCGCTGCAGTAAGGCCGCTTTGGGTTCAGTGTCCAGATACTTTCAGGATTAGACATGTACCTGTAGAAGTGAGGGCCGGCCATAGTCCCTCAGGCTGGCTGTGACACACATGTCCTCCTGTCATTGTTGGAAGTGCTCAGCAGTCTCCCAGGCAAGCAGAAAGGCAAGAGGCCCAATCAAGGCCCATGAGAGTAGCATGGCCCAGGTCGGGCACCCCGCAGATGTCCGGGTGATCACTCACTTCTGCAGGAAATGAACAATGACCCTAGGTGGGTGGATCTCTGGCATAACAGGGGGGATTGTGCCCGCACACATCCTGACCAGTGGTAGGCCCAACCACCTAAAAAACCAGGCCCATGTCATGTGCAGGGGGGCCAGCTGGAGTCACCTAAGGCCATAAGGATAAAAAAAATGGTGTTGTGCTCCAATCTGGGGGTTACAAGTCCTCATGATGGCGGCAGTGAAGGCACATATAGGGGCGGCTGGCCTGAACAGGACCTATGAATGTCGCTGGGGACCAGCCAAAGCATCCCATGAAGGCCTCCAGGTGAACCCCGCACCTGTGTTGGAGGCTACGCTATGGGCTAAGCAGCTCCTAAGCACAGGAAGGGTGCCCGCAGTGGAACCCAGGCGGGCCTGACGGGAGCCCGGTGGCCCCTTAAGGTGATTTCCTGTCAGCACACCAAGGACTGGGTACGCCGCGGGGTCGCAACCACAGTTCCAGCAGGCCCCTGGTCCAGGACGAAGGAAGGTGCAGGCAAGCAAGGAAAAATCCCGGTAATCCCATAGTGGTCGGGGTCAGAAAAGTGGCACTCCAGTCCAATGTGGCCACAGTATCTCCTCACCGAAGGCCTGTCTCAATTGGGCAGAATCAGACCCCAAATCCCATCGGACATCAGGCAGGCCACAAAGCCACAGCTGTGGCATGGGTGAGCCCCTAGACAGGGACGTGGAGGGCACAAGTGGGCAGAGAGAAGTCCTCAAAGGACAGCAGCTGCTGGAATCGCCCCAGGGTCTGCCCCAAGGCAATAGGGCCGCAGGAGCCACATCCATGACATCCCCCAGGGCCTCACAATGGGATGGTCTCTAAGTGATGCAGGCCACCATGTTGGGAAGATTTGAAAGTATCGCAAGATCTGTTGACAAACAGGTTAGTCACATGTCTCTATGGGTAGAATGCACTGTAAATAGGTCAGTGGTCAGCAAGCGGCAGTTTTAGGTCTCAATGGCAATGGATGGGAGCGGATGACAGAGGGGTCCGAAGCACTCTTAGAGTGCAACCGCCATCTTGATGCTCCAAGCCACGCCCCCCTACATTTTTTTTGCCAACTACTGCAGCCACCAGAGATGGCTCGTGGCAGAGCCAGAAGACCCCTGCCCAGAGTTTTCCATCCCTTTCTAGCCTTTGCCACCCTGCAAGAGAAGGATGTCATAAAACATATTGTAAACAATATCATAAATTAGTGGCTAGATAGAATTTATTTAATTGTAATTGACATATATACGTTCATTTGTATATTTCAAGAGACTGTGCATACCCTAACAGACCATGGTTGTTACTACCTATGGGGAACTCCAGGGGAAATCAGCCTCAATGAGGTACATGTTTGAACAAGGAGGCCTGTGGATGGGCTTTTGGGCTTCTCAAAGCATGTTTTCATTGCATGGATACGTCTGGTGGAACCCTCCTCTGCTAACCAACAAGGTGTTCCAAATAATTATGTTATGTTCTTTGCTGCACAACATTGCTGTGCCGCTGAACATCCCTTTTATCCCTGATGATGAGTACAACAAAGACGTCCAAGGTGGTGTTGGTGATTACCATCATGAAGATGACAGTGGTGATGAAGAAGGAAATGACCTCAGAAAAGAAGTAATAGACAACTTCTTTTCATGAGGGTAAGCAGTTTATTTACATTTACACATATATGTTTTGTTATTTTGTTACCAAACGATGGCTTTTATGACATTGCATTCTGGTTGTTGCCCCTTCAATGATGTTTAATTTAGGTGGGTTAACATGAATAAGTAAAGTTTGTTTTTGACGTTTGAAAAATATAAAACTTTTATAGGTAGTATATGCATTTTGTTTCTTCCTAATTTGTAAATGTCAAAGACATATATAAGAGTAAAAAGAGAAATTACTTGTGACATGAGGATGTCAATGTACATTGTAACAAACGTTTGAATTTACTTCCTTGTTATTCTTGTTCTCGAACAACATTTACTGAGGCATGTGTGTTTTCTGAAATTACAATAACAAATGTGGGTGTACCTCAGCACCCTAATTTATAAACATGGTGTCAGGGTTAGGTATGTTTTGTAATTTGAATGCTATCAATATATTGTGTAAATTAAAAGTAGAAGTGTACTCCAAGGGGAATGTGTTGTTAGCCAAGTTTCGATATGGATTATGTATGTTTGTATTGTGTGAACACACATGTAAATATTAGAAGAATGCACAGCACACAAAAGTATTCCCTGCCTGGTAATTAACAAGGTTTTTTATCCTCTAATAGTCATCCTGCCTATAGAAAAGGACTTGCTCTTTTTGTTAGATCCTCACACACTCTAATAGTGGCATGCTTCATCATTGGGTACCATCCTCGTCCCTAAAAACCAGGATGAGCTCGAACATATTTCAGGGAGCACTTTAGATATTGTGAACCAGGGTCCTTAATAGATAATAAAATTACCTCAAACCAACCACAGTATTCCTTTATTAGTGGTTGTTTGGGTAAGGTTAAAATTCTAATGAAAGGAAGGAGAGGTAAGAATATAATAATCCTACTACCCTAATTGTTGTTTGATATTTTTCAGCCCTATAACAGATGGCCCATTGGGTCCAGGGCTTTCATCAGGACAAACACATAGTTCTGGAACTTATTTTACAGCATTCAAACACATGCAACCCAATCAAGCATGCAAGGCAAGATATTACTCACCTACAGATTGCCATATTGGGATTTGAGTCAGGTGGAGGTCAGGATGTTGAGTAGGTTTGCCAACGCCAAGCTACCCATGACCAATGTGTGACTATAGTGGCATGCCCCCTTCTCCCAAGTAGCAATATAGGATTTCCAAATAGGGAATCAAGTCTGAATACAGCAATTGTGTGCTGTGCTAATTTAACTAGTGAGAGTGTACTTTTTTTGCATAATTTAAGCATCACTCTATGCCTGAAAGGGTATTGTTGTGACTTATACTGGGTGCTCCCTTGTACTGGACAAAGCTATGCCTCTCTAACGAGCTCTAATGAGAGCGAAACATGTGTCAGGGGTTACTTTTATTCATTTCAGGTTGGCTTGGCTGGTATTTTACCAAGCCAAAGCTGTAATACTGTGCCTGGAGTGGTAAAAGGCTTTGGTCATTTTACAGCTCGGTATGGATAGCACTGTGCTAATCCCATGCTTAAAGACTTTGCTGTGAAAATGGCAAAATACTTTGTCCCTTTCTATCTCAGCGTGGATGGCACTGTGCTAATCCTATGCTTAAAGACTTTGATAGAAAAGCAGACATTTGAGGTGAGCTGGTGTTGAGAGTGCTCTATACTGGAGCTGCTTTCCATCTAAACTTGGGAACTACCCAGAGTTTTCTGCTTCTTTTTATCATAATTTATGTGTCACTCTATGACTGAAAGGGTATTGTTTTGATATATATATATATATATATATTCACTGAAAAAACCATAGGTTTCAGACACGTTATAGTTAGAAATTAGCATTTAAAAACCTTTGAAATTCACTTAAAAAACCATAGGTTTTATGGACAGTTATAGTTAGTTGGACATTTCACTCGTACAAAACCATAGAAATTCCCCGTTATAGTTAGTTCAGCTAACTATAACTCGCACCCCGCAATGCACTGCTGATGACGTCACATATTACATCACTCATGACATGGTCAGTGACATCACTGATGACATCTCAAATGACATCACTGATGACATCATCCAGTGACTGTGTTTCTGTAAAGTTTAAATATTTTTAATATATAGGGAAAGGTGTATTGAAGAATGAGTGGGTGTATAAGTGTGTGGATGAAGGATTTAGTAGGTGCGTGACTGACTCTATAAGTGAGTGATTAAACGTATCTTACTGAATGCAAGGGTTAGTGACTAAACTGGGTGAATGTCTGTAACCGTCTGTCTGTTGCTGTGTAAGTGGCTGCATGGGTTTGTGAATAGCTACATGAGTGTCTATATGAGTTATTGATTAGTTGTCTGAGTATCTGTATGGGTGCCTGAGTGTTTGTGTGGGTGGGGTGTGTGCGACTCTGTGCATAGATGTGTGAGTGGGTGATTCACTGGGTGGATTGTTTCAAGAGTGCATCTGGATAGACTGTATGGGTGGGTAAGTGTGTGTAAGAGTGTGTTAGTGAGTGAATGTATGTCCCAGTGGTACATGTGTGAGTAACTCCATATGTGAAAGGCAGTATATATGTGTGTTGGAGTATATAAATAGCTATAAGCAAGAGTGTGTGATTGTGAGAGTGACTGTATGGATGAGTGTGTGCTTGTATCAGTGATTGTATAAGAGCGTAAGAATGTGCTAGTATTTGTATGAGTAAGTGAGCTGGTGTGTGTATAACTGTATAGGTGAGTAAATGGCAGTGTGTTTAATTATTTGCATGACTGACTAGGTGTGTGAGTACCTCTATGGATGAGTGGCGGTGTTTGAGTGTCTATATAGGAGTATGAGTGCATATGATGGTCCTGTACTGAGTGACCGTAAGTATGAGTGACTGTACGGGTGAGTGAGTGGATGTGTGTGTAGACCTAAGAATCAGTGAGTGGGTATGTAGTTATTGGTGTTGGAGTGTCTATGGTTTTGCAAATGGCAGTCTGTAATTTAGAGTGGGTGTATCAAAGGTTATATCAGGGTGTGAGGAGGTGCACCAGATTATCACGTGGATGATGTCATCAGTGATGTCATTTGAGATGTCATCAGTGATGTCATCAGTGATGTCACTGACCATGTCATGAGTGATGTAATATGTGACGTCATCAGCAGTGCATTGCGGGGCGCGAGTTATAGTTAGCTGAACTAACTATAACTGGGGAATTTCTATGGTTTTGTACGAGTGAAATGTCCAACTAACTATAACTGTCTCTAAAACCTATAGTTTTTTAAGTGAATTTCAAAGGTTTTTTAAATGCTAATTTCTAACTATAACGTGTCTGAAACCTATGGTTTTTTCAGTGAATTTCAAAGGTTTTTTAAATGCTAATTCCTAACTATAACATGTCTGAAACCTATGGTTTTTTTCAGTGAATTTCAAAGGTTTTGTAAATGACAATTTTTAAATGTATTAATTGTTATATTTATTTTTTTATACTGATTTACTACATTTTTTTAAACTATTTATTTTTACATATTTTATTTTTTAAATTACATTGTAATTACATTATACATTACATTACAAAATATACTTTCTCAGAATGAATTACTTTAGTTTAAATACTTTGCAAATAGGTTTTGCGAATGGCAGTCTGTAATTTAGAGTGGGTGTATCAAAGGTTATATTAGGGTGTGAGGAGGTGCATCAGATTATGCATCAAATTCTTCTAAGTGTGGTGTTTTGGAACTTTATAATATTCCTCTAAAATCAGCCGAACTACGAATTCCGATTTACTCACCTTTTATCAGGAGAGACCACAGTGCTGCATCTTTTAGCCCAGCACTGACCCTGAAAAGTAATTCTAACCGTACTTACCAGTAACTTGTATTTCCTTCCATTGGAATCCACTGTCTGGTTTTCAGCAGAAAAGTTTCAGTGTCGATTTTCACAAACTACAAATATTCCTTAAAAATCGCCTGTATGACTTAAACGCATTCTTTCAACTGTTTACAGGAGATGCACCAGTGCTGGATCCAGGATCCACCACTGAGTAAGAAAAAGTAACGATAACACTACTTACCTGCTAAGTGAATTTCCTCCCATAGGATAACATTGGTGATTCTATGTGAAAAAGTTTCTAAGTGTCAACTTTTAAAATACAATAATATTCCTTAAAAATCACTACTGTAACCAAAACGCTTTTACTCAACTGTTTACAGGAGATGTCCCAGGACTGAATCTAGGATCCAGTCCTGTGGTTAGAAAAGTAATCCATAAAGTAACTAATTGCATTTAACTAGAAATTCACATTGAGCTCAATGTTGCATTGTGTTTGAAATTGTGTTGCCCATTGCAACAACTGTAACTACTGTACTTAAAAGTCTATTGCCTATTTGCAAAGTATTTAAACTAAAGTAATTCATTCTGAGAAAGTATATTTTGTAATGTAATGTTTAATGTAATTACAATGTAATTTAAAAAATAAAATATCTAAAAATAAAGTTTTTAAAAATGTAGTAAATGAGTATCAAAAAAATAAATATAACAATTAATACATTTAAAAATTGTCATTTACAAAACCTTTGAAATTCACTGAAAAAACCATAGATTTTAGGGGCGTTATAGTCAGAAATTAGCATTTAAAAAACCTTTGAAATTCACTGAAAAACCATAGGTTTCAGGCACGTTATAGTTAGAAATTAGCATTTAAAAAACCTTTGAAATTCACTGAAAAAACCATAGGTTTCAGACACGTTATAGTTAGAAATTAGCATTTAAAAAACCTTTGAAATTCACTGAAAAAACCATAGGTTTTAGGGACAGTTATAGTTAGTTGGACATTTCACTCGTACAAAACCTGTGAAATTCCCCCGTTATAGTTAGTTCAGCTAACTATAACTCGCGCCCCCGCAATGCACTGCTGATGACGTCACATATTACATCACTCATGACATGGTCAGTGACATCACTGATGACATCACTGATGACATCTCAAATGACATCACTGATGACATCACTGATTACATCATCCACGTGATAATCTGATGCACCTCCTCACACCCTAATATAACCTTTGATACACCCACTCTAAATTACAGACTGCCATTCGCAAAACCATAGACACTCCAACACCAATAACTACATACCCACTCACTGATTCTTAGGTCTACACACACATCCACTCACTCACCCGTACAGTCACTCATACTTACGGTCACTCAGTACAGGACTATCATATGCACTCATACACCTATATAGACACTCAAACACCGCCACTCATCCATAGAGGTACTCACACACCTAGTCAGTCATGCAAATAATTAAACACACTGCCATTTACTCACCTATACAGTTATACACACACCAGCTCACTTACTCATACAAATACTAGCACATTCTTACGCTCTTATACAATCACTGATTCAAGCACACACTCATCCATACAGTCACTCTCACAATCACACACTCTGCTTATAGCTATTTATATACTCCAACACACATATATACTGCCTTTCACATATGTAGTTACTCACACATGTACCACTGGGACATACATTCACTCACTAACACACTCTTACACACACTTACCCACCCATACACTCTATCACAGATGCACTCTTGAAACCATCCACCCAGTGAATCGCCCACTCACACATCTATGCACAGAGTCGCACACACCCCACCCACACAAACACTCAGGCACCCATACAGATACTCAGACAACCAATCAATAACTCATATAGACACTCATGAAGCTATTCACAAAACCCATGCAGCCACTTACACAGCAACATACAGACGGATTCAGACATTCACCCAGTTTAGTCACTAACCCATGCATTCAGTAAGATACGTTTAATCACTCACTTATAGAGTTAGTCACGCACCTACTAAATCATCCATACAGACACTTATACACCCACTCATTCTTCAATACGCCTTTCCCTATATATATTAAAAATATTTAAACTTTACAGAAACACACAGTCACTGCATGATGTCATCAGTGATGTTATTTGAGATGTCATCAGTGATGTCACTGACCATGTCATGAGTGATGTAATATGTGACGTCATCAGCAGTGCATTGCGGGGGCGCGAGTTATAGTTAGCTGAACTAACTATAACGGGGGAATTTCACGGGTTTTGTACGAGTGAAATGTCCAACTAACTATAACTGTCCCTAAAACCTATGGTTTTTTCAGTGAATATTATCTACTGGCGGTCGCCAGTAGATAGTTATAGTTAGGACCTATTTTCCATAGGAAATTCACAACATTCTATTTCCAATAACTTTGGCGCCGGTCGACGAATCTTCGCGAAATGTTCAAAACTTATGGCCCGCTCCGGTCCGCTCCTCTCCTGAAAGTCTTGTGGTGATTCGTCAAGTGGGGGCCGAGAAAAAAGGGGGGTCCCAAAACATGTTTTCCCCATGCAATTTTCCATAGGAACCTTTAGTCGCAGCTACAGCCCGAACTGCTGAACGGAATTACACCAAATTTGGCAAAAAGGTAGCCCTTGGTTCAGAGTCGTGCCTTTTGGTTAAATGGTGTAAATCCGTTCAGTAGTTCCAGAGAAAATCAAAAGTAAAATCACATATATATCTGGGCGGAGCCTAACCACACATGTCATTGTGAGATCTTCATCCTGGAATTGCTGGCAGCCATCTTGGGACCAATATACATGATAGTACCCCATTGAAATGCATTGTAGTGAATCAAAGATTTTGAGGGTTACCAAAAGGAGAACTATGAAGGGTGATAACAGACTTTAGTTACATTAGAATTCATTTGTTGATGGTACCATACTAATTTCAGGAATTGTGGTGTGTTCTAAGGTGATGTTATCCTGTGAAAAACCTTCTGCTGGGAAATCATGAATCATGTTTGAGAGAAAACTATTTTCACATGCTTGTCCCATAGAGTTTTGGAAGGTGCTCCAGAAGCTAAAATGAGAGCATATTTTCTGTAAATTCACATTATCTTTGTCAGTCATGTGAGAATGAAGTCTGACATTCTCAGTAAAACATGTACATCCAACAAGGGCAGAGACTGTCAGTTGATTCCTTTGTGTTCTACTGCAGCTTCCCAGTGTTCTAAAGAACAACTAGAGTGCTAACAGCCTTACTTATGACAAAATTATAGCACACCTGAAGCCATCTTGATTGGAATAAACTGATAACTCTTAAAACATTTAATTTAAAAAGGAACAAAATGAGGGGGTTCATTTTGTCATAGAAATTATGGTTAGTGCTGTAGAAAGAAAAATTAGGACATGTTTTAAGTGAGATCTCAACTATCTTCCTGTTATATTTCAACAGGAGCAGCCTGCCAGTTGATTCCTTTGTGTTCTACTGCAGCTTTCCAGAGTGTTCCAAAGAACAACTAGAGCGCTAACAGCCTTACTTATGACAAAAGAATGGCACACCTGAAGCCATCTTGATTGGAATAAACTGGTAACACTTAAAACATTTAATTTAAAAAGGAACAAAATGATGGGGTCCATTTTGTCATAGAAATTATGGTTAGTGCTGAAGAAAGAAAAATTAGGACATGTTTCAAGTGTGATCTCAAATATCTTCCTGTTATATTTCAACAGGAGCAGCCTGTCAGTTGATGCCTTTCTGTTCTACTGCAGTTTCCCAGAGTGTTCTAAAGAACAACTAGAGAGCTAACAGTCTTACTTATGACAAAATTATGGCACACGTGAAGCCATCTTGATTGGAATAAACTAGTAACACTTAAAACATTTAATTTAAAAAGGAACAAAATGAGGGGGTTCATTTTGCCCTAGAAATGAACAACATTCCCAGCACGACCCCCTACACTACACAAGAACCACTGCACTACCCTAAACCTTAAAACACTACCCCCAGCACGACCCCCTTCACTACCTAAACACAACGGCACTACCCTAAACCCTAAAACACTACCTCCAGCATGACCCCCTACACTACACAAACACCACTGCACTAACATAAACACTAAAACACTACCCCCAGCACGACCCCTACACTACCCAAACACCACTGCACTACCCTAAACCATAAAACACTACCCCCAGCACGACCCCCTACACTACCCAAACACCACTGCCATACCCTAAACCCTAAAACACTACCCCCAGCATGAACCCCTACACTACCCAAACACCACTGCACCACCCTAAACCCTAAAACACTACCCCAGCACTACACCCTACACTACACAAACACCACTGCACTACCCTAAACCCTAAAACACTACCCCAGCACTACCCCCTACACTACCCAAACACCACTGCACTAATATAAACTCTAAAACACTACCCCCAGCACAACCCCCTACACTACACAAACACCACTGCACTACCCTAAACCCTAAAACACTACCCCCAGCACGACTTCCTACACTACCCAAACACCACTGCACTACCCAAAACCCTAAATCTTCCCCCAGCACGACCCCCTATACTACCCAAACACCACTGCACTACCCTAAACAATAAAACACTACCCCCAGCATGACCCCCTACACTACACAAACACCACTGCACTACCCTAAACCCTAAAACACTACCACCAGCATGACCCCCTACACTACTCAAACACCACTGCACTACCCTAAACCCTAAAACACTACCCCAGCACGACCCCCTACACCACCCAAACACCACTGCACTACCTTAAATCCAAAAACACTACCCCCAGCACGACCCCTACACTACCCAAACACCACTGCACGACCCTAAACCCTAAAACACGACCCCCTACACTACACAAACACCACTGCACTACCCTAAACCCTAAAACACTAGAACCCAGCACGACCCTCTACAGTACACCAACACCACTGCACTACCCTAAACCCTAAAACACTACCCCCTACACTACACAAACACCACTGCACTACCCTAAACACTAAAACACTACCCCAGCACTACCCCCTATACTACCCAAACACCACTGCACTACCCTAAACCCTAAAACACTACCCCCAGCATGACCCCCTACACTACTCAAACACCACTGCACTACCCTAAACCCTAAAACACTACCCCCAGCACGAACCCCTACACTACCCAAACACCACTGCACTACCCTAAACCCTAAAACACTACCCCCAGCACAACTCCCTACATTACACAAACACCACTGGACTACCCTAAACCCTAAAACACTACCCCCAGCATGACTCCCTCCACTACCCAAACACCACTGCACTACACTAAACCCTAAATCTACCCCCAGCATGACCTACCACACTACACAAACACCACTGCACTACCCTAACCCCTAAAACACTACCCCCAGCACAACCCTCTACACTACCCAAACACCCCTGCACTACCCTAAACTCTAAAACACTAACCCCAGTATGACCCCCTACACTACCCAAACACCACTGCACTACCCTATACCCTAAAACACGACCCCCTACACTACACAAACACGACTGCACTACCCTAAACCCTAAAACACTACCCACAGCATGACCCCCTACACTACACAAACACCACTGCACTACCCTAAACCCTAAAACACTACCCCCTACAGTACACAAACACCACTGCACTACCGTAAACCCTAAAACACTACCCCCAGCATGACCCCCTACACTACACAAACACCACTGCACTACCCTAAACCCCCTACACTATACAAACACCACTGCACTACTCTAAACCCTAAAACACTACCCCCAGCACGACCCCCTCACAACACAAACACCACTGCACTACCCTAAACCTACCCCCAGCACGACCCCCTACACTACCCAAACACCACTGCCATACCCTAAACCCGAAAACACTACCCCCAGCATGAACCCCTACACTACCCAAACACCACTGCACTACCTAAACCCTAAAACACTACCCCAGCACTACCCCCTACACTACCCAAACACCACTGCACTAACATAAACCCTAAAACACTATCCCAGCACAACCCCCTACACTACACAAACACCACTGCACTACCCTAAACCCTAAAACACTACCCCCAGCGCGACTCCCTACACTACCCAAACACCACTGCACTACCCTCAACCCTAAATCTACCCCCAGCATGACCCCCTATACTACCCAAACACCACTGCACTACCCTAAACCATAAAACACTACCCCCAGCATGACCCCCTACACTACACAAACACCACTGCACTACCCTAAACCCGAAAACACTACAACCAGCAAGACCCCCTACACTACTCAAACACCACTGCACTACCCTAAACCCTAAAACACTATCCCAGCACAACCCCCTACACTACCCATACACCACTGCACTACCCTAAACCCTAAAACACTACCCCCAGCACGACCCCCTACACTACTGCACTACCCTAAACCCTAAAACACTACCCCCAGCACGACCCCTACTCTACCCAAACACCACTGCACTACCCTAAACCCTAAAACACTACCCCCAGCACTAACCCCTACACTACACAAACAACACTGCACTACCCTAAACCCTAAAACACTACCCCAGCACTACCCCTACACTACCCAAACACCACTGCACTAACATAAACCCTAAAACACTATCCCAGCACAACCCCCTCCACTACACAAACACCACTGCACTACCCTAAAACCTAAAACACTACCCCCAGCGCGACTCCCTACACTACCCAAACACCACTGCACTACCCTAAACCCTAAATCTACCCCCAGCATGACCCCCTATACTACCCAAACACCACTGCACTACCCTAAACCATAAAACACTACCCCCAGCATGACCCCCTACACTACACAAACACCACTGCACTACCCTAAACCCGAAAACACTACAACCAGCATGACCCCTACACTACTCAAACACCACTGCACTACCCTAAACCCTAAAACACTACCCCCAGCACGACCCCCTACACCACCCAAACACCACTGCACTACCCTAAACCCTAGAAAAGAAACCCCCACCCCATGCCCAATCCCCCTTACCTCTCACTCCTCATGGTTCCTCTCTCCTCGTGGTTCCTGCTTCACGTCGTCTCTGAGGTGCGGTGCACGTCATTGTGAGCAAACGGAACAGCCTCTGTTTCCTTACAACGACGTGGATCATCTACATGTTTTTTAGAACGCATGGTCATTTACCATACATACCTTTACAACAAAATTCGTTGTAAAGGCATGCGTGGTAAATGACCATGCGTTCTAAAAAATGCGTAGTAATGACTTTGCGATGTACAACGCATGCGTGGTAATGCATGCGTTGTAATGGTATCGCAAGTAAAAAAGTCGTTGTAACGGCTGCTTACCGATCGAAGCTGGCCCCTGTTCTTCAGTGAGACGTTTATTTGATTAATTAGGAGGAAGGAATGTGGTTTTTACCGAAAAGTGCATTCCCGGCTGTTGTATTGTGAAAGTGTCCGCGTGGCCTGGTTTCACTTCCGGTGAGAGAGTGAAAGAGTCTGTTTGGATCTAAAGGAGTTCTGTTGTTGGACGGGGCCGGCGCGAAACGTCATCAGAAAACATAGCTAATGGAAAGCGTCCTCCCTGAAGTGTGGAGCAGTGCCATGAGAGGTCAATGAGTGTGCGTCCCACCGCAGTATGACCGTACCGCGTGACCCATGTGCCACCTCCAGGGTATGGGAGGCAGAAGCGGCATCACATGTCCTCTTGAAGACCGTTGTAGCACTAATTCTACATTTTGGTACTAGGGCATTTTAACTTCGTTGTTCCTGCCAGATACAAAGAGAAGATCCTGTGTTATTCAGTGCCCTCGTTACCTTTTTTGTGGGTTGTGGTGCTTGTCACTTCGCTGCCCCACCGGTGCACACGACTGGGCACCCCACCTCATGTGCCATCTGCAGGGCCTCTGCCCTCTGATCACTGGTTTTGGTTTCTGGAGTGGCAACATAAACAGTTGCTCCCAAAGGACTAGCCTGAACACTTAGGTGAATATCCCCTGCACCAGCATTCCACGGAAATTCTTTCCTAGCTCTCCCACGTCAACGAGGACGTCATAATAGCACGGCTCCGCTCGCGACACCATATGACGTCATCGGAGCCATAAGAGGACCTCGTCGGCGTGCTGACATCAGTTCCACCCATTTTTTCCGTGCCACCGAGGCAAACAGGCGGACCGAGACATTTTCACATGTATACATAGTATAATAAATATATATATATTCACTGAAAAAACCATAGGTTTCAGGCACGTTATAGTTAGAAATTAGCATTTAAAAAACCTTAGAAATTCACTGAAAAACCATAGGTTTCAGGGGCGTTATAGTTAGTTGGACATTTCACTCGTACAAAACCATAGAAATTCCCCGTTATAGTTAGTTCAGCTAACTATAACTCGCGCGCCCGCAATGCACTGCTGATGACGTCACATATTACATCACTCATGACATGGTCAGTGACATCACTCATGACATCACTGATGACATCTCAAATGACATCACTGATGACATCATCCTTGTGATAGAGTGGCAGACCTCCTCTCACCCTAATATAACCTTTGATACACTCACTCAAAAATACAAACTGACATTTTCAAAACAATGGACATACCAATACCAGTTACAGCACACCTATTCAGTAATTCCAAGATCTACACACACATCCACTCATTCACCAACAGTCCCTATACAGTCACTCGTACATGTACTCACTCATCATATGTACTCATACACCTATACATCCTGTTACACACCGCCACTCATCCTTAGAGTTACTCACACACATAGTCACACATGCAAACAAAGTATCAAACATCCATTTACTTGCATATACAGTTATACACACACTACCACACTTACTTCTACAGAAACTTACACATACTTACTCTCTTAAACAATCACTTATAGAAACACCTACTTATTTGTACAGGAACTCTTCCAATCTCTCACTCTCACATATACTCACTTATATACACCAATACTCACATATACTAGTTTAAAACATATGTAGTTACTCATAAAGACACTATTGAGACAGTCATTCACTCACTAACACACCCATACACACACTCATCCACCTATACAGTCCTGCACACATGCTGTCTTCAACACATACAAACAGTGAGTCACTCATTCATGCATCTATGCACTAAGTAATACCCCCACCGAACCATACAGACACTCAGACACTAATACTGATACTCAAAAAACCAACTAATAACCCATATAGACACTCATGTAGCAACTCACCAACCCATGCAGCCACTTATACACAAAGTGAGAGACTGATACAGATATTTTCATATTTAAACATTACTCACTAACCCATGTATTCACTAAGATACACTTAATCAGTCAGTTATACAATCAATTTTACAAAAATAAATCATCCATTTAGACACTTATATACCCATTTATTCTTCCATCGACCTTGAGATATACATATATAAAACATATTTAATTTTCAGAAAAACACACATTCACTGGATGATGTCATCAGTGATGTCATCAGTGATGTCATTTGAGATGTCATCAGTGATGTCATGACTGATGTCACTGACCATGTCATGAGTGATGTAATATGTGACGTCATCAGCAGTGCATTGCGGACGCGCGAGTTATAGTTAGCTGAACTAACTATAACGGGGGAATTTCTATGGTTTTGTACGAGTGAAATGTCCAACTAACTATAACGCCCCTGAAACCTATGGTTTTTTCAGTGAATTTCTAAGGTTTTTTAAATGCTAATTTCTAACTATAACGTGCCTGAAACCTATGGTTTTTTCAGTGAATATATATATATATGACTTTTTGATAGTTCACATTAGCAGGGAAATGACTTTTGGTTGTGTGCGATCACAGCGACCCACATGGGGAACACATGGGCTACCAATCCCAGAATCCTTTGTACAAGCCGTTTGCTCACCTGAGTGTGATGAGAATTTGAAATGGAGATGTATTTGGAAGTAATGTTGCCATCCTTGTGCAGTAAGCCTTTGACAAAGGGTGCAAAGCACCTAATGCATCGGCATTGTACTGATGTTCCTGTGGATTTTACTGACGCTGTTCTCTGCTAATGAATACCTATCTTAGAGTGCACTTCGCTTGGGAGCAACCTCTCTCTTGTCTGCTTTAATACAGCCGCCCCGGTCCTGAAGTGGCACCCCGTGAAGTGTAAACGGGTCCGCATCATGCTCAGTTGGGCAGCTTTGTGTGGAACAGCAGAGGTCAGTCAGTCAGAAATCTTTATTCAGTAAACATAAAAGTTGACCATAAAAGTACATTGCACAATCCAGCAATAACAAAATCTTAATATAAAATAAAAATACAATTATCTCCGATTCACATCATAATAGTTTTGCGATATTTAAAAATATTTTTAAAAAAGGCTGTCACAGAGGCAATCGTAAATTCATCATCTAAGGTTTGTAGCGCCAAAAATGCAGATCGGCATTGTCTCAAGCCAAATTTTCTCAATACAGGGATAATCCATTTCCTTCTCGGACTGGTATAAAATTTACAAAAAAACAATATATGTATGGTCGACTGTGCAGAGATATCATCGCAGGGGCAATTACATAAAATTTTCAACCAGTCATTCCGTTCGGGAAAGCTTAAGGATCTAAATAAAATATTCAGTCTAAAACGTGATAGCAAGAATCTATCATAGTCTCCAGTACAGCAGGCGTCAAAGCAATGGAGAATTACTTTTTGGCAGATCACATTAGCAGGGAAATTTCTTTTGGTTGTGTGGGATCACGGCGACTTACATGGGGAATACAAGGACTACCAATCCCAGAATCCTTGGCACAAGTTGTTTGCTCACCTGAGTGTGATGAGAGTTATTAATGTGGATGTATTTGAAAGTAATGTTGCTGTCCTTGCACAGTGTATATATATATATATATATATATATATATGCTAATATTCGAAAGGGCAGCCGGGTTAAAGAGGATTGCACTGCCAGGACTAGTCACAGCGGTAATAAAATATTGCCCACCTCAGATGGTCAGCTGCCACATGACCACAAAGTTCAACATTAATACAAAGGGTATGAGAGGCAATATATACACAAAGTATAACATAAAGTATGTACAAACAGCAAAAAGAGGAATTCCACGTTGTTGTTTATAATCTTAAGGTGTCTTTATTCAAGATGTACTCAGTTTTCATAAGTAGACAGCCAACGCGTTTCGCCCAGACATGGGCTTCTTCAGGCGAGAGCATAATGTAGATCAGTTCGCAGGGGGTACAGTTCGTGTCAGAATTTTAATCAAGTCCGTGTCGGGACAACTGATGTAAGAAGAATTGACCTCTCAAATTCAAAGCAGAGGTAGTCCAATAGTTGAGAGGACACAAGTATACGCCTCTGTTGAGCTGATCCGTAGTAGAGTCAAGGAGTATTTGAGAAAAAGGAGCTCCGTGTACGAGCAATATCCAGCGCCGTCACAACCTCGATGGAAAAAGTAGTCGTGGATATTGCTCGTACACGGAGCTCCTTTTTCTCAAATACTCCTTGACTCTACTACGGATCAGCTCAACAGAGGCGTATACTTGTGTCCTCTCAACTATTGGACTACCTCTGCTTTGAATTTGAGAGGTCAATTCTTCTTACATCAGTTGTCCCGACACAGACTTGATTAAAATTCGGACACGAACTGTACCCCTGCGAACTGACTACATTATGCTCTCGCCCTGAAGAAGCCCATGTCTGGGCGAAACGCGTTGGCTGTCTACTTATGAAAACTGAGTACATCTTGAATAAAGACACCTTAAGATTATAAACAACAACGTGGAATTCCCTTTTTTGCTGTTTGTACATACTTTATGTTATACTTTGTGTATATATTGCCTCTCATACTCCTTTTGTATTAATATATATATATATATATATATATATATATATATATTCACTGAAAAAACCATAGGTTTCAGATATGTTATAGTTACAAATTAGCATTTAAAAACCTTTGAAATTCACTGAAAAAACCATAGGTTTTAGGGACAGTTATAGTTAGTTGGACATTTCACTCGTACAAAACCCGTGAAATTCCCCCGTTATAGTTAGTTCAGCTAACTATAACTCGCGCTCCTGCAATGCACTGCTGATGACGTCACATATTACATCACTCATGACATGGTCAGTGACATCACTGATGACATCACTGATGACATCTCAAATGACATCACTGATGACATCATCCAGTGACTGTGTATTTCTGTAAAGTTTAAATATTTTTAATATATATAGGAAAAGACGTATTGAAGAATGAGTGGGTGTGTAAGTGTCTGTATGGATGATTTAGTAGGTGCGTGACTGACTCTATAAGTGAGTGATTTAACGTATCTTACTGAATGCATGGGTTAGTGACTAAACTGGGTGAATGTCTGTATCCGTCTGTCTGTTGCTGTGTAAGTGGCTGCATGGGTTTGTGAATAGCTACATGAGTGTCTATATGAGTTATTGATTGGTTGTCTGAGTATCTGTATGGGTGCCTGAGTGTTTGTGTGGGTGGGGTGTGTGCGACTCTGTGCATAGATGTGTGAGTGGGTGATTCACTGGGTGGATGGTTTCAAGAGTGCATCTGTGATAGACTGTATGGGTGGGTAAGTGTGTGTAAGAGTGTGTTAGTGAGTGAATGTATGTCCCAGTGGTACATGTGTGAGTAACTACATATGTGAAAGCCAGTATATATGTGTGTTGGAGTATATAAATAGCTATAAGCGAGAGTGAGTGATTGTGATAGTGGCTGTATGGATGAGTGTGTGCTTGTATCAGTGATTGTATAAGAGCGTAACAATGTGCTAGTATTTGTATGAGTAAGTGAGCTGGTGTGTGTATAACTGTATAGGTGAGTAAATGGCAGTGTGTTTAATTATTTGCATGACTGACTAGGTGTGTGAGTACCTCTATGGATGAGTGGCGGTGTTTGAGTGTCTATATAGGAGTAAGAGTGCATATGATAGTCCTGTACTGAGTGACCATAAGTATGAGTGACTGTACGGGTGAGTGAGTGGATGTGTGTGTGTAGACCTAAGAATCAGTGAGTGGGTATGTAGTTATTGGTGTTGGAGTGTCTATAGTTTTGCGAATGGCAGTCTGTAATTTAGATTGTGTGTATCAAAGGTTATATTAGGGTGTGATGAGCTGCATCAGATTATCACGTGGATGATGTCATCAGTGATGTCATTTGAGATGTCATCAGTGATGTCACTGACCATGTCATGAGTGATGTAATATGTGACGTCATCAGCAGTGCATTGCGGGGGCGCGAGTTATAATTAGCTGAACTAACTATAACGGGGGAATTTCACGGGTTTTGTACGAGTGAAATGTCCAACTAACTATAACTGTCCCTAAAACCTATGGTTTTTTCAGTGAATTTCAAAGGTTTTTTAAATGCTAATTTGTAACTATAACATATCTGAAACCTATGGTTTTTTCAGTGAATTTCAAAGGTTTTTTAAATGCTAATTTGTAACTATAACTGTCCCTAAAACCTATGGTTTTTTCAGTGAATTTCAAAGGTTTTTTAAATGCTAATTTCTAACTCTAACGTGTCTGAAACCTATGGTTTTTTCAGTGAATTTCAAAGGTTTTTTAAATGCTAATTTGTAACTATAACGTGCCTGAAACCTACGGTTTTTTCAGTGAATTTCAAAGGTTTTTTAAATGTATAAATTTTTATATTATTTTTTTCATACTGATTTACTACATTTTTAGAAACAATTTCTTTTACATATTTTATTTTTTAAATTACATTGTAATTACATTATACATTACATTACAAAAAATACTTTCTCAGAATGAATTACTTTAGTTTAAATACTTAGCACATAGGCAATAGACTTTTAAGTACAGTAGTTACAGTTGTTGCAATGGGCAACACATTTTCAAACACAATGCAACATTCAGCTCAATGTGAATTTCTAGTTAAATGCAATTAGTTACTTTATGGATTACTTTTCTAACCACAGGACTGGATCCTAGATTCAGTCCTGGGACATCTCCTGTAAACAGTTGAGTAAAAGCGTTTTGGTTACAGTCGTGATTTTTAAGGAATATTATTGTATTTTAAAAGTTGACACTTAGAAACTTTTCCTCATAGAATCACCAATGTTATCCTATGGAAGGAAATTCACTTAGCAGGTAAAAACTGTTATCGTTACTTTTTCTTACTCAGTGTTGGATCCTGGATCCAGCACTGGTGCATCTCCTGTAAACAGTTGAAAAAATGCGTTTAAGTCATACAGGCGATTTTTAAGGAATATTTGTAGTTTGTGAAAATCGACACTTTGAAACTTTTCTGCTGAAAACCAGACAATGGATTCCTATGGAAGAAAAGATAAGTTACTGGTAAGTACGGTTAAAATTACTTTTCAGGGTCAGTGCTGGGCTAAAAGATGCAGCACTGGGTTCTCTCCTGATAACAGGTGAGTAAATCGGAATTCGTATTTCGGCTGATTTTAGAGGAATATTTGTATGTTTCAAAAATCAACACTTAGAAACTTTTTCAGCAAAAAGCAGGCAATGATATCCTATGGAAGGAAATTCAAGTTACTGGTAAGTACGGTTAAAATTACTTTTGAGGATCAGTACTGGGCTGAAAGATGCAGCACTGAGGTCTCTCCTGATAACAGGTGAGTAAATCGGAATTCGTATTTCGGCTGATTTTAGAGGAATATTTTAAAGTTCCAAAACTCCACACTTAGAAGAATTTCAAAGTGAAACCAGTCAATGTTAGCCTATGGAAGGAAATTCAAGTTACTGGTAAGTACGGTTACAATTACTTTTCAGGACCAGTACTGGGCTGAAAGATACAGCACTGAGGTCTCTCCTTATAACAGGTGAGTAAATCGGAATTCGTATTTCGGCTGATTTTAGAGGAATATTTGTATGTTTCAAAAATCAACACTTAGAAACTTTTTCAGCAAAAAGCAGGCAATTATATACTATGGAAGGAAATTCAAGTTACTGGTAAGTACGGTTAAAATTACTTTTGAGGATCAGTACTGGGCTGAAAGATGCAGCACTGAGGTCTCTCCTGATAACAGGTGAGTAAATCGGAATTCGTATTTCGGCTGATTTTAGAGGAATATTTTAAAGTTCCAAAACTCCACACTTTGAAGAATTTCCAAGTGAAACCAGTCAATGTTAGCCTATGGAAGGAAATTCAAGTTACTGGTAAGTACGGTTAAAATTACTTTTCAGGACCAGTACTGGGCTGAAAGATACAGCACTGAGGTCTCTCCTGATAACAGGTGAGTAAATCGGAATTCGTATTTCGGCTAATTTTAGAGGAATATTTTAAAGTTCCAAAACTCCACACTTAGAAGAATTTCCAAGTGAAACCAGTCAATGTTAGCCTATGGAAGGAAATTCAAGTTACTGGTAAGTACGGTTAAAATTACTTTTCAGGATTAGTACTGGGCTGAAAGATGCAGCACTGAGGTCTCTCCTGATAACAGGTGAGTAAATCAGAATTCGTATTCCGGCTGATTTTAGAGGAATATTTGCACAATGGTGAAGGGAGGGGCGGGGCCTGAGGTGACATCTGTGCAAACGCGCCCGTGGCGCGTTTTAAGTAGGGGTATTAAGTCCCCTTGAATCATGAGGGTCCCTACGGGCCAACTAGCCCACCAGGAACCTCCAGTATGCGCCAGGGGCTGCGTTGCAGAGACATGTACAGAGGCCACACCCCTTTTACACCTCTCTGCAACGCAGCTCTGTGGCGCTTTCTGGACATAGCTGTTGGGCTAGTTGGCCCCAGGGACCCTCAGGATTGAAGGGGATTTAATTCCCCATCTTAAAACGCGCCACGGGGCCTGTTTGCACACATGTCACCTGAAGCCCCGCCCCCTCCCTTCACCACTGTGCAAACGCGCCCCGTGGCGCGTTTTAAGTCGGGGATTAACTCCCTTGAATCCTGAGGGTCCCTGGGGTGCAACTAGCCCACCATATACCTCCAAAGCGCCACAGAGCTGCGTTGCAGAGAGGTGTAAAAGGGCGTGGCCTCTGTACACCTCTCTGCAAGGCAGCCCCTGGCGCATACTGGAGGTTCCTGGTGGGCTAGTTGGCCCCCAGGGACCCCCAGTATTCAAGGGGAATTCGTTCCCCTCTCTGCAAACGCGCCAGGGGCGCGTTTGCAGAGTGGTGAAGGAAGGGGGCGGGGCCTGCGGGCCCGATCGTTTTTTTTTTTTTTTTTTTCCCTGAAGGGGGGCTGTGTGGCCCCCCTTCCTTTTTCCTATTTTTAGGCCCTGGGGACCCCATCCCCCAGGGCCTTACCCCTTTTTTTTAAATTAAAATAAAAATAAAAAAACGGGAAGGGGGCCGCGTGGCCCCCCTTCCCTGGGCCTGTATTGGCCCCGGGGACCCCATCCCCCGGGCATGGCCTCTTTTTTTTTATTTGGAGGGGGGCTGCGTGGCCCCCCTCCTCAGGCCATTTAAGGCCCCGGGGACCCCATCCCCCGGGGCCGGCCTAGCACTTTTTTTTTTTTTCCTTTTTTTTTCCTTTGGGGAGGGGGGCTGCGTGGCCCCCCTCCGTGGCTACCTATGGCCCCGGGGACCCCATCCCCGGGGCCTGGCCTCTCGTTGGGGACTGTGGGGGTCCCCAAACCCCCACAGTCCCGCCGGCTCCCCGTGTCCTACGGGAGCCGGCATTGCTTACTCATGGGGAGCAGCTAACATGCTGCTCCCCATGTGGAAAAGCAATCAGCTTTGGATATTGGAAGAGAGCAGGTTTCCTGCTCTCTCTTCCAATATCCAAAGCAGTTGCAATGACAGGACGGGAGCCGCGAGGCTCCGTCCCTGTCATTGCAAACAGCAGTGTCCCGGGGTAGGCACCCCAGGACACTGCAGGAGCCGGCCCTGGGGGTGGCGGTCCCCAGGGCCACCACAGGCTCCAGGAGGGGGGCCGCGCGGCCCCCTCCTTACATTTTGAAAGCCCCGGGAGGTGGTGGTCCCCGGGGCTTGGGGGTCCAAACGGACCCCCATTGTAATTTTCTTAGTGCCCCGGGAGGTGGTGGTCCCGGGCGTGTGGGGCTGGAGCCCCCACACAGGTTAATCAAAAATAAAAAAGAAGCCCCGGGGAGGTGGCAGTCCTCGGGGCTGCGGGAGGGCTCAGAGCCCTCCCGCACTATTACACATAAAGCCCCGGGGGTGGTGGTCCCCGGGGCTTGGGGGCCCTTAGAGGCCCCCACACATAAAATTAACCCCCCCAGCATGCCCCCGGGACTTGGCCCACCCGGGGCCAATTAACATCGAAGCGCGGAGACCGCGCTTCGATTTTTTTCGGCAGGATTCGCGCACCCTGAGCGCATTCTGCCGATTTAAAAAAATAATAATTTTTGCCCAGGTGGTCCTTGTGGGACCCCTGAGCAAACCTAGGGGGTCAGGGTGTTTCTACCCTGCCCCCTTTGTGCGCTTTGCGCACTTAGTTTCTGTCCCTCGGTTCTACCGAGGGACAAAATGGCTGCCAACATTTCCTGAATCGGAATGTTGACAGCCAGCTGACAGCCAATTAACATGCAGCTCGTGATCGGGACGGTGCGCGCAGGGTGCGCTGAGGGTACGCGGACCCTACTCGGCCATAGATATCACTATCTTTTTACTTTTGATTTTCTCAGCAACTACTGAACGGATTTACACCATTTAACAAAAGGGTTCTTTCTGAACCAAGAACTACCTCTTTGCCAAATTTGGTGTAATTCCGTTCAGCAGTTCGGGCTGTAGCCGTGTCTAAAGTTTCCTATGGAAAATTGCATGGGGAAAACGCGTTTTGGGACCCCCTTTTTCTCGGCCACCGCTTGACGAATCCCCCGAGACTTTCAGGGTAGGAGCGGACCGGAGCGCCCCACAAAGTTTGAAAATTTTGCGAAGATACGTCAACCGGCAAGAGAGTTATTTCAAATAGAATGTCGCAGATTTCCTATGGATAATAGGTTGTAACTATAACTATCTACTGGCGACCGCCAGTAGATAATATATATATATATATATATATATATAAGACCACAAGGATTCTCCGTACTACGGCACTGTTGTTTCGGCGCACAGAGAACCACGAACCACCGGAAATGTAGGCATTTAAAATGTATTACTCCTCAAATGACGCGTTTCGGGCACCACTTGCCCTTGATCACATATCAGAGAAAGCAGTTCGCCATCTTTTTTTGTATGCTTTGCGAATAAACCACGTGATTGAACAAACATAGTAAACATGATAAAAACACTAACACATTGCCCTGCTAAAGATTACGCCTGTTTTCTTTTTCAGTACCTTTAAGGCTCTTATATCCAATCATACATCCACTACTCATAAATGATTTAAAGTGCACATACTTGCAACATGTTGATGAATAATGCTATATGCATGCGATAAAAATGGAGTATAAAACAATGTTTTTATAAAATCATCATTTTATCCTAAAAAAAACATTGCAAAAGCATCCTACTAATGTGTATTGTTTGAATGCACTGAAACTACTAGGTTTGACGATTAAAAAACAAGTTATTCAACACAATTAAAACCATGACAAGTTCAAATAATTTATGGCTGGAACAACATGTGCAAACCAACGCATGGCATAAAGTAAACAGTTGACATGTGCAAATAAAATGCCCTGTATGTTCAATCATTAGATTGTGTTCTCCCTGCCTAAATGCAGATATTTTTGGATAAATCCATATTTGACCAATATATATATATAGTTCGGCGGTTGCAGGTGGGATCTTTAAAAACAGATATACATATATAAATGTGTGTGTGTATGCATATATATAAATGTATGTATGTGTATATATATGTACACATACATACATAAACATATATATATATATATATGTATGTATGTATGTATGTATGTATGTATATATATATATATATATATATATATATTCACTTAAAAAACCATAGGTTTCAGGCACGTTATAGTTAGAAATTAGCATTTAAAAACCTTTGAAATTCACTGAAAAAACCATAGGTTTCAGACACGTTATAGTTAGAAATTAGCATTTAAAAAACCTTTCAAATTCACTGAAAAAACCATAGGTTTTAGGGACAGTTATAGTTAGTTGGACATTGCACTCGTACAAAACCCGTGAAATTCCCCCGTTATAGTTAGTTCAGCGAACTATAACGCGTGCCCCCGCAATGCACTGCTGATGACGTCAAATATTACATCACTCATGACATGGTCAGTGACATCACTGATTACATCACTGATGACATCTCAAATTACATCACTGATGACATCACTGATGACCTCATCCATGTGATAATTTGACTATAACGTGCCTGAAACCTATGGTTTTTTAAGTGAATTTCAAAGGTTTTTTAAATGCTAATTTCTAACTATAACGTGCCCCGCCCCCTCCCTTCACCACTGTGCAAACACGCCCCGTGGTGCATTTTAAGTTGTGGGATTAAGTCCCCTTGAATCATGAGGGTTCCTGGGGTCCAACTAGCCCACCCTGTACCTCCAGTATGTGCCAGGGAGCTGCGTTGCAGAGAGGTGTTCAGAGGCCACGCCCCTTTTACACCTCTCTGCAACGCAGCTCTGTGGCGTTCTGGACGTACCTGGTGGGCTAGTTGGCCTCAAGGACCCTCACGATTAAAGAGGATTTAATTCCCCATCTTAAAACGCGCCACGGGGCCTGTTTGCACACATGTCACCTGAAGCCCCGCCCCCTCCCTTCACCACTGTGCAAACGCGCCCCGTGGCGCGTTTTAAGTTGGGGGATTAAGTCCCCTTGAATCCTGAGGGTCCCTGGAGTCCAACTAGCCCACCATGTACCTCCAAAAAGCGCCACAGAGCTGCGTTGCAGAGAGGTGTAAAAAGGGGCGTGGCCTCTGTACACCTCTCTGCAACGCGGCTCCCTGGCGCATACTGGAGGTTCCTGGTGGGCTAGTTTGCCCCCAGGGACCCCCAGTATTCAAGGGGAATTACTTCCCCTTCTTACAACGCGCCAGGGGGCGCGTTTGCAGACTGCTGCAGGGAGGGGGCGGGGCCTCCGGCACGATGCCGGTCTTTTTAAAAAAAATAATAATAATTTGTATGGGAGGGGGGCTGCGTGGCCCCCCTTCCCTTGGTCTCTTTTGGCCCCGGGGACCCCATCCACCGGGGCATGAGGATTTTCATTTTTTTTTTTTTTTAAACGGGAAGGGGGCCGCATGGCCCCCCCTTCCCTGGGCCTCTATTGGCCCCGGGGACCCCATCCCCCGGGGCATGCCCTCTTTTTTTAATCTAAAAATATTTGGAGGGGGGCCGCGTGGCCCCCCTCCTCAGGCCACTTAAGGCCCCGGGGACCCCATCCCCCGTGGCCGGCCTTTACCCTTTTTTTCATTTTTAAATTTTTTATATTTTTGGGGAGGGGGGCTGCGTGGCCCCCCTCCCAGTCCACTAATAGCCCCGGGGACCCCATCCCCCGGGGCCTGGCCACTCGTTGGGGACCGTGGATGGGGGTCCCCAATCCCCGCACGGTCCCGCCGGCTCCCCGCGTCCTGCGGGAGCCGGCATTGCTTTTCCATAAGGGGAGCTGCTGACATGCAGCTCCCCTTATGGAAGAGCAATCTGCTTTGCTTCATTGAAGTGAGAGCAGGTTTCCCTGCTCTCGCTTCAATGAAGCAGCAAGTTTGCAATGACAGGGCGGAGCCGCGAGGCTCCGTCCTGCCATTGCAAACAGCAGTGTCCCGGGGTAGGCAGCCCGGGACACTGCAGGAGCCGGCCCTGGGGGGTGGCGGTCCCCAGGGCCACCACAGGCTCCAGGAGGGGGGCCACGCGGCCCCCCTCGCAACATCAACTGAGCCCCGGGGAGGTGGTAGTCCCCGGGGCTTCGGGGGTCCGAAACAGACCCCCCCATTTCTTTTCTAAGTGCCCCGGGGAGGTGGCGGTCCCTGGGGCGTGTGGGGGGGCTGGAGCCCCCCCACACAGGTGAATTAAATGTAAAAAAAGAAGCCCCGGGGGGTGGCGGTCCTGGGGCTTGGGGGGCCTTAGAGGCCCCCCTATAAAATATAAATAAACCCCCACAGGTCCTAACTATAACTATCTACTGGTGACCGCCAGTAGATAATATATGGACCTATTTTCCATAGGAAATCCGCGACATTCTATTTGAAATAACTCTTGCGTCGGTTGACGAATTTTCGCGAAATTTTCAAACTTTATGGCCCGCTCCGGTCCGCTCCTACCCTGAAAGTCTCAGGGTGATTCGTCAAGCGGGGGCCGAGAAAAAGGGGGTCCCAAAACGTGTTTTCCCCATTCATTTTCCCATAGGAAACTTTAGACACGGCTACAGCCCGAACTGCTGAACGGAATTACACCAAATTTGGCAAAGAGGTAGTTCTTGGTTCAGAAAGAACCCTTTTGTTAAATGGTGTAAATCCGTTCAGTAGTTGCGGAGAAATTAAAAAAATAAGAGTCAAAAAATCAATTTCCCATTGGAAACTTTATGCAAGGCTACAGCCCGAACTGCTGAACGGAATTACACCAAATTTGGCAAAGAGGTAGTTCTTGGTTCAAAAAGAACCCTTTTTGTTAAATGGTGTAAATCCGTTCAGTAGTTGCTGAGAAAATCAAAAGTAAAAACACATATATATCTGGGCGGAGCCTAACCACACATGTCATCGTGAGATCTGATTGGCTGTCAGCACTTCATCCTGGAATTGCTGGCAGCCATCTTGGGACCAATATAAATGATAGTACCCCATTGAAATGCATTGTAGTGAATCGAAGATTTTGAGGGTTACCAAAAGGAGAACTATAAAGGGTGATAACAGACTTTAGTTACATTAGAATTCATTTGTTGATGGTACCATACTAATTTCAGGAATTGTGGTGTGTTCTAAGGTGATTTTACCCTGTGAAAAACCTTCTGCTGGGATATCATGAATCATGTTTGAGAGAAAACTATTTTCACATGCTTGTCCCATACAGTTTTGGAAGGTGCCCCAGAAGCTAAAATGAGAGCATATTTTCTGTAAATTCACATTATCTTTCTCAGTCATGTGAGAATGAAGTCTGACATTCTCAGTAAAACATGTACATCCAACAAGGGCAGCGACTGTCAGTTGATTCCTTTGTGTTCTACTGCAGCTTCCCAGAGTGTTCTAAAGAACAACTAGAGTGCTAACAGCCTTACTTATGACAAAAGTATGGCACACCTGAAGCCATCTTGATTGGAATAAACTGGTAACACTTAAAACATTTAATTTAAAAAGGAACAAAATGATGGGGTTCATTTTGTCATAGAAATTATGGTTAGTGCTGTAGAAAGAAAAATTAGGACATGTTTCAAGTGTGATCTCAAATATCTTCCTGTTATATTTCAACAGGAGCAGCCTGTCAGTTGATGCCTTTGTGTTCTACTGCAGCTTCCCAGAGTGTTCTAAAGAACAACTAGAGCGCTAACAGTCTTACTTATGACAAAAGTATGGCACACCTGAAGCTATCTTGATTGGAATAAACTGGTAACACTTAAAACATTTAATTTAAAAAGGAACAAAATGAGGGGTTCATTTTGCCATAGAAATTATGGTTAGTGCTGTAGAAAGAAAAATTAGGACATGTTTTAAGTGAGATCTCAAATATCTTCCTGTTATATTTCAACAGGAGCAGCCTGTCAGTTGATGCCTTTGTGTTCTACTGCAGCTTCCCAGAGTGTTCTAAAGAACAACTAGAGTGCTAACAGCCTTACTTATGACAAAAGTATGGCACACCTGAAGCCATCTTGATTGGAATAAACTGGTAACACTTAAAACATTTAATTTAAAAAGGAACAAAATGAGGGGGTTCATTTTGCCATAGAAATTATGGTTAGTGCTGCAAAAAGAAAATTTAGTGCATGTTTTAAGTGAGATCTCAAATCCTCTTCTATTTCATTAGAAAATTCTGACATGCAGACTGAAACAATCACTTTCAATTCCAGCAGTAGACTTCCAGTTAACTCCTTGGTGAGCAGTAGCTTTACTACAGTGATCTAATGAACAACTAGAGTAATAACATTCTGAATTTATGGCAAATGTTTGACACATCTGAATGCCTTCTTGATGGAATCAAAGTAAAAACTGAAAGCATTTCCTACTGAGGAGACTGCAGTAAATGAGGAAATTAGGAAACTTCATAACAAAGAAGTCTTCCAAGATGGCCACCAGTGAAAAAAGAGCCCAAATGTAGCACAAATATTACCCAGATGTAGCCCACATATAGCCCAATGACAAAAGTGTGCAAAACACTTTTTATTTTTAGTTTTTTTGCAGTTTTATGTAGTGCAGACTGGTCAGGTATTGGAGCGTTGCATCTTAAAACATGACTCCCCTACACTACAAAAACACCACTGCACTACCCTAAACCCTAAAACACTACCCCAGCACGACCCCCTACACTACACAAGCACCACTGCACTATCCTAAACCCTAAAACACTACCCCCAGCATGACCCCCTACACTACACAAATACCACTGCACTACCCTAAACCCTAAAACACTACCCCAACACCACTGCACTAACCTAAATCCTAAAACACTACCCCCAGCACGACCCCCTACACTACCCAAACACCACTGCACTACCCTAAAACATGACCCCCTACACTACACAAACACCACTGCACTACCCTAAACCCTAAAACACTACCCCCAGCACGACCCCCTACACTACACAAGCACCACTGCACTACCCTAAACCCTAAAACACTGCCCCCAGCATGACCCCTACACTACACAAACACCACTGCACTACCTTAAACCCTAAAACACTACCCCCAGCACGACCCCTACACTACCCAAACACCACTGCACTAACCTAAATCCTAAAACACTACCCCAGCACGACCCCCTACACTACACAAACACCACTGCACTACCCTAAACCCTAAAACACTACCCCAGCACGATCCCCTACACTACACAAGCACCACTGCACTACCCTAAACCCTAAAACACTACCCCCAGCACGACCCCTACACTGCCCGAACACCACTGCACTGCCCTAAACCCTGAAACGCCAGCCCCTGCACGACCCCCTACACTGCCCGAACACCACTGCACTGCCCTAAACCCTGAAACACATACCCTAGCACGACCCCTACACTGCCCGAACACCACTGCACTGCCCTAAACCCTGAAACACCACCCCTTCACGACCCCCTACACTGCCCGAACACCACTGCACTGCCCTAAACCCTGAAACACCACCCCCAGCATGACCCCTACACTGCCCGAACACCACTGCACTGCCCTAAACCCTGAAACACTACCCCCAGCAAGACCTCCTACACTGCCCGAACACCACTGCACTGCCCTAAACCCTGAAACATCACCCCCAGCAAGACCCCCTACACTGCCCGAACACCACTGCCCTAAACCCTGAAACACCACCCCAGCACGACCCCTACACTGCCCGAACACCACTGCACTGCCCTAAACCCTGAAACACCACCCCCAGCACGACCCCCTACACTGCCCGAACACCACTGCACTGCCCTAAACCCTGAAACACCACCCCCTGCATGACCCCTACGCTGCCCGAACACCACTGCACTGCCCTAAACCCTGAAACACCATCCCCAGCACGACCCCCTACACTGCACGAACACCACTGCACTGCCCTAAACCCTGAAACACTACCCCCAGCAAGACCCCCTACACTGCCCGAACACCACTGCACTGCCCTAAACCCTGAAACACCACCCCCAGCAAGACCCCTACACTGCCCGAACACCACTGCCCTAAACCCTGAAACACCACCCCCAGCAAGACCCCCTACACTGCCTGAACAACACTGCACTGCCCTAAACCCTGAAACACCAGCCCCAGCACGACCCCTACACTGCCCGAACACCACTGCACTGCCCTAAACCCTGAAACACCACCCCCTGCACGACCCCCTACACTGCCCGAACACCACTGCACTGCCCTAAACCCTGAAACACCACCCCCAGCACGACCCCCTACACTGCCCGAACACCACTGCACTGCCCTAAACCCTGAAACACCACCCCCTGCACGATCCCCTACACTGCCCGAACACTACTGCACTGCCCTAAACCCTGAAACACCACCCCCAGCACGACCCCCTACACTGCACGAACACCACTGCACTGCCCTAAACCCCGAAACACTACCCCCAGCAAGACCCCCTACACTGCCTGAACACCACTGCCCTAAACCCTGAAACACCACCCCCAGCAAGACCCCTTACACTGCCCGTACACCACTGCACTGCCCTAAACCCTGAAACACCACCCCCAGCATGACCCCCTACACTGCCCGAACACCACTGCACTGCCCTAAACCCTGAAACACCACCCCCAGCACGACTCCCTACACTGCCCGAACACCACTGCACTGCCCTAAACCATGAAACACCAGCCCCAGCACGACCCCTACACTGCCCGAACACCACTGCACTGCCCTAAACCCTGAAACACCACCCCCAGCACGACCCCTACACTGCCCAAACACCACCGCACTGCCCTAAACCCTGAAACACCAGCCCCAGCACGACCCCGTACACTGCCCAAACACCACCGCACTGCCCTAAACCCTGAAACACCAGCCCCAGCACGACCGCCTACACTGCCCGAAAACCACTGCACTGCCCTAAACCCTGAAACACCAGCCCCAGCACGACCCCTACACTGCCCGAACACCACTGCACTACCCTAAACCCTCAAACACCAGCCCCAGCACGACCCCCTACACTGCCCGAACACCACTGCACTGCCCTAAACCCTGAAACACCAGCCCCAGCAAGACCCCCTATACTGCCCGAACACCACTGCACTGCCCTAAACCCTGAAACACCACCCCCAGCAAGACCCCCTACACTGCCCGCACACCACTGCACTAAAGCCTGAAACACCACCCCCAGCAAGACCACCTACACTGGCCGAACACCACTGCACTGCCCTAAACCCTGAAACACCACCCCTACACGACCCCTACACTGCCCAAACACCACTGCACTGCCCTAAACTCTGAAACACCACCCCCTGCACGACCCCCTACACTGACCGAACACCACTGCACTGCCCTAAACCCTGAAACACCACCCTCAGCACGACACCCTACACTGCCCGAACACCACTACACTGCCCTAAACCTTGAAACACCACGCCCAGCCCGACCCCCTACACTGCCCGAACACCACTGCACTGCCCTAAACCCTGAAACACCACCCCCTGCACGACCTCCTACACTGCCGGAACACCACTGCACTGCCCTAAACCCTGAAACACCACCCCAGCACGACCCCCTACACTGCCCGAACACCACTGCACTGCCCTAAACCCTGAAACATCAACCCCAGCAAGACCCCCTACACTGCCTGAACACCACTGCCCTAAACCCTGAAACACCACCCTTACACTGCACGAACACCACTGCACTGCCCTAAACCCTGAAACACCACCTCCAGCAAAACCCCTACACTGCCTGAACACCATTGCTCTGCCCTAAATCCTGAAACACTAGCCCCAGCACGACCCACTACACTGCCCAAACACCACTGCACTGCCCTAAACCCTGAAACACCACCCCCAGCACGACCCCCTACACTGCCCGAACACCACTGCACTGCCCTAAACCCTGAAACACCAGCCCCAGCACGACCCCCTACACTGCCCGAACAACACTGCACTGCCCTAAACCCTGAAACACCACCCCCTGCATGACCCCCTACACTGCCCGAACACCACTGCACTGCCCTAAACCCTGAAACACCACCCCCAGCATTACCCCCTACACTGCCCAAACACCACTGCACTGCCCTAAACCCTAGAACACTACCCCCAGCACGACCCCCTACACTACCCGAACACCACTGCACTACCCTTAACCCTAAAATACTACCCCCAGCACAACCCCCTACACTACCCGAACACGACTGCACTGCCCTAAACCCTCAAACACTCCCCCAGCACGACCCCCTACACTACCCAAACACCACTGCACTGCCCTAAACCCTAAAACACTCCCCCAGCACGACCCCTACACTACCCGAACACCACTGCACTGTCCTAAACCCTAAAACACTCCCCCAGCACGACCCCCTACACTACCCTAAAACCTAAAACACTACCCCCGCACGACTCCCTACACTACCCAAAGACCACTGCACTACCCTAAACCCTAAAACACGACCTCCTACACTACACAAACACCACTGCACTACCCTAAACCCTAAAACACTATCCCCTACACTACACAAACACCACTGCACTACCCTAAACCCTAAAACACTACCCCCAGCAGTACCCCTACACTACCCAAACACCACTGCACTAACCTAAACCCTAAAACACTACCCCCAGCAGTACCCCTACACTACCCAAACACCACTGCACTACCCTAAATCACTACCCCCAGCATGACCCCTACACTACCCAAACACCACTGCACTAACCTAAACCCTAAAACACTCCCCCAGCACGACTCCCTACACTATCCAAACACCACTGCACTACCCTAAACCCTAAATCTACCCCCAGCAGTACCCCCTACACTACCCAAACACCACTGCACTACCCTAAACCCTGAAACACCACCCCTAGCACGACCCCCAACACTACCCAAACACCACTGCACTAACCTAAACCCTAAAACACTCCCCCAGCACGACTCCCTACACTACCCAAACACCACTGCACTACCCTAAACCCTAAATCTACCCTCAGCATGACCCCTACACTACACAAACACCACTGCACTACCCTAAACCCTAAAACACTACCCCCAGCACGACCCTCTTCACTACCTAAACACAACTGCACAATTTGTTACAGGCGTTGCAACGCAGGCCTGTGGTGCTTACTGGAAGTACCTAGTGGGCTAGTTGGGCCCCAGGGACCCTCAGGATTCAAGGTGACCTAATCCCCCAACTTAAAACGCACCACGGGGCGCGTTTGCACAGTGGTGAAGGGAGGGGGCAAGGCCTCAGGTGACATGTGCGCAAACACGCCCTGTGGTGCGTTTTAAGTTGGGGAATTAATTCCCTTTGAATCCTGAGGGACCCTGGGGGCCAACTAGCCCACCAGGTACCTTCAGTAAGCACAAAAGAGTTGCGTTGCAGAGAGGTGAAAAAGGTGCGTGGCCTCGGAACACCTCTCTGCAACTCAGCTCTGTGGTCCTAACTGTAGGTACCTGGGGGCTAGTTGGGCCCCAGGGACCCTCAGAATTCAAGGGGACTTAATCCCACAACTTAAAAATGCGCCACAGGGTGCGTTTGCACACATGTCACCTCAGGCCCCTCCCTTCACCACTGTGCAAACGCGCCCTGTAGTGCGTTTTAAGAGGTAGTTTTAATCCCCTGCCCTATTATGTACTAGGGACTTGCAGAGGAGGTCATGCTAATCACCCAACGCATAGTGTTCCCTAGTGTATGTAGGTGTTTTCACTGTATTCTAAGTGTCTTTTAGCATAGCACTGGCTCTGGTTAGTCAGAGTCAGTTACCACCAGTACCCGTCTGAAAAAGTTGTGGGCACAGGATGATTTTGCAACAAGGCCTCTTTCTGCTCCTCTGTTGGTTCTTTCTGCACATCTTTGCTTCTTTCTGTGCGTTTTTTCTTCTTTCTTCACATGTCCTACCTCTGTAGGCATAGTTAGAAACTAGCATTTAAAAAAACCTTTGAAATTCACTTAAAAATCATAGGTTTCAGGCACGTTATAGTTAGAACTTAGCATTTAAAAACCTTTGAAATTCACTGAAAAACCATAGGTTTTAGGGACAGTTATAGTTAGTTGGACATTTCACTCGTACAAAACCATAGAAATTCCCCTGTTATAGTTAGTTCAGCTAACTATAACTCGCGCCCGCAATGCACTGCTGATGACGTCACATATTACATCACTCATGACATGGTCAGTGACATCACTGATGACATCACTGATGACATCTCAAATGACATCACTGATGACATCATCCATGTGATAATTTCATGCATCTTCTCACACCCTAATATAACTTTTGATACACCCACTCTAAATTACAGACTGCCATTCTCAAAACCATAGACACTCCAACACCAAAAACTACATACCCACTCACTGATTCTTAGGTCTACACACACATCCACTCACTCACCCGTACAGTCACTCATACTTAGTCACTCAGTACAGGACTATCATATGCACTCATACACCTATATAAACACTCACACACCGCCACTCATCCATAGAGGTACTCACACACCTAGTCAGTCATGCAAAAACTTAATCACACACCCATTTACTCACCTATACAGTTATACACACACCAGCTCACTTACTCATACAAATACTTGCACATTCTTATGCTCTTATATAATCACTGATACAAGTACACACTCATCCATACAGCCACTCTCACAATCACACACTCTCACTTATAGCCATTTATATACTCCAACACACATATATACTGCCTTTCACATATGTAGTTACTCACACATGTACCACTGAGATATACATTCAATCACTAACACATCCATACACACACTCACCCACCCATACAGTCCATCACAGATGCACTCTTGAAACCATGCACCCAGTGAATCACCAACTCACACATCTATGCACAGAGTCACACACACCCCACCCACACAAACCCTCAGGCACCCATACAGATACTCAGACAATCAATCAATAACCCATGTAGACACTCATGCAGCTATTCAGAAAGCCATGCAGCCGCTTACAAACCAACAGACAGACGGATACAGACATTCACACAGTTTAGTCACTAACCCATGCATTCAGTAAGATACATTTAATCACTCACTTGTAGAGTCAGTCACTCACGTACTAAATCATCCATTCAGACACTTATACACCCACTCATTCTTCAATACGCCTTTCCCTATATATATTAAACATATTTAAACTTTACAGAAACACACAGTCACTGGATGATGTCATCAGTGATGTCATCAGTGATGTCATTTGAGATGTCATCAGTGATGTCATCAGTGATGTCACTGACCATGTCATGAGTGATGTAATATGTGACGTCATCAGCAGTGCATTATGGGGCGCGAGTTATAGTTAGCTGAACTAACTATAACGGGGGAATTTCTATGGTTTTGTACGAGTGAAATGTCCAACTAACTATAACTGTCCCTAAAACCTATGGTTTTTTCAGTGAATTTCAAAGGTTTTTTAAATGCTAATTTCTAACTATAACGTGTCTGAAACCTATGGTTTTTTCAGTGAATATATATATATATGTTTTTAAAGGTGGCACCTGTGACTGCAGAACTCAGGTTGGGTGTATCTGTGTATCGAGAAGGTAGGGCTTGTTTGTTCCACAACAACTTCCAAAAAGATATGTTGCTCTCACAGGGTTTTCACAATATTTTTTGCCAACAATTTTCAGCAGATGCGTTTCGGCATGATGCCTTCGTCCATGCTTGAAAGTGCTAATAATGTGGTACACAGCATTTGGTTAGTTTAAATGGTATAACGATCATCCTCTTTGTTGAGTTTGTGGCCAATGAGAGGACTGCAATGCGTTTACTTGTTTTCCCTTGGCTACCATGCCATCCTGATATTGCAACCACACCTGTGGTCTTATGAGTCTTAATTGGGCCCAATTACCCTAATGACACTTCTCTCCCCGATAGGCTTCAGATGCTGGTCACCCTGCTTCACAAACATCGTTGGCCATAATATTCTTACAGTACCTTCATGCAATAAAGCCCCGCATGGGCTACCACATCTTCCTTCATTAAGGAGAACCAAGTCCCTGTGCACCTTTCACCCCTCGTCACAGCCGCTGGATGTCAAACCTTATTTATATATACATACTTTTTTAATGTTTTTGTGTTTATATAATTTTATATTTATGTATAGTATTAAAATATTAATGGAATGTATTTAATTTATACAATATTAAATCCATATATTAATATATGTCATATTTACTACTTTAAACTCTATTTTTATTTTTACAAATCTGCCCCAGGAGTCTTCGTTTTTTGGAAGGGAACTTTCTGATATTTATGCCTGGAGACTGCACTAATGATGTACTGGTCCATAGTTGTGAGAAAACTATAGGCATCAGTGGCCTCACTCAGCTGAGGCAATCCATGCCTACCCCTAACCACCCTACCCTGTGACCTTGATACTGTGAGCACTGTTACTGTGGGCCCTGGCTCAACTGCAGATGTAGTTCCTGTAATAAATACAAGGGTGCATACTACTGAGCAGATGATGGCTGTATGACCACAGGAAGCAGATGGTACAACAGATTGTTGAGGAGGGGCCTGGACTGCACTAGAAGATGTTGATGTAGAGACTGGCTGAGTGAGGCTCATTCTTGCAGCCTACCAGACTAACCAGATGAGCCAGGCTATTCCTCCTCATGGTCAAGACCAGCAGGAGATGTCTATCCACTGAAGGTTTCTGTAGGCATTGGAGTGGTGGGTGGAAGATTTTGTATGGGTTGATGGACTTCACCGCTGTCTGATAGTTCTACAATGATAATGTAAAATAAAATATGTTATGCATGAAAGACAGAATTGCATGGGTAACATTTGACACATGAGCGTCTCAGTACAATGCTTTTTACAAAGGGTGACCTGCTAATCTGATAGATATTAACATGCTTCTTTATGCATAGCTATGGGCCAGACATGTTTGGTAAGTTGTGAGGAAACAGGGACTGATGTTGAGTTCATCAAATGGGATACTCTATCACAAACATAACACATATACCATCCAGTGCAATAGAAGTGATTTATATCCTATGGCACTTGCAATACAGTGAACACTGTAGCCATAAAGTTTGTCTTTAAGTATGTAGTCTGCAAAACTGCACATGTGGGCCTTAGTCATGTTTTACACCACTTAATTTTGTTAGGTTACATAACAATATTTTACTAACTGACAACATTTGTTTAACCCTATTTTGTGCAATGAAAATCAGTGTAATATTTTCATACATTAAATAAAGGTGTAACATGGCATCTGTATGTGCTCTCACAGTAAAAGACAAACCTATTGAGTATACATGATTGTCATAAGTAGTGCTACTTATCAGTAATGCCTAACTGTATGTATATTTGAAATATTGTCCATGAGAGTTTCACTCTCATAAGGGGCATATCAGCCGTGATGGTATGTCACTGGAGTAGCTACAGAGATATATAGGAAAATGATGCCCTTCAACCTGATAACACTGAGGAAAAATGTCCATTTGATGACCCAATATAGCATAGCAAAATGGTTGAAAATGACTTGGGACCTTATTATGACTTTGGTGGTCCTCCTGTAGAACTACTACCACTGTGCCCACAGGAGGAACACCATGGTTCCAAGTTGAATCCAGGGCGGGCGGGCGGTGCGGCTGTGGTCTCACAGCGGTGGTATGTTAGGCTCATAGGAGAGCCCAGCATGCAGACTGCTGCTGTGAGAGCGCCGACTGCCCATTCCTGCATGGTGTGGCAGGCACCATGTCATGCATGCCACACCATACAGGAACGAAGGTGCACGCACCCCAATGTCACGATGTAGCCGGGAACCCTGTCAGTGCACCCTTACCTGCATCTCTGCCACCCTTTTCATGGTGGACTCTGTGCCATGAAAAGGGCAGTGGAGAGACTAGTCGTAATATACTCAGTGGTGCAGGCATTGGCACCACCAGCATATTACTTCCCCTGTCCGCCCCGCCAACAACGCAGCATCCTAGATCTCAGTTGAGGCAGCGATCCTGTGGCGGTTCGACCACCACATTCAGAATAATACAGGCAGACCCACAGTGGTGGCGGTGGTGGGACTGCCACCGTGAGTACGGTGGTCCTGAGGACCACTCTACTCGTAGTAAGGCCCAAAGTGTATTTGTGACAGTACTCATGAGCTGTCATGTAAAGGCAGAATACTGAACTTCAGCAGTAAGTGTAAGCAGCCCATAGCGAACAGGAGATTCATGATTTAAACATAAACAATGGAGACTTTCAGAACAACTTTATAACTGACACATTTTTCAGAAGTTACCGCACTGCAAATTTTAAAATATAGACATATGTAGATGTAACACATCCCTCAAGCAGATATATGTAGAACATATAGCCTGATTAAGTAAAAACATTATATTTGAAACCTGGTCAGCCGTGGGGCATTATATGGGAAGTAGTCCTTGTCCCTTAACCTGTCTCCTAACTGTGTCCCCAAAGATGTGGGTCCTAAGGAGAAGTCGTAGATGATATATTAATATCATCTTTTGAAAAAAAATATTATAAGTACATGTAAACACATCTGATAGGATGTAGGACTACAATAATTAAGCAGACTACAAACACAGGGCCTGATTCAGAAAGGGGCTCTGCACTTGTTACAGAGGCCCTCCAGTCATGGGGGAGTCTATGCACTTGGGGCAGAATCTCCGCAATGAGAATTCTCATTGTCGGGATTCCGCCTGGGTATGCAGACTCCCCCATGACTTTGTGAATCAGACCCACAAACCTTTGGAGAAATTATAACTACTTGCTCAGTGCCTGTAACTTGATCCCAGGCTCAGTTGGTCAGGCAATGAGTGCTTTTAGCATCCTTGCATCACTTATCCTAAGGCTAAAACAAATGATACTCATAGTACTGCTAAAAAGATACTTGAGATACATTCATCAACACATTACATCATGCGGATGATACCTCCATTTATACCCTTTATTGATACAAAATGTAGGCCTCTATATTAAAATGAACATAAAATTTGATTTAGATAATAAAGAATATTTGTAATAATACTTATATAGAGGCAACTATAAATAGACTTAACTAACGCTTGGCTGATGACATACAGAGCTTTTACTTGCCAGTCTACACTCCACCTGGGATTCCCACAAAACCTTCAGTGTGCAGGATTCCATAGACCTTCTCCTCCCAGGGAAAAGGGTTCATAGGCTTGGGAGAATGACCATCTGTCTGCTGTGCCCCTAGGAGAGCTTTTGACATGAGGGAGCACACTCTCCCCAGATAATTCCAGCTCTTCCGTTCGTCCTGTGAGCGCCTAGTGTTATATACTGCATTCAATTTTGTGACAATTCTATCCCACATTTACCTTTTCTGTGTGATGGTGGTGTTCTGAACAAGGACACCAAACCCTCATAATCTGATCAACAATGACTGTTAATTTTGACTTTTAAAATCTAGAGTTCCTTCTTAATATCATGGTGAGACAAAATAAAAAACAAATAACAAGCAAAAATAATGCAAGAAATCGAAGGTTTTTTAAAGCTAAGGGCCAAAGTCCTCTACCTTTACCTCTACCTGTTTCAAAATGTGAGAGACAAAGGATTGTTTAGGAAGGGGTGTATTTTATAGTGTGGTCCTCAGGTGTGAATAATGTGGGCAATAGTTTCTGGTGTGCATGATGTATGTGTCCGTCATGAAGGCGGATTGATATATCAAATAAAAATCATGCACACTACGTAATTACTCCATCGCAGCACCTCTACAATCCCGTCGATATGATGCATACATATAAATCTGGCAGTGGGTAAAACTACCACAGCAATGCCAGAAGTATTATCCGATACCAGACAAACTTACACTGCCAAAAGAGGTCCACTGATCGGAAGGATAAACCTCCATCAAGGCTGACAAAGGTACTCCTATAAAGAATATAAATTGAGCTGGAGAATCTCCACAAGCATGATAGACGGATTGAAACCTCCATCACAGATGCAGGATGGCCGGAACACCAAGCTCTAAACAAGGACCTTAGTCATGTCTCCAGTGGGGCACAGTCCAAGGTTGAAGTCAGAGAGATCAAATGAAGTTGCATACATGGTAGTCAGGCTGAGGCTGTAAGCTATTGCTGGGCCAGGATGTCCTACTAGTAGTGTCCTGGTTGTTAAGCTTCACTCTAGGATGCCTCATATAAATGCTCTCCTTAGCAAACTCTCTATATGATAGGGTCCCTCCCAGCAGTATGATTGCTGCATGTCAAAACAATTTTTTGCCACCAGGAAAATGAAAGGCGTTGTGGAAAAGAGGCAATTTTTAAATAATATGGGGCCCGATTCACAAAAGTAATCTGAGACAAAATCCTAACTTTACGACTTTCAGTATTCACAAAAGGCATTTAGTAGTAGTAAAGTTAGGAATCCTAACTTTGCTACTACTAAACTGAGAAAAATCCTAACTTTACGACTTTCGGTATTCACAAAAGGCATTTTGTAGTAGTAAAGTTAGAAATCCTGCCTCAATTAGAGACCGGGGACCTTAAACTTTTGCTGGCAGTGCGCCCATTAGCTCCTTCGAAAGGAAGCTAACCTCAACAGATTGACAGAGTAGAAGCCATCATATTACAGCCATCACACCTCCTGTTCTATTTAGAGTAGATGGTGTGAGTTTTTTTCTGTTTGTTTGAAACAAAATGTTAAATGTTTGGTGAATGACCACCAAAACTGATGATGGCCAATGTTTGACCTGACATTCTTGGCATGGTCTTCCCACAAACGGTTAACCTTCCCCCCTCCAGTTTTATCAAATTAGTTTTTGTTGGCATTATGACTCCCTGAACTTTACACCTGCTAAACAGTGCTAAAGTGCTTGTACTCTCTCCTTTAAACATGGTACAATTGGCTTACACCTGATTGATACATTTAATTTACTTATAAGTCCCTATTATGTGGTACAAAATGTACCCAGGGCCTTTAAATTAAATTCTACTAGCGGGCCTACAGCACTAATTATGCCACCCACTCAAGTAGCACTTTAAAACTTGTCTCAGGCCTGCCAGAGCAGCCTGTAGTGCAGTTTTAAACTGCAATTTTGACCTGGCAAAATAAATCTTTTGTCAGACTTAAGCCTTCCTTTTTCTACTTATAGTTGATGAAGCGAATTTCTTCATATTGCAAACAAAAACACATTTAGCTAAAAAGTGCAAAAGTCTATGCTAAGTAATACACTTGTTATGTATAAAAAAAACAGTGAGTATTCATACTTAGGCCCTATAAGCATATAAAATAAATAATAATGTGTTGATTTAAGGTAGCCTAACTTTCAATGCCATAGTAACAGAGATTTATATGCTACCATTGAAAGGTAAGCCCGGGCGTAGTTTGCGTAGTAGCACTTCACGTAGCTACGTGAAGTACAGCTTCAACTACACGTAGCTATGCAAATTGCGTAGTGCGTAGCTGTGTGCTTGACTGCACTGTACAATAATTACCAAAAGCAAACTTGTACAGTGCAAGTTAAGATAAAATAAATATCTCTGTCTTTATATGCTAAAAATGCATATAGTCATTTCACTAAAGTGAAAACAAAGTTAACAAGCAGTGAGAGAGGTGATGATTTTGGTATCCTCACTAACTTAGGGAGAGAACCAACAACCAAGCAGATGTCTTGAAAACAAAAAGCACATCTTATTGAACGATTCCTCCTAGGACCACCCCAAGCACAGTTATGGGCAAAATACAATCAACCAAAGGCTCTGCAAAGCATTATGGGACCGAGATTAGCAGTGGGCAGTGAATATTATAGTGTCAATATCAAAATAATTCTACAAAGAGCTGCAGTTCAACTAGTCGTTACTAGGTGTCGTCCCTCAAGAGTGAAATGCAAAGTATTGAAAACCTTTCATGAAGCTTTTGCATTTGACTCGTGAGGGACGACACCTAGTAACGACTAGTTGAACTGCAGCTCTTTGTAGAATTATTTTGATATTGGACACTATAATATTCACTGCCCACTGCTAATCTCGTCCCATAATGCTTTGCAGGGCCTTTGGTTGGGATTGTATTTTTGCCCATAACTATGCTTGGGGTGGTCCTAGGAGGAAGGGACCACCATTGAATCGTTCACATGATATGCTTTTTGTGTTCAAGGCATCTGCTTGGTCCTCCCCTAGGTTAGGGGGACTCCAAAATCATCACCTCTCTCATTGCTTGATATTTTGTTGTCAAAATTCATTTTTGTGAATTGGTTATATGCTTTTTAGCATAAAAATTGCTTTATCAAAGCATTTGAAGGAGTTTATTATTAAGCCTGGGTGTAGCTATGCAAATTGCGTAGCTGTGTGCTTGACTGCACTGTACAATAATTACCAAAAGCAAACTTGTACAGTGCAAGTTAAGATAAAATAAATATCTCTATCTTTATATGCTAAAATTGCATATAGTCATTTCACTAAAGTGAAAACAAAGTTAACAAGCAGTGAGAGAGGTGATGATTTTGGTATCCTCGCTAACTTAGGAGAAAACCAAGCAGATGTCTTGAAAACAAAAAGCACATCTTATTGAATGATTAGGTGGTGGTCCCATCCTCTTAGGACCACCTCAAGCACAGTTATTGGCAAAAATATAATCCCAACCAAAGGCCCTGCAAGCATTATGGGACGAGATTAGCAGTGGGCAGTGAATATTATAGTGTCCAATATCAAAATAATTCTACAAAGAGCTGCAGTTCAACTAGTCGTTACTAGGTGTCGTCCCTCCAGAGTGAAATGCAAAAGTATTGAAAACCTTTCATGAAGCTTTTGCATTTGACTCGTGAGGGACGACACCTAGTAACGACTAGTTGAACTGCAGCTCTTTGTAGAATTATTTTGATATTGGACACTATAATATTCACTGCCCACTGCTAATCTCGTCCCATAACGCTTTGCAGGGCCTTTGGTTGGGATTGCATTTTTGCCCATAACTGTGCTTGGGGTGGTCCTAGGAGGAAGGGACCACCATTGAATCGTTCACATGATATGCTTTTTGTGTTCAAGGCATCTGCTTGGTCCTCCCCTAGGTTAGGGGAACTCCAAAATCATCACCTCTCTATTGCTTGATATTTTATTGTCAAAATTCATTTTTGTGAATTGGTTATATGCTTTTAGCATAAAAAATTGCTTTATCAAAGCATTTGAAGTAGTTTATTATACTCCTGCTACGCTACGTTTATTAGCACAGTTATTCACTCTGCTACGTGCAATTTGCGTAGTGCGTAGTAGCACAAACTTTGCATGCTTCGTGAGCGTAGCAAAGTATTATGCCCAGGGTTATTGAAAGGCCTGTTTTTCATGCTGAATTGTTAATTTGCACAAGCTTTTTTTCTCTTTCACTGCAGATGCTATACCTTTGCTAAAGCCTTCTACTAGTGAATAGGCATTTGTTTTGTATTAGCCAAATGCTAGTGAGGTTCTCACCGGGAGGAGAGGAGACAACATAGAGGATATTCATGGGAAGGACTGTGTGAACTGCAAAATGTGGATAAAGTAACTTGTCAAGCACTTATTTCTGTGGCCTATTGTGAAGACGTGAGAAACTGGAGAGTTTACCTACTTCCAGTTTACTGAAATCCTTTGAATGCTGTGAACGGAGAATGTGATACTTGTTTCAATTCAAAGTTCACTGTGTTTAAATTAATGTGTTTTCCTATAGTACAGGGTTCTCCAATGTCGGTCTTGAAGGGTCGGATCCATGCCAGATTTGTAAGATAACTACATTGATCTAAATGTGGATATACTAAAAACCTGGCAATGTTCCAGCCTTCTAGGACCGACATTGGAGAACCATGCTATAGTAGGTTGTCACATACTGGAGACCCTTCCCTGTGTTTCTTAAGACCATATCTCTTCATGAGAGATTACCTTTGAGCCTATTTCCATTTGCCAGATATCAGCTGATTTATAGCTGAGGATTCTTTTTAACATAACAATTCCCTTTTATTTGAAGGGAAAGGCTTCATGCTCATGCATTTTAATCTCTCATCAGAATTCTTTATTGGGTTTCTGAACTGACACCTTATTCAATGTTTAATTTAAATTAGGGAAATTCCTTTATGGAACACACATATTGCAGTATTACCATTTTGACAATAATGTTCTACTAATATTTTGTTTTATCTTGTATTGAAATATTAATCATAGGGAAAAGGATTGTTTTTACAACACCAACTGCCCAGGGAGAAATGGGACCATTTGATGATGTGATTTTCCCTCCATTGTTTGAGGAAACTCCTGAAAATAAAGGAACAGGAGATACAGAGAGACCAACTACCAGCAATGAATGGGTGAGACCCTTAGATTGAAGGTGGAATTGGAAGAGATTGTAGATGTTTCATTTTTGAATCAATATCAGGAAAGTGAGCGGATGTATCTGAGCAAAAAGATCACAAGACAAGCAGCTGCCAAACATGATAAATTGACAGAGTTGGGAGGTAAATACAGGATTGATCCCACTAAGAGCATCCCTTTACAGAAAAGCTTTACGGCACAGTTAGACGACAGAGCAATTGTGATCATGCATATTGCTGAATTGGTGTACTGCATTTGGAAATGGAGCGATTTTGACAGGTTAGAGAGTAAGTGGGCACAGACACAAGGAACGAGAAAAAAAATGAACGGATATTATAGAAGCTAACGGTAAGCCACCACCAGCATGCCCAGATGAAAATGAGGCTCTAACTTTTCCTATGAGGGAGATAGTGGTTTTAGGGTATGTTCATGTACCACAGAGTAGAGGTGATCTTGCGACATTCATGAAAAACTTTCCAAAGTTGACAGAAAATCCTGCCCAGCGGTATACACAATTTGACAGGTTTGTGAAGACTTTGAAGATTTTGTGGACAGATATGAACACCTTTTTTTTGATATAGTGGTACTGAGTGATCTGTGGGCTGAATGTAAGACAGCTGTGCAATGACCATGTACAGAGCCTCCAAGAGATATGCGTACTCATGCACCCTTACCTACGGTGATGACAAAGTATGATGAGGTGGTTACCTTTTTGAAAGTTCCAGTGAGGGGCATTGATTTGTTAAAAATCAATAGAACTACTCAAGAAGCTAAAGAATTGGTCCATGCGTATTATGAACTATTGCAGATGTTTAAACAGCACAGCAGTGGGGAGTTTTGTGTCACAGTTCGTTCTTGGGTTGCGATAAGAAGTTAGTATGCACATATAAAAGAATGTGATTTGTTGGCAGACCCAAAATCCTTAGATGAGATCCTGAGGTATGCAAAATACTGTAGTGACAAACAAGAGATGAAGTGGAAAAGGATTAAGGAAAAGTTTATGTTCATCCAGACAAAAATGACCTAGAAAGGATTTGAGAGTCAGTGTATTATGTAGGGCATTTTGTTGGAATGCAAGGTGTTGGTTTTCAGACTTGAGGTCAAAGGTGGAGTTGGCGGTTCACACGGTAGAGATCAAGGCGTTCCATATGATCCAAATTCAGAGGTAGATATTGCAATGCTGAAAAATCAACTCCTTGTCACTTTTGTAACAGGCTCGGGCATTGGGAGAGGGAGTGTGGCCAGAATCCTTACTGAGTAAGTGGTGATGGGAAAATAAGGTGTAAGTCTGCCAACTTTAACATCCTGTTCATTCTTAATCTTCACTTAAACGCTACCCTTGAATGTGAGACTGCCAATTTTATAGATGATCTCGCCGGTCTACAAATAACCCTATTAGTGGCTGGTGCCATGCACTCTGCTGGTCACCTCTTAGATTCAGATTTTTTCTAACCTCAGCACCCTCTGGGCCACTTCCTGTGCTATGGAACGATCATTTTATAATCCCCCTGACTCTCCACCTGCCCTGCCAAACAGTGGCAATCACCTCGGACCGGACTACAAAACTCCCTCGGCATAAACAAGACCCCCATATATTTGGGTATTTCATTCAGGCTATCCGGTTTCAGATTGCCTAAAATTCAGAGGCAACTAACAACACTGTGCAATCCTGGCTTGCCTTGGATGTTTTCATTCCTGCTAGACAGATTGACAGCAGAAAGAAACATACCACTCCGTGGTTTACTGAGTCTCTTACTGCGGAAACAAAGTGTTGCAAGGTCATAGAACATTTATGGAGGAAAGCTTATGATCCTCTATAAACATTCATACAGAGCAGCCATTAAATCCTATGATTGGAAATAAATCTTGGAGAAACCAAGCGACAAAACGAGTTTCCGACTTCATTTCTCAACTAGTACCAATTCAGATATTGACCATTGGACTTATAACAAACTCTTACAGAATCACCACTTGTCCTGGTGCACTTTTTTTGTTATTTAATTAATGATTAAGGGGTTTCCCATTTCCATGGACAAGAGGTATCCAAATTATGCACATTGCTAAACAGGTTTGGCAAAAAACTGGGTCCATTACGCCTTAGAGTTTTTTGCATTAAAACCTATCATAAGCTGATTCTGAAAGAAAAGGATGATTATTTTGCTAGTAAAATTTGGAACAATAAGAATCCTGCCAAGGAAATTTTTAACCTCATGAATAGCCTTATTAAGCTAACACTTTCTGCTGACCTCCTCAACACATCTAGGGTGCATTGTGAGAAGTTAGCTGAATACTTTGCTGGCAAAATAGAGGATATCTACCAGCACTTCCCCCTGGATGTTCCTGAGGTGAGGCTAGATACCACAGCATTGCCAGCTGTTAGCAGCCTAATGCCGGCACCCAATTCGCTTCCTCTTTAGCGTCTGCCTGAGCTGCTCACCATTTGTAGGTAAGAAAAATATGCTCACTTGCAGATCTGCTCAAACCTGCTCTGTTCCTCATATTTCATGACTCTCTTTTCCCACTTTGTTTAGAGTGATTAATCTCTCCTTATAATCAGCTCACATGCCCAGTCTTTGGAAGCACACCAAGGTTATTCACCTCCTGAAGAAATCTTCCTTGAATGCCTCCAAACATGAGAGACGGGTTGATGGTATCCTGACCAAGTTCCTGGAGGACAATAACATCTTGGATATTTTCCAAAATGGTGTCAGGCAAGAACATAGTATGGAATCTGAACTTATAGCAGGCAAGGAGCAACTCTGTAGTGCCCTGGACGAAGGCCGATCTTCTGCCTTGATCTCATTGAATTTGAGCACCACATTTGTTACGGTGTCTCACAAACTTTTATTGCAGCACTTACAAAGCATTTGTATAGGTGGGGTGGCATTGTCCTGGTTTGTGACTTTCCTATCTGAATTCCCCTTCCAGGTCATTTCACCCACCCACAGCTCTCAGTCGCACACTTTACCCCATGGCGTCTCTCAGGGCTCTCTATTGAGCCCCACCCTGTTCAATGTTTACAGCCAACCATTGGCACAGATTATCAAAACCACAGGTATTACCTTGATTTCCTACACTGACGACACTCAGCTTGTGATCTCCTTTACAGATAACCAGACGCTCGATTGGTCTAATTTCCAAAGAGGACTGCTAGCAGTTGCAGAATGGATGAATGCCAACTGCCTCTGCCTGAATGCGAAAAAAACTGAGGTCCTTCAACTAGGAAAAGATACCCACGCTTGGGATGACCACTGGTGGCACCTTTGCCTCGGGCCTCCCCCATACCCAAGTCCTCCATTAAAAATCTAAGAGTTGTCATGTACAGCTCCCTGGCCTTTGAGGCCCTAGCTAAATCATTAGCAGGCACTTATTTCAGGTTTCTGAGAAGCTTCAAACCCATTCTTGGCCATTTTGGCTCTAGCACCCCTTCAAACTATCATTCAGGCAGTACTTTTGTCTCTGCTAGACTATTGTAACATCTTGTACATAGGCACCAACAAGACAGTCATCAGAAGACTCCAGCTTGCCCAAAATGAGGCAGCCAGGCTGATTTTTCCCTCCCTAAGGTCTGCTGCAGTTTCTAGTCTTCAATACAAACTGCATTGGCTTCCAGTGGAAAAGTGCATCCACTTCAAGACCCTGGGCCTGATTCACAGAACTAACTTACGTCAAAAACGTAAAGTTAGTACTTTTGGTATTCACAGAATACACTTACTCGCTTTGGTATTCACAGAATGAACTTACTCATTTCGGTATTCACAGAAGTTAGTAGTCCTAACTTTAGGACTTCCAAAATGCCTTCTGTGAATACCGAAAGTCTTAAGTTAGGATTTTCTCAGTTTAAGAGTAGTGAAGTTAGGACTCCTAACTTTACTACTCCTAAACTGAGAAAATCCTAACTTTAAGACTTTCGGTATTCACAGAAGGCATTTAGGAGTCCTAAAGTTAGGAGTCCTAACTTTACTACTCTTAAACTGAGAAAAATCCTAACTTTAAGACTTTCGGTATTCACAGAAGGCATTTAGGAGTCCTAAAGTTAGGAGTCCTAACTTTACTACTCCTAAACTGAGAAAAAAACTAACTTTAAGTCTTTCGGTATGCACAGAAGGCATTTAGGAGTCCTAAAGTTAGGACTACTAACTTCTGTGAATACCGAAATGAGTAAGTTCATTCTGTGAATACCAAAATGAGTAAGTGTATTCTGTGAATACCAAAAAGTACTAACTTTACGTTTTTGACGTAAGTTAGTTCTGTGAATCAGGCCCCCTGTGTGTGGCTCATAAGATCCTGTACTCACAGAGGGCCCCAATTTTGTCCATTCTCTTATCTCGCTACAGACCCTCCCACCTGCTACGCTCAGCCGATCTTAATTTGGCCACTGTCCCTCGAGTCCGGAAAGACAGAGCTTGGGGCCGCTCCTTTCGTGCCAAGGCGCCTGTTCTTTGCAATGTGCTGCCTCTTTCCCTCAGGAACACTGAGAACCATCTGCACTTCAGGAAATCCCCGAAGACATGGCTTTTCTCCACCTAAATGCCTGTCTTTTTTTCCCAAAAGGCCTATCGCTACAGCTTATTCATTTCTCGAGGTCTAGCGCTTGGAAGCCCCATTCTTGGGGCAACTATTTGCTTTATAAATCCCCATAACATAGCATAAAACAAACACAAATGCAAAGTGTTCCAGTTCAGGTCCCAGTTCAGTGAATACAGACACCTAATGAGTCACAAGTCCCTATGTTGCCGATCCCACAAGCTCCAATCGCCCAACAGAACATGGGAAATCCCAGATTCAATCTGAATCAAGAGTAAATTCAAATCTGTTCCCAAATCAGAACCCATTTTAACAGTTTCCCATGTTTGGGAATGAGAGTTTTGACTGTGACAATTCACAATGATGGTACCTAAGTAGGGAAGAAGATTGCGTACTTGGAGCAGTCTTGGAGGTAGACCAGAGTGGACCATTGGAGAAGGAGAAGTAAATGGCCACCAAGTTTTGTTTCTCATCAACACAGGTGCCTCCCATTCAACTGTAAGAACAGCAGAAGTCCTAGACATTCCTCTCTCAGGAAAGAAGACCCAAGTTGTAGATGCCACAAACAAGCAAATAGCTAACCCTGTTTCAAAGAAGGTTCCTGTAAAAATAGGATCATTTGAGGAAGATCACCAATTTGTTGTGTGTGACTCAAGTTCTGTAAATATGTTAGGAAGGGATATTTTGTTCAAGTTAAATTGCACAATTTACAATACAATTGATGGTGTTGAGTTTCAAACACATGATGAAAATGTCAAATTGAAAGTGGCCAGACAAGGAACAGCTGTAGCATTGTATCCTGTAAGAACAGAGGAGTATTTACCTTCTGATTTGCGAGATACTGTAAATCAGAAGCATGAGATTTTTCACGAAAACACAGACTAATCAACGGTGTAGAACCAGTCCAAATTACTATAAGGCAAAATGCAGTGTTTCCAAAAATGCCACCATCTAATCTTATGCCTGAAACAGTTGCTTAATCCCTCCAGTGATTAAAACAATGTTAAACAAGGAATTTTGTGGAAAATTGTGAAAAGTCATTTCAAATCATCTTTAATGGGTTAGCAGAAGCCCAAAGGCTAGTATAGAATTTTACAGGATCGTCTAAAAATTAACAATATCATAGATCCATGTTGTCCTGTGGTACCGAATCCAGCTACAATACTATTTCAGGTTTCCTGTGATGCGGAGTGGTTCACTGTTGTGGATCTCTGCCAGGCTTTTTTCTTTATCCTGTTGCATGAGGACAGTCAATTCCTGTTTTGGCATGGTGCTGAGTTCCACAAGGCTATACAGAGAGCCCTTCAATCTATAATCAGATCTTGAAAAAGAATCTAGAGACTTTATAAATGGCTTGTAACTCAATTCTTGTGCAATACATTGATGACCTACTTGTGGCATCAAGTAAACAAGAAGCTTGTGTGAGAAATCGGGTTGTTGGTTGACGGGGTGTGAGCTCTTGTCAAGCAACAATCACAATTCCTTGAAGGGTGAACCACAAGAAGTCACTAAATTAACTTGTGCTTAACCCTGGATAGCTTGACACAAAAAGCAGTCAGGCTTAACTAAGCGGCAATGTGTAAAGTATTTATGCAGCACACAAACAGTAATATAGTGAAAACACAGGCCAAACACAATCCCAAACCAATTTAGAAAAATAGAGTAAATTGTAATAAATTATTTGACACAAAAACAACAAAAACCCAAGCATTAGAACCGAAGGTAAGATTTTTAAAAGTTTTTAGTGAAAACTAGCTCCTAAAAGATCAAAGCGCCAACCATGGACATCTAATTATGTGAGACCGGGTCAAAGTCGAAAGTTATGGCCGACTGCCATGGAGCGCAAGGCAGCAGGAGGTATTCAAGAAGGAGCGTCATCATCAGATAGCCTTGGGTCGCAGCCACAGTGAAGATTTCTACGTTCAGACTTACTTACCAAATTGCAATTCGAAAAACTCCAGCTGAATGAAGCAGAGGGCTGTAGCAGAAGTAAATTACAAGAGGTCAGGTACCCCTTTGGTGAAGAACCGCTGAAACGGTTTTACTGCTGCAGAGAAGAACATAGCGGTAGAAGCCACAAAGTCAATCTGACCAGCGATGCACATCGGGTGGATAGGTAACCAGGTTGGTCTCAGTCACCTCCTTGTTCTCAGAGCAGTTTAGCCAAATTTTGTCTAGGTCCTCAGTGTTGGAAATTGGCCATTTGGGCACCTTTAGAACCAAGACCAAAGGTCCAGGTCTGTTGGGGAAAACACTTGGGGGTTCAGGACTCACTCAGGCTGGGTCCAGGTGCAGGTTCATGATGGTGGGAGCCTTTTATGTACCTGTACCTCTGAACAGGAGGCTAGCAAACTAGCCCTTGGAGACACTACTGGTAGTCTTGGTTGCAGAGGAAGATGCAGGGCTCAACAGCAAGGCTATCCTCTGAGCGTTCAAGGTAGGGATGGACGAAGAATTCCACTTTGTGGGTAGAGTTTGCATTGTTTTGCCAGTTCCAAAAAACTCTGTGTAGTGATGCAGAGTTTAGTTTTTTCTCTTGAGCATCTCACCAACGTTAATTTGCCGAATGCTCACAGAAAAAATCACGCACTAGACTTCCTCCCGGCAAGATTTCTCAGCACGGGCTGTCACGGCAGATCACAACCATTCGTGTTGAGAAATATGCAGCTTGTGTTGAGGAAGCTGCTTCCCGAGTAGAATGTCTACTCCAGTGGCAGAAAGCAGCAGTGCCCTTCGGCATAATACGTAGTGCAGTTTGCACTGATTTTACAGTGCGGGACAAACTCCCAGTGCTAAAAATCAGTGCAAGCAGCACGACTTCACAGACTCCGCTGCTGATAGAACTCCGCGGAGTGCGGCACTTGGCAGAGCTCTGTAGAGTAAAATCTGCCCAGGCCTAGTTCAAGGCTGCCTCTAGGCAGCAAAGCAGTCCTTCCAGGTACAGCATCAGTCTGGCAGAATGCACAGCGGGTCACAGCAGCAGGGAGTCCTCTGCGAGCCCTTCCGTAAGACCAGTACTGAACTAAAGAGTGGGTCTGAAGGTCCTATTTACATACCCTGGTGCCCTTCCTCTAGAAGGTGGGAGAAGCTTCTGGAAATGTTTTTTGAAGTGCATGTAATTTCCTGACTCCCCTACCCTGGCTCCGAGCTGGCTGCAGTGACAATACAGGGTTGTCAGGCCTTTGTGTGAAGGCAGATCACAGGCTATTCAGGTGTGAGTGGGGCTTTCCTCCACTCCACCGCCCATCGTGCCAGCAAATGCCCCATTCAGTCACACCTAATCCCTCTATTGTGCACACCTAGTCCCTCTATTGTGTACTTTTCTGGGAGGAATCCACAAAGTCTGTCAGTTACACGCAGTCATGTGACCCAAGACAGACTGCAGGCAAAAAGGGCTGAGGTTAGGAAAATGCAAACTTTCTAAAAGTAAGTGGTTAGGGGTTGGGCCCTTTTAAGACAACTGGGTTAGGCCTCCTTTAAATGTTTATGAACTAATTACCCAGACTGAAATTATTAAGTCAGCACTTTAGATTCAGGGTCAAGTAAATAAGTTCCATTGCCCCATATTTTTTATCCAAAACCTTATAATATAATAAACCATTAAATACAAAACTCAAACATGTTCACAAAGTGCTTTCCACTTGCATCCAGTCTGATAATACACATTATGGAGAGGTTATAATCATTGTTAAATCTCTGAACAAATGAACTTCTTGCTTGAAATGTCTCTTGGGGGTCTGAGAATCACTCTACTGAAGTAGGCCTTCCAATTTTGTGTGATTGCCTGCTATTAGGTTTTTTGGTTCAAGTATAGTGATCCCCAAGATATCATCTACCACCTTGATGTTTTACTTTTTACCTCATTTTTTTTTAGTCCAACGTATGTGTTGCGCTTCAGTGGGCGTCTCCTGCCCCATTTAGTAGGATTTGCTTCTGTCTTCTATAGTACTTCTTCTTCTGTAAGAATGAGTTTAATATTTGTGGAATTTAACTGAGTCACGCGGGCTCTTATTCATGTTTCCTAACAATCAATCTTCCCATGTTGTGGTGCTTTTGAGAATGTCGTATACAGTAGGTTTGTTGGATTACAGTGCTTTTCATTATAGTAAGAATAAAAGAGGTGCTCTCATGTCTTTTTAAGTTAGTACAGAGCTCAGCTGTTTCAATTGGCTTCCTCTGTGTAGTCTAGGCCGTGTATTTATGGCCTCATGCAGGCTACATATGTCATTAGAAGCCCCACTTTTTGAAGCTATGGGCATGGTAAACATGAAACCACGCCCACCAGTTAGAGGTGTGGCAGTATTATATCTTGCTGCCTTGTTCGTTGGATTGGATTGTGTGCTGGCTGTTGCCCGCTATCATTAGACAGTTATTTTCAATGCATTTATCTGCAGTTTCCTTTATTACATGATTTCACAGTTACAGTTAGCTTGCCCCGTAAGTTCATTTTATGTGGTTGACCGCGTTTCAGGTATAGATTCTAATTTAAATCCGCTACGCTGTCGAGCAATAGTTGTGGTAACATTGTATCTTCCGCTCGCTTTTCCGTAGCGGCCACACTGTGAGCTGGCTAAAGCGGTTATGGCGACTTTGTTTCTTTTTTCTTTTGGAGTGTTTTAAGGTACTTTGCTTGCACCATCGTGCTACTGCTAGTCCCTTGAGTGAAGATTGGCATTGGCATTGTTACAACATTGGTGAGAATAGTACAAGTGTTTAAAAACGTAGGGGCATGTATACAAGGAGTCAACGCCGCCGTAGCATCAATTTTTTGATGTTACGGCAGCTTTTTTTTATCGCCATATGTACAAGTTGCCGCTAAACTAGCGACAGTTTACTGGCGATATCGTCCATTTTTCGGATCGCCACTTTGTAGTATCCTGCATGTGTTAATGTAATGTGTTTTACACCTCCTGCTCAGCTAGTGCTTGTGCTGTGTGCTCAATAGAATGTTGGAGTCTTGATGTGCCTCGGAATGCTGGAGATGGCGCAATCTACAGAGATTACAGTTGCGACAACCACAAGAAGTACACGAGGATGTATCCACAGAAACATGAAGAAGAAATATGTATTTTCCACACAGAACCACAAAGACGACAACAAAGAAGAAACAAGTTTTACACAGAAAAGAAAAGAAGACAACAATACAAGTAAGATGAAGCACTACGCCGTTCAGCCCCACCAGTGTCCTCACCATCGGACAGCCCTAGCCCAGGCGTGCTGTGCTCATCTACATTACGCATTTTGGACTCTGGTGTTACATCTACTGCGTGTGCCTTCAAGCACATCAACTTTACAGGTAGAAAATTCATTTCAGTCACGCTGGTGCATTCCCAGGCACACACTCTACGACCTTGTGGAAATACAACTACAACGCGGCATGTAATGGAGTCATGTTGCTGCCTACGCTGTGTGATCCTCAGCACCTCCTGTGTTATCGTATCAGTTTGGCTGCAGTGTTTTGTCACGATGAATCTCTTCACGTTATGCTTTCAGCTGTTTGATTAAAGTTTTGCTGACCAAGGGACTATCTAAACCACATCTGTGTGCCATGCTTTGGTTTGCTTCTTCCTACAATGTGGTACTTTTACTAGTGCAGGACTTTGCTGACAAGTCAGCTTTAATTCGTGCCGTTTTTCTGCCTGCCTACGATGTGTCTATGTCGTCTAGTGATAGGACATTGCCGGTGAGTCATCTGCTTCTCCTTCACAGTTTCTCTCACCACACACCTTACTCCTATGTCCGTTAAACCATTCTATTTGCCAGACAACAGTTGGGCTGTTTAACAATTTGGCAGTTGCGCACTTATTTTCGCACTGTGAGGGAAGCGAGCGCTTCTTACCTCACTTTTGGTGCCGCGCGAATCTCCTCTTGGATGCTCCCTGACGACACGACCTCTCACGCCATAAGAACTCTCTAAGTGACACTTTATGGCGCACTAGCGTGGCGTGAGCCTTCCGGCACGGCGTGCCGTACCTGCCGCCATCTTCTTAAAGGTGTCCAAGTATCACTGCCGATTTAATGGGAAGCAGGCACCGCTTTCGGCAGAATGCCGACACTGATGGTGTTTTGTGCTTTCCATGTCCGAGGATGCCCACTACTCAGTATGCCCATCAAGAAGAGACAGTATCCTGCTTCAGTCCTCCGTCATCAACTTTATGAGGTGAGAGGAGCCGAACACTACCCAATCAGGCGCACGTACGAAAACTCTGTGTGGGCCGTTCTCAACCATACACCCACATTAGTTACCTCTTTCGTCTCTTTCCTTCTTGTGCCTGCTATAGAATATTCGGCAAATAAATGCACAGTGTGGTGCTGTCATATTTGGATTTCCTAGACATTTTATTGAAGAGTTCCGTTTTACAAGGTGACGTTCCTGTGTTATAATTAACCCACTGTCGTAGTCACATGCTGTTTAGTTATTCTAATATGGTCCGAGGACAGTGGAAGCCGCCGATATTTTCTACTAACTTTCACATCATAATCGATGAGAGCCAAGGTGTCTGTATACAAATTTCTGTGTGTGTGTCTCAAGGCTTCGGTGACACGCACACCAAAACTAACAGTCACCTAATGAAATGTTATTGTGACATCGTATTTAAGCCTCCTAGATTTTCAAGGTTTGTACACATCTTTGCCCAATTATCTGGTGCCAGCAAAACGCACAGTATTCCCGCTTTGAAGAGACATTTTTCTTCAGGAGTTCTCCGTCTTCTTTTCCTTGTGGTGAGAGCAGCTGGGATCTTTCAAAAAATGGGTGCACGCATGTGACCTCTGCGTGGCCCGTTTCCAGGCATATTCACCATTTTATCTGTGCTACACAAGGTATGGGTTCAGTAAGAAGCACAGTGGACAGTGCATGCCCATTAATTCGAACAGTCACCGTATGTAATGTTTTTTGACTTGTGGTTTAAGCCGTTTATTTTAGTGGCTGTGGATACCCCTTATCCACCTGTCTTGGCTCGAGGTACATTTTCACACAAGTACTTTTACTCACACTTATCCTGCATGGGATTGTTGGGTGGGTTTTGCTTCAGCTTGCCATTTTACCCACATGGACCTTTGTTACACACTTTCAGGGGTTCATTTTTCTCATTTTTCTCTTTATTGTTCCCTACTCAGGGAGGGCAATGGGTTCTAGCCCCATTTGCTCTTACACGTGCCTACACGGGCTACATACGGTTTTCACCCTTACACAGGGCACCGTTTCTTGGGTCACAGTCCCATTTACATTTACACCGTTACCCTCACACAGGGCGTCTTATGGGTTATAGTCCCATTTTATCTTATCTTTCACCCTTCTCCCAGGGTACTTGCTTATGGGTCATGTCCCAAAACTACATTACACAGTGTTTGACCTCTGCATGGGTGTTGTCTCTTTTCAGACTATCCTTTCATGGGTTTTAGTCCCATTACTACTTTGCACTGCAGTTTACCTCTACACGGGGGTTGTCCCTACACGGGCTACTATGTCATGGGTCTTAGTCCCATTCACAGTGCTCCTCACCCTTTTCCATTGGGGTTGAGGACCGTCATGGGTATTAGTCCCATTGGCTGTTATTTTCTTTCTTTGTATTTTTCTATGATGTTACATTGCGGTTTTATATACGCATAGTTACACTCATTCCTTATTTGTATTATCTATTTGGAAATGGGGAGGAGTTTAGTGATACTGTTGTATCTCTTCGCTTCCTCTCTGTTTTCTCCGGTTCAGCTTTCCTATTGATGTTCACTTCCTTTTCATCTTTGGAATCTGGACCATACACATTCTCTTTTACTATTCCTGGGTCTTTTGCCTTTCCTTGTCTGTTGTGTTCTTCTCGTTCTCAATTGTTCAGGAGGAGTTCCTTCCTTCTCTTCTCCTTGTGCTTGGGTATGTCTTCTGTTCTGTTCGCGTCGTGCCTTGTCCTTCCTTCCTTGCTTGCCTGCCTGGCCAGTGGGTGTGCGTAGGGGTAGTCTTTGGTGCGTCTATGTCTTTCTGCTAACTTGTTGTTTCTTACGCCTTCTTACTGTTGTCTGCTCTTTTGTAATTCGTTGTTGGAGAGTATGGTTGTTTTCCATTTTTGTATTCTTTCCCATTGCTTCCTCCTCGTCTTCTCCCACCTATCTCTTCGCTCTGCCTTGCTTGCACTTTTCCTTGACGTTTACTCTGTTTCATCGTTGTTTTTCCTATGTGTTCTTTTCTTGGTTTAATCTGGTTACATTTTATTCATGTATAGGACTTGTGCTTCTGTTGTAAGGAAAGGGGATATGTAGTATCCTGCATTTGTTAATGTAATGTGTTTTACACCTCCTGCTCAGCTAGTGCTTGTGCTGTGTGCTCAATAGAATGTTGGAGTCTTGATGTACCTTGGAATGTTGGGACACAGAGAGGTTAAGTGACAGTTGAGCATGGGCTGAGCAGCAGTCAGGCTGCTCCTGGTGGGGTTCCCCTTGACATCTCAACTACCTGTTGTCTGGAACTATTCAACATGTTACCTGCTTGAATAAATCATCTTTAATTACATCCTACCTGCGTGGACCTCCTTACTACACACTTCTGTTAGCGATAGCTAACGAAAATGAGATGCAAGGTAGGCGTTCCTGTGCAAAAGCTGCCGCTAACCCCACTTCGCGATATTTACAATGATCACACGGTCTGGCGATACGTTAAAAAAACAGCCGCTAAGGCCTTAGCGGCTGGTTTCTAAAACCAGAAAAAAGGTGGTCCTAAAAATGGAGATAAAAAAACAGGACATAAGGGAGAGTAGCCCAGAGTCACATTTGCCAACCTACTGATGCCATGGAGGTACTACTCATGCAGCTTGGAGCACCAAGAAGACCACATCAACTACTGCCCCCGCACCCAGGACCACCACGGAGGCAGCGCCAAAGAGGACAGCGGGACTACCGTCAACACATCACCCTAATAGACCTAACGCCAGAGGATGTGATAGCCCACTACAGGCTGAAAAGGCCCTCCATCCTCCGCATACTGACCCAGATAGCCCCCAGGCTGCAGGCACCAACACAGCGTAGCACCAACATCCCTCCGCAGACAAAGCTGCTAGCAGTGCTGCACATGTTGGCCTCAGGTACCTTCCAACCAACCACTGCCAGAGTTGGGGGAGTCTCCCAGTCATCCTTTTCAAGGTTCCTCCCAACTGTCTTGGATGCCATCATCAGCCTGACGCCACAGCACCTATGATTCCCCAACACTGCGCAAGAACAGCTTGACACCAAACAAGGCTTCCATGCCATTGCTGGCTTTCCACATGTGTTGGGGGCAATTGACTGCACCCATTGCCCTACTTGTGCCTCCTGTGGACACTGCACACATCTACCGGAACAGGAAGCACACACACTCCATGAAGGTGCAGGCAATCGTGGACCACTGGGGCTTGTTCACCAATGTCGTTGCCAAGTTTCCAGGGAGTGTGCATGACTCCTACATCTTCCGGCAGTCCATCATCAACCAGCGATTTGGGAATGGCACATATGGAAATGGACTGCTTGTTGGAAAGTACCAACTGAACACACTACACACCTCAAGTCCACAGTCATGTAGCTCACAAATGTGAGAATGCACATGTAGCAAATGTCATACAACATGCCTTGTAATATGTCCACCCACCATACACAAGAACCCAAGGGACTGCGGTCACTGGGGGTAGCCTTGTAGACAAACTTCCATCAAAGGTCCTGCCCCTCTGTCACACATCTGCAAATGCTGGAAGAGGTGGGAACCAAGTAGGTGTGATGGAGGGTCAGTACCTATGAGGAAAGTGTGAACACAAGCCCGAGTGTGGTGGCGGTGTGCTGCATACTCAGGAGCTTGCGGAGCAGAAACTGTTCCATGCCGGTGCAGAGGGCGTGTCCGTAGCCCAGTCTGCTGTAAATGAGTGTGTTGGTGACTGTCTATTAGGACTTGAGGGGGATCCATTTGGAGCTCTTACAGAGGATGCGTAGGGTGTTGAAGTAGCTGGAGGCGACGGCAGTGACCTGTCGGTACATGGAGAGGGAGGAGCTGAGTATGATGCCCAGGTCTCTGGCGTGGTCCATGAGGGTCGGGGAGCTGCCGAGGGCAGTGGGCCACCAGGTGTTGTTACATGCCGCTGGGGTGGTTCCGAGGATGAGGACTTATGTCCTCTCTGCGTAGAGTTTCATGCAGCTGTTGCTCATCCAGGTCGTGACTTCCTGCATTCCTTCCTGGAAGTTGAGTCTGGTGGTGGTGGGCTCCTTGGTGAGGTAGAGGATGAGCTGGGTGTCCTCGGTGTAGTATACTATGCTGAGGATGTGCTGTTGGACGATGGCGGCGAGGGGGGACATGTGGATGTTGAAGAGTGTTGGGCTGAACAATGATCCCTGGGGCACTCCACAGTTGATTTTTGTGGGTTCTGAGAGGAAGGGTGGCAGTATGATCCCTTGGCTTCTGCCGGTGAGGAACGATCAGACCCAGTCAACAGTGGTTTTTTGTATGCCAGCGTCATGTAGTCTGCCCGCTAGTGTGCGTGGGAGATGGTGTGGAATGCTGCTGACAGGTCGAGTTGAATCAGGGCTGCGGTGTGGCCTTGGTCAAGGAGGGTGCGGATGTTGTCTGTGGCAGCGAGTAGGGTGGTCTCAGTGTCGTGGTTGCTGCGGAATCCAAATTGAGACAGGTCCAGGATGGCGTTGTCTGTGGCTTAGCTGTGGGGCTTGGTGAATTCATGGATGACGTTGAAAAGGTCTTTGGAGTTGGTGGAGTATGCGACGATTTTGTTGTGGATGATGGTCCTTTCAGTGCTACAGATGCGTTGGTGGTATTTTGCCATGGCGTTCTTGTAGGTGGTGAAGTGTACAGGTGTCTTGCTGTGTCTCCAGTTCTTCTCCAGGGGTCTGCAGGTGCGTCTGGAATCTTTGAGGTCAGTGGGGAACTAGGCGGCTTTGCTGGTGCGCTGTCTGTCGGAGTTGCGCAGCGGGGTGAGTTTGTCTGAGCAATTGGAGATCCATGTTTGGAATTCCCTGGCAGCGCGTTTGGCGTCGGCTGCAGCGGTGGGTGTGTTGCAGTTGAGGGTAGATTTCAGCTGCTCCTCAGTGACTCAGCTCCAGTTCCTTGGCATGGCACGAGGTGCAGGTTTGGCCGGCTTGGGTTTGTCGCCGAGGAAGTGTACGCAGTGGTGGTCGGTCCATCGGTGTTGTGTGGTGTGGCTGAAGTGTACACTGTTTCCTCCTGCAAAGATGGGGTCGAGGGTGTCACCTGCCTTGAGGGTCGGTGTGGTTAAGAGTTGTTACAGTCTGATGTTGGCAAGCTCCTCATCTGGAGGGCAGTGGAGTTGGGGTCATTGGTGTTGTTGAGGTGGAAGTTCAGGTCTCCGATGAGTATGTAGTCCATGGAGGCGATGGCGTGGGGTGCGATGAGGTTGTTGATGGTGTTGGCGAAGCGGTCCAGGTGTCCGGGGGTCTGTAGGCAAGTATGCCACAGAGTGTGGAGTTGGAGCTGGTCTGGACCTGGAAGTGCAGGTCTTTGGCGGCGGGTAATGTGTTGCTGGAGGTGGAGAGGCAGAGGGAGATTTTGTGCACAATGGCGAGGACTCCTCCCAGGTGGTTGGGGTGGTCCTCCCTCTGGATCTTGTATCCGTCCAGGAGTGTTAGGGCGATGTCAGGGGCAGAGGAGGTGGTGGTCCAGGTGTCTGAAAAGAAGGCAATGTCAGGTGAGAGTGTGTCACGGAGGTTCCAGATTTCCACGGTGTGTCTGTGCAGGTAGCGCATGGTGAGGAGGATGCATCTTAGTGTGTTGGCTGTTTTGGCGGCCGTGGCGGTATTGAAGATCTTGTGGCAGTGGCGGCAGGAGAACTGGCTGTGGGTCGTGTTCAGTGTGGCCTGTTGGCAGTTGTACTTCCTTCTGGGGTTGAGTGCGAGGATGGCGGATGAGTCGTAGTGGTAGACGTTATGAGATCCAGGGTCCCTGGCGCCGGTTGTGGTTGGGTCGTGGACAGACGCAGACGGGCTTGCCTTTTGCTCACCTTTGTTGCACCAGCGGTGCAAACCCGCAGCCGCCGCCATAACATAGGGTAGGGGGGGACGAGCAGTTGGGAGGCAATGTAATTTGCATTAATGCCAGTCAATTGTCTGAGGCTACACATGACAAATCCAAATTACCTAAGTAGCACAAATCGCACACCCAAAAAGAGTAACTCTGCAAACACAACATGCACAAATACTAATGGACACATCTCTCCATTATATGTTGCAAGTGATCAAGGATATGCACTCTCTCCATGGCTGATGACACCCCTCAGAGCCACAAACACCCAGGCACAGAGACAGTACAATGTTGCCCTTGGACACACCAGGTCCATTGTGGAGAGAACATTTGGTGTGCTCAAGTCACAGTTCCAGTGCCTCAACATCTCAGGCGGCAGACTGCTGTACAGCCCTGAACTAGTGTGCAAGATCATCGTGGCATGTTTTGTGCTGCACAACATATGTGTCTGCACCAATGCGCCATGTATTGAAGTGCCGGATGAACCGGACAATCCTGAGGATGACCAAGAAGACGAGGCTGATGCTGCTCACACCACAGCTAACAGCACAAAGGGACAGAATTATCAACAATTTCTTCACATAAGCACGTCAAAATATGACAAACCTTTTTTTTCTTGACCTTGCAAAATGCACATAAGCATAGTTCGTGCAATAAAACATCACAACACCAAAACCTTGTGTGCATGTTCATACTCTGCATGAGTACATCCATCTGACAAGTGAAAGTTAAACATTGTGCGGTTAATAATGGTGAATTGAATGTTTGTGGGTGGGTATGTGTTTTGGGGTCAGAGATGAATTTTATGGTGTGTTTTGGGGTCAGAGATGATTTTTAGGGTGTGTTTTGCTCTCAGAGAGGAAATTTTAGCAAATACAGTTCATCTGAGGAACTTGCACTTAGCGTCCAGATTTTCGCTGCATTAACGCTAACGCGACAATTTTTTCATAACTGCGATTGAAAAATATAGCTAAATAGATGTGACAACACGGAATATTACCGCAAAAGCCAATTTGCGTGCAGAAAATGATCACAAAGTCAAAAAACGGGCCGCAAACACACAGGAAGTGATGTCAGCATGCATCCTGTTGCCTGGAGGAGTCCTCTTTTCTCTTTTGAGCACACTTCTTGTGACTGTGGAGAGTGTTGGTGGTGTTTGGTGTTGTGTGCTGCTGAATTTGGATTTGAGAGTGTGGTTGTGTCCTGTGAACTGTCCCTAGTGTCCCTGTGAAGTCTTGTGTACTTGTCCTTACTTGTTCTTTGCGTCTTGTACTAATTGTTGTCGGGTGTTTGTCCGAGGGGTATTTTACATTCTTAATAGTTGTTGGGGTATATATTTGGGTTTTATTTTTTAGGAGTGGGTTTAGGTGTGTGCTGGGAGATGGTGGGTGTGGGTAGGGAGGGCAGGATGGCGGAGGGGGCATTGGGGGGGCTTCCTCTGGCTAGTGAAGCACTACCTGCCCTTGATGATTGAGAATGGGGGTCGCCCCACACAACACCCACTGCATGTCCCTTTCACACTAACCATAGCGTGAAAGGGTGCCTTATGTACAAGGCAGCGTTAAGCCACGTTAAGTGGCTTAATGCTGCCTTGTACATAAGGTGCAGCCCCTATGAAAGTGATGTTATGGTGGCGATAGTAGCTTGTACATATGCCCCTGACAGTCTCATTGGGTTGTGACACCACATGTCACATGCCATGCACTGTCATGTCAGTGTCGCCAGCATGTTGTAACTGATCCTTGATTCTACATTGCATTGTACATGTTATTTTCAAACTTCACAATCTTTCATTACAGTGTAGGCTCCCAGGTTTCACTGACCTTGTGTTTCTGAGTTAAATGGAAAAAATTGACAGTCATCAGGACTCACATTTTGTCATTGCTCTTATTTGACAGACAACATGTCGCCAGAGGAGGCCCACGCGTTCCAGGTCAGGAAGGACCGGTATCTCCATATACGCAAGGTGGCCAAGGGATACCGCAACATGGCAAGGAGATATCAAGCTGACCGTGCAGCTGGTAGGTGGAAGTCGTTGCCCAATTTAGTCCTCGGACACAGCCAGAGTGACACACAGGCCACACCGGGCCCTTCTGGTGACAGGTGTGGTTCCCGACATGTACAGGGATCTGCACATCCCCCAGGAAGACCACACAGACAAGCTGCAGCCTCAGGATACAGCACACAATCTGGGGCCCCCTCACAGCCCCACAGACAAGCTACAATGCCAGCTGCAGGATCAGATCAGGTGGTGCCATTTACCATGGGGGACCGTCATACAATCTTGGACATGAACATCAGGTTGGCACATGTAGAATGGGAAATGGTGGAGCAGACCACCCACCTGCAGGACATTAAGGGTGCCCTGGGTCTCCCATTTTGCTCTGTCCAATAGAGACCCATTCCCCTTTTCTACATTCCCCCAATGTTATTTATTCTTATTGGTTAGTGATAGGTAAGTTTTTGAAGTGTTAGGTAGTGTAGTTGTAGTGTAGGAATAGGTAGTGTTAGATTTTAGCATAGTTTTAGTAATTTATTCTCTTGTAGTATTTGGGGATAAGTTTTCTTTTCCTTTGGGTGGGGGGTTGATGTATTTGTTGTTTTAAAAAAATAAAAAATATATATATATTTGTGTATGATACCTGTGTAGTTAGTTTATGTTTAGCTAAGATGTATTTGTCCTGTCTTCTGATGTGCTTTAAGGGTGGTAGAGGGGTTGATGTCTTAGATATGTTGTTGCGTGTTTAGTATTAGTTACGTTAGATAGTTTAGATTAGCATTCACTTTGTTAGAGTTAGTTAAGATTAGGTTAGTTGTAGTAGTGCTTAGTGTTAGTTTAGGGTAGGAAATGTTGTTACTTGTTAATACATTTTTACTGTTTTGGAATTCTGTTTGCACTTATGTCTGAAGTGGTTTGGTGGAGTGTTGCTTTTTACCTTATATACAACTTATTCAATCTCAGGACAATCATTTGAATGTGTATGTGTGGTCATGACATGTTACTTAGCTGGACGGATAGTATCAGGATCCTTTTGATTTGAGCACAGTAAACTTGCATGTATTACAGTGTGGCAAGTAGGAGTTATGGCCTAGGCTAGGGACACTCTTTTGTGAAGTTGAACATCTTATGTGTGACTCACAGAGTTGGACAGCACATTGTTGCCCATTAACAACACAATGTAGGAACATGGCCTTGAGCAGACATTGACATTCCAACTCTTGTCCATCATGATGATGGATGTATGCACTGTGTTCCACAGATTACTTCCACACCCTGCATATCACATGAGCCTGGCACAGAGTCCATCTACCATGCACACACATAGGCACACTTGCTGCAAAGTGCAAGTGTGTCAGCATTATTGAAATTGGATGTTCCTGTGCATGGAGGGTCACCCTCCTGCCCATGCACAATGTTTTCAATTTGTGGATCAAATGTGCACAGCTTATGGCAGAACGCAGTTCTGATGCAAACAGGATGGGAAATGTAGCATTGCTCCCTATAGAGCCAGTGTCATGCCCACTTTTCCCAGCTGTTACTTTTGTCATTGCCTCATAGTGATGCCACTCTTGAAATGGTGGTACGGCATCTGACTATGTGCTAAGTGCAGTTCACTACACATCCCTAGCCACATTGCCCTCTCCTTTAACAGTGAGCCCAGCATGAGAGGGTTCCTTATTTCCAAAGCATTGTTTAGCCACGGGAAGGTGCTGACTGAGGACTTGCACTTTAGGATAAGTCCCTATTGCCACCACAACTTCACTGAAACAGACATTGTGATTCCAATAGCGGGTGGTAGATATGTGCCATTACGAATCTTCATCTATGTGAATATGGTGTGCTCTATCTTGGTATGTGACATGCAATGAGCCCCATCACAACAAGCTTTGTCCACCCCATAGAGTGTGAGTAGATCTGGCAAGCGAGACTTGTTATCAATGCTAAATGGAGACACTACTTGTGGCATGCGACTGACTTGGACCTATTTCCACACATGCCTATTGCCATCATGTACGAAGGGCAATGTTAGGATATTGCTAGTAGGTTGTATTTGAGCAATGAGGGCACGGCTAGTTCTCACATGCCCAGTCATCTCACTGCCTATCTGTGACACAGTTGAACATGAACATTTATTATATGTCCCTCGGTGTACGTTCGGATGGAATCACTTTTCAAACATTATTGAAGACTTCTTTACCTGAATGGTCATGGGAAACACACATCTGTGTATCTTAAATATTTTAATTTGCATGTGCATTGGCTTTGGTGAAGACTGCCACAGTACTTGGTCAAACAACCCCTACATTCCATTGATGCCCAGTGGAGGGCCTGACAGAGTCCTTTGGGGGGAACATGTCCAGAGGAAGAGGCAAAGTTCAGTCAGCAGGCTGATTGCAGTGTCTTTGGGAACAACACAAATTATGGCAGTCCATATCGAGGTCCAAGGTGAGTGTCGCAGTGTGAAGCTGAGGACATTGGAAGCTGATGTTCCGGGGCATGATGCTAAGCACAGATCCAAGGCAAAACAGTCCATTTGGGGTAGATGAATTCTACCGCTTTCTTCTTTGCAAAAATGCAGAATCATCAACATCTTCATCCTCTGATGTGTCATGTGCCTCCCGTGTGCATGGTGGTAGATTGTCTGTGGCACTGTGAGGCACTGACATATCAGGGACGGAGATGTGGATGTTGAAGCAGCAGCAGCATTCATCTGGGCCAAATCTTGATGCAGCACTGTTGTGATGAGCAGCTGCAGGGTATGAAAGATTCCAGCAACGTGTCTGTGGTGTTCTGCCGTGGCTGCCATTTGCAAGGCTTGCATCCACTCCATGTTCTCCATGAGCATTCGCATGTGGCGCAACTCCTTGCTGACATCACTGGAGCCACTCTGACTGGACAGTTGTTCTTGTCTCTGAGTCAGTACTCCAGCGATGTCAGCCATGGAATGCTGGAGAGCATGGAGCGGACTGTGGGTGTCTGTGATGGTCTGTAGGTGGTCCCGAATGGGACTGAAACACCCACGTAACCCATCTAATTTGGCCGCCAGGCTGTCAAACCCCACCCCCACCTGAGCAGCCATCTCCTGCTGGACCTCTACCGCACGACATTGAAATGCCAGAAGTGGGTCCTCAAGGTCCTGGGAGACAGCTGTGGTGGTCGGTGCTTGCTGCTGGGTGGTTTGTGCAGGGGCTGTAGTTTCCACGACGCTGCTGGATGGCCCTGCTTCCGGAGATGGGGTGCTAATTGAGTCGAGCAGATGTTGGAGTGCGTCCTGGTCGATGGTTGCGAGGTCTTCCTCTTCATCATTGAAGAGTGGGACAGGCTGCTGTACAGGAGGTGATGTTTCTCCCTCTGCAATGTAAAGGGAGATGCAGTTGTATGTGTGTTTCTAGTATGATCATGCATTGGATAAGTTTACAAGCAGATAGCATGACAATGTACATTCATAATGTTTAAGAGGAGATGCCTATTACATGGTGGATAGTGTTTCATTGTACAACATCACGAATGTGATTTTAGAGTTGTACATTATCATCTCACAGTTTACAAGTATGCCAAATGTGAGTGACCAATTTCTATGCACATGCAGCACCAGTTGTGTCCTCTGCTCAGTAGTGACTGTGATGCAGTTTGTACCACATTGTTGTCAATGTTGATTAGCTCAGATTTATGTGTCTGTGCACTGCATTGTGGGAGAGTCACCCCTACTCAGTACACCCTGATACTTTTTAAAGATTGCTCTTTTTTGGAGGGGTGGATTGCATGGTGCCACACCTTGCTGTTGGCAATGCAACATGATTGCTGTTGTGACATGATTGGGGCTATCCCACTGTTGTGATCTGGGTTGATGTGATGTGCCACATGATATGGGCAGGGAGGTATGCTTGATTTGCCATGATACACACAGTGTAGATACTTGTTCATTTTGTTAAGTCAAAGGCAGTGATGACATCTTAATGGATGCATGTTGAGCTGCAGGTATGGTACAGCTTTGGGTTTACTGCCCCTTATAGTGACCCTTTCACGTCTGTGCATTTCCAATGGTGAGGTGTTGCAAGCTTGATGAAAAAATGGGTCTTGGTCACAGTTGGGACACTTGTGCATTGTTGGCCAGCAGATGTCTTTCTTACATCAGGGGTTGTATGAACATGAGGAAGTGACAGAGTGTGACCTGCTCCTTTAAGGATGAACTCCACACTCAGCCACTTCAGTGACCATGGACTGCACCATGTTAACATGTTTATGATGCAGGCAGGCATTTCATCATGCACTGTCACTAGCCTTGTCAGTGTGGCTCACAGACAGGCTGCTCTGCTGGGTAGTGCACATGTGCATGGGTTTGGTACGAGAAAGTTAATGTGTGACGAGGGACCCCTTCAGGCACATTGGCAATGATGTACTAATTGCTGTTTCTATGTGTTCTGCTCAATGTAGTGCACATGTACATAAAAATAGCTTTGGCTCTTGTGATTTCTCTTGTGTGCAGGCGTAGGGCATGTTTTTCCATGCATGCATTGCTTACTGCCCTCCTGTTGGCTTAACCGTTGTGAGTATGGTGCAGCGTGACTTTCTATTGTTGTTGCAGGCTGAACAGACAGTAACAACACCCATTACCCTCAACGTTGACACCACGTGTAGTGTGTAAGTGGTCCTAGATTTCAGGGCTGTTGATTTCCAAAGACTTATTAGTGCTGTTCAGGCCCTATCACCCCGCCCCCACATCACATCATGTGCGATTGGCAGGGTGATGTGTGTTTGTGAATATTGCATGCAGATGCTCACATGGATGATTCATGCTGTACTATTTCTGATTTTTTGCTGCCAGGATTTGTGTGCAGATGATAACAGTCATGACTGCATATTTGTTCACTGACACTGTTGACTTTCCCAAAATACTTGTTTACATGCACATCAATGTGTAATGGGCAAGTCACACCAGGACTAATGTATAATACAGTTTTAGGTATGGCACATGTGTGCACTTGAGATTAGAGGAGTGCATTTTGAGCTAAGGGGTGATGGTGCCATTTATCAATTAGACATTCTTTGGTGCTAAATTGCTATTCTTGATTGGTGTAATACTTGCTTTGTCATACTTCTTTACAGGGACTTTTTACTTCTGTGAGTGTGGTACACAGACAAAACATGTAGTGAAACATTATGGTGACACATTCCTGATCTGCGTAGTCCATGCACTGTACTGTTGAGCGCATGTCCCCCCTGCTTGTGGTATGACATCACCTTTTGACTCAACTGTGCTGAATGTGTGCATTGTGGGATATGCACCTTTTAGCAAGAAGGCTGCATGATCACTATGTTGTGGCGATGCATGTGTTTATGGTATGCAGACTCACTCCATGCTTTCTCACTTGGTGTACACAGGGCTGCATCTCATGAAAGAACAAAGTTGGATATTGCCTGGAGATGCGGCAGACTGGCAATATGGCCCCCTTGCTCAACAACACGCAAGTACATTTTGTCTGCACAGGGCTGCATCTCTTTAGGCAACAATATGAGGATGCACTGTGAACGCAACTGATTATGTGCATAAGTGAGCATGCCACAACCGATGGCAGCACACATGCACCATTGTGCAAGGGTGTCTGAGTTGATTTGAAGATTGTACATGTGCATGAATGTGGACCTTACTGTACATACACATTCTTGCAAACAACTCAGACACAAGTACACAATGGTGCATGTGTGCTGGCATTGCTGGTGGCATGCTCACTTATGCACATGATCAGTTGCGTTCACAGTGCATCCTCATATTGTTGTCTAAAGAAATGCAGCCCTGTGCTGACAAAATGTAAATGCGTGTTGTTGAGGCAAGGGGGCCATTTTGCCAGCCTGCCGCATCTCCAGGCAATGTGCCACTTTGCTCTTTCATGTTGCCCTTATTTAGTGGTCTGATATGAATCTTTGGCTATGTTTAGAATTCATTTTCTGTGCAGATTTCCAGGTTTGTGACCCCACCAATATGTGTCTTGCAATATAGTTGTTGAGTAGGGTGATATGTGTCTATGCCCCCAAGGACAGGAGTATCTGTGACAAGATCTACAGTCATTGTGGATGTGCACTGGTAGATATTTAATTGTGCATGAGTGACATTGGGCCCATCCACCCCCGTCCCCCAAGTCCCTGGTTGTTACTCACCATGTTGCTGATGTGGCTGGTCATGTTCAGCAGTATCCTGTCCCTGGACTCCAACCACCGACTCCTCGCAGTTGACTGCGGACACCTGTCCCTCCAAGGCATCCAGCTCCTCCTTTGGCGCTGGACTCCCACCTCCGGTCTGCAGTGCTGTATTGCAATTGGACAACAGTTTCTCCTTGGTCTTGCGCTTAGCATCATGCCAGCGCTTCTTGCAGTCGATCACTGTCCTCCTCACCACTCCGCTAGCATTCACCTTGGCTGCGATGGACTGCCATATTGCATTTTTGGTCCCCAATGACACAGTGGAGCTGACAAACAGCTGGTGTTGTTTCTCTGTCACCTCCGCAATCAGGACCTGGTTTTCCTGCTGGGTGAACCTGGTTTTCCTCTTCCTCTTCCCCTTGCCTTCTCCTGGGTCTCTGGCTGGTCCTCCTGGCTGTTTGAGGGGATGTTGTCTCCTGCAGTACTGGGTCCAGCTTCCTCCATGGTTCTTCAGTTTTTTTTTTTTCTGTTTGTGATACTTTGCGGGCGTTTTGTAGTGACTTTTCCTGCCTAACGTGAAAAACAGTGGCGTCACGCTACTTAGCGTGCAGTTTCTGGCCGCTGACTGTCCTGCCGCCACTTTTTTCACGTTAGCGGCAAGATTTTTATCGCCATGACGCTGTTGTTAACGTCGAAAATTTCCACCGAGATGAGAAACTATTGCCATGTAGCGTTGGCTTGTACATATACGTTGGTAACGTGGCGATAGTTTGCGGCGGTATGCGGCAATAAAAAAATTGCCGCTAACTAACGTTAGCGATAGTTTTTGCCAGTCCTTGTACATATCCCCCTTATTTCTTTAGAGTGGTTTAGTCAATCTTGAGTCTCTCTGGCTGCTTCTGCTTCGGCTCACAGCATGTCTTATTGCTGATAGTGATGATGTTCATCTTCAGACCTAAATAGTCAAGGACTCATTGTATGTTGCTTTGCATGCTGGTTGCTGTAGTGTTTAGTTATATTAGTACACTTTTCGCATTTTATTTTCTCAGTTTTGAAAACCTGGCAGGGCAGCTATATTTGGGCATATTTTAATTGTCTGGGTCCATCTCCAAGATTTCAATTAATGTTATCTGGGTGTTTTTACATTTTTGATTTTGTCAGTTCTTTGAGTTGATGTGTCATAATCTTGGAATCTCTCAGGATCTCATATTGTTGAACATCGTCCTTGGATTTGCATTTTTTTATGGATCCTTCATTTATGTTTTCTGATTTGAGTATTGCACACTGTCCATACTGTCCTAATCTATTTTCAATCTATGTAATTAAGACATTTCATTGGGACCATCAGAAACCAAATAAAATTTCAAAATTAGATAAGCTTCTTTTCTCATGAGATTTGCTTCTAGATCTCCTCCTCTTGCATTTGGTAGTACCACACTTAGTACTGTCAACTGGAAGTCTTTTGCTGTATGACCCTTAGTAATAAAATGATTTACTAGAGGGGCTATGACCATTTTTGTTCTGATCGGAGACTTGTATTGTACTATTCTCTGTTTTATTTCTTGGTTAGTTTTGCCAATATATATTCTTTGCATGGGCAGATAATTGCATACACCACATTTTTGGTTTTGAAGTTTGATAAGCATGTATGTTTCCATTGGATATGGTATGTTTGAAAAACCATACCTTTGATTGTTTGACTACAGGCTACACAGTTGCCGCATTTGTGATTAACCCTTAGAGGTTTCATATTCCATTGGGTTCTCAGGTCACCTTTACTTACTGTCTGGGAGCTCCAGGCTCTTACTAAATGCATTCCTAGGCTTGCACTATTCTTCGTGGTGAATAATGGACACTCAAATCCACTTTCGTTTTTTTTTTATCAAGTGCCAAATGTTGCAAATGATCTTTTTAAAATTGTTTGTCTGTGAACAGTATGTGGACACACATGCTAACATTTTTGGTTTCTTGCCTGAAAGGCGCTCTCTTGGTGTATATCATGCTCTTTTTTGTGAATGTGTCAAGAGTTTATGTGGATAGCCTTTCTCTTTCAGTTTGTTTGTTAAAATGAAAGAATTTTCTATGAAATCTTCCTTATTATAGCAGTTTCTTCAGTTACTCAAATATTGGCCATAAGGCACATTGTCTCACAAATTCCGTAGGTCAAAACGTTTGCAATGCAATGCATTGTTTTTATCAGTCGGTTTCGATGTAACGTTTTAACTAATTTTTCATCAGTTACTGTAAATTTCGACATCTACAAAATCCCATATTATTTTGATTTTTTGTCATACTGAATTTATTGTCTGGGCTTTTATTATTGAGCCATTTGTGGAAGGGGGGTCAAAGTTTCTTCATCAACACTCCAATGGCACCAAATGTCATCAATATGCCTCAGCCAATTCTTTATGTAGATGGAATAGGGTTTGGTATTGTCGATGAATTTGTCTTCAAATAATGCCATAAAGAGTTCTGTAATTTCCTGAGCAAAAGAACAGCACATGGCAATCCCCTTGGTCTGTAAAAAGTATTCATCCTCAAATTTGAAGTAATTTTTGTTAAGAGCTATTGCTGCCATTTTTAAAATGAATTGCGTTGGGACCCTTTGGGGTCGTGGTCTTGTTTCCAAGTAAAGTTCCATGTCCCCTAGTCCTTCATCTTGAGAAATGTGTGTATACAATGAGACATTAAATGTGGCCATCGATTGCATTCCTGAGTCAAACTGTTGTCTTCCACTTTATTGATGAAATCCATTTTATCTCTCAAATACAAAGGCCCCTCCTCGAGAAAGGGTTTTAGAAATGTGCCCACTATCTTGTAAATGGGTTCCAGGATCAAGTTGCACCCAGAAATAATCGGTTGTCATTGAGGGTTCTTTTTATCCTTATGAATTTTAGGTAAGAAATAAATCACAGGAATCCTTGGATTTTATATTTTTTAAATATCATTATCAAATCCTTCTTGCAATGTTGTTGAATTTTGGATTTCTTTCATTGGCTCTGGTGGAATTAGGCGATAAAAGAATTGGCTATAAACTTGGCTTTTACTTACTTTTAAATGCTGATCTTTAGCCCATAAAACTACTGCTCCGCCTTTATAAGCTTGTTTAATGACTCCTGTACTGCCATTCTTTAATTTTTGAATGACCTTCACTTGATTTTTTGTTATATTATTTTTGCAAAAGTCTTTCTTTCCAATGGATTTAAGGACAAAAAGACCACTTGCTCAAATACAATGATTTCTTTCGGAACAGTATTTGGAGGTGGGCAAAAAGTGGACATCTTGATTAGACCTGATCGTTCTTCAATATGGCGATCATCTCTGTTGGCAAAGTTAGCTTTTAGTCTGATCTTCCCAAAAAATTCCAATGCTTCTATTTTTAACCAAACATAGTTTGTATGTTTTGAGGGAACAAATAACAGACCAAATTCAAGTACATATTCCTCATCTTTGGTTAGAACTTTAGGTGATAAGTTGACTATTAAAGTTTTTTCAAATTTTTATAAAATTGACGTCTTGTTTGCATTTCCCATTATTGATATTTGTAGAGGACTCTTTTTTTTGTTGGCTTCTGGCTAAAAAAAAGAGCCCTGTCTTTGTGTGGTCTGGTTAGAGGATCCTTCTTCTGGATCTGATCCACCAGTAGATTCGGATGATGAAGTTTCCAAAAAAGTACGAAATCTATATTTTGATCTTCATTGGAATTCTGGTAGCACTCTCCGTGACTCTGGTCTTGTATAAAAATCTTCTTTCAGGTACAAATAAACTATATCTTGATTGAACGCTTTGTCGTCTCTTTCAAATTTATTGTTTTTTAGGTTTATATCATTCTCCTTGAACGCGTTTATTCCTTTCTCAATTTTCTCAAGCAATGCTTTAGCTTCCACTACTGCATGGTTGTCTTTTATGGCTTGTTCAAAAGCCAAAATTTCATCCATTTACTTTTTTGAAAATCCTTTCAGCAGTTTCGATTGAGTACAACATCCAATCTCTACTGCCATGTGTGCCAATATAACTGAAGCCTTTTTTATACTCTGGATCTTCAATAAATATTACTGGTGTATTCTTGACTTTGGGAGAACTATATTTGAACCAAAAAACCTTATAGCAGGCAATCACAAAAAACTGGAAGGCCTAATTTAATAGAGTGATTCTCAAACACCCAAGAGACATTTCAAGCAAGAGGTACATTTTGTTCAGAGCATTCACAATGATTATAACCTCTGCAAACATTGTATTATCAGACTGGTTATATTTCATGGTTTATTGTAAGTTTTTGTAATGTTGTGTTTATGTCTGTTTGTCTAATGCAATAATGTGCATGATGATTGAATTGTGGTCAGAAAGATATGTTTAAGTGCATACCAAATATTTGCAAAGAAAGAAAAATTAATTGTGAATAAAAAATACAGGGCAAGGGAATTTATTTACTTGACCCTGAATCTAAAGTACTGACTTAATAATTTCAGTCTGGGTATTTATTCATAAACTTTCTAAAAGTGGCATTTTCAGAATTGCAATGAATAATCAAACTTTACCTTTAAAGAAGGTTTTATCATTAAAATGTTATAGGTACCAAACATGACATATTTACCTGTTCCCTATTGAAATTTACAGCGTATTAAATGTAACAAGGAATCCCCAATGTTATCCTACAGGAGGGTTTAGGCCTCACAGTAGCGAAAAAAGAATTTTGGAGTTTTTTACTATCACAACATATAAAACTTAAAAGTACATATCCAAACTTTTAATTACACAGCATCCTGCCCTATGGGCTACCTGGGGCCTACATTATGGGTGACTTGTACTTTATAAAAGGAGAGTGTTAGAAATGGGGTCTCTAGTTGGCAGATTGGCAGGTTGTTACCCTGTCCAAGTAGAGACCCTTCTTCCTAGTCAGGATACGGGAGTTACACTTCTGAAGTAACCTCTGCTCACCCCCTTGGTAGCTTGGCATGAGCAGTCAGGCTTATCTCAGAGGCAGTGTGTAAAGCACTTGCAAATAACAAAGAGTAACACAGTGAAAACACTACAAGAGGACACCACACCAGTTTTAGAAAAATAGCCAATATTTATCTGTGTAAAACAAGAACAAAAACGATAAGAATCCAACATACAGTTACTCAAAATACTCATAAAGAAAAATAGACTTTAAAAACAGTTCCTTGAAGTCGATAACTCCGTCCGGGGCTATCAGGGCATCGTGAACAAACAAATCCAACAATTTTGGCTGACTGCGGCATCACTGGCCATCTACGGTGTCAAGAAGACCCTCAAACAGTACCTTTAGAAATGTAGGGCATCACGGACCTCGCAGTGAGCTCCAAAGAGCTGGTGTCGGCATTCGTTGGTTCTGGAGGTCGGTGCAGGAGTCGTCGGGCACTTGAAGTCACACACATTGCAGACTGAACTCCGTGCAGTTGAATGAGGGAGCACCAGGGTCAGCAGGCGACGGGGCTGCTGTGCGAAGTGCAGTGGTGCGGCGTGCGGTGCCTTCAGGTCGCACTACGGGCATCGGCTCGGTGATGGCATCCAGTGGAATCAGTGAGACCAGTGCTGTGGTGCGAAGTGGTGCAGTGCGAAGTGGCACGGTGTGAAGTGGCACAGTGGTTGTTGCGGTGCTCGCAGGTCATGGTGCAGGCAGCATCGTCATTGTTGTTGCAGAGCTGTAATCAGCTGACAAACTAGAGTTGATGACGCCGGCATCAGTGGGCCCAGGCTATGGTGTGGGATGGGACGGTGCGTATTGCAACTTACGATCGGTGCCCCCAAAACATGGTGAAGGCAGTGGCGTCGAGGGAAGCTTGGAGCGTCATCATCAGTGAGACCAGGGCTGTGGTGCGAAGTGGGACGGTGCGAAGTGTTCTCCACGAAAGATGTCCACAAGTCACGGTGCAGGCACTGTATCAGTGATGGTGTTGTGGCGTCATTGGGGATTCCAGGGCGGCAGTGTGAAGTGAGGCGTTACCAAGTGTGGTGCCCACAGGTCACAGTGCAAGCAGCGGCTCAGTGGCGGTGTCAAACTGTGGCGTCAGTAAGACCATGGTTGCGGTGCAAGATGCAGTGGTACCCTCTACGGTGCTTTCAGGTCGCAGAGCCAGCAGTGGCATCGTTGACGGCATCTGGTTGCTTTTTCTTCAGTTGCAGCACAAAACACTTGGGGGCCGATTCATAGAACTAATCTGAGACAAAATCCTAAACTTACTACTTTTGGTATTCACAGAAGGCACTTACGATTTATGGTATTCACAGAAACCACTTACGACTACTAACTTTACGTCCGCACTCGGGCTGGAAATTCCGCACTCGGAGCGGAGTTTCCGCACCCGGAGCGGAATCTCTACCTCCGGGCTGGAATCTCCACATCCGGGCCGGAATCTCCGCCTCCGGGCCGGAATCTCCGCCTCCCGACCGGAATCTCGAAAATTGAACCGGAACCCATTATTTCACACAGGAAATGACATACAGGAGGTGGGAGACAGGCAATACATCACAGGAAGTTGTTGGCAGCCATTTTGTGTTCTGACTCAGTCATCCTCTCTCACAGATCAGATCCTCTGCGATCCTGCTGCTCTTTTCGATCTTATTTCCCCCAAAATGGCTGAGGATTATGAAGAGAAAGCACCCCTTTCAATTAAAGGGAATTAGACATCTTAGCTGAGGGGGTGATACTCAAATATCCTCAGCTATATGGGGGCCCAGAGGACCAGCTGAGTAATGCAGCGCGGGCCAGACTATGGGCTGACATTGGTGAGCGCTGCAGTACAGTGGGCATTCACACCAGGAACGCGAGGGCATGCCGCAAGTGCTGGGAGGACCTAAAACGTTGGGCCCGGCACAAGGCCGAGGAGCAACTGGGCCAGTCTTCCCAGCACCATGTGCATCGTCCTCGCCTCTCGCCACTATACAGGAGGGTCCTGCCTGCAGCTCATCCGACCCTCCAAATCCCTGCACAGTGTGGCAGGCACCCTGAGGTGCCTGCCACACAGTGCAGGGATTTACACAAAATCCCATTTCTCAATGGGAGCTTGTGCAGTGGGCAGTTTCTGCCTGCCGCACAAGCTCTCATTTAGAAATGTTACTTTGCGACCGCACCATGTGCTATTGCATAATAATGAGGTGTGAGGAAACGCCGACCTATGGTCGGGTGGTTCCCACACCAAAACGGTGTCGGCCGGAGACGACTCCAACCGACATCAAAATCAGGCTCTAAGTGTCTCAAATTACAGTTTTGCAAGAAAGTGGTCCTATATTTGTGACATCTCATACAAAATGAAAGAGAACGGTGTCACAAGAGTGAATCGTGACCATTTTAAAAATGAACCTACCCAGAACACAAAAAGAAGCTAGAAGGTTTCTGGGAATGGTGGGCTAATGTAGGCAGTGGACACCAAACTTTTCCCTACTGGCCAAGCCTTTACTGAGGCTGACCCACAAGGATGTGCCTGATCCGCTTCCAAGGACAGCGACTTTTTAAAAGCATTCCTAAAGCTGAGAGAAAGTCTCTATTGTGCCTCGGCACTGGGAATACCTGATTACAATAAAATGTTCATGTTGTTTTGCAGTGAGAGGTAGGGCTGCATTCCCTCAGTGCTTACTCAATTGCATTGAGCCTCTTGAAGACCTGTGGCATATTTTAACTGCTTTTGACCCTGTTGTCGCAGCACTGCCCAGCTTCCTTAAATCGGTTGTGGCAGTTGGTATCAGTATTGAGAGAAGCAAGAGCATAGTTATGGACATCCTCTTACAATACAGTGATGGTCCCTTATTCAGTGGACATTTTGTCACTTGTAATAGAAAACTCAACAATTGATGAACAGCAGACTTACAAAATAGGAACAATTGATTCTTGCGTCAGAGAACATCATATTGAAGAGATGTCAAACACTCAATCCAGCTACATTGTTACCATAGCCTGAAAATGAAATTGATAGTTGATAGTGAAGAGATTCAGCATGACTGACTTGATGTTATGGATCTATGCACCAAGCCAAGACCTGATATTAAAGATGAGCCCCTCGATCAACCCAACTATGTAATCTTTGTAGATGGCTCATGTTTAAAAGACAATGAGGGGCATTTGAGAGTAGTATATGCTGTTTGTGCAATTCAGCAATTCAGAAAATGGTGGAAGGCTTCTGGCTTCGAAGTGTTACCTCTGCACAAGTGCAGAATTGATTGCCCTTACACGAGACTGCAATCTTTCAGCTCAATTACAAGTGACTATATTTATGGATAATCAGTATGGCTTTGGTGTGGTCCATGATTTCAGACAGTTGTGATCACAAAGGGGATTCATGACTTCATCTGGATAACTGGTCTGGAATGGGGAATATGTGATGAGATTGTTGAAAGCATTGCAATTTCCACAGGAAATTGCAGTAGTTAAATATGCAGCTCATAGAAGTGACAATGACTATGTCACCGTTGGAAACAGATATGCCAATGAAGCTGCTCAGTAATGTGCGTTTATGGCATGCACATTTAATGGAGTATACACGTATGAATCTGATGAGAACACCACTGTTTCGATGCTGTTGTCATTAGCTGATACGTGGGGAGAAATCAAAAGGTTGCAGGAAGAAGTTTCAGATGCAGACCAGCAGCGATGGGTCAGATCAGGATGTGTTAAAAATGCTAATGACATTTGGGTTTCAGCAGATGGAAGGACCAATGTTGCCAGATAGCCTGTTCTGTCCCATAAAGAGACATTTTCATGGGCCTGCACACATTGGAAAAGATGCCATGAGAGATTATTCAGACAGAATTGGTTTTATCCCTGAATCTGAGTTTATCTGAAAAGATATGCCATAGGTTTGTGTGATAGTTGGCCCTCTCCCTCACACCCCTCCTCAATTTTCTCGCTGGCCTATCATGAGGAGACGACCACCCAGTAGCATACATAGACATGTATAATGGTGGTTCGCATGTAACGCAAACATGCACCACGTCTAGGGTAACGTGTGTCTACATACCAGTTTGCACTAGATGGATAACAACTGGATTCCCGCCGCCTGGGTCAATTGCAACAGTGACACGACTCCTTGTCATTTGCCCAGATTGGTAAACATGCCGACACTTACATGACACACTATTATAAGGAACACGCTGTTCTCTGCTGACAAGGGCTAGATGAGTTTTTGAACGCACCACGCTGATCCATATAGGAAGATCAGGAAGACCCTCTAACAAGATGCAGATGGATTTTATCAAAATGGCTGGTTGTAACGGGCTGAGATATATCCTGTTCATAGTGTGCGTTTTCTCCCGATGGGTGAAATCCTACCCAACTTGGAGAAATGACAGTTTCACTGTAGCCAAACTGCTCTTATGTGAACCACAGTTCGGATTGCCGGTTTCTCTAGAATCAGACCGAGGGACCCACTTTAACAATGAGGTTCTTAGAATGCTAAGTTTGGCACTCCAACTGGAATAGAGACTGCATTTTAGCCATCATCCAGCTGAAATCATGTTTGGCCAAAGTTTTGTGCCAACACTTCACTGAAATGGCCAGGTGCTTTGCCATTAGTATTGATGAGTCTCCGAAGTACTCCTGACAGGAGGACTGGATTATCACCCCACAAGATACTCATGGGTTGTACTATGAGGATGCCTGCAGCGCCTGCGAATATGCTTGTAAATATTACAGATGACATGAACCTTGACTCTTGCAAAGGATTGGCTGATGTGGTGTGTTCTGTTTCTCACCAGGTTAAAGCTGTCACTGCCACTCCAAGCCAAGAGCAGTCAAGACAATAACCCTGGTGACTGAGTCCTGATCAAAAAGCACATTTAAAAATTGTGCCTGGAGCCAAGGTAGAAGCATCCCTACCAGGTGATTCTGATCACCAACACTGCTGTGAAGTGCGCTGGCATACCTAATTGGGTGTATGCCTCTCACACCCCGAGAGTGAGGTGTCCATTGCTGAAATGGTGACTTTTGAACCAAGGCAAAGACTTCCTGTGTCCATACGTTCAGAAGGATCAGAAGGGGGTGTAGCACAGCATATTTTCTCACCTGTTCAAGTTCCTGAAATCTCTCAAAGTGGTGTGGAAGTATCCCCTGAAGGTGGAGACCTGAGAGCTGAAAGTAGGGAAATCATTGAACTGCCACCAGAACATTGGCAATGCTGTTGGGAGAACAAGTGTGAAAAAAGAAAACCTACAATGGAGAATCCAGTGGTATAATTGAGTCAGAAGAAGCTCAACAGACACCAAGGAGATCCAAGTGAGCAAGAGTACCTTGTTGTAGGTTTTCTTCACCTCAGTGGATTTACAATCCAGTGAATGTGCCTAACACAACAGAACAAGTTACCAATGAACTGAATCAGAATTACTTGAACCTCCATGATATGTCACACAAACAGTATTTGATTTAAATGCCTGAAACAATACTACAAAATAAGACTTGACATATCAAAATTTAGCTAATTCAAAGTAGAGAGATCTGGCTCTAACAAACAAGGAACTGTGTCAAACTGAAATATAAAGACTGTGAGAAATGAACATGACGGTTATTCATTAACAATGACAAAAAAAGAATTAAGAAGAATTCCCTAGGGCCAAGGTTGCAGTCGAAGAGTAGGGAAAACACTTTTTAGAAGAATAAGGAATAGGGCTAGGAATGTCCCAAGAAGATTATTGTATATAAAATGAAAGAAATAACTTCAAGTTAATCACCGAAAGTTTTGCTCGTTTTGCACAAGTTGAAGTCAATGCAGAATATTGAATTTGCCTGCTGCTATATTTTTCTAAAGGTCTGACTGTAGACAAATGTGTTTTCTCACCAAGGCTAAGGGGCCGATTCCGATCTCGGTCGGAGGCGCACCTAACACCATTCGGTCGGGAAAAAAGCCATGCGAATGCCTGTTTCCCGACCGATCCGCACACAATTCCGAACAAGCAAATACGATGCGCACAACAGCATAGATTCCGACCCAGTCGTACTCACCCAATCCAGGTCCTGTTCCCCGACCGAGCCGGATCCGGAATCGTAGAATCGAGCCGCACGGAAGCAAAAACGCAGCCCCGTCCGGCCGGACAAGTACGATGCGCTTCCCATACGCGCCGAACCCGTCGCTACGCACGGCACGTCAAAGCATCCGGGCGAGGCACACATAAGCTCCGATTCGCGCCACAACACGATCCACGGCTACGAGACGAACACGCCAGCGACGAGGACGATGCGAAGCAAAGAGAAAGACGAACGAGACGAAGCAACCATGAATCCCTTCGTGCCGATCCTACCAATATTCTACCTCTATTACCGGAACAGGCACGGACGCGTACGGCGCAGAAGGTAAGTCAGACACCAACAACAAAAACAAACTACACGTACCCGACACATCACACACAGAGGGATGCAGAAATACCTACACCAGCAACAGCAGCACCATAGGGGCGGATGGCCCTCACCAATGCCACACATACACATAGGGGCCTGTATGCCTACCACTACTGCCACCCCTACCCATGGGGTGCTGGATGCCTGTCACTACTACCACCCTTACCCAGGGGGTGCCAGATGCCTGTCACTACTACCACCTCTACCCATGGGGGGCTGGATGCTTACCACTACTACCACCCTTACCCAGGGGGTGCCAGATGCCTGTCACTACTACCACCCTTACCCAGTGGGTGCCAGATGCCTACCACTACTACCACCCTTACCCAGGGGTGCCAGATGCCTACCACTACTACCACCCTTACCCAGGGGTGCCAGATGCCTGTCACTACTACCACCCTTACCCAGGGGTGCCAGATGCCTGTCACTACTACCACCTCTACCCATGGGGGGCTGGATGCCTACCACTACTACCACCCTTACCCAGGGGTGCCAGATGCCTACCACTACTACCACCTCTACCCATGGGGGCCTGTATGCCTACCACTACTGCCACCCCTACCCATGGGGTGCTGGATGCCTGTCACTACTACCACCCTTACCCAGGGGGCGCCAGATGCCTGTCACTACTACCACCTCTACCCATGGGGGCCTGTATGCCTACCACTACTGCCACCTCTACCCATGGGGGGCTGGATGCCTGTCACTACTACCACCCTTACCCAGGGGGTGCCAGTTGCCTGTCACTACTACCACCTCAACCCATGGGGTGCCAGATGCCTGTCACTACTACCACCTCTACCCATGGGGGCCTGTATGCCTACTACTACTGCCACCCTTACCCAGGGGGTGCCAGATGCCTGTCACTACTACCACCTCTACCCATGGGGGGCTGGATGCCTACCACTACTACCACCCTTACCCAGGGGGTGCCAGATGCCTATCACTACTACCACCTCTACCCATGGGGGCCTGTATGCCTACCACTACTGCCACCCCTACCCATGGGGTGCTGGATGCCTGTCACTACTACCACCCTTACCCAGGGGTGCCAGATGCCTGTCACTACTACCACCTCTACCCATGGGGGCCTGTATGCCTACCACTACTGCCACCTCTACCCATGGGGGGCTGGATGCCTGTCACTACTACCACCCTTACCCAGGGGGTGCCAGATGCCTACCACTACTACCACCCTTACCCAGGGGTGCCAGATGCCTGTCACTACTACCACCCTTACCCAGGGGGTGCCAGATGCCTACCACCAACACCACCCCACTCATAGGATGGACAATGCATGACACAACCAGCACACCACAACCTAGGGAATGCAAGAAAAGACATCCCCCAACACCATGACAAGCGTGTGTAGACTGTGTCAAATGCCTACAACACTGAACATGACTTCGAACATACAATGTGAACCCCTATCACATGTGCCACACATATATGTGTGTGGCCCCCAGAATGCAAGCAGGCCATGACCATTGTGGCAATGGGGTCCAAAACCCCATCATCACAGTGACCAAAATGTTAGTGTGGGGTCCATAGCTGAAGCACATTCAGAACATTGTGGCAATGGGGTCTAAACCCCCATCATCACAGTGACCAAAAGGTAAGTGTGGGGTCCATAGCTGAAGCACATTTTGAACATTGTGGCAATGGGGCCTAAACCCCCATCATCACAGTGACCAAAAGGTAAGTGTGGGTTCCATAGCTGAAGCACATTTTGAACATAGTGGCAATGGGGCCTAAACCCCCATCATCACAGTGACCAAAATGCAAGTGTTGACAAAGAAAATGCTGCAACTGCCAAACTGCATGGATGATTCCTGGTCACAGATCATAAAACAGATCAGTGGCAAAGTAGTGCATGTGTCCCATTGCAACATAGATTGGGGGAGGCAAATACTGCAGTGCAAATAAGACATACCTTTGGCCATGTGCAGACAAACAACACCCATGGGGGCTGACACTGTCAACATTCATCAATGACACAATGACAGAAGTGACCATCAGAATGCAGACCCACATATTTGCACCAATGGGCACACAAATGCAGATACCCTGTGGAGACTGTAGATGTGAGGTGAACAGATACCGTACCATGGCAGCAATGGGACACACAAACCATGTTCATTGTGCTGACCAATGACCTAGGAGTCCCAGGGACAGCAGGGGAAACCCACCAAACAACATACAGCCAATGGCACACCAAAGATATGCCAATGCAGTGGTGCAGATGCACAAACACAAACAGGCAGACCCACACTGCACATCAAACACAACAGGTGAGGGGGTGCCAGTGTCCCCAGGCAACCACACAACACATGAGGAGGCCTGAACACCAATTACACAGATGTGCATACAGTGCCACACAAAGGTAACTCATGGATCCAAATCCCCTATGTGGGCAATCAGGCATTGTCAGATGAGAGGGAGCACAAATCACACATGTCACACAAGCATGTAGGAAGAGCAACTGACACAGCAAGACACAGACACACCACAGCACTATCCCCAGGGCCCCCACAATGTTGTGACCCTGGGCTGCATTACAAACCCACTGTGATGACAAAGCCAAATGTCATTCACACTGTGAACCACAGTCATGTGTCCTGAGCAACAAACTACCATCACACCTACACAAGCACAAATCAATCAGCACAGCCAGTAAGCCAAGGCCAACATGGAGGCAGGGGTCTAGCCGGGCAAGAACTCTCATCTGCACACACTCAACACCACACACCTCGACCTCCAACAATGTGCAGCAGTGAAGCACACATGCACTGGTGACATTGCACATGCACCCATGACAATCCCAGGCTGGTGGGTGGGAACCAAGGTGCAGAAACACATCACACATGGCCACTCAACAAGACTCCTGAATGTCTGACACACTGCACACTACGCTGTACATGGACATGACGGCAATACCACACCAACCAATGGGATCCCAGCCACAGTCACACACCAATGAAGAAGCCAAGGACACCCACAAAGAACACACTTAGACAACTACCAACATTGCAGCCCGGCCCCTAGGAGTGCCAGCAGTCACACACACAACGTGTCACAATCACTGAAAGATAACACAAACTGGAAATCACATGACAGGTGTAAACAACAAGTGCCAAGGGGAATCCTGACTGTGACCCATCTGCGTCTGCACACAAACTCAGCCCTGACAGCAAACACACCTATGGGTGACACCCTGATGACCAGTAATGTGCCATGCACCCACATCACAGAGAATCCAGGTAGAAGACTTGGGGGAACATAGGTCAACTCAGCAAGCATCACAAACAGGTACAACACTAGGGATCCCAGTATGCACAGCAAAACGGAAGTGAACACACAGACATGCTCATATAACACACACCTTGGGCGCAGGCAATGTCACAGGAGTACACACTGCCATGAGGGGACTCCACTCCTGTGTGAGGAAAGCTGTGCCATATGTTGCCTCAGTAGGGCTCCATCATGTCAGCTGAGCACTTGGTCACACAGTCAACAATTAGCACCAAATGAATGCTCCCGTCACATCAGCCTGGTCATGGGAGTGGCAACGAAATCATCAGCACAGATCCAACACACTTGTATAGCAATGTTGCACTGACAACACAGATGAGTCCTTCCCCATTGATGCCCAAACCTGCATGTCCAGTGGAGATGGCCACACGGTCAGGGAAGTAGACGAATTGAACAATGGCAGGCACAACAGATGTGCAGGGGTGGAAGCCACAGATGTGAAATTGCAAATGTAAGTAGGAAATCCCATTGCCAAATATTGAACACATGACACCCTCAGATGCTGCTAAGGATGACATGGATACACCACAGGATAGGACACATTCCCCTGGACCACATGTGTACCTGCACAGTAACACTTCATTATCATGAGACCAAATATCACCATCACTGCAGCAAGGGCATGGTTAGCATCATCAACAACATGTACATCAGAAGCAAAAGCACTAGAGAACAGAAAGGTGCTTTATTCAGCATATGTGGGTCTAACAGTTGATGTCCAGCAAAAATTAACAAAGGCCAATGGCCAGTCCAACTTGAAAGTCAAAACAGGGTGACAGTGGCAGATGTCACCCTCACGCATGCCTGCACTGATGAAAGCCAGGGTCAATCCCCTCGGAGGGGCATACGGGGGGGCAGGCCAGGCACCGCAGGGACAGGATCATGGCTCACCAGAAGGAGGCAGGGTAGGGGTGGTGGGTGTTGGTGAGCCACTGACAACTGCGATGGAGGTGTCTGACATGGTGTGTGCCGGCACAACTGGGGGGCATGACTCTGATGGTGTGGGTGCCGGCAAGACTGCAGGGGACCGTGCAGATGGAGTGGGCAGGTTCCCCACTGCAGTGCCCAAGTCAGACAGGGTGGTAGTGGACTCCACTGCAGTGCCTACCTCCAGGGGAGGAGAATGGGGATCAGGTAAGGTGGGCAGGACAGAGGGGGAGGACACCGTCTCCACACCAGACAAGCGCAGCGGGTGGTGTGGGGCCGGTGGTGTGGGGCCGGAAGAGCAAGTGGTAGGGGGAGAAGGCCTGATCCTTTTGGGGATGGTGTATCTGTGGGTGGGTGAACCTGGGGCAGGATGTGGTGGGGGCACCTGTGGAGTGGGGGCCTGAGGGATGGAGGAAGGAGACTTGGTGCCTGAGCTGCAGGGCGGCGGCGGGGTCTTGCTCTTCCGGGTCCAGGGGGACTTGCGGATGGGGCGTCAGTCGGTCTGTGCCTGGGGGAGGGTGTCTGGTGGCGAGGGGTACTCCGCTCCGTGTGGGTGGGCTTCCTCTTCCCCCTGAATGCTGTATCAGCTGGATCGGAGGGGAAGAGGCCGAGGTCACTGAGGAAGAGCCGCTGGGTCTTTGGGGTTGCAGGTGAGGCAACGGAGGGGGCTTTGGAGGGAGAGGCAACTGTGGACTGCGCAGTGCTCGTGGATGCGTGTGTGTGTGACTGGGCCCCATTCCCTGTGAGTGTGGTTTCAGTCCCCTGACTGTGCGTGCGTGTGCGTCTTGTCTGTGGCGTGTGTGTGTGTGTGTGCTGCTCGTGTCTGTGCTGGTGTGTGCCTGTGCCGGTGTGTGTATGCTTGGGACAGGTAAGGTGCTGGGGAGTGTGGATGGGGCAGAGACAGGAGGGGTGAGGGACTGTTGGAGGAGGGACACTGCTGCCATCAGGGAGGAGTCCATGGACCTATTGCCCCTCTGTAGGGCAGACATGCCCGATGAGATGCCCTCCATGAACGACACCAGCTGAGTCAAGAGAGTGGTGTGTGCATGGAGGACACTCAGCATCGCTGTCTGCCCTACATGGAGCTGCCGAAAGAGGTACACAGACTCCTCACTCAGGGCAGCAGGGGACACAGGGGCAGAGGGTGCGGTGCCTGGCCCGAAGGAGACACGCTCCCGTACATGGGAGCCTCCATGGACCTCGGGAATGGGAGCCGATGGGAGGGCGGTGGTGGTGGTGGTGGGGACAGCAACACTAGCTGGGGTGTGGTGGCTGCTGACACCCACCTCCATAAGGGAGTCATCCTCCGAGCTGCTGTGGTCCTCAGCTGAGGTGGATGGTGCTGAGGACTCCTCGGTGTGGCTCCCCTCGCCCTCCGTGCCACTGGGTCCCTCCGACCACTCCTCGGCTGTTGACCCAGTCTGGCTCTGTGGCTCCTCCTGGTCCTTGGAGCTGTCCCCTCCTGTGGCCGTGGATGTATCTGCAAACATTAGGGAGACAGACAGACATCAGTCACCTGCACCGAACGCACACACCACAGTAAGTACAGCACAATACAGAGCAAGGCCTGGCATCCTTAGTTGAACATTGCTAAAATTGCCCAAACAGTATAGGAGAAGCCAATTGTCAGTCTGATCGTCAACCATGGCACTCACATCACACCTGGCCTTGCACCCATCTGTCTGGCGTCCGTTGGATGGCAATACCCCAGTGTGGACACATGCACCACCTACACAGTAGTTGGACGGTGCAGAGAACACGGTGAAGCATGTGAACATGCACACATCACATCTCTTGCCACTGAGTCAGTACAGGTGCCCGGATGAAAGGGATGCCCAGAGTCAGATATATGAAATGCATGTGATGCATACCAGCGACAGACACCACGATGCACCCATGTGCAGATAGCCATTGCCACTATGGTGTGCATGTAGCACATGTCACTCCCCTGCAGTATCACTCATAGGAAGTCACATGCCATGGCACAGGCATGCCTGCTAAGTCATACATCACTGTCTCCAGTCACATGGGCAGGGCAGCCACACAACAACAGTCTGCACTGTGTCACAATAGTAGGTCATGGGGAATGCAAGTCCTGGAGCTGAACAAGTGCACATGTACATCCCCCACACACCACATCATCTGAACCCTTATCTGTCCAGGTCCTACTGATTGGACATATGGGTGACCTGTAACACAAGCCTCTGAACCTGAGCACCTCACAATCTGCTGTGAATGGGAAACAGCTGCATGGACCTCACATTCGCATACCCCAGTCTGCACGGTCAGGTGTTCAAACACCTATGTGTCACACAAGTATCGTCTCCTATGGTCACATCTCCGGTGGCATGCTGAGCCCCAACCGATAAACACCCCAGCAGTCCTGACATCGAAGCCACAGCACACTGACACAGAGGCTGACACCTGAGGGGACATATCACTGAGCACAACGTGTCAGCTGATACACGGGAGTTGGAGTACAGAGTGCATTGCATGGCCTGGAGTAGGCATGACTGTCCTGCCCCACATGAATGAGTGATGAACCCTGGACAGTAGGCAGCTGGCTGAGTATGTGTGACACACGTAATATACACACTCCTGGGGCCCAAACATTGTTCCCACCCGCAGCTTGGGTGTGTGCCAGTTACCCCAGGCACATGTGGTGGATCAGCTCAGCAATTGGACCACAGATCAAAGTAACACGCAGATTACATGTCAGAACACAGGCATTGTGTAAGCAATGGACCCACCCATGATGCCCACCACAGTTAGGGGAACAGATGCTGTCCCCCACCTTGAGTCAAGCAAACTGCAAGGACACAGTACCCAAGTGACACAATTCCCTGACTGCAAGGGCCACACCTGGGTATCAGATGAGGAGTGGGCAGTGCCCAATCGAGGGACATGGGTCCTGGACCACATGACTGATGTGCTGTGGAAGTTTAACCAGGCCAGAGGAGGGCACATAGCATGGCAGACAGAGTACACAATGCAGTCATGGACTCACCCCCTCCGTGCTGCTCCCTGGCCTTCAGCTGCCCATCCAGATCAGGGAAGACCACCGCCATGATCCTGAGCATGTGGGGGGTCCGGTGTCCGCCCCTCCTGCGAGGAGGCGACAGCTTCAGCTGGACCCGTGCGATCCTCCGGGTCCAGCCCCGAAGGTCCCGCCACCTCTTCTGGCAGTTGCGGATCTGGCGCTTGTAGTCCCCCACGGATCTCACTGCCCGGACGATGGTCAGCCATATCTTCTGCTTCTGGTGGGCATCAACCTGTGAGGATGACAAAGTGAGGATGCTATTACTACACATGCAACATATCCGTGCATTACACAGTTGTGTATACATGTCTCAATCACAGGGGCACATGATGTACACAGGCAGTGCAACGATGGCCATGGACAGTATGCCAGCAGTAACTACATGGTATCATTGCCTGGGAAGTAAAACCTTGTTTAAATGCACTGTCACTGCACTATATCTGTCCAGTGCATGTGACTACACACTATGGGGGTGACAACTACTCAGTGAGCCTGCTAGCCAGTGGCGTGCAGACTGTTAGCCTTGCTAGTCAGACAACATGCACATTTAGGAAGGCAGTGGACAGAACACTCACCTGCTCCCCTGCTTTCCCATACAGCTTGCTGTACTGTGGAAGGAGGCTGTCCAGCAGGGCCTGGTTCTCCACATTGCTGAAGGCTGGGGCTCTCTCCACAGTACGTGCCATTGCAGGGTCCAGAGGGTGCAGATACAGCAGCAGTGGTGGTGGCAGATGTCGTCCTGGAGCATGTAGTGCAGGCAAGTGAGCTCTCAGGGGAACAGCCAGAATTATATGTGTGCTGCAGAGGCAGTTACTGTCCCATGTGTCCAAAGTGATAGGTCCAAGTCGTTAGCATCTTCTGAATCTGGCCAATCCATGGAATTGTACCACTTACACACGCCCACAGCATCCTTCAAAAGTTCAACTTCATGACACCCATGAATTTGCAACATTGTTGTGGGTGACCAACTGAATTTCCAGCATCAGACATGTTCAAAATTTGAAAACGCGTCCGTTGCCAGGCCAGGCCATAGCCAATGGGTGCACACCGATCGGTCCATTGCTGTTCAATGCGTACCTAGGATACAACGCGTACCCGCACACATTGAATGCAATGGGCCGGCCGGGCACACCGATCGGTCCATTGCTGTTCAACGCTGTTAGACCTGTCAGCCCTAGGGTGGTCTTGCCCTGTTTTTTTCCCTTTTGCGCCTCATTTTTGCCACCATATTTTTACTGGACCTAGGTCTCCGGGCGCCTTGCCACTGCTGGTCAGTGCTGAGGTGCAGGTGCTCTCTCACTAAAGATGGCTGCCACAGGCCCCTGCTACTGCAGAAGGGCCTTCCACACATACACGCTAGTAGCCAGAGTCAGGCTGGGACATAGGGATACAGTATCCATCCCGTCCCCGCCTCTGGGCCCCATAGCTAGGTAGGTGGAAGGTTCCAGAACCTTCCGGGCTGTGGGAGGAGTTACGTTTTGCCGCCTTTAGGAGGGTCACCTGACCTAGGGGTATAAGAGGCTTGGAGGCTTGGAGGGAAAACCTTTTAGTCAGTTAGGTTGAGGCACCGCTGAACCTGGGAGAACCTGCGCCGGAGTATAGGCTTTAGGGCCTAGGGGGGAGACCTACACTACTGCTGCTGACAGGGCTAAGGCCCTGCTGAAGTAAGATAGCTGAGGAACGCCCACCACCCACTGACCTTGCCCAGTGTGAGGGGACCCAGGGAACCACCTTCAGCGTGCTGGGAGGAACATCAAGCAACCCCAGAACCACCAACTCACAACCCCCCCCCCCTCAGAAGCAGGAACTTTTCTGACAAGAAACATTGGTCACGGACATTACCCTAAGCCACTTCTGACAAGAAGCTCCTCGCAGGAGCCTGAAACCAAGAGTAACAGGAACCCAAGCTGAATCGTCAAATGGGGATCACGAGGCGAAGCGCGGTGTCCTAAGCGCTAGACCTTCACCCCCCTATCTACCCAGACCGACAGCTGGACTGTCCCCCACGAACCCTTCCCACACAGCCCTGTGAATAGGCTGTCAGCGCGCCCCGCGCTTCAACTCCACGTGGGAGAAATTGACACCCCAGTCACTGACCGTGTGACTGGATCACCGCCGCGGCCGCCGCCGCGTGAAGAGAGGTGCTGAGGTGAGGGAGACCTCTCCCCCTTTCGTGAGTGTGGTGAGGTGCGCCGTCCGCGCCCTCACCGAAGCCCCCAGAGATCACCGCCGGGCCCGAGACCCCTACCGCTGCAATCGCGGCCAAGAAGACACCGCCGCAGCCCAGGAGGGCCGCGTGAAGAGAGCTGAGGCCCACCGCGGCCTCCAGGCCCGCGGACGCCATTGCCATGGGGCCGGGGCGCCGACCGCGTCATAGGTCGCGCCCCCGAAAAGGCCGCGACGTGATTGGCCCCGCCGGAGCCAGCAGCAGAGGAGCAGGAGGCGGGAGGCGTTGCCCGGCAACAAGAGAAGGCCGCGACGCGATTGGACCCCGCCCGGAGCCGAGAAGGAAGACGTCGGAGGGGCTCCACTGCCAACGGGAGCCCCCAGAAGAACTCCAGGGCTGCGCTGGGATTGGGCGGCGTCGAGAGCCCGCCCCCCCCAGCACGTACGGAGGAGAACGAACTCCGTGTGCATCAGAGGGAAGCGGGGAGCCGTCTGGAAGGACTGCCGGCTCCCGCTCCCTTTACCCTCACTGACCGCTGACTCCGCGGGGGCCGGAGGAGTGCAACACCGGCCCCCAACGACCCGAAAAGGAGAGAGAGGCTCCACAGCCTCGGCGGAGGCCAGCCACTCACCGCAATCGCCACGAGGCCAGCCACTCACCGCAATCGCCACGAGGCCAGCCACATCACCGCAGGTGAGCCCGGGAGGCCCCTAGGGCTCTAGATCAAGCCCCTGGGGGCCGGGGGCCACAATTCACCGGGGATTAACGAGGGAAGCCCCCACTGACATTTTGTACCAGGCGAGGCACCTGGAGAGAAGGGGCCAAGGCTAATTTAACCCTCACCTCCCCTGAGAGACAGAGGAATTCCCCATCATAGGGAAACCCCAGGTTGCTGGACATGTTGAGGGGTTCCCTCTAGGATTCCTCCCGCATATTGTCCCGCATGCTGTACTGATTATCTAGGCCTGATGTATGTGCCTATTTGCAAGGGATGTTAATATGCCTGAAGTGTTTTGCATGTTCTAGGCCCTGATTTAGTAGTGCACCCGGTAATCATTATTGGTGCTGTGTTTTTAGGAGCTGATTCCTGCGGCCTTTTAGTGGCCAGAACTGTTGAGGGTCTTTTTAGAAGAATGTGCACCAGTTAAAGAAATGCAATGTATCATCTGCCTAATCTAATGCAACCTTGATTGACATAAAAGAACTTGATTTTTAATTACGCAAGCCTGGTGTGGTGTCCGGTTATTGCTTCGCATTGCTGAGTCAAAGTAAGAGTGTGCTGCACAACTGCCTTACACATTGCCTTCGCGTGCCTTCCCCGCTTTGCGTCATGCTACCGTAACGGACTCGGTAACCCCGTTTCCAACATTGGTGTTCAGCGGTGGGATAAGGACTGGTATTTGTGCAGCACCCTACAGTGACTCAGTGTGCGCCGCAATTAGACACCTAGTGAAATGTAAGTAGGAGGAATTCTATTGTGTTTGCCGATTGTATTAGTCCTGCGTTAGACCTGCTACCTACCATTTAGAACCCCTTCCTTAAATTGTCTGGGACCCCACCTAGGAGGATGGAGTTTGAGTTAGCCGACCTAGAGAGGTACACGGTGACGCAGCTCAAGGAGTTCTGCCTAGAGAGGGGGTGGCCGTCAAGCGAGGTGCCAGGAAGGAGGTGCTTCAGAAAGCTTTGAGGGCATGGGTAATGGCGCCACCCGGGGGAAGAGGGGATGAGGAGCAGAGGGAGGCAGACGACCCAGGAGAACTGAGCCTACTGAACATTGACGTCAGCGAGAATGTGTTGCCAGGAAGACGTTCCAGGGCAGGCAGTAGTGCGTCAGGGGGAGTTTGTCAGCAGAGGAATTCGAGGACAGGAGGGAGCAGAGGCAATTGACATTAGAGTTGGCTAAGATGGAAAGGGAGCGAGAACAGGCAAGGCTAGCCATGGAGGAGAGGAAGCTTGTACATGAGCTTAGCCTGAAAGAACTGGAGCTCCGAGCCTTGCAGATGGAGATGGAAGGCAAAGGAAATGGTGGCAGCGTACCTGCTGGGGTTCCACAGGAGCCCAAATTTTATCTACCCAGGGAGGTGATAGCCAGCTTTAGTGTGGGTGATGACATCGACAAGTGGTTGACGGCGTACGAGATAGCTTTGGTGGCCCATAGAGTTCCTGAGAGCTACTGGGGAGGAGGACTTTATAGGTACATACCTCCACTAGTAAGGGACACACTTTTAACCTTAGAAAAGGGGGATCGGACCAACTACCCTATCATGAAGGAGGCCCTGCTCAGGAAGTTTGGCCTCACCCCAGAGAAGTACCGCCAAAAGTTCCGCAACAGCCACAAGCTCACCACACAAAACTGGGTGGATTTTTATGATTATGCCCGGAAGGCATTGGAGGGTTGGGTGCGTGGCAGCGAGGTTGATGATTACAAAGGGCTGTACGACCTGTTTTTGAGAGAGCACCTCCTCGAGAAATGTTTTCCGGAGCTGCGCCAGTACTTGGTGGACCGCAAGCTGACCAACCCAAGGGAGCTTGCAGAGGAGGCAGACACGTGGGTCAGCACTCGGGTGTCCCACAAGGGAGCCGGGGCGGATCCCCCGAAAGGTGGACAGGGGTTCCCCCAGAAGAAAGAGGGGGAGATAAAAGAGGGAGTTCTTTAAAGGTCCCCAAAATAGACCGCCTGGGAGAGGGGTAGGTTCCCCATCCCAATCTGGATACCAGAAACCCACTTACCCTGACAGGAGTCAGCAGCCCAGAACTGTCCGGTGCTACGAGTGCGGGGAGGTTGGACACTACAAGGGGGATCCCCAGTGTCGCAAGAGAACCCCAGCCCCCACAGGAGGTAAGAGCCCCGGGGTGGCCAGTGTAGCGCTTGGGGAGGAGTTGTCCCTAGGTAGGGGAGGTGAGTGGACAGGCTTGACCTTAGTTTCCCTGGGGGATAGAGAGATCATCCCAAGGGTTCAGGTACCCGAGAACACTGCCAAGTATCGGCAGAGGGTCCTGGTGAATGGGGAGGAGGTGGAGGCTCTGAGGGACACAGGTGCCAGAATGACGATGGTGAGACGTCAGCTGGTGTCCCCAAAGCAGGTGATTCCTGAGGAGTTCCACCCGGTTGTGATGGCTGATAATAGCCTGGGTCATTACCCCGTGGCCCAAGTTCCCTTTGAGTGGGGAGGAGTGTCAGGTCTGATGAAGGTTGCGGTGAGCCCTGCCATGCCAGTTGACTGTCTGCTGGGCAACGACTTGGAACATACTGCCTGGAGAGAGGTAGAGTTCAATGCCCATGCTGAGATGTTGGGATTACCAGGATGGACTTGCGTTATCACGCGGTCCATGGCTGCCCGACAAGGAACTCAGCCCGGGTTGGAGCCTGAAATAATGGCCCAGCCCACTGCTGGACGAGGAGATGTCCGGGAGGAGACACCCGGTGAGATGGATGGGGAGCCCGCGGAGGTGACCCCGGAGTCCGCTGAGGTGATTGGTTTTCCCGTGGGGGACCTGCCGACCCCTGCAGAGTGGCCGGTGGAAGGAGGGCCTACCCGGGAAGAATTTTGCCGGGCACAGAGGGAGTGCCCTACGCTTGATGGCATACGGAAACAGGCCGAAGCCCAAGCAGCTGGAACAGAGACTGGTAATTACCATGTCTACTGGGAGGATGGTCTCCTCTACAGTGAGCCTAAGGCTCCGGTGCATGGGTCCTCAAGGGCCGTGGTGGTCCCCCAATGCTACCGAGCCTTTCTGCTAGAGTTGGCACATGAGATACCACTAGCAGGACACCTGGGCCAGGACAAGACGTTTGCACGTTTGGTCCCACATTTTTACTGGCCCAGGATGCGCGTCACTTCTGACACGTTTTGCAAGACCTGCACCACTTGCCAAGCGAGCGGCAAGACAGGGACTAAGGTGAGGGTCCCTCTAGAACCTCTCCCAGTGGTCAATACCCCTTTTGAGCGAGTAGGGATTGACATTGTCGGGCTGTTGGATCCGCCGACTTCTGCTGGGCATAGGTTCATTTTGGTGCTAGTAGACCACGCCACCCGGTACCCAGAGGCAATCCCTTGTATCGGCAGAGGGTCCTGGTGAATGGGGAGGAGGTGGAGGCTCTGAGGGACACAGGTGCCAGAATGACGATGGTGAGACGTCAGCTGGTGTCCCCAAAGCAGGTGATTCCTGAGGAGTTCCACCCGGTTGTGATGGCTGATAATAGCCTGGGTCATTACCCCGTGGCCCAAGTTCCCTTTGAGTGGGGAGGAGTGTCAGGTCTGATGAAGGTTGCGGTGAGCCCTGCCATGCCAGTTGACTGTCTGCTGGGCAACGACTTGGAACATACTGCCTGGAGAGAGGTAGAGTTCAATGCCCATGCTGAGATGTTGGGGTTACCAGGATGGACTTGCGTTATCACGCGGTCCATGGCTGCCCGACAAGGAACTCAGCCCGGGTTGGAGCCTGAAATAATGGCCCAGCCCACTGCTGGACGAGGAGATGTCCGGGAGGAGACACCCGGTGAGATGGATGGGGAGCCCGCGGAGGTGACCCCGGAGTCCGCTGAGGTGGTTGGTTTTCCCGTGGGGGACCTGCCGACCCCTGCAGAGTGGCCGGTGGAAGGAGGGCCTACCCGGGAAGAATTTTGCCGGGCACAGAGTAGACCACGCCACCCGGTACCCAGAGGCAATCCCTCTGAGGACCATCACAGCACCGGTGGTGGCGCGGGCCCTCATGGGGATTTTTACCCGAGTGGGATTCCCCAAGGTCGTGGTGTCAGATAGGGGCACGAATTTCATGTCGGCCTACATGCAGGCCATGTGGAAGGAGTGTGGAGTGACCTACCGGTTCTCCACTCCTTACCACCCCCAGACGAACGGGCTCGTGGAGCGTTTCAACAAAACCTTGAAGGGGATGATCAGGAGCCTACCCGAGGACTTGAGAAGAAAGTGGGACGTCCTCTTACCCTGTCGGCTCTTCTCCTACCGAGAGGTGCCGCAGAAGGGGTCGGTTTCAGCCCCTTTGAGCTGCTCTATGGCCACCCCGTTCGGGGGCCCCTCAGTCTTGTCAAAGAGGGGTGGGAGAAGTCTTCCTCGAAGCTTCCCGTGATGTGGTCAGCTATATGCTGGCGTTCCGCAGCCAAGTGGCCAAGCTGTGGAAGGAGGCCTCGGACAACTTAGAGGCGAGTCAGGCCGTCATGAAGCAATGGTATGACCGGAACGCGCGGACGGTAGAGTTAGACGCTGGACAGAAGGTGTGGGTTATGGAGCCAGGAGAGCTTAGCGCCCTCCAGGACCGGTGGACTGGGCCGTTTGAGATCTTGGAAAGGAAAGGCCAGACCACGTATGTCGTCGACATGAAGACCCCCGTCAACCCCACAGGGTGCTCCACGTCAACCGCCTGAAGCCACACCAGGAGCGTTCCGAGCTCACTCTCTTGATGATAACGGATGGAAGTGAGGAGGAGGAGAGTGAGCATCTGCCAGACCTTCTCGCGGCCCATGAGAAGGATGGTTCGGTAGAGGGAGTAGTCCTCGCCCCATCCTTGACCCCAGAGCAACAGAGGGACTGCCGCCAGGTCTTGGGGCAGTACGCCTCGTTGTTTTCCCTCACGCCTGGAATCACGCACCTGTGTACCCATGATGTGGACACAGGGGACAGTCCGCCAGTAAAGAACAAGTCTTACCGGCTGTCCGATAAGGTCAAGGCTAGTATCCAGGGTGAGGTTGTCAAGATGCTAGAACTGGGGGTGATTGAGCCTTCCAGTAGCCCTTGGGCTAGTCCAGTAGTGTTGGTGCCGAAAGCGGCCCTCGGGCACCACACCAGAACTTCGGTTCTGTGTGGATTATCGTGGACTCAACTCAGTCACCAAGACCGACGCTCACCCGATCCCTCGGGCGGATGAGCTCATTGACCGGCTGGGAGCAGCCCGGTATCTGAGTACCATTGATCTAACGTCAGGCTATTGGCAGATCGCCATGGCGGAAGGAGCAAGGGAGAAGACTGCGTTCTCCACCCCCGAGGGCCACTTTCAATTTCGTGTGATGCCCTTCGGGTTGAAAAATGCTCCAGCCACTTTCCAGCGGTTGGTGAACCAGGTGCTGTCTGGCCTAGAGGCCTTCTCTGCTGCCTACCTGGATGACATAGCTGTCTTCAGTAGCAGCTGGGAGGACCATCTGCAGCATCTCCAGGAGGTGCTGCAGGCTTTGCAACGGGCTGGTCTAACCATCAAGGCCAGCAAGTGCCAGATTGGACAGGGATCTGTCGTGTACCTGGGACATCTGGTGGGCGGAGGTAAGGTGCAACCCCTCCAAGCCAAGATTGAGACCATCATGGCCTGGGAGCCCCCAAGACCCAAACAGAGGTCCGAGCTTTTCTCGGCCTCACGGGATACTACCGCCGGTTCGTCAAGGGATATGGAACCATCGTGGGCCCATTGACGGAATTGACTTCGAAGAAGCAGCCACGCAGAGTCATCTGGACGGCTGCCTGCCAGGATGCCTTTGAGACCCTTAAACGTGCCATGTGCACCGCGCCGATGCTCAGGACTCCAGATTTTGGACGGGAGTTTATCGTGCAGACAGACGCTTCTGAGCATGGCATAGGAGCTGTGCTCTCGCAGCTGAATGACGATGGCCAAGACCAGCCAGTGGCCTTCATCTCCCGAAGACTACTCCCCGGGAACAGCGGTGGAGTACCATCGAGCGGGAAGCCTTTGCTGTGGTTTGGGCTGTGAAGAAGTTGAGGCCATACCTTTTTGGTTGTCACTTCTTGATCCAGACCGACCACAGACCCCTTCGCTGGCTCATGCAGATGAGAGGCGAAAACCCCAAATTGTTGAGGTGGTCCATTTCCCTCCAGGGGATGGACTTTCGGGTGGAACATCGACCCGGTGTAGACCACGCCAACGCTGACAGTCTCTCCCGGTTTTCCGCCTTAGCGAAGAGAACTCCCTAGAGGTTGGGAAGCTCTCCCCTCTTTCGGCTGGGGGGACGCGTGTTAGACCTGTCAGCCCTAGGGTGGTCTTGCCCTGTTTTTTTCCCTTTTGCGCCTCATTTTTGCCACCATATTTTTACTGGACCTAGGTCTCCGGGCGCCTTGCCACTGCTGGTCAGTGCTGAGGTGCAGGTGCTCTCTCACTAAAGATGGCTGCCACAGGCCCCTGCTACTGCAGAAGGGCCTTACACACATACACGCTAGTAGCCAGAGTCAGGCTGGGACATAGGGATACAGTATCCATCCCGTCCCCGCCTCTGGGCCCCATAGCTAGGTAGGTGGAAGGTTCCAGAACCTTCCGGGCTGTGGGAGGAGTTACGTTTTGCCGCCTTTAGGAGGGTCACCTGACCTAGGGGTATAAGAGGCTTGGAGGGAAAACCTTTTAGTCAGTTAGGTTGAGGCACCGCTGAACCTGGGAGAACCTGCGCCAGAGTATAGGCTTTAGGGCCTAGGGGGAGACCTACACTACTGCTGCTGACAGGGCTAAGGCCCTGCTGAAGTAAGATAGCTGAGGAACGCCCACCACCCACTGACCTTGCCCAGTGTGAGGGGATCCAGGGAACCACCTTCAGCGTGCTGGGAGGAACATCAAGCAACCCCAGAACCACCAACTCACAACCCCCCCCCCCTCAGAAGCAGGAACTTTTCTGACAAGAAACATTGGTCACTGACATTACCCTAAGCCACTTCTGACAAGAAGCTCCTCGCAGGAGCCTGAAACCAAGAGTAACAGGAACCCAAGCTGAATCGTCGAATGGGGATCACGAGGCGAAGCACGGTGTCCTAAGCGCTAGACCTTCACCCCCCTATCTACCCAGACCGACAGCTGGACTGTCCCCCACGAACCCTTCCCACACAGCCCTGTGAATAGGCTGTCAGCGCGCCCCGCGCTTCAACTCCACGTGGGAGAAATTGACACCCCAGTCACTGACCGTGTGACTGGATCACCGCCGCCGCCGCGTGAAGAGAGGTGCTGAGGTGAGGGAGACCTCTCCCCCTTTCGTGAGTGTGGTGAGGTGCGCCGTCCGCGCCCTCACCGAAGCCCCCAGAGATCACCGCCGGGCCCGAGACCCCTACCGCTGCAATCGCGGCCAAGAAAGACACCGCCGCAGCCCAGGAGGGCCGCGTGAAGAGAGCTGAGGCCCACCGCGGCCTCCAGGCCCGCGGACGCCGTTGCCGTGGGGCCGGGATGCCGACCGCGTCATAGGTCGCGCCCCCGAAAAGGTCGCGACGTGATTGGCCCCGCCGGAGCCAGCAGCAGAGGAGCAGGAGGCGGGAGGCGTTGCCCGGCAACAAGAGAAGGCCGTGACGCGATTGGACCCCGCCCGGAGCCGAGAAGGAAGACGTCGGAGGGGCTCCACTGCCAACGGGAGCCCCCAGAAGAACTCCAGGGCCGCGCTGGGATTGGGCGGCGTCGAGAGCCCGCCCCCCCCAGCACGTACGGAGGAGAACGAACTCCGTGTGCATCAGAGGGAAGCGGGGAGCCATCTGGAAGGACTGCCGGCTCCCGCTCCCTTTACCCTCACTCACCGCTGACTCCGCGGGGGCCGGAGGAGTGCAATACCGGCCCCCAACGACCCGAAAAGGGAGAGAGAGGCTCCACAGCCTCGGCGGAGGCCAGCCACTCACCGCAATCGCCACGAGGCCAGCCACTCACCGCAATCGCCACGAGGCCAGCCACATCACCGCAGGTGAGCCCGGGAGGCCCCTAGGGCTCTAGATCAAGCCCCTGGGGGCCGGGGGCCACAATTCACCGGGGATTAACGAGGGAAGCCCCCACTGACATTTTGTACCAGGCAAGGCACCTGGAGAGAAGGGGCCAAGCCTAATTTAACCCTCACCTCCCCTGAGAGACAGAGGAATTCCCCATCATAGGGAAACCCCAGGTTGCTGGACATGTTGAGGGGTTCCCTCTAGGATTCCCTCCCGCATATTGTCCCGCATGCTGTACTGATTATCTAGGCCTGATGTATGTGCCTATTTGCAAGGGATGTTAATATGCCTGAAGTGTTTTGCATGTTCTAGGCCCTGATTTAGTAGTGCACCCGGTAATCATTATTGGTGCTGTGTTTTTAGGAGCTGATTCCTGCGGCCTTTTAGTGGCCAGAACTGTTGAGGGTCTTTTAGAAGAATGTGCACCAGTTAAAGAAATGCAATGTATCATCTGCCTAATCTAATGCAACCTTGATTGACATAAAAGAACTTGATTTTTAATTACGCAAGCCTGGTGTGGTGTCCGGTTATTGCTTCGCATTGCTGAGTCAAAGTAAGAGTGTGCTGCACAACTGCCTTACACATTGCCTTCGCGTGCCTTCCCCGCTTTGTGTCATGCTACCGTAACGGACTCGGTAACCCCGTTTCCAACAAACGCGTACCCGGGATACAACGCGTACCCGCACACATTGAATGCAATGGGCCGGCCGGGCACACCGATCGGTCCATTGCTGTTCGACGCGTACCTAGGATACAACTCGTACCCGCACACATTGAATGCAATGGGCCGGCCGGGCACACCGATCGGTCCATTGCTGTTCAACGCGTACCCAGGATGCAACGTGTACCCGCACACATTGAATGCAATGGGCCGGCCGGGCACACCGATCGGTCCATTGCTCTTCAACGCGTACCCGGGATACAACGCGTACCCGCACACATTGAATGCAATGGCCAATGTGTGCGCACCGATCGGTCCATTGCTGTCCAACGCGTATTGCGAATACAACGCGTACCCGCACACATTGAATGCAATGGCCAATGTGTGCGCACCGATCGGTCCATTGCTGTCCAACGCGTATTGCGAATACAACGCGTACCCGCACACATTGAATGCAAGGGCCAATGTGTGCGCACCGATCGGTCCATTGCTGTCCAACGCGTATTGCGAATACAACGCGTACCAGCACACATTGAATGCAATGGCCAATGTGTGAGCACAGATCGGTCCATTGCTGTCCAACGCGTCCCTGTACATGTCACTGGCATATGTCACCATGCCTGTCACAGGTGAACATATGCCAGCCACATATACTTCCCAGGGAGTGAGGGGCACACCTACAACACCACAGCCTGTCCAAACTGTATCCTAAGGCATGTAAGGCTGCATTACCTATTCCGTGTATGGGGGTGAACATGTTGTTCTGTGGGTGTCACTTGGGGCAGCCACCCCCAGGCTGTGCACGTGTTCATGGGGACAGTATCCTTGGTGTTTCGTGTACATGACCACTGTGATGTGCAACTGTTCATATCTGAGCATGTGGCATGGTCACATTGCACAGTGGTGTATGTGTATGTCATGTCACATGCCCCCTGAGTCCCATGTGGGACGGTATGTTTAACCCAGGGTGACCCATTGGCACAATAGTGATGGTCCTCCACAGTCTGTGTGCATGTTGTGTTTACAATGTCTCTGATTTCATGTGCACAATGGGAGACAGTCTCCACACCCACGTTGTTTGTGCATGGACTTTGATGTTGTGCGTGTGTGTGTCACAGACGTCCATGTCTGTCCTGCCGAGGCAACAGGGACCACTACCTGTGGGGGTCATGGTTGTTTTGCTGTGGTGTATACATGATACGCCATGTCATGCCAGTGTCCATGTGGCAATACAGGGTCCCTGGAAATCTACCTGTTGTTGAGCTGTGATGCCTGGGGCACATCTGTCCTCACATGTCACTGTGGAGTGTGTTTGTAACGTGGCAGCAGGAGATGGGAAATGTGACACGTCCTCATGATACCCAATGGCACAACCTGGGACTTATTGATGCCACTTGTTGAACTGTGATGTTGGATGTTGGCCATGTATGTGCCATACATGTCCTTACGAAACTGCACACATCATGTACTTGTGCCTCATAATGATGTATCGTGTGATATTGAGTGTGTACAATGCCACATATGTGGGGTGAGTGACAATCTTTCTTTCTTCACCTATGCACTGCAGGGCACCAGCTGTCCATAGACCATTCCCTAACCTGGCAACGATGGTGGAACGTGACAGCATCCGACGGTACCGCTTCACCAGGCAGCTGATTGATGATTTGGCAGTGCGCTTGGCACCACACCTGCAACCTGGCCGGCTGTACCCTACAGCTCTGACCCCCAAGGTGAAGGTGATGGCAGCCCTACACTTCTTTGCCACCGGTACCTTTCAACACACTCTGGCGACTGCTGGTGGGATGTCACAGACCATGTTCAGCCGTGTGCTCCGTGATGTATTGGAGGCTATGTTGATATACCTGAACCAGTACATCTATTTCCCAAGACTCCAGCAACTCACTGACGTGAAGAGTGACTTCTATGCCCTGGGGAGGATGCCGCATGTCATTGGCTCCATTGATGGGACACATGTGGCTTTGGTACCACCACAGGCCCAGGAGCAGGCATACAGGAACCGCAAGCACTACCACTCGGTCAATGCACTGGTGGTCTGTCTTGCAGATATGACCATCACACATGTGTGTGCCCGTTTCCCCGGTTCTGCACACGATGCCTACGTGATGAGGAGTAGTCGCATCCCGAGGATGATGTCACAGATGCGGAACCAGCGTGCCTGGCTTGTTGGTGTGTACTGACTTTGTACCATTGTGTGTGTTCTGCAATGTAGTGTTCCACCCTCTTTTCCAACTCAGCTAATGTGCAATTGTCTGTATGTAGGTGACTCCGGATATCCCAACATGCCATGGTTGCTGACGCCCCTCAGGAACCCTGTGACACCAGCCCAGATGCGCTACAATGAGGCACATGGTCGGACGAGGAGAGTGATTGAGCGGACATTTGGTCTCCTGAAGAGCCGCTTCCGCTGCCTGGACAAGACAGGAGGGTCCCTCCCATATGCCCCGGCAAAGGTGTGCAAGATTGTCATCGTCTGCTGCATGCTACACAACCTGGCAGTGCGGAAGGAGTTGCCTCTCATCCTGGATGACGATGACCAACGTCCACCACCTGTGGAGGATCCTGGCCTGGACCACAATGCCAGTGATGATGATGATGATGATGGTGATGTCCGCACACAGCTCATCACCAACTTCTTCAGCTGAATGTAAGTATCCAGAGATGTCATGTAACTGATGTGAGTTTGCATGATATGTGTTGGTGGTGCTCTGGTGCTGTTTTAGTGTGTCCATGTGCTACATGACTGTATCCGTGTAGCGATGTGTCCTTACAGGTAGTCTGTACTCCCCAACAGTGTTGACATGCTAACTTGGTTCTGGGTGGGTATCTTGTGACATGTATTGGGCATGAGTATTGCAGTTCTGTCCTGTTCTTCAGTGCTTTTGACTGTGTGTCATTTCTGTCCTTCACAGGGTACTTTCTGAGTCGTTTGGTCAACTGTGATCCCCAACACCGTGATTCGACTTCCAGGGTGGTAGCTGTCGTGTCCCTACAGGTGATGTGCACCACACCCATGGACTTCCTTCCTTCTACACTTGTTGACTGTGTGCCCGCTGCCAGGTGGGATTACCTTGCATCTGTGGTGGTTACAACATGTTGCAAATGTGTCATAAACCTGTGCTTCACTTTGGGATGTGCGTTGTCTGTGGTCACACATCTGACTGACATTTGCTTACTGCACCAGTGGGCTAGTTGACACAGACTGTGAATAGGTGTTGGGTCTGTGCAATGCAACGTATTTCCTGGCAACATCAGTGTAGGCGATGAGTCAGATGGCCGTGGTGTGTATGTGTTGTGTAGCCCTGGTGGTGTGCCTCCCTCATATGTGTGACGTCGCCATGACTCACATGCCGGTGTTGTACTTGCTGTAGCAGTTAGCATGCACATTGTCATTTCCCAGATCATCATCGCCACATCAGAGACAACGTAGGAATCACAACAGAGGCAAGTATGGTGTATTAGTGAGTTTATTGACATACATGTGTGAGTATAGTGCACAGGATGGTGGGTGCTGTACATTGTGATTGTAATCCAAAGTTCCTAGATGATTTGGAAGTCCTGGTAGCAGAAATGTCCAGAGTAGAGCCCACAGTCATCTGAGACATTGGTCCAACTTGAGCTCCCCATGTCATGTGGGAGAGTTGTGTTGCAGTCAACAGGGTGAACAGTTTGCGCACAAAGGTGATTATCCAGAACAGGTTTTGGCTTCCTGGGGGTTGCACATGGCCATCGGCCTCTCACTTGCCCCTCCTCGGACGACCCCTCTTCTTTGGGGGGGGACCCTCAAGTGCAGGCTGCTGCGGTGCAGGGGACTCTCCGCCAGAGTCATCCTCCCTCCCTGTGGCAGTTGCAGTTGTTTCAGCAGCAGATGTTGTGGGCACACAGGGAGGTGTTGACTGGTTGCTGCTCATCTGGCGGAGGCATTGTAATATGTCACTATGCACCGCCGTCATCTCTTGCAGTGTGTCCCACTTGGACTCCACGCGGGACATGTGTGAGTCCAAGCGGGCATGATGGGCAGCCTGCTGCTGTTTAATGTCCCTGAGGAGCCCCACTACCTGGCTGAGCTCTCCGGTGCTGGACTGGTACGCATCGGCTATGCGTGCCAGTTGTGGGTCATCATGCAGTCCAGACCCCTCTGCAAGCAGCGACCTTTGTCTCCCACCCCTCCCACCACCCCTGGCGACACGTGCAGTACCTGAGGTGGCACGCACAGGTGACCCTGGGCCCCCTTGGGGGTTGTTGGTGGTGTTGGTGTCCATGGCCCCACGTTGGTCCAGGGTCCCTGTGCTGGTGGTGGTGGTGGTGCTTGGTCTTTCCATGTCGGCAGGGGTGGTATGTGTGTTGACAGTCGTTGGAGGGGTGGGTGCAGGGGGTGCAGCTGGTGGTCCTGCTGGTGCTGCATGATGACTTGCTCCGGAGGTGCCAGGTTGGTCTTCTTCATCCGAGGAGGGCAGAGGCTGTTCCACACCAGTGAGCTCCGTATCCTCTTGAGCCTGGGTCGGGGACTCCACAGCGTCTGCTGCTGTGTCCCCATCATCACCTGTTTTTGAGAGACACACACAATGTATGTTATGTTTCTGCAGGCATCAATGTTTGACACACCTGACAGTTGTGACTGTGCCTCTGGATGCGGGCCTGTACATTGCATTGTCCTAAGTTGTCACAGTCAGGGGTTGATATTGGTGTAGCACATTGTCCTGCATTATTTGGGCATTTCTATGTGAATGTTGGGGTGTGTACATGGTCTGCATTGGTTGTATTTGGTTGACATCTGGCCCTCCTTCCCTCCCAGCCAGATATCCCACCATGGAACGTGCTTCCATTGCAGGGAGTGCAATTTGTCTTTCAGGATGTCAGTCAGTGGTGTCCTGCTGTTGGTTGGTGCACAGTTGCCAGCAGGGCCTTGTGCTCCCCACAGCAGTACCCAGTGTCAGCCATCTTGTCAGTTGTTTTCCACTCCCTGTGATGTGCGCATGGTTCAGGGTGGTGTTGATGGGACAGTTGTGGGGGTGACCAATATCTGTGACTACCACTCCCATCATTCTATTGCCTCCACCCCCTTCCCAGCATGCCCATACTTACTTGCTTTTGGGTGGACTTCACTGTGTGTGAGTGTGAGAGCAATGGCAAGATGGCTGACAGTGGTGTCCTGCTGTTGCTTGGTGCCCAGTTCCCACCAGGGCCATGTGCTCCCCACAGCAGTAGCCAGTGTCAGCCATCTTGTCAGTTGTTTTCCACTCCCTGTGATGTGCGCATGGTTCAGGGTGGTGTTGATGGGACAGTTGTGGGGGTGACCAATATCTGTGACTACCACTCCCATCATTCTATTGCCTCCACCCCACTTCCCAGCATGCCCATACTTACTTGCTTTTGGGTGGACTTCACTGTGTGTGAGTGTGAGAGCAATGGCAAGATGGCTGACAGTGTTGTCCTGCTGTTGCTTGGTGCCCAGTTCCCAGCAGGGCCATGTGCTCCCCACAGCAGTACCCAGTGTCAGCCATCTTGTCAGTTGTTTTCCACTCCCTGTGATGTGTGCATGGTTCAGGGTGGTGTTGATGGGACAGTTGTGGGGGTGACCAATATCTGTGACTACCACTCCCATCATGCTATTGCCTCCACCCCCCTTCCCAGCATGCCCATACTTCCTTCCTTTTTAGTGTACTTCACTGTGTGTGGGTGTGACAGCAATGGCAAGATGGCTGAAAGTGGTGTCCTGCTGTTGGTTGGTGCCCAGTTCCCAGCATGGCCTTGTGCTCCCCACAAAAGAGCACCAGTGCCAGACATCTTTGAAGTGGCTTTTGACTCCCTGTGAGGTGTGCATGCTTGGGTGTGTTCTTGCTGGGCCATGTGGGTGGGGGATGTTGGGCTGTGACTACCACTCCCATCATGCTTTTGCCTCCACCCCCCTTCCCAGCATAGCCATGCTTCCTTCCTTTTGACTCTGCTTCCCTGTGGGGTTGTGTGCCTGTGCTGACAAGATGGCTGACAGTGTTATCCTGGGGTTTGGTTTGATACAAGTCCCATGTGTGTCCCTGTGCTTCACACTGCATGACCCAGGGTTGTGGTTCTTTGTGGGATATTTGATTGGTGTGTGAGGCAATGCTTTCTCCCAGGTGAGTTGTGTGGAGTTTGTGTTAGGGGGGTGTGTGGGTGGAGCTGCTGGTGACTATGGTCAGTGCTGTGAGTCCTCCTTCCCACCCAGCCAGATATCCCACCATGGAACGTGCTTCCGTTGCAGGGAGTGCAAGTTGTCTTTCAGGATGTCAGTCAGTGGTGTCCTGCTGTTGGTTGGTGCCCAGTTCCCAGCAGGGCCATGTGCTCCCCACAGCAGTAGCCAGTGTCAGCCATCTTGTCAGTTGTTTTCCACTCCCTGTGATGTGCGCATGGTTCAGGGTGGTGTTGATGGGACAGTTGTGGGGGTGACCAATATCTGTGACTACCACTCCCATCATTCGATTGCCTCCACCCCCCTTCCCAACATGCCCATACTTACTTGCTTTTGGGTGGACTTCACTGTGTGTGAGTGTGAGAGCAATGGCAAGATGGCTGACAGTGGTGTCCTGCTGTTGCTTGGTGCCCAGTTCCCAGCAGGGCCATGTGCTCCCCACAGCAGTAGCCAGTGTCAGCCATCTTGTCAGTTGTTTTCCACTCCCTGTGATGTGCGCATGGTTCAGGGTGGTGTTGATGGGACAGTTGTGGGGGTGACCAATATCTGTGACTACCACTCCCATCATTCTATTGCCTCCACCCCACTTCCCAGCATGCCCATACTTACTTGCTTTTGGGTGGACTTCACTGTGTGTGAGTGTGAGAGCAATGGCAAGATGGCTGACAGTGGTGTCCTGCTGTTGCTTGGTGCCCAGTTCCCAGCAGGGCCATGTGCTCCCACAGCAGTAGCCAGTGTCAGCCATCTTGTCAGTTGTTTTCCACTCCCTGTGATGTGCGCATGGTTCAGGGTGGTGTTGATGTGACTGTTGTGGGGGTGACCAATATCTGTGACTACCACTCCCATCATGCTATTGCCTCCACCCCACTTCCCAGCATGCCCATGCTTCCTTCCTTTTGACTCTGCTTCCCTGTGGGGTTGTGTGCCTGTGCTGACAAGATGGCTGACAGTGTTATCCTGGGGTTAGTTTTGCTACACGTCCCATGTGTGTCCCTGTGCTTCACACTGCATGACCCAGGGTTGTGGTTCTTTGTGGGATATTTGATTTGAGTGTGAGGCAATGCATTCTCCCAGGTGAGTTGTGTGGAGTTTGTGTTAGGGGTGTGTGTGAGTGGAGCTGCTGGTAACTATGGTCAGTGCTGTGAATCCTCCTTCCCACCCAGCCAGATTCTCCACCATGGAACGTGCTTCCGTTGCAGGGAGTGCAAGTTGTCTTTCAGGATGTCAGTCAGTGGTGTCCTGTTGTTGGTTGGTGCACAGTTGCCAGCAGGGCCTTGTGCTCCCCACAGCAGTAGCCAGTGTCAGCCATCTTGTCAGTTGTTTTCCACTCCCTGTGATGTGAGCATGGTTCATGGTGGTGTTGATGTGCGCATTGTGAGGGTGGGCAATATCTGTGACTATGACTCCCATGATGCTATTGGCTACACTGACTTGCCCAGCATACACAGGATTCCTTCCTTTGAGTGGGCTTCACTGTGAGGTGGTGTTGTAGTGGTGGCTACATGTCTGGATGTGTTTGTTAGTTATATTTGTGCCACTGCCTAGCTGTAGTTGTAGTTGTGTTTGTACATGTGATGACACAGTTACATATCACTATGAGATGGCATGTGTTGTGTTTATCTGACTGACATACACATTTTGGGATGATTCTGTTCTGGTTGGTGTGTATTTGCTTAGGGTGCATGGTTTGACTCTCCCGTTGACAGTGATGTGTGTGTATTGTGGCACAATATTGTGTACATTTGTTGTGTACTCACCAGGCTCTGGGATGTTTTCTAGTCCATAGATGCTCACTGGTGGTAGGATGGCCCGCACCTTCCCCTCCCAGGGCCTGAGGTATAGTGGTTTGGCAGGAGGGCCACTGTCGGTGTGTTGGCTCAAGAGGTAGTCCTTCTTCAACAGCTCCTTGACCCTCCTGCGCACGTCATACCACCTGTTCTGGATGTCTTCCTTTGTGCGCAAACATGGTGATTGTGCATTCACCCTGTCAACGATCCTCGCCCACATCTTGGTTTTCTGCCACATCGGGGTCTGTTGGACCAGTGTACCAAACAGCTGTGGCTCTACCCTGAGGATCTCATCTACCAGGACTTCCAATTCACTATCTATGAACTTTGGATTCTTCTTGGGGGGCATGGTGATGGGTGGTGGTGGTGAGTGATGTGTGTGTTGGTGTGCAAGTGAGGGTGTGTGAGTGTGTGTTTTGCTGGGTGTATGTGAGGGTGCTATTTGTTGAGGTGCTGATGGTGTGTGGCTTGTGTGATGGATGAGCTGTGGGTGTGTGGTTGCTGTCTGTTGAGTGCTGGCAGGTAATTTGAATTTGCAAAGGATCATGGTAGGGATTTGTGTCATTTATATGGGTGGAGTTGTGGGTGTGTCTTTGTTCCCTGTTTCCCCACCCAGTATTTATTTGCTTTGTGATTGCTTGTTTGGCCTTTTTTGTGTTTTTTTTCCTTGGTTCTTTTTGTGCATGTAGGAGACGTTCTTCTGACCGAGTCGGACCCTCCAGTTGTCTCGTGCGAGCCTCTCCGATTCGTTCACGCTGTGTTTGTGTTGTTTTCTGTGCTGCGTACGCGTCGGTCGCGGGGTTTTGGGTTGCTTCGGCTCGCAGTTTTGAATGCGTGTCGGTCGTGCGGCTTGGGCTCCGTGCGACTCGGTCGTGTTTTCCACGCGTTGCATCGTACTTGGCGGTTCGGAGTTCGCGGGTACGTTTCGTTCGGGATTCTTCCTGGTGCGTGTCGGTCGGTTCGATTCGCGTGGTTTTCCAGCCGGATGGCTGTTTTCTGCGCGGCTCGGTCGTTCGGCTTGTGTTCCGTACGAGTCGGTCGGATTTAGCACGCTTTTCATCGTACTTTGCGGGTCGGGCTGCACCGGTACATGTCGGTCTGTATTTATTCCGGCTCCGAGTCGGTCGGTATTTTTTCTGGCCCGAATCGGAATCGGCCCCTAAGTATATAATAGTAATTAGAAATTGTTGTCATATTAATAGTTGTATGTTAGCATTTATAGTTCTTTTAGTTGGTATGAGTTTTACCCTAGAGATAGAAACGCTTAGATCTACACGTGCACAGACATTACCTGCTCATACAATATATGAAAATAGATTAAAAGTTTCATTTGTAGACGCTTCAAATGAAGATTTCACAAACAATGTTTATTCTTGATTAGTTCAGTAATACACGCAAGCTTTAGATGCTGAAGATTACTATGTTTGTGCACACTTATCCACTTCAGCTGCGAAGATGTAATCTACCACCATATTCCACTTTAATGTGCAGGTACCTAAAGTATATTACTTAATTTGTTTTAAAGACAGAAAAAGTTTTTTATATTATTTTTCCAGTTATGATATGATTCTCTCTAACGTTCCTCTCCAGAAAAGAATGAACCCTCATTCACTAGCAAAGGATATGGAAGTAGCTTGGTATTTCTTTAGATCTCCCACAAAGATAGACACTGTTTAGGCATAAGAAAGCAATTTGACATGCTTAATGAGACCATTAGAAAAGAAAGTTATTCTAGCATTAAAAGAGAGAAGAGCTTACTGTTTCATAAGACAAATAAAGAAGAAGATGTCTTAAAGAATGTTTGAATGAAGGAGGAAGATGAATACAGGAAGAAAAATATATATCAACAGTAGAAAAAGTGGTTATTCTTGGAGTCTACCTTGTTTGTGGGCAATATGAATGTTCCATGTAAATAGCATAGATGCTTTATCAATGACTTTCTCCCACAGACATACACCCAGTACCACTGATGGAACACAATTCATGGGAATTATATTAGGGGCAATCATTTCTCCAGTAGCATAAGTTCTGAATGATGAGAAAATCAGAAAGCTCTCCAACATTGTAGATAAACTGGCTGCTAGTACATCTGGTGCTTTGTTAGCAGTTAATATGGCATTATTAGCTATTAGATCAATGATCTTGCAAGATCTATAAGCTTTAGATATATATCTCACAGAGAAAGGGGGAGTCTGTAAAATGTTGGAGGGTCAACACTGCTGTTTGTACATAGCTGATGAGAGTAACATGATTGAAGAATTTGCAAAGAACATTTCAAATTTTTTTTTTGTCCTCATTTGCCTCAGAAACACCATTCCATCGTCCGTTCCTGGGTTTTCCTGCCCTTTTGCTGGAAATGAGAGAAAGAGGAGTTCAAAACGTTACTGCCCTTGGAATGTCAAAACCCTTTCTCCTGACCACTATTCCTTCAAGCAATATCTGCCCAAAAGGATGTGCGCCAGCCGAGGCGGAGAAGGCTTAATCATTGGACCCCTCGTCTATCCTATCTCTTCTTGCATCTAACCACCTTATGAATGGTTGCCAGTAGTCATACCTTTTCTTTCTATTGTCAAATATGTCCAAACTAACAATGCTCTCTATAGCTGATATCCAATCCTCATGACGGGGTGGTTGAGATGACCCATTTTCTGCAAATTTCCCTGCGTGCCAGCAACATTGCGTAAAATAACAACTTTGAGTTCTCCCTATCTTCTTTTAACTGCACCTCCAAACAACCAAAAATAACCAAGCAAACGCTTACCTGAATATGTAGCTTCAGGATATCAGACAAAGTTCTACTCACATCCTCCCAGAAAGGCTGAATCTTAGGACAATGTATAAACATATGAAGATCATCCTCTTTAAGTTGCCCACATTTCGGGCAAGCCACATCTCCTCCTTTCCCGAATTTCGATAGTCTCAGTGGGGTCCAGTATGCCCTATGGAGTATAAACAAATGATTTCGCCTTAAATAGGCAGGTTTTACTATTTTATAAAGCATAGACATTGATACTTGCCATAGGTTCTCCAGCGAAGGCTCCGGCAAGCATCTTCCCCATAACTCTGACGGCAACGTGAACTCCCCATCTTTCAGGTCCATCATAATCCAATACCAAATAGATATTTCTTTCTTCATGGGTACTCCTGACATCAGCCTCTCTTCGAGTTCATTTGGCACCCCAATCGTCATGCTGGCCGATTGATACCAGCTCTGTATTTGGAGAAATTTGAATCTTGACACTCTATTGGCCGTCCTATCTCTACACATCTCCCATAATATCAAGTGACCATCATGTATTAGATGTTCCCATCTCAGCACGCCTGCTTCCCTCAATGGATCAGCCAACTTTTCTTTTGTCCAGTCCGGGAAGCACGGAGAGTCCTAAATTGGAGCTAGATTTCCAAAATACGGCAACTTTAGGTTTCTTCTGATGCTGTACCAAGTCTCCGCCATACCCTGTAGAATTTTTAATCTGACTTTTTTGAAGTATTTGGGGTCAGCGTACTTATACAAAAATCCACAATCCCCTCTTTTTACATCCTTTAACATCTCGGCGAGTAATCTGCCTATTTCTGCGCACACAGGTCTATCCAACAGCATTTTCCCATTTTTCAACAAGAATGCCCAGGAGTAGAATTGTAAATCTGGTATCGCTAGCCCCCCTTCCTCTTTTTTCCTTCTCAACTTCTTCCACGCTATGCGAGGTCCCTTGGAGGCCCATATATAACTGCTGATGTGACCTTGCAGCGTCCCGAACCACTCCTTCTTGAAGGGTAGCGGGATTGAGAAGAAAAGTAAACTTTGGGAGGGTAGTCATTTTTATAAGGTTAGCACGTACAAATATGGTGAGCGGAAGATGTGACCAATTCACCAACAAATTACACACTTCCTTCTTGATTTTTTCAAAGTTTACCTTGGCCAGCTCCGGAATGTCTTGGGTTATCTTGATTCCTAAATACCTTATCTCACTTTTTACTTTTTACTCACCTTCCTCCGTACTCCAGGCCATTATTTCTGTCTTTCGTCTATTGATTTCATATCCTGAGACCTTGCCAAAGTCTGTTGTTAATGCCATAAGCTGACTCATAGACTTCTGCAAGTGTGTCGTATAGATCAAGAGATCATCCGCGTATAAAGCTAGTTTCTTTTCCCAACTCTTAAATCTGAAGGGCAAGATCTCCGGGTCATTTCTAATTTTCCTCGCTAGAGGTTCAATATATAGATCGAATAATAATGGCGACAAAGGGCAACCTTGCATCGTACATCTGGTAATTTCAAGAGGATCTGTCAAAGAGCCATTTACCAACACCCTTGCTACCGGTGAGGCAAATATCCCCGCAAGTGTTTTACAAAATTTTACTCCCAGGTTAAGAGATTTTGTAACTGTTTGTAGGAAAATCCAATTGACCCGATCAAACACTTTTGTGGTGTCTAACGCGATTACTGCAAGGGGAAGATCATATGTAGTAGCCAGATCTATGGAGCCAACCAGAGTTTATGTCAATTCTTTTAAAGATCTGCCTTGTATAAACCCTTTTTGGTCTTCGTGTATGAGATCTGCCATGACCCCATTAAGCCTTACCACTAGGATTTTCGCAAACATTTTGTAGTCGCAGTTTAATAGCGAGATCGATCTATATGCGTTGCAGTTTTTAGCACTTTTCCCTGGCTTCAGGATTAGGGTAACAATGGCCTCCTTCCATGACTCTGGCATTCTAGCTTCTTTCAAGAACATCTCATTAAATATCTCCGTTAATATTGGTGCTAGCGTTTCTGCCAGCACTTTATAAATTTCATGAGTCAACCCGTCCGGACCAGGGGCTTTCCCTTGTTTTCCATCCTTGAGTGCTTGGTCAACTTCCATCCTGTTTATCTTCCCATTCAGAGCCCTACTTTTTTCTTCCGTTAAAGCATTGAAATGCTCCTGTTTTCACCAGTCTCTCACCCCCTCTTCAATTATCTCTACCTCTTCCTGATAAACTTTTTCAAAATACCTAAAAAAGTCTTCCTCAATCTCCTTTTTGCCATTCAACTAAGCCCCTGTGTGCTCACATTTAAACTGCTTAACCATGCTCCTCACCTGGTCCTTTTTGATTTTCCATACCAGCAGTTTACTACAGCATTCGCCATATTCAAAATGAGCTTGCCTACTGGCCCTCCATCTCTTTCTAACCCTGTCTTCAAATACATTGGCTAAGTTTGTTTTAGCCTCTGCTATTTCCAACAGCGGAACCTGAAGGTCCCTCTGCTCTAATTTTAAGGTGACCAGTTTATTTTCTAATTCTCGGATTCGCTCTTCTAGACTTGTAACTTTTTCCCAATAGGCCCTCTTTCTAGCTGCGGATAGACTTCCTATTTTGCCTCTTAAATAGGCCGTGTATGCATCCCACACTACTCCCACAGAGGAAGAGCCTAGATTAATTAAAAAAAACTCTTTTGTTTCCTTATTTAATAGCTCTACTACTTCATCCTCTAATAGCAGAGTGCGGTCCATTGTCCACCTAGTTTGGATGTTATTCTCAGTTACATTTAATTCTAGCATCACTGCTGAGTGGTCTGAAAGATGCACCCCTACATGTTGGATATCTTGCACCATATCTTTTAAGGTTATGTCAATTAAAAAATAGTCGATTCTTGACTGGTGACAATATTTTCTGTTATTATATGTATAGCCCCTTTTTAATCTTGCCCTCTGATGCCAAATATCACAAAGGCCCATTTGCTGGATGTTTCGCCTTATCTGTCCTGCCATTTTGGGATTTGCCGCAGCTCTGCTATTCGTGGATCTATCTAGAAAATTATCTAGAACTACATTAAAATCCCCCGCCATAATGATCGGATCCGGGAAATGTAGTAGCTCTGTTAGCACCTCCTTAAGGGGAGCGATATCGTCTTGATTTGGTCCATAATAACCAACTAATGTAAAACATTGCCCTAAAATCCTAAGTTTTGCAATAACCCATCTTCCTGCGCTGTCTGAGACATTTTCTGTGATGTTAATTTTTGCATCTTGTTTTACCAGGATGGCCACCCCTTCATTACTAATGAGTGTCTTGTACACACTACTTGTTGCACCCATCTTTTCACCTAAAAAATTTCCAGACATTCTTTTTCCATCAGATGTGTTTCCTGTATAATTATTACCTGAGCTGGGCAGTCTTTTATATACTGTAGTAGCCTCTCCCGTCTCCCCCTTACCCTTAAACTGTTTACATTCCAGGATAGAATTTTTAAATGCGCTGTTTGGTTCTCACCCATCTCTCTTCTCGACTAAGTGTATTATCGATATTACTGAGGCTTCTGAGGACTTTTTTTGCTTTTCTCCCAAGTGCTCCCCACCCTGTGACCCCTGTCCCCCCCCGGAGAACACATCCCTGACTCACCTTGGCTTATGCCTTGTGGGTGTCCCCCGAGTGTGCCTTATCTTAGTATCAAAAAGAAATATGGAAAAAGAAGAAAATAACCATTTTCTATCAATATAAAGCTGTACTTCATTCTAAATATTCAGACCCCTGGCTTTCTACTCTCAATGAATTCATTTACCTCCCTGAACGAGCGGAAATTATACATCTTGTTGTTTAACATCACTCTCAAAACTGCTGGGAATTTTAGCTGAACTGTGGCTCCCAATTCCTTCAATGGATCTATCCTCTTTGCCAGTTCCCATTGTCGGTTGGAGGTAAGATTTGACAGGTTCTGATCTAATTTCGCACTTAACCCCATCTACCTCCAATGTTTTCTTGCCCAAAGCCTTCAGCAGAATTTTTTCTTTTAACGTGTAGGTGAGAAAGTTCACCAATATTCTCCTTGGCTTGGTTCTGTTGGTATTTAGCCTAAAAGGGTCCCTGTGGATCCTCTGAATATCCTTGGCAATGTCCTGCTCTGACTCTTCCAATTACAATTCCTTTTTGATCAGTTTAACTACAAAAGTCTTAAGATCTTCTCCCTCTTTCCCTTCCGGCACCTTTAGAATCCGCAGATTTTTTCGTCTTCGGAAATTTTCCATTCTCTCCAGTCTATCTTGCTGCTCTTGCTCTTTCAGCTTTAGACCCTCAATCTCTGCCCTGTTAACATTCACAGAACTTCTGAGGTCACTCACCGTCTTTTCCAGAATCACTGTTCTATTAGTTAGGTCATCCATCTTTTTCTCCAGGTTCTCTCATGCCAGTCTTATTTCCTTTTGACTTGATTCTGACACCTCAAACCTACATTTGATCTCAGAGGAGAGTGGTACTAAAAGAGAACCTACCGAAGGTTCCTATCTATTTATATTTCCATCTCCTCTCTCCTTTTCCTTCGGGGCGCTTTCTCTCCTGTGCTGTCTAGGGCTTGGGCTTCTTGTAGTTCCGGATGCTAATACCCAAGCACTGTCTGCCCCAACCCCTGAGGCTGTCGGGTTTTCTGAGAACAGAGGTTGGAAACGATTCAGACTTAAAGCGTCTGACCATTTTGCCATATCCGGCTCTCCCAAGAGGCATGACGCCCCTTATTAACCAGCTTACTGACCGACTCCTGTCGGTCGTCCTTATTTGCCATATTCGCCTTACTGCTTACGCTTAATATTAATGTTTTTGTCAGAACCTTAAAATAAGTCCTAAGAGAAGGAGTAATACTAATCCTCTGATCTAAGTTCTTCTGTTTTGTTTTAAATACTTTCTTATGGCTTGTTTGGTTAACAGTAGCTGGCCTTTTACAAACTGGTGGTCTTATGTCTTTTTTTCTGCTTTATCTTCCTCCCTTTTCAACACAGATTCTCCACCTCCAGTACCCCCAATACCACCAGCGTTCTGTCCCAACAACTCTCTCCCTCTCCCTGCACTCCTCAGTGTATATCGAGTCAACCCTTTCCCCCTCCAGCGTTTCTTTCACCTGTTTTCCTTCGCATGCACTCTTCCTTGGCGAGTGCCTCCTCGATCTATCTTTCCGCGGATCGCTTGCTGCCGGGACCGATTTGGTGATGGAGCTACCAGCATTTGCTCCTCTGCATCCCACTTGCTACCGGCTCTCCTCTCTTCACTCTCGCGACCCCCACTGCCACTACCTCCTCTGCCCCGGAAGGGGATTCTCACGACCGCGTGACGACCTCTCCGCACCTCCAGCGCGGCCCTCGCCCAAGGCCGATTGATTTTGCCTGCCGTGGTCGCTTCGTATCCCGAGGGCTGCCTGTTCCTGAGAAAGAGGGGTAACTTCTGTGCGATAAGGCTTCTGGCTTAATTCATTTTCCAGTCTTTCCGATGTTGGTTATCGCCGCATTGCAAATTCCATTACATTCCTTAAATTCTGCGAAGTAAACTTCTTTTTCCCATTAGAGCTCTACTGCACACTTGGAGCTCTCCCGCGACCTACCACTAGCCGGCCGCCATGTTCTCCACCCCAGCGTGCTCCCAACAGTCACTCTTGTCCGCCTCTAAGAACATTTCTAACCTTAAACCTGAAGTAGAAACTCTAGATTCTACTAGTGTGTTAGGAACCTTAGGCAAAGGTGATTCTGCTCTAAGTAATTGGCTTGGAACTATAGGGAGTGGATTTTTGGGAGTCATATTAAAACCTGTATTAATTAGTGGCATTTGCTTAATATGCTGATATGCTTTATTTAAGGGGTTTAGCTGTTTTTAACAAGAAAGAAAATTTGCGAAAGAGAAAGGCCAAGAAAAGAAGAAATAGAAATGGAAAAAAATAAAATAAAATTTACAAAAAGCTGAAAGAAGTTTAAACCTTCAGAAAGAAAATTAATGACATGGCAAAGAAGGAAGGTAAATGAATGAATGACATAACTTGTGGAGCGCACAGCTATTCAGAGAGTGTCCAGGCACTAAGGTGCACCTTAGAGATTAGTTTGTGGGAAATTGCCATAGTTAATTTAACCTTCAGAAGGGGAACTGATGGAGCAAATTTATTCATAATGCAAACAAAATCGCATTTAGATAAAAAGTGCAAATTTCCTTGCTAAATAATACACGAGCTATGTGTAAAAAATATCAGTAAATAATCATACTTAGGCCTTATTAGCATATGAGAGAAATAATAATGTGTTTATTTAAGTTAGCCTAGCTTAACTTTCAATGCCATATAAACAGAGATTAATATGCTAACATTGAAAGGCCTGTTTTTCATGTTGAATTGTTATATTGCATGAGATGTTTTTTTCTTTCACTGCAGATGCTGTAACTTCCCAGAAGTCTTCTGTTAATGAAAAGGTATTTGATTTGTATTAGACAACTGATAGTGAGTTTCACACCGGGAGGAGAGGAGACAACAGGAAGGACTGTCTGAGCCACAAAATGTGGACAAAGTAACTTTTCAAGGCTATTGTGAAGATGGGAAAAACTGGTAAATGTACCTATTCCCAGGAGTTTAATGAAATCCCATAGGTTGCTGTGAATGGAGACTGTGATACTTGTGTTGATTCATAAGTCACTGTATTTATATTAACGTGTGTCCTATTGTAGGTTGCCGCAGACTGGAGATTCTTCTCTGGGTTTTTTTAAACCATATCTCTCTTTATGAGAGATTACATTTGAGCCTACTTCCCTTTACTAGATGTCTGCTGATTCATAGCAGAGAAATCTTTCCATCGTAACAAATCTCTTTTATCGAAGTGCAAAGGCTTCAGGCGTATGCATTTTAATCTCTCATCAGAACTCTTAATTGGGCTTTCTGAACTGACACTTTATTCTATTCTTAATTAAATTTTGATGAGGGATTTTCCTTTATGGAACACACATGTTGCATTATTATTATTTTGAAAATAATTTTACTACTATTGTGTTTTATCTTTGTATTGAAATATCATCTAACGGATTATTTGAATTTGTAATTACAGCGACTGAAAACTAATAATCTCTAAATAAAAGAATTTGAATTTATTAGAATTATTAATAAAACCATTTAACTCACACAAATTCTCTTTATTGACTTTACAATTGTCAAACAAATTGCTGAATCTGAATGGTTGATGCAAATGATTGCTCATTTTAAACTTTGTGGCGGGGTTATTGAATGATTACACACAAAGATTAAGATATAAACATCCCCGCGCTGTCATACATCACCTTTATTTAGGTCCTAAAACCCCGTAGGGCAGGGTGCATGGAATTTAAAAAGTAGGACATGTGGATATATGTTTTACACGCCTGGTAGTGAAAAATCCTAAAGTAATTTTTAACTACTTTAAGATCTATTGCTTTCATTGACTAACACTGGGTTACCTTATTACTAAGGATGGGCATAACAGGTGTTGTTCTCTTTGGTGTAATCACTCGTATCTTCCTCAAATTTATGTGAGAGGCATAATCAAGTATTTAGTGCTATTTTCTTATTGAAAAATGCACTCTTGCATCCTAAGGGTTCTGAGGATGCATTTTGGACTAAGAGAATGGCTGAGTGCTACAGGACACAAATAACAATAGCCAGCAGCCGCTCTCTCTCTCTTAGGGGCATATTTATGAGCCCCTTGTGCTGCAGTAGCATCACTTTTGTGACACTCTCGTGGCACAAATCACAAAAACATATTTATGAGATCATGCAAAGCCACTTAACGTTGCTTTGAATGGCTTCAGAGATCTGGAGAAAGGCAAGGTAGTGCAAATTGCTGCTTTGCCTTACTCTGCATTATGGAGGTATCTATGGGCATTGAGTGGGTGTTACTAAACAACACTTATGGATTTTGACACTTTCCCAGATTTACAAAACAATGTAAACCTGGGAATGAGCTAAAATCTTATGCCTCCCCAGTGGAGACACAACGAGGAGAAATAATGTTATTTCTCCTCATTATTTCCTCTTTCCATGTGTGCTGCATTGTGCAGTAAACATAGAAAGAGGAAAAAGCCTTCCAGGATTGTTTTTGTACCCTGCATACTATATACATATACATTTGTTATATATCTGTGTACATAAAGACAGTCCAAAGGTTCTTTATGTCAGAAAACAAACACGCCCTGATCCTTCAAATTGATACGTTTCGGAGACAAGGTTCTTGTGACCAAGGAAAAGCTTACCTCCGAAACTCATTGGGAGTTTGTGGTGTTGCCATTAACAGAATCTTCATCACTTTCAAGGATCTGAACTGTTGTTTCATGCACCCATGATTAGTACAGGGCCTGCTGGCTAGTTGGCCCATTGGCAGACTAGGCCACATGTAAAATAAAGTAATATTGCAAATCTATTTAAAAACAAGGAGAAAATATACTGAACTGTGCAACATGTTTCCTTTACAAAAGAAGAAAAATGAAATGCAAAAAAAATTATATCTAGGCCCCTACTGAAAGTGCAGGCTACTCATCACAATATATTTTTAAAATCAAATGAAAGTACAAATAAATCCTTGTGCATGCCCTCTATCAGACAATACCCCTACACAACAGTTTTTGTACTTACTTGTGATATCACAAAACAAAAGTCCTTAAATCCAATGGTATATATGCAGCAGACAAAGAGTGAGATCCCTCCAGCTCCAAATTCAAAGGAAAAGTGATCAGGACAGTAGCGGCCCGTGGTGGGAGTGCTGCCGGGCGGTGACGTGGGGCGGGGGAGGGGCAGGGTGGGGGGTAGTAAACTACGGAATACGGACGAATAGAGGTAAGTAGACATATAAATAAATAAAATGAATTTCGTTGCGCGCGCAGCATTGCATTTGGCGATGCAGCGCGCGCAACGAAAATCATTTTATTTATTTATATGTCTACTTACCTCTATTCGGCCGTATTCCGTAGTTTACTACACCCCACCCTGCCCCTCCCCCGCCCCACGTCACCGCCCGGCAGCACTCCCACCACAGGCCGCTACTGGATCAGGACATGGGCAAAGCACTGGGAGGAGCTGGCTGGACAGGACCAGGAAGTTGGAGTGTCTGGGGCACTTCCTGCTCTCTTGCACTCGCTGTCATCAGAAAAAGGTATCAATGTCACCCTCGCAGCATAAAGCTGTGCTAGCGGGCGTCAAATCTAGCGAGCACTCGCAGACAGACAGCAAGTGTTATGGGAGCTCGCGGGAAGCCTGCAAATCTTGCCGGCACTTGCGAGCGCCCATCAAGACTCGTTGCACTCATCAGCATGCGCAAAAAAACAGCTCAACCGTGCTAACCTAAAAACAATTCCGCCATAAGGCAGAAAGTGGAATTTATCAGGAATTCCGTGTTTTCCGCATGACGCAGTGTTCCTGAATTCCACAAACTCCACGTGAGGACAGAAATTTTACACCCAGGCCTAGTCTTTATTTATTGGGATCACACCTGCACCATGGTTAACTGTAGACACAGGCTGAGAAGTTTTGTGGACTGGAAAAATATGTATTACCTACTGGCGGTTGCCAGTAGGTAGATAGAGTTAGGACTTGGTTTAGATAGACAAAGCATTTTTGGTTTGGTATTACCTTTGGCACCGTTTGATGAATCTTCACGAAATTTACAAAAATAGTGCAGCAATCACTTCAACTGCTGTCTGAAACATTTTGGGGTGATTTGTCAAGCGGGGACCGAGAAAAAAGGTGGCTCCCAAAACACGGTTTCTCCATGCAATTTCCCATAGGGATTTTGAACAGGACTAAAGCCCGAACTGCTGAACGGAATTACGCCAAATTTGTCAGAAAGCTAAATCTTGACCCAGAAAGAGTGTTTCTGTAATTTGGTGTAAATCCATGCTGTAGGTTTGGAGTTAAAAGGTAAAGGATTTATGTATACCTAGCAACGCGAATCCTTTGCAGATCCAACATATCTCATGCTGAGATCTGATTGGCTGCAACCACTTCAACCAGGAAGTGGTGACAGCCACATTGGGACTCAAGACTCAGCCCGAGTCCCAAGAAAAACATTTTTAAAAAACAGCAGGGGGCAGGGTAGGAATACCCTGAATCCCTTAGCCTGGAGGTGGGGTACACCGCAGGATGCCAAAAAACATTTTTAAATAGTTTTCTTACATATTAGTGGAGCATCCACTGTAAAACTAAAATAAAAACAAGTGGGTTCCCACGCGCTTGTTTTGTTTTGCCCCCTGAGTGGGTCACGACCCAGGAGATATCTATTATAAGAATATGGATGAGGGGTGCATGCAGTCCTCCTTCCCAGGCCACTTTAGCCCTGAGCCACCATCTTCTGGGGCCCAGCCGCAAAATAGAAATTGGGAGGGGCTCTGTGGCCCCCTCCCGGGCCTGATTAGGGTTCCCCGGGGACCGGCCATAAGAGAAAAAGGGGAGGGGGCATTTGGTCCCCCTACCCATGCTGATTTCAGCCCCAAGGACCCCATTCCCTAAGCCCTGGCCTCAAGAACGACTGGCAGGGGTGCTAGGTATAGTTAGCACTGCTAACTAAAACTGCTACGTTTTTTTTTTAGTTCAAAACACTAATGTTGACACTGAGAAATTCACCTAACTATAACGTTACTTTAACCTATAGGTTTTTAGTGAATATATCTATATATATTACCTAGTGGCGGTCGCAAGTAGGTAGTTATAGTTAGGACCATGTTTCCATAGCAAAAGCATTTTTTTGAGTTGCCTATATCTTTAGCACTGTTTGACATTCCAAAAAAGGTGCACAGGTGATTCATGGAGAGTTTCAGGGTGATCTGTCAAGAGGGGACAGAGAAAAAGGGGGCTAAAAAAAGTGAATTTCCCATGTTAATTTCCTTAGGGGTTTTGAACGCGACTACAGCCCGAATTGCTGGACAGAATTACTGCAAATTTGGCAGATGGTAGATTTGGTTATGCAGATCAGACTTTCCATTATTTGGTGTAAATCCATTAGGAGTTTCCAAGAAATTAAAAGAGATCAAAATTTGTTCATCTTGAATTGCGATGACTTTGCAAATAATAAGAAGCTCGTGCAGGGAAATGCAGAGCTCTGATTGGCTGCCAACACTTCAACCAGGAAGTGTTGGCAGCCATTTTGGGCATCAGGGCAAAAAAGCTTTTTTTTAAAAAAATGTTTGCAGTGATCCAGCGCTTGTTTTCAAAAGGGCCCCCAAGTGGGACATGTCCGGGCAGCATTTTATAAAAAAAAAAAGGAGGGGGTGCATGGGGCCCCCCTCCTGAGACTGTTTGAGCTCCAGGGAGCATCACCTCTCTGGTGCTTTTTTTTAAATTGGAGGGGAGCCGCTGTGACAGCTCCCACCAAGCTAAAGCATACACTCTGTAAAAGCTGTCAAAGTGCTCCTGCCTGCTGGAAGCGGAGATTTCATCTCTTTCTCTGTCTACAGACATGTGGGCAGGGAAAGAGATGAAACGATTGCTTTTGCATGGAGGGAGCTGCCTTTCCAGTAGCTCCCTCCCTGCAGCAGCAATGCCGTCTCCTGCAGAAGGTGGGGAGCCAGCTGGGACCATGGAGGCCTTGAGGCTTCCCCCTTGGTACCGGGGAAAAGTGAAGAAAGAGGAAAAATAAAGGTCAGAAATGAGCAGATATATTCTTGTGGGCTACTATAGCCCAGGTTCATTGGCACAAACGAGGAGGGCCAGGTCTCTGGAGTAAACAATGAGGGGCATTTCTTTGAGGTTTTGGTGGGAAGTGGTCATGCAGCTATGTCAGTTAGGGGAGGAGCTGAGGTTCTCATGGAAGCTTTTTCCACAGACACTTTGAAGGTGCCATAATTGTCACAGAATGCTGTGCAGGAGGGTTTGTACAAGGGTGGAGGGATGATGTAGCAACCTCCGATTTGCAAGAGGTGCCTAGCTGCTGGAACTTTCCACTCTTTCTTTAAAAAAACTTACACAAGGGGAAAGCAGATCAGAGGATTCTGGACCTGGGAGCATTGACGGCAAAAGGATGCCCAGCAGTAAGATGCCACTTGATGCTCTGCAAGGATGGACTTTGGGACTTTGGCTCCAACTGACCCCCCCCAGGGCTATGATGGGTCTCTCAATGGCCAGTGCCACTGGCCCCTGTATTAATGATGTAATGATTGGCAATGCAATGTTTGCCACAATAATAATGCCTTTTGACATTATTGGTGTTAAGGGTCATACAATGATGAATCATAACATGTGGCTGTTCTAATAATAAGGTGACACCATGACAAAGCCAGCAGGTCTTCCCAGTGATGTTGTATCTAGTATAGGGGGGGGAATTGATTATAGGTTTCATGACCCCACCCCCCAAGGGTTTTGATGCGATATGACGATGTCACCAAAGGTGCTCCCATCTACCTAAATGTATACATTTGTATTTTAATGTGTAGCATTTAATAGAGTGTGCGTAATAAATTAATTTTCCTTTTTAAAGGCCAAAGCACTAACTGGGCAATATTTTATTCAGCGTTGTAGTTGTATACCAGCAAATTCAGGTTACTGGCCCTACCACCTCCCCATAGCATACCTTGGATTTGCTCTGCTTTGCTACACTGAGAGAGTGAAGTGGTACTGGGTTTCCAGTAAAAGACAATTGCAGACTTAATATTTGTGAAGGACTCACATCCATCACAACTAATAAGCCAATGTTTACACTCCTGATCTGGGGCAATATTTAATTCCTCAAAATCATGCATTCTCTCACAAACAGACATTTGATAAAAGCACGGTATATAAGAAAGGCTCAAATATCATAAAGGCTGAGCAAAATCAACAGACAAAGGTGAAAGTGGATCTAGTAAAGGTTGTAGAATATCTCAATTTTCTAATTTATCTATAGTACTGTATCGTAATTGTAAATGTTATTTTTCGGCTTACTCCACTGATTTACACAACTTGAGGAAAACACACACAAGTCACTATGTAGAGCACTTTGAACTCTACTGAGAACAGTGAAATCTAAGAAATATGGATCTCATTCTGTCACATGTATTCTTGATACTTGGCTTGTGTACAGGTAGACAACAATTTACTCTAAAGTCTCTGGAACATGCTCAGGAATTTCTTATGGTAGGTCTAGATATGCTAGAAAATGAACTTATTGCAAATGATGAATTCTTTGGAATTAGCTATTCCTGGGATCACAATTCTTCAAGAACTGACATTGGTTCAGAGCATTTTGTGTTTTTAACCCTACCAGTTTGCAAATCAGGCTCATTTGATAGGTTGTTGAAAAGAGCTGTGCAACACAACTCATTTCCAAACAGTAGAGCAGAATTACTTCCAAGTATAGCTGTTAGGGAAAGTAGAAAATATGTCATCCTAATGCTACAAAGATGTGGACGAGAAGACACTAAAGTAAACACTGACATTACTAACTATAAACATGGTCAGATATCAATATACAGGACAGCTTATACTACTGTCAGTATCATTTTACAAGAAGGAGGGACCATTACCCCAGATCATTATACAGTTTATTTGAAAAATAGGTCAGATTGAAATGAATGTGACACTTGTCGAATTGTCAAGGAGAGGTTAGCAAGGAATGTAAAATATTCATATCTAATCTTTCTGGCACCAAAGGTGTAGAAAATATAAGACTTAATATATTATATCCAGTTTCAGAGAGAGATTTTATTCATCTACTGAGTATTTTTGTCATTAGGCCAGAGAAGGGAGATGACGAGTATCAGCTTGCAATTTTTTCTCATAAAGACATACATGAGCTATGAGAGAATGAAACATGTAGCATATTAGAGCTAGTTTCAGAGATATACATTGTGTAAATGGTGTGAATATATGTAGTCATGCAGCATAAGAAGGGTGATGATCAATGGAGGCCTTTATCTAGTCGGACTTTATCTGATGATGAATGTAATGTTTTACAAAAGGGTTTAAGTTTTTGTCCTTCTCAATGGGGTGACCCAGTTGACATGATGATTGATTTGTATAAATTTGTACGCCTTTTGAAATTAAAGGATTTCTTCTACTCAAATCCTCCTAATGCATGCCCCATGATAAGACCAGTACAGACTGTGACACATACTGTTTCAGACCTACATGATCTACAAATGTTATTATCAATTCCAGATGACGAACATTTAACGATACAAGATCTTAGGGATGATTTAGACATTAGAGAAAACATGGGGGTTAGTAGTGGACTTAAGCCTCGGTCTAAATTTATGCCTGTTAATACACACATCAACATTGACCTTTTAAGGAGAAAGTGACCAAGGATCTCCATGCTCTCATGGATGCCCCACGTAGATACGATCATCACAAACAGAACCTCACTAAAGTTGAGAGGTTAGCACTCCAGACCCTTGGTGGTGATGATTCTATCACCATCAGGGAGGCTGACAAGGGAGGCAATGTGGTGATTATGAATACTACTGACTATTTGGATGAAATAAATAGACAATTGAGCGATTGCAATTGTTATCGTAGAATCACTAGTAATCCCATTGCCTCCCTCGTCACTCATATCAATACAAGATTGCATGATTGGTACGAAAATGGTTTACTTTCGGATGAAGAACATAGATATTTGACTGTTAATAGTCCATTAGCCCCCTGTATTTATATTCTCCCTAAGATTCATAAGGAGGGTATATTCCCACCAGGGCGTCCGATCATCTCCGGCATAGATTCACCCACAGAACGGCTCTCACAATATGTGGATAAATTTCTTCAGCCTTTTGTGATTAATCTCCCGAGCGTATATCCAGGATTCCCGAGACATATTACAGAAGTTGGATGGTGTAGTATGGTCAGACGAGTTGATGTTCGTTACCATGGATGTGACAGGGCTATATACATGCATTAAGAAAGACTTTGGCATTATGGCTGTACATTCTTTTTAAGAACACGCACAGCAGACCATATTGAACATAATGAAATGCTTATGGAAATGACGGATATCATCTTGTCGAAGAATTTCTTTTACATGATGGGATCTGGTACCATCAGACCCAAGGGACTGCCATGGGTTCAAGATTTGCTCCCTCTTACGCCGGACTATTTATGGGCTGGTGGGAGAGGAGCATGCCTGAGGTAAATATGCCTCCCCCTGGATGGACATGATTGTGTTCTGGGGAGGTATATTAATGACATCATCTTAATATGGAATGGGTCCGTTGCACAGTTGATTGAGTATCACTCTTTTCTCAACAATAATCCTCACAATGTACATTTGACTATAAAATACAGTCGGAGCAGTATGGAATTTTTGGATTTATTGTTCTATATTGAAAACAATTCCATCCAAAGTACCATCTTTCGCAAATCCACCTCATGTAACAGTACTTTACACGCCACCAGTGCCCACCCTCAATCGGTGATTAGGAATATCCCATTTGGGGAAATTATACGGGTTCGTAGGAACTGTAGTACCGATTTATCATTTAGGGACAATATCCAAACTGTTAAAAACAGATTTAGGCACCGTGGTTACAAAGAGGAGAGTTTGAGAAAGGCTGACCAACGAATACAAATGGTAACGAGGGCCAGCACATTAGTGACCAAGACAGATGGAGGCCATATTGAAGCAAGGAGCTCACATCTGTCTTTCATTACACAATATACTAATAACAGTACTGGTCTGTTCAACATCTTGAGAAAACATTGGGGCCTTTTAAATGATATTCCAAGTTTGAGGGAACATATTACACCTATACCTAAAGTGACATTCCGGAGGGGCAAGACACTACGTAAATTTACTCTGCCTTAGCTACATCAGAAGTAACACTAATAAAACTTGGTTACCTTTAGCCCCTAATGGTTTTGTCACATGCTTGAATTGTAATATGTGCCCATTTGGGAGAAATAAGATCAAGAAGTTCACCTATAATACGACAAAGGAATACGAAATAAGGCATTTTATAAACTGTAATACCAAATACGTAGTGTATATACTTAGTTGTGATTGTGAAAAATATATGTAGGGAGCACTATTAGACCTCTTAAGCTACGCATACAAGAACATGTTCGTGCCATTAAGAATAATGATCTTAAGTACCCCATGACTTACCACATGAGGGAACACCATGCTAATGATTGCAGAGTGTGGTTTCATGGCATTGATCATATTCCCACACACCCACGAGGTGGGAATCGGGAATTAGCGTTGCGCCGTAGAGAGGCAATCTGGATATGTCGTTTAAGATGTATCCAGATGGGACACTAATACCGATGATGAAATGCATTACCATCTATAAAGTAATGGTTCCCGTCTCATTTGGCTTTCTCTTTTCTTTTGGTCAAATCATATGATGCGTTTCCCGTGTTTCTTTGGTGATCTTTGTTATTCCTGATCTACAGGGTCTTATTTTGGATAATACATTAATTTATATATGGGCCATTCTACACATTATGATATTGTTGGTACGTCTGGAGTTAATACATCTTTTTCGGATTAGCGCTCTGATCCATATTACATGTTCTGTGGCATGCTATTATGCTGGCATCTATTTATATCATTTTTTGTTATTAGTTCTTTACTGCCTTTCCAATTTTCGAACGTTCTGGGACTTCAGTGACTTTCCACTTTGATAACCCTTTTCAAACATGGCGGTAGTCACCTACTTAGCATGATTATTACGATTACTCTTACCGGCGTATTACGTAGCTCGTGTGGATCATATGACAACGTGACCTTTTTGTGGCCATGCTTATCTATATTTTGATTATACGGGTGTTTTGAGAATACCTAACAACGAGTGGCGTGTTACTTCCCATTACGAAGTAAGTACATTTGGGTATGGAAATTTAGAACTTCCAAACGATCTTAAATCACAGTGATTTTCTATTTGGATAACCACTTTCCAATATGGCGGTGTCCAATTGCTTGGGATTACTACGACGATCACTTTCTAGGGCGCATTACGTAACTTGTGTGTGTCACATGATAATGTGACCCTTCTGTGGCCACGCTAATTTATATTTTATATTTTGAACTTATGGGCGTTTTTGACAATGCCGAATACTGAGTGGCATGACACTTTTCATTACGAAGTGAGTGCACTTTGATATGGAAATTTAGAACTTATAAACGATTAGAGAGTACAGTGGTTCTTCATTTTAATAACCCCTTTCAATATGGCGGCATCCATTTGCTTAGGATTAACATTACGATTAACCTTATGGACGTTTTACGTAGTTCGCGTATGTCACATGATTACGTGACCTTCTGTGGCCATGCTTATGTATTGTTTGAACTCACGGGCGTTTTTAGAATGCCGAAACACCGAGTGTCGTGATACTTCCGACTACGAAGTAAGTATATTCTGGCATGGTAGAAAAATATCTTTTTTGGGACAACGCGCAAGGCTTTGCCACTTTTTAACTGTGGCATTGCACTTTTCATGCTGTACGCATCTTTGTTTGGGTTCTCTTTCTCCTTTTCTCTTTTTAAGTTTGGTGTATCCGTATTTGTGTAAGTCATTACTCTCCCAGCGTACACCTTTATAAGGTGCTAGAACGAGTTCATCATTTTTTTTTTTTTACCAGTTAGCGTTGCTACATGTAGATGGCACTATCACGCCCCAATATATGTTGTGTATATTCTTCGGCTTGTTCAGTTTGTGTGATAATCTTTTCGAGATACCCATAGGTAAAGCGTTGACAATATGTGTCACGGAGTTCTCTGCTCTGTTAATATATACATCTCTGCCTATTTATATGGTTTCTTAAAATCCTCTGGGCTTGTCCAGTTCTTGAGACGTCTTCGAGGCACCCATAGTTTAAGTGTTGATACTATTTGGCATGGAGACCTTTGTTTTGTTGATATATACATCGGTGCTTATGTGTACAGTTCCTCGAAATCTTCTGGGCTTGTCCAGCTTTTGTGATGAATATATAGTGGCAGTCATGAGTAGAGGAACAGTAACACGTTTTATTGGGTCCTCCCCCCTTTTTCTCTCTGTTTTTTCTCCGTTACTTAATCATTTGCATTGGGCATCAAGACATGGTCTTGCTGTCTTTACAGCATTCACTTTAGGCCATGTCGAACAATATCACAAGTGTATATATATATTCTGGGACTCAATGTCAATCAAAAATTTTTTTCGTTTCGTGTGATTCCATCTATAGGTATGTTCACCGAGCTCTGGGTATGGACAAAGGAGCACTGATTGAACAATAACAGCTCAAGATCTTGGTTATCATGCCACATGCTCTGTAGCACTTACTACTCATCTCTAATTGTTATAAAGAAATTGGACGGTTATTGGACAGTTTATCATTTCTATCTAATTGGAACATCTGCTGTTTTTATATATAAGGTAGGCCAAGTAGTAATCGATTTACATACATAGCATTAATAGGTAGATTTAGGTTATACCAAGTCCGGTTCTATCTCATGGTTCTTATCGATGTTGTTTCTCTTTTTTGTTTTGGATTTTTAGCTTTACGTATTGGTGAGATTGACACCATTGTCTGATCATTTATACGTTTGAGGCTACTACCATCATTTTCATCTTGGTTCACATAGACTTATCATTGGTAGGTACCCATATCACTTTGGGTGTATTGATACAGTGATTGTTACCTTTTCACTTGTGGTTTTGGATATATATTGTTTGGGGTCACCATATGTGGAGTTTTTGTGATTTTGTGTATCTATTTAGGATACAAAAACTTTTAGTTTAATAATTGTTTTGTTTCATGTGGTATGTGGGGTATGGTTTCTGTGAAAGTATGCAATATATGTTGTCCTTTGTCGGAATGTCTTATTTGTAGATGGAAAAAATTTGTGAATTTTTAAATGTTGTTGTCCAAATTTTTTTATATATATGTATGAAGTAATGTTGTACGTGTTGTATGGTTTATGTATTGTAAATGTAGTTTTTATGTTTTTAAATCTACAGCCCTGATGAAGTCCTGAGTTACAGGACGAAACGCGTTGGCTGTTTGTTCTTAAAAGATTGGACTAATAAAGAAGAGGAAATTGGATTTTTGTACATCTGCTTCATTGAACATTGACTATTTACATGAATTTAAGTTCTCTGTAAAGTGGTGCAGCTCTGATTTAGTTTTTCCATTTTATCGTCCCTGGTTTCAGGGGAGTGCCTTTGGACAGGGGGTACCTTTGGAGACGTGCACACATGATACCTTTGCATTACTTGATTCGAATTGGTGACCCTATGTGATTGGTGCCTTATTTGTTGTTTTTGGTCCACTGTCCAAATTTTTGTGGTTTTAAGTTTTTGGACCCATTGGCACGATCCTAGCTAAAAATATATTCTGTTTATATAATAATAATTGTCTTTGAGACCATACCCTTTGGGAGATGTCGAAATTCAACGACAAGAGGGAAGAATTGGCCCTTGGCCTGTTTTCTACCAGTGTTTCTGGTAGTTCAAATACAATAAGGGAAACAACAGGAGAAGGACTGCGATCTAAGTTCCAGAGGTTAGAAAGACTCAAAAAGCAAGAAATGTTCCGTTGGTGGGACGGGATAACATTACAGAAGTATCTTGACAATAACAAAATCCCTAGGTGGCTGAGGATACTCATCTTCCCAACCTTTGAGGACCTCGATGAGGATGCACTCAAGGATTGGGAAGATAATTTACAGCAGGCCTCTAGTGTCATGATGCGTATCTTGATCAAACATTCTGATGAAAAAGTGGCCAGTCTAAAGGAGGAAATTATTAATCTGGAAAGGGAAATTGACTGCTCGGATCTTAAAGATGTGATCAAAAAGAATTATGAGATCTATGATAGAGTGATTGAGACACACCAAATTTATCTAAGAGATAAAAAATTAAGGAAAATAAAACGTGATGATAACGATTATAAAAATGGGAGGATATACACTTTTGCCCACAAATTTGATAACATCAGACCAATAGGCGATGGCAAAAGAGCAAGAGAGGAATCGGCTGATTCAGTTTCTATTAGTAGCAGCTCAATCTCTTCTCTAGAGAGTGGTACATCTCGGGGAGATGGAGTTACTCCAGTAACTTCTCCAGGTCGGCGGAATTTTTTATTGGAAATGGAGCGGTTAAGGTTGGGCAACAAAGCCACAAAAAAAGACCAAAAACAAGGAGGGGGGGAAAAAGGTGGCAAGATAAAAGAAAGAAAGAAAGAAATGACCGAAGGGATGTCAACACGGTCAAAGACATCGTAGTGCCTGGTTTGCATGACACTGTTGAATTAAATGAACTTACAATTGTCAATTTATCTAGTCGGACTTTATCTGATGATGAATGTAATGTTTTACAAAAGGGTTTAAGTTTTTGTCCTTCTCAATGGGGTGACCCAGTTGACATGATAATTGATTTGTATAAATTTGTACGCCTTTTGAAATTAAAGGATTTCTTCTACTCAAATCCTCCTAATGCATGCCCCATGATAAGACCAGTACAGACTGTGACACATACTGTTTCAGACCTACATGATCTACAAATGTTATTATCAATTCCAGATGATCGAACATTTAACGATACAAGATCTTAGGGATGATTTAGACATTAGAGAAAACATGGGGGTTAGTAGTGGACTTAAGCCTCGGTCTAAATTTATGCCTGTTAATACACACATCAACATTGACCTTTTTAAGGAGAAAGTGACCAAGGATCTCCATGCTCTCATGGATGCCCCACGTAGATACGATCATCACAAACAGAACCTCACTAAAGTTGAGAGGTTAGCACTCCAGACCCTTGGTGGTGATGATTCTATCACCATCAGGGAGGCTGACAAGGGAGGCAATGTGGTGATTATGAATACTACTGACTATTTGGATGAAATAAATAGACAATTGAGCGATTGCAATTGTTATCGTAGAATCACTAGTAATCCCATTGCCTCCCTCGTCACTCATATCAATACAAGATTGCATGATTGGTACGAAAATGGTTTACTTTCGGATGAAGAACATAGATATTTGACTGTTAATAGTCCATTAGCCCCCTGTATTTATATTCTCCCTAAGATTCATAAGGAGGGTATATTCCCACCAGGGCGTCCGATCATCTCCGGCATAGATTCACCCACAGAACGGCTCTCACAATATGTGGATACATTTCTTCAGCCTTTTGTGATTAATCTCCCGGCGTATATCCAGGATTCCCGAGACATATTACAGAAGTTGGATGGTGTAGTATGGTCAGACGAGTTGATGTTCGTTACCATGGATGTGACAGGGCTATATACATGCACTAAGAAAGACTTTGGCATTATGGCTGTACATTCTTTTTTAAGAACACGCACAGCAGACCATATTGAACATAATGAAATGCTTATGGAAATGACGGATATCATCTTGTCGAAGAATTTCTTTTTACATGATGGGATCTGGTACCATCAGACCCAAGGGACTGCCATGGGTTCAAGATTTGCTCCCTCTTACGCCGGACTATTTATGGGCTGGTGGGAGAGGGAGCATGCCTGGGGTAAATATGCCTCCCCCTGGATGGACATGATTGTGTTCTGGGGGAGGTATATTAATGACATCATCTTAATATGGAATGGGTCCGTTGCACAGTTGATTGAGTATCACTCTTTTCTCAACAATAATCCTCACAATGTACATTTGACTATAAAATACAGTCGGAGCAGTATGGAATTTTTGGATTTATTGTTCTATATTGAAAACAATTCCATCCAAAGTACCATCTTTCGCAAATCCACCTCATGTAACAGTACTTTACACGCCACCAGTGCCCACCCTCAATCGGTGATTAGGAATATCCTATTTGGGGAAATGATACGGGTTCGTAGGAACTGTAGTACCGATTTATCATTTAGGGACAATATCCAAACTGTTAAAAACAGATTTAGGCACCGTGGTTACAAAGAGGAGAGTTTGAGAAAGGCTGACCAACGAATACAAATGGTAACGAGGGCCAGCACATTAGTGACCAAGACAGATGGAGGCCATATTGAAGCAAGGAGCTCACATCTGTCTTTCATTACACAATATACTAATAACAGTACTGGTCTGTTCAACATCTTGAGAAAACATTGGGGCCTTTTAAATGATATTCCAAGTTTGAGGGAACATATTACACCTATACCTAAAGTGACATTCCGGAGGGGCAAGACACTACGAAATTTACTCTGCCCTAGCTACATCAGAAGTAACACTAATAAAACTTGGTTACCTTTAGCCCCTAATGGTTTTGTCACATGCTTGAATTGTAATATGTGCCCATTTGGGAGAAATAAGATCAAGAAGTTCACCTATAATACGACAAAGGAATACGAAATAAGGCATTTTATAAACTGTAATACCAAATATGTAGTGTATATACTTGGTTGTGATTGTGAAAAATATATGTGGGGAGCACTATTAGACCTCTTAAGCTACGCATACAAGAACATGTTCGTGCCATTAAGAATAATGATCTTAAGTACCCCATGACTTACCACATGAGGGAACACCATGCTAATGATTGCAGAGTGTGGTTTCATGGCATTGATCATATTCCCACACACCCACGAGGTGGGAATCGGGAATTAGCGTTGCGCCGTAGAGAGGCAATCTGGATATGTCGTTTAAGATGTATCCAGATGGGACACTAATACCGATGATGAAATGCATTACCATCTATAAAGTAATGGTTCCCGTCTCATTTGGCTTTCTCTTTCTTTTGGTCAAATCATATGATGCGTTTCCCGTGTTTCTTTGGTGATCTTTGTTATTCCTGATCTACAGGGTCTTATTTTGGATAATACATTAATTTATATATGGGCCATTCTACACATTATGATATTGTTGGTACGTCTGGAGTTAATACATCTTTTTCGGATTAGCGCTCTGATCCATATTACACGTTCTGTGGCATGCTATTATGCTGGCATCTATTTATATCATTTTTTTGTTATTAGTTCTTTACTGCCTTTCCAATTTTCGAACGTTCTGGGACTTCAGTGACTTTCCACTTTGATAACCCCTTTTCAAACATGGCGGTAGTCACCTACTTAGCATGATTATTACGATTACTCTTACCGGCGTATTACGTAGCTCGTGTGGATCATATGACAACGTGACCTTTTTGTGGCCATGCTTATCTATATTTTGATTATACGGGTGTTTTGAGAATACCTAACAACGAGTGGCGTGTTACTTCCCATTACGAAGTAAGTACATTTGGGTATGGAAATTTAGAACTTCCAAACGATCTTAAATCACAGTGATTTTCTATTTGGATAACCACTTTCCAATATGGCGGTGTCCAATTGCTTGGGATTACTACGACGATCACTTTCATGGGCGCATTACGTAACTTGTGTGTGTCACATGATAATGTGACCCTTCTGTGGCCACGCTAATTTATATTTTATATTTTGAACTTATGGGCGTTTTTGACAATGCCGAATACTGAGTGGCATGACACTTTTCATTACGAAGTGAGTGCACTTTGATATGGAAATTTAGAACTTATAAACGATTAGAGAGTACAGTGGTTCTTCATTTTAATAACCCCTTTCAATATGGCGGCATCCATTTGCTTAGGATTAACATTACGATTAACCTTATGGACGTTTTACGTAGTTCGCGTATGTCACATGATTACGTGACCTTCTGTGGCCATGCTTATGTATTGTTTGAACTCACGGGCGTTTTTAGAATGCCGAAACACCGAGTGTCGTGATACTTCCGACTACGAAGTAAGTATATTCTGGCATGGTAGAAAAATATATTTTTTGGGACAACGCGCAAGGCTTTGCCACTTTTTAACTGTGGCATTGCACTTTTCATGCTGTACGCATCTTTGTTTGGGTTCTCTTTCTCCTTTTCTCTTTTTTAAGTTTGGTGTATCCGTATTTGTGTAAGTCATTACTCTCCCAGCGTACACCTTTATAAGGTGCTAGAACGAGTTCATCATTTTTTTTTTTTTTACCAGTTAGCGTTGCTACATGTAGATGGCACTATCACGCCCAATATATGTTGTGTATATTCTTCGGCTTGTTCAGTTTGTGTGATAATCTTTTCGAGATACCCATAGGTAAAGCGTTGACAATATGTGTCACGGAGTTCTCTGCTCTGTTAATATATACATCTCTGCCTATTTATATGGTTTCTTAAAATCCTCTGGGCTTGTCCAGTTCTTGAGACGTCTTCGAGGCACCCATAGTTTAAGTGTTGATACTATTTGGCATGGAGACCTTTGTTTTGTTGATATATACATCGGTGCTTATGTGTACAGTTCCTCGAAATCTTCTGGGCTTGTCCAGCTTTTGTGATGAATATATAGTGGCAGTCATGAGTAGAGGAACAGTAACACGTTTTATTGGGTCCTCCCCCTTTTTCTCTCTGTTTTTCTCCGTTACTTAATCATTTGCATTGGGCATCAAGACATGGTCTTGCTGTCTTTACAGCATTCACTTTAGGCCATGTCGAACAATATCACAAGTGTATATATATATTCTGGGACTCAATGTCAATCAAAATTTTTTCGTTTCGTGTGATTCCATCTATAGGTATGTTCACCGAGCTCTGGGTATGGACAAAGGAGCACTGATTGAACAATAACAGCTCAAGATCTTGGTTATCATGCCACATGCTCTGTAGCACTTACTACTCATCTCTAATTGTTATAAAGAAATTGGACGGTTATTGGACAGTTTATCATTTCTATCTAATTGGAACATCTGCTGTTTTTATATATAAGGTAGGCCAAGTAGTAATCGATTTACATACATAGCATTAATAGGTAGATTTAGGTTATACCAAGTCCGGTTCTATCTCATGGTTCTTATCGATGTTGTTTCTCTTTTTTGTTTTGGATTTTTAGCTTTACGTATTGGTGAGATTGACACCATTGTCTGATCATTTATACGTTTGAGGCTACTACCATCATTTTCATCTTGGTTCACATAGACTTATCATTGGTAGGTACCCATATCACTTTGGGTGTATTGATACAGTGATTGTTACCTTTTCACTTGTGGTTTTGGATATATATTGTTTGGGGTCACCATATGTGGAGTTTTTGTGATTTTGTGTATCTATTTAGGATACAAAAACTTTTAGTTTAATAATTGTTTTGTTTCATGTGGTATGTGGGGTATGGTTTCTGTGAAAGTATGCAATATATGTTGTCCTTTGTCGGAATGTCTTATTTGTAGATGGAACATTTTTGAATTTTTAAATGTTGTTGTCCAAATTTTTTTATATATATGTATGAAGTAATGTTGTACGTGTTGTATGGTTTATGTATTGTAAATGTAGTTTTTATGTTTTTAAATCTACAGCCCTGATGAAGTCCTGAGTTACAGGACGAAACGCGTTGGCTGTTTGTTCTTAAAAGATTGGACTAATAAAGAAGAGGAAATTGGATTTTTGTACATCTGCTTCATTGAACATTGACTATTTACATGAATTTAAGTTCTCTGTAAAGTGGTGCAGCTCTGATTTAGTTTTTCCATTTTATCGTCCCTGGTTTCAGGGGAGTGCCTTTGGACAGGGGGTACCTTTGGAGACGTGCACACATGATACCTTTGCATTACTTGATTCGAATTGGTGACCCTATGTGATTGGTGCCTTATTTGTTGTTTTTGGTCCACTGTCCAAATTTTTGTGGTTTTTATCAATGGAGGCCTGTAGCTTTTTTTTTTAAAAAAAAAGGGGAATTAGTGTTTACTAGTAGTTTAGGGCATTGTATATAGGCCTGAGTGTAAAATTCCGCTCTGCATGCAGAATTCGGGAACTCCGCATTCCACGGATATTGCGGAGTTCCCAATAAATTCCACATTCTGCCACATAGCGGAATTTATTTTAGGTTGGTGCACTCTAGCTGAGTTTTACACGCCCTGGCAAGTGCGACGAACCTTGCCAAGTGCTTGCAAGTGCCATTGAGATTCGCTGGCCGGCCGCAAGCGCCAGCGAAACTTGCTGTGCTGACTGCCTGCAAGCACTCACGTGACTTGTGAGCCACTAGCGTGGCTGTAGGCCGTGCCTGCGGCATCAGATGCCTATTTTCTGAAAACAGCGAGCGCGAGAGAGTGCCAGTGACTGTGGCTTCATCCTCAAGCAGATTTTCTCCTCGTAGTGCCATTCATATACGATTTTGAGCGCAAGAACGCATATCGCGTTGCCAAACATAAAAAAAATTGCATGAATGGGTGCGTTGAGCAGCTCTGCCCACTCATGGAATTCCACAGAGTCTCACAGAGTTTTTGGGGCGCTCTGCGGAATTCTGTGTAGCAGAACTCTGCGAACTCCACCGAGGCCTAATTGTATGCAGTTGTTTAGAATTTCTTCTTCTTTCGCTAAGTACTAACTGAGTAAAGTTGAAGAGAAAATGATATCCACTATATATTGAACTATGGCACCTGCTCCTTACAGTTGACATTCTAACATGTACAGCTTCATGCTTTTTTTTTAACCCTAATAACCTTTTTTCTCCAGTTTCACTAGGACAAATATTTCTTTGAAGTGTTTGGAGTGCTGAAAGTGTACAGGTAATAACAACTGGTGAAACAGTCCACAAGGTGAAAGAGCACTTGCTGAGAACCCCCAAAAATATTTTAAAGTTGCTTTAATGATAACATTTGTGGAGTTTTACCAACCAACTGTGCATGTTGTTTTAAAAATTGCAAGAGCTATTTTGACATTTTTAATGATAATTCTAAGTTAAAATAATCAGTTAACAGTGAGAGATATATTCTGAATATGTAAATAGTTACTTTTGTATGTGTTTATAACAATTATTTTTTATTTTTCAGTATATAGAACAAGGATTAATGACAACATAAACCATAGAAGACAAAATATTTATTAAATGTACATATACTGAAATCACTGATCATAAATTAGAACTTTAAAATAGTTAAACAAATTGCTGAATCTGAATGGTTGATGCAAATGATTGCTCATTTTAAATTTTGTGGCGGGGTTATTGAATGATTACACACAAAGATTAAGATATAAACATCCCTGCGCTGTCATACATCACCTTTATTTAGGTCCTAAAACCCCGTAGGGTAGGGTGCATGGAATTTAAAAAGTAGGACATGTGGATATATGTTTTACACGCCTGGTAGTGAAAAATCCTAAAGTAATTTTTAACTACTTTAAGATCTATTGCTTTCATTGACTAACACTGGGTTACCTTATTACTAAGGATGGGCATAACAGGTGTTGTTCTCTTTGGTGTAATCACTCGTATCTTCCTCAAATTTATGTGAGAGGCATAATCAAGTATTTAGTGCTATTTTCTTATTGAAAAATGCACTCTTGCATCCTAAGGGTTCTGAGGATGCATTTTGGGCTAAGAGAATGGCTGAGTGCTACAGGACACAAATAACAATAGCCAGCAGCCGCTCTCTCTCTCTTAGGGGCATATTTATGAGCCCCTTGTGCTGCAGTAGCATCACTTTTTGTGACACTCTCGTGGCACAAATCACAAAAACATATTTATGAGATCATGCAAAGCCACTTAACGTTGCTTTGAATGGCTTCAGAGATCTGGAGAAAGGCAAGGTAGTGCAAATTGCTGCTTTGCCTTACTCTGCATTATGGAGGTATCTATGGGCATTGAGTGGGTGTTACTAAACAACACTTATGGATTTTGACACTTTCCCAGATTTACAAAACAATGTAAACCTGGGAATGAGCTAAAATCTTATGCCTCCCCAGGGGAGACACAACGAGGAGAAATAATGTTATTTCTCCTCATTATTTCCTCTTTCCATGTGTGCTGCATTGTGCAGTAAACATAGAAAGAGGAAAAAGCCTTCCAGGATTGTTTTTGTACCCTGCATACTATATACATATACATTTGTTATATATCTGTGTACATAAAGACAGTCCAAAGGTTCTTTATGTCAGAAAACAAACACACCTGATCCTTCAAATTGATACGTTTGGAGACAAGGTTCTTGTGACCAAGGAAAAGCTTACCTCCGAAACTCATTGGGAGTTTGTGGTGTTGCCATTAACAGAATCTTCATCACTTTCAAGGATCTGAACTGTTGTTTCATGCACCCATGATTAGTACAGGGCCTGCTGGCTAGTTGGCCCATTGGCATACTAGGCCACATGTAAAATAAAGTAATATTGCAAATCTATTTAAAAACAAGGAGAAAATATACTGAACTGTGCAACATGTTTCCTTTACAAAAGAAGAAAAATGAAATGCAAAAATAATTATATCTAGGCCCCTACTGAAAGTGCAGGCTACTCATCACAATATATTTTTAAAATCAAATGAAAGTACAAATAAATCCTTGTGCATGCCCTCTATCAGACAATACCCCTACACAACAGTTTTTGTACTTACTTGTGATATCACAAAACAAAAGTCCTTAAATCCAATGGTATATATGCAGCAGACAAAGAGTGTGATCCCTCCAGCTCCAAATTCAAAGGAAAAGTGATCAGGACAGTAGCGGCCCGTGGTGGGAGTGCTGCCGGGCGGTGACGTGGGGTGGGGGAGGGGCAGGGTGGGGGTAGTAAACTACGAATACGGACGAATAGAGAGTAAGTAGACATATAAATAAATAAAATGAATTTTGTTGCGCGCAGCATCGCATTTGGCGATGCAGCGCGCGCAACGAAAATCATTTTATTTATTTATATGTCTACTTACCTCTATTCGGCCGTATTCCGTAGTTTACTACCCCCACCCTGCCCTCCCCGCCCCACGTCACCGCCCGCAGCACTCCCACCACAGGCCGCTACTGGATCAGGACATGGGCAAAGCACTGGGAGGAGCCGGCTGGACAGGACCAGGAAGTTGGAGTGTCTGGGGCACTTCCTGCTCTCTTGCACTCGCTGTCATCAGAAAAAAGGTATCAATGTCACCCTCGCAGCATAAAGCTGTGCTAGCGGGCGTCAAATCTAGCGAGCACTCGCAGACAGACAGCAAGTGTTATGGTAGCTCGCGGGAAGCCTGCAAATCTTGCCGGCACTTGCGAGCGCCCATCAAGACTCGTTGCACTCATCAGCATGCGCAAAAAAACAGCTCAACCGTGCTAACCTAAAAACAATTCCGCCATAAGGCAGAAAGTGGAATTTATCAGGAATTCTGTGTTTTCCGCATGACGCAGTGTTCCTGAATTCCACAAACTCCACGTGAGGACAGAAATTTTACACCCAGGCCTAGTCTTTATTTATTGGGATCACACCTGCACCATGGTTAACTGTAGACACAGGCTGAGAAGTTTTGTGGACTGGAAAAATATGTATTACCTACTGGCGGTTGCCAGTAGGTAGATAGAGTTAGGACTTGGTTTAGATAGACAAAGCATTTTTGGTTTGGTATTACCTTTGGCACCGTTTGATGAATCTTCACGAAATTTACAAAAATAGTGCAGCAATCACTTCAACTGCTGTCTGAAACATTTTGGGGTGATTTGTCAAGCGGGGACCGAGAAAAAGGTGGCTCCCAAAACACGGTTTCTCCATGCAATTTCCCATAGGGATTTTGAACAGGACTAAAGCCCGAACTGCTGAACGGAATTACGCCAAATTTGTCAGAAAGCTAAATCTTGACCCAGAAAGAGTGTTTCTGTAATTTGGTGTAAATCCATGCTGTAGGTTTGGAGTTAAAGGTAAAGGATTTATGTATACCTAGCAACGCGAATCCTTTTCAGATCCAACAGATCTCATGCTGAGATCTGATTGGCTGCAACCACTTCAACCAGGAAGTGGTGACAGCCACATTGGGACTCAAGACTCAGCCCGAGTCCCAAGAAAAACATTTTTAAAAAACAGCAGCGGGCAGGGTAGGAATACCCTGAATCCCTTAGCCTGGAGGTGGGGTACCACAGGAACCCCGCAGGATGCCAAAAAACATTTTTTAAATAGTTTTCTTACATATTAGTGGAGGATCCACTGTAAAACTAAAATAAAAACAAGTGGGTTCCCACGCGCTTGTTTTGTTTTGCCCCCTGAGTGGGTCACGACCCAGGAGATATCTATTATAAGAATATGGATGAGGGGGGCATGCAGTCCTCCTTCCCAGGCCACTTTAGCCCTGAGCCACCATCTTCTGGGGCCCAGCCGCAAAATAGAAATTGGGAGGGGGCTCTGTGGCCCCCCTCCCGGGCCTGATTAGGGTTCCCCGGGGACCGGCCATAAGAGAAAAAGGGGAGGGGGCATTTGGTCCCCCTACCCATGCTGATTTCAGCCCCAAGGACCCCATTCCCTAAGCCCTGGCCTCAAGAACGACTGGCAGGGGTGCTAGGTATAGTTAGCACTGCTAACTAAAACTGCTACGTTTTTTTTTTAGTTCAAAACACTAATGTTGACACTGAGAAATTCACCTAACTATAACGTTACTTTAACCTATAGGTTTTTAGTGAATATATCTATATATATTACCTAGTGGCGGTCATAAGTAGGTAGTTATAGTAGGACCATGTTTCCATAGCAAAAGCATTTTTGAGTTGCCTATATCTTTAGCACTGTTTGATATTCCAAAAAAGGTGCACAGGTGATTCATGGAGAGTTTCAGGGTGATCTGTCAAGAGGGGACCGAGAAAAAGGGGGCTAAAAAAAGTGAATTTCCCATGTTAATTTTCTTAGGGGTTTTGAACGCGACTACAGCCCGAACCGCTGGACAGAATTACTGCAAATTTGGCAGACAGTAGATTTGGTTATGCAGATCAGACTTTCCATTATTTGGTGTAAATCCATTAGGAGTTTCCAAGAAATTAAAAGAGATCAAAATTTGTTCATCTTGAATTGCGATGACTTTGCAAATAATAAGAAGCTCGTGCAGGGAAATGCAGAGCTCTGATTGGCTGCCAACACTTCAACCAGGAAGTGTTGGCAGCCATTTAGGCATCAGGGCAAAAAGCTTTTTTTAAAAAATGTTTGCAGTGATCCAGCGCTTGTTTTCAAAAGGGCCCCCAAGTGGGACATGTCCGGGCAGCATTTTATAAAAAAAAAGGAGGGGTGCATGGGGCCCCCTCCTGAGACTGTTTGAGCTCAGGAGCATCACCTCTCTGGTGCTTTTTTTAAATTGGAGGGAGCCGCTGTGACAGCTCCCACCAAGCTAAAGCATACACTCTGTAAAAGCTGTCAAAGTGCTCCTGCCTGCTGGAAGCGGAGATTTCATCTCTTTCTCTGTCTGCAGACATGTGGGCAGGGAAAGAGATGAAACGATTGCTTTTGCATGGAGGGAGCTGCCTTTCCAGTAGCTCCCTCCCTGCAGCAGCAATGCCGGCTCCTGCAGAAGGTGGGGAGCCAGCTGGGACCATGGAGGCCTTGAGGCTTCCCCCTTGGTACCGGGGAAAAGTGAAGAAAGAGGAAAAATAAAGGTCAGAAATGAGCAGATATATTCTTGTGAGCTACGATAGCCCAGGTTCATTGGCACAAACGAGGAGGGCCAGGTCTCTGGAGTAAACAATGAGGGGCATTTCTTTGAGGTTTTGGTGGGAAGTGGTCATGCAGCTATGTCAGTTAGGGGAGGAGCTGAGGCTCTCATGGAAGCTTTTTCCACAGACACTTTGAAGGTGCCATAATTGTCACAGAATGCTGTGCAGGAGGGTTTGTACAAGGGTGGAGGGATGATGTAGCAACCTCCGATTTGCAAGAGGTGCCTAGCTGCTGGAACTTTCCACTCTTTCTTTAAAAAAAACCTACACAAGGGGAAAGCAGATCAGAGGATTCTGGACCTGGGAGCATTGACGGCAAAAGGATGCCCAGCAGTAAGATGCCACTTGATGCTCTGCAAGGATGGACTTTAGGACTTTGGCTCCAACTGACCCCCCCCAGGGCTATGATGGGTCTCTCAATGGCCAGTGCCACTGGCCCCTGTATTAATGATGTAATGATTGGCAATGCAATGTTTGCCACAATAATAATGCCTTTTGACATTATTGGTGTTAAGGGTCATACAATGATGAATCATAACATGTGGCTGTTCTAATAATAAGGTGACACCATGACAAAGCCAGCAGGTCTTCCCAGTGATGTTGTATCTAGTATAGGGGGAATTGATTATAGGTTTCATGACCCCACCCCCAAGGGTTTTGATGCGATATGACGATGTCACCAAAGGTGCTCCCATCTACCTAAATGTATACATTTGTATTTTAATGTGTAGCATTTAATAGAGTGTGCGTAATAAATTAATTTTCCTTTTTAAAGGCCAAAGCACTAACTGGGCAATATTTTATTCAGCGTTGTAGTTGTATACCAGCAAATTCAGGTTACTGGCCCTACCACCTCCCCTGAGCATACCTTGGATTTGCTCTGTTTTGCTACACTGAGAGAGTGAAGTGGTACTGGGTTTCCAGTAAAAAGACAATTGCAGACTTAATATTTGTGAAGGACTCACATCCATCACAACTAATAAGCCAATGTTTACACTCCTGATCTGGGGCAATATTTAATTCCTCAAAATCATGCATTCTCTCACAAACAGACATTTGATAAAAGCACGGTATATAAGAAAGGCTCAAATATCATAAAGGCTGAGCAAAATCAACAGACAAAGGTGAAAGTGGATCTAGTAAAGGTTGTAGAATATCTCAATTTTCGAATTTATCTATAGTACTGTAACGTAATTGTAAATGTTATTTTTCGGCTTACTCCACTGATTTACACAACTTGAGGAAAACACACACAAGTCACTATGTAGAGCACTTTGAACTCTACTGAGAACAGTGAAATCTAAGAAATATGGATCTCATTCTGTCACATGTATTCTTGATACTTGGCTTGTGTACAGGTAGACAACAATTTACTCTAAAGTCTCTGGAACATGCTCAGGAATTTCTTATGGTAGGTCTAGATATGCTAGAAAATGAACTTATTGCAAATGATGAATTCTTTGGAATTAGCTATTCCTGGGATCACAATTCTTCAAGAACTGACATTGGTTCAGAGCAATTTGTGTTTTTAACCCTACTAGTTTGCAAATCAGGCTCATTTGATAGGTTGTTGAAAAGAGCTGTGCAACACAACTCATTTCCAAACAGTAGAGCAGAATTACTTCCAAGTATAGCTGTTAGGGAAAGTAGAAAATATGTCATCCTAATGCTACAAAGATGTGGACGAGAAGACACTAAAGTAAACACTGACATTACTAACTATAAACATGGTCAGATATCAATATACAGGACAGCTTATACTACTGTCAGTATCATTTTACAAGAAGGAGGGACCATTACCCCAGATCATTATACAGTTTATTTGAAAAATAGGTCAGATTGAAATGAATGTGACACTTGTCGAATAGTCAAGGAGAGGTTAGCAAGGAATGTAAAATATTCATATCTAATCTTTCTGGCACCAAAGGTGTAGAAAATATAAGACTTAATATATTATATCCAGTTTCAGAGAGAATTTTATTCATCTACTGAGTATTTTTGTCATTAGGCCAGAGAAGGGAGATGACGAGTATCAGCTTGCAATTTTTCTCATAAAGACATACATGAGCTATGAGAGAATGAAACATGTAGCATATTAGAGCTAGTTTCAGAGATATACATTGTGTAAATGGTGTGAATATATGTAGTCATGCAGCATAAGAAGGGTGATGATCAATGGAGGCCTGCAGCTTTTTTTTTTTTTTAAAAAGGGGAATTAGTGTTTACTAGTAGTTTAGGGCATTGTATATAGGCCTGAGTGTAAAATTCCGCTCTGCATGCAGAATTCGGGAACTCCGCATTCCACGGATATTGCGGAGTTCCCAATAAATTCCACATTCTGCCACATAGCGGAATTTACTTTAGGTTGGTGCACTCTAGCTGAGTTTTACACGCCCTGGCAAGTGCGACGAACCTTGCCAAGTGCTTGCAAGTGCCATTGAGATTCGCTGGCCGGCCGCAAGCGCCAGCGAAACTTGCTGTGCTGACTGCCTGCAAGCACTGACGTGACTTGTGAGCCACTAGCGTGGCTGTAGGCCGTGCCTGCGGCATCAGATGCCTATTTTCTGAAAACAGCGAGCGCGAGAGAGTGCCAGTGACTGTGGCTGCATCCTCAAGCATATTTTCTCCTCGTAGTGCCATTCATATACGATTTTGAGCGCAAGAACGCATATCGCGTTGCCAAACATAAAATAAATTGCATGAATGGGTGCGTTGAGCAGCTCTGCCCACTCATGGAATTCCACAGAGTCTCACAGAGTTTTTGGGGCGCTCTGCGGAATTCTGTGTAGCAGAACTCTGCGAACTCCACCGAGGCCTAATTGTATGCAGTTGTTTAGAATTTCTTCTTCTTTCGCTAAGTACTAACTGAGTAAAGTTGAAGAGAAAATGATATCCACTATATATTGAACTATGGCACCTGCTCCTTACAGTTGACATTCTAACATGTACAGCTTCATGCTTTTTTAACCCTAATAACCTTTTTTCTCCAGTTTCACTAGGACAAATATTTCTTTGAAGTGTTTGGAGTGCTGAAAGTGTACAGGTAATAACAACTGGTGAAACAGTCCACAAGGTGAAAGAGCACTTGCTGAGAACCCCCAAAAATATTTTAAAGTTGCTTTAATGATAACATTTGTGGAGTTTTACCAACCAACTGTGCATGTTGTTTTAAAAATTGCAAGAGCATTTTTGACATTTTTAATGATAATTCTAAGTTAAAATATTCAGTTAACAGTGAGAGATATATTCTGAATATGTAAATAGTTACTTTTGTATGTGTTTATAACAATTATTTTTTATTTTTCAGTATATAGAACAAGGATTAATGACAACATAAACCATAGAAGACAAAATATTTATTAAATGTACATATACTGAAATCACTGATCATAAATTAGAACTTTAAAATAGTTAAGCATTGTCAAAATTATCTCTTTTAAATTCTTTTGTAAAGGAAATCTTTAAAGGAAGAAGAAACACTTCTGGTTGATGATGGGGGGGAAATGGCTATCACAGGCTATGCAACTCTTGGTTATTAAAAAATTCAGAAGAATGTTTTAAACAGAAATATAATGTCTTTTTCCAATAGTATTCTATAGAATAAATATTTCTTTTATGGATTTGAAATGCACACAAGTCACAGCAGAACCTTTACAGTAGACAAACTATAATTTAATTTTTTTTAAATGTCCTCAGTGTAATTTACATCAGACCACAGACACAAAGGGTCAGATTTACAAAGATGTCATGTTTCGTTACTGTCAGAGAGTGGGAATATGTCATATCTACCAATATACCCTGCTCTCTCCCTAGCACTGGTGTAGAATCAGGCTGCCTAGAGCTACACACGAGAATAGACCTTTGCACTTTAGTGCAAAGAAGTCTGCTTCATGTTTACTGTAGGTTTTGTATTGAAAGAGTAGTCTTCCAGTACAAAATACTATTTTTAGAGTGACTTTAAAACTTTCTCACTTTAGAATGTGTGCTCTATAGTACAGCATAAGTGCAAACTGGGAAAAGTTATAAGAAAAAAGAACAAGACATATATACAAACATTTCAGAGCTGTGAAGAGTTAGATACCTCTTTCTCTCCTGAAACATCTTTAGCCTTGATTTTCACTTTGGTGAATGGGTTAAAGTGTGGATGTCTGTAAGAAATTGGATTATTAGTTGCATGGCATGTGAGACCTGAGCAATTAATATGTCCACAAATGTCTCCTTTCTGGGAGCCAAGCACCCCATTGTAGCACCTGATAACTCTCATGGAAGAGAAGCAGAGCAGCCCAAGTCCTACTCAGAGGAGGTGGTGAGGGCTAGTAATCACATTCACTGCAAGCAATAATAACACTCAATAAATGATTGTCAATAGAGCATTGCACTGTTTATCAAAAATTACTGTCAGCAATATATTGTCAATAAAGCTTTAAAAATCAACATGTTTGAGCCTTTCTTTTACAATTTTAGGCCACATAAATGCAGCCTCAGAACCAACCACTAGAGATGCCTGCACTCCTGGGCTCTGGAGCAAAAGCCCTGGCTTTGGAATGCTGTAAAAATGATGCAAACCTTTCCTGGGATCATGAATTCAATGACCAAGGAGACTTTTGTGCAGTTTTTAAGAACGCCTCCAGGGGGGCTCCCTCATCTGCAGCCACCCGCAGCACTTGCTGAATATGTTGATGGTACCTATGCGTCACTTTGGGGCACAAGGAAAAATAAATGAGAAAACAAGTCCTTGCATGGCATTAGGGGGAAATCCCACAGCCAGGGCAGTGAATATGTTCTTAGACGCTCTTCCATTAGGTTTGGGAGAGCTGCATGTCATCCTTTCCTTTTCCAGGGGTGCCCCGGTCCCACCCAGGACTCCCCAATGGCTTGTTCATGGTGGGGAGCATCAAGACTGTAGTGACTCCAGTCAGTTCCCCACACACAGCTCTGTGCTAAACGGGAGCCAGCAAACATCTCTTTCCCTGCTCCCGCCATGCAGGAGCACTCCCCTTGGGCTCCTTTGGTGGGGAGAGGTTTCTTTGTTCTGAGTCCCAGGGATGGGGTCACTGGGATCTGCCTCTATCTTCTGGCCTGGAGATGGGGTCCGAAGGATGGGCTTCTTGGGCTCAATGAAAGTCTTGGGAGAGGGGCCCAACACACGACCTGACCCCCGAGAACTCGCCCTCCCCAAAGGTAGATTTTAGAAATGCAACAGAGCCCTATGCGCTTCATCGCTCATAAAAAGTCAAAGGTCCCAAACTTTAACAGTGAATATCAAGGGCTCTGTTGGGGTAATTTCAACGTTATTGCTCCTGATAGCGATCCCTAACCACCTGGAGACATTTTAGCAGGCCTCCTGGTCTCCAAAGGCGTGCACTTTAAAAGAAGCTGCCTTCACTGGCTCTCTGCACCAGCTTTCTCCTGATGCTCACCTCCTCCTGATTTGGGCACAAAAGTCCAGGTCCTCCCCCAACTGATTCTCAGAGGGGATAAGGGCGTCAGCATCTCTGGCCCTGGAGAGACCCACTAGTGTAAGGGTCATCTGCAGTCCTCAGTCCATCAGAGTATCTGGGGTCTTGCCTACTAGCTGTCCATGGGGTTGCCGCCATTGCAGTCCAGATCAAAGGTCTTGCTCTCATTCATGTTTATGCCCAGTGCCAGCCTGTGGGTGGGGGAAACCCCTTTGTCTAACCCTAAAACTGGTTGTAGTCAGTTTTTTCCTTTCCCTTGTGTTTGGCTCCAGCCTGGCTAGTAAAACAAAGCCAGAGCAGGCCTGGTATCAGGTTCCTTTGTGTATAGCTTCTTTGAAGTGTAATCAGGGAATGGAAACAACTCCACCACAGCCATTCTGTCAGGAAGACCACTCCCCTCTACACCAAGGCCCTTTTATTCACTGTCTGGCTCCAATACAGGTTTCCCAGTAGGAAAGCAATCATCAGCCCCAGTAGCTGGAAACTCCAGAAAATGCCACAGAAATTTTAAGCAGAGAAATGCCAACTTTCTAAAAGTTTGTATCCCAGATTGGAGCCTCGCCAGGTCCCCACGCAAGATGCACAGCCATATGTATGAAAGAATTCAGCATCTTCAATAAGTTAATCATATTTTTTATTCCAAACATTCTCCATCTTTAGTCCATAGGTTTCCATGTTTACTCAATTTTTCCATCTCCATGTTTTACAAATGCCCATCCCGGCTTTTTGAAGCAGCACAAAAGGGGGTTTTAATGTTCCTCAAAACACAACATATTGTACCCAATGCATTTCGGGATAACTCCCTTCCTCAGGGGTAACTAATTTTCAAATACAAAATCCATCCATGTGTCATACAAAAGACCGTCCATCTGAACCACTTTTCTATGGACCAAAGCCCGTTTTTTAAAACTTCTTGTGTCTTGTTGTCCATGACTCTGCCGCTGATGTGCGGCACACCTCGTAAAACATTAAAGAGGTGTGCCGCACATCAGCGGCAGAGTCATGGACAGCAAGACACAAGAAGTTTAAAAAACAGGCTTCAGTCCGTAGAAATGTGGTTCAGATGGACGGTCTTGTATGACACATGGATGGATTTGTATTTGAAAATTAGTTACCTGAGAAGGAGTTATCCCAAATCCATTGGGTACAATACGTTGTGTTTTGAGGAACATTGAACCCCCTTTTGTGCTGCTTCAAAAAGCCAGGATGGGCATTTGTAAAACATGGAGATGGAAAAATTGAGTAAACATGTAAATTTATGGACTAAAGATGGAGAATGTTTGGAATAAAAAATATGATTAACTTATTGAAGATGCTGAATTCTTTCTTACATATGGCTGTGCATCTTGCGTGGGGACCTGATGCGGCTCCAATCTGGGATACAAACTGTTAACGGGCATGGGCGGAGCACGCATCAAGGTAGCACGCCTTCAACGCCGTTGAGCATTATAAACATTGGCTTACTAACCAGGAGTGCACCCTATCATTTTCATTGAACTTTCTAAAAGTAGCATTTCCAAATTAATAAATTAACATCTGACTTTACCATTAATGAGGATTTTAAATTACAATTCAGATGAGTGGAAAAAGTATTGCTTTAGCTACTGCCAGTCCGAATTTAGCATTTAATAAATGTAATAATGTAGCCCAATGACACACTATGGCAGCAGCCAGCTTTCTACAGTGAAAATAATTTTGTGGATATTTCACTGTAAAGAGATGTTCAACATTAGTTTCTACTTGTTCTAATTTTAAATTCTGCACCCTGCCTTTACAGGCCATAAGAGATACATGTGGGTGACTAATTAATATTTAAAAGGAAGGTCTAGGCCTGTCAAATGTGGCATTTTGACAGATCGAGTTTGCAGTTTAAAACTGTCACAGGTAGGCTACCTATGTGCAGCATCAATGATGCTGTGCACGACTGTAGTCTCTCATGTTCAACCTGCACCCGTGAACACAGGCACACGTAGAAGTGTTCACGTGTAACCAGCCCAATGCTTTTTCCCTAGCTGTATCACAGCTGCCTTTTCTTAAAAGGTTAACACTGGTGATAAACACACACAGTCCAATTACCATGCAGTTACTGGGAGTATGACTCAGGTAGTGAAACTCAACCAGCAAAAAGGTCCGAAAACAAAGTGGTCCAAAGCAAAATAATCTGCTGTATTAAATGGGTGGAACCCATTTGCAACAACATTGAATCACCAAATTGCCAAGGGTAGCGGAAGTGACATCACACACCTTTCACTTTAAATATGTCACAGACATGACTCCATCATGATCTTTGACCCTCAACTTTCCCACAAAGTGATGTCACTTGTTCTTGATTAGATTACAATAATTGATATAGCTGAAGTTCCATAACAACTGAATGATTAATATAACACATGTTAGAAATGGGGGTCTCTAGTTGGCAGAGGTAGGTACCTTTGTCCAAATAGGGACCCTTGCTTCTAGTCAGGGTAAGGGGGATACACTCCTAATATAACCCCTGCTCACCCTCTTGGTAGCTTGGCACGAGCAGACAGGCTTATCTCAGAGGCAGTGTGTAAAGCATTTGTGAACGCATATAGTAATACAGAGAAAACACTACAAAAGGACACCACACCAGTTTAGAAAAATAGCAAATCTTTATCTAAACCAACAAGACCAAATACGATAAAAATCCAACATACAATACTCTTGAAAAATAGTACTTGTGCAAAATAACCTTTAAATTGCAGAAAAATCAATAAAACACAGTTCCTACGACTCAGTAGCTCCCCCTGGGGCTACCGCGATATTGAATACGACAGAGTCTAACAATTCCAGCTGACCGTGTCGATACGGGCCAGCTAAAGCATCGACAGACTCAGACACAGTACCTTTCTTGTTGCGACCAACACGCAAACGTTGCTGTTGCATTGTGAAGCGGAGCGTTGCGGCAGGCGGTGTCCTCACGATGCAGTCCAGGCAGCGGCTCATTGACGGAGTTGGTGAGACCAGGGCTTGCGTTGAAGGGTGAGACGGTGCTCGCTACGGTGCTGGCAAGTCATGGTGCGGCGACGGAGCCGGGAGAAGTTCGGGTCGGGCAGCGATGGAGTCGGTGTCGTCCTTGCAGCGTGTAGCAAAGCGTTGCGAAGTGCAGTGCCCTTAGGACGCAGTGCAAGCAGCGGCTCGTTGACGGAGTCAGTGAGACCAGGGTTGCGTTGCGAAGCGAGACGTTGCTCTTGGCGGTGCTTTCAGAACAGGGAATCCTGCGACGGACTCGATAACAGAGTCGGTTACCCTTTTCTTCTGCGGAAACGATCAGAGACGGTGCCCACAGACACAGTGAGGTCTTTGCTGTTCCTGAGACCTCGAGAACAGGGGGCAAGCTCAGTTCAAACTCTTGGAGATCTTTTCTTCAAGCAGGGGACAAAGCAAGCAGCAAAGTCCTTTTCTCCTTTCCTTGGCAGCAAGTAGCCACTGCAGGCCAACCCCAGACAGCAAAAAGCACAGGGGCAGTATTCCTCGTCAGCTTCTCCGGCTCTTCTCCTTGGCAAAGGTTCCTCTTGATTTCCCAGAAGTGATCTAAAAGGCTGGGGTCTGGGCCCCTCTTTTTATACACACAAATCCTTTGTTCTCTGAAGGCAGAGAGTGTCTGTCCCCAGCCAAAACCAGTTCTGTCCTCACTGGTGCAGCTTCCGGCAGGAGGTGGAGACAGCATTATTGAAGGCAGACCAGGCCCATTCAGGTGAAAGGAAATCTCCTCCCCCTACTCTAAATGCAGCCCAGGTCTATTCAGCCCAGCCCTGACTCATCAGACTTCTGGAGCCGCTGCCCCTCTCCAGCCCCTGTCATCCAAAAGCCAGACATGCAATACACAAACCTAGCAGAGGCACACTGGATGGTTAGGCAAGAAAATACCTACTTTCTAAAAGTGGTATTTTCAAACACAGAATGTAAAAATCACCCTCACTAAGAGATGCACTTCAACATTCTGAGTTCAGGCATACTAAACTTTATTTTTCTACCTTGTTCCCAGGCCCAGTTATGTTTATAAGATGTTATAAGCAAACTCCCCATTCTGTCCTATGGGAACAGGTAGCCTTGCAATAGTGAAAAACGAAATTGGCAGTATTTCACGATCAGGACATGCCACACGCATCAGGGCATGTCCTACCTTTCACTTACAATGCACCCTGCCCACAGGGGTACCTTGGGCCTACCTTAGGGGTGACTAATATGTAGAAAAGGGAAGGTTTAGGGACTGGCAAGTGTGTGCACTTGCCAAGTCGACATGGCAGTACTAGACTGCACACAGGCTCTGCAATGGCAGGCCAGCGTTACATTTTACAGGCTGCTTCTGTGGGTGGCACAAGCAGCATTTGATTTACAGGCCCTGGGCACACACAGTGCACTGTACTAGGGTCTGACTAGTAAATCAAATAGCCAACCATGGAAACACCAATCCATAACAACAATTTACAGGGAGAGCATATGCACTTTAGCACTGATCAGCAGTGGTAAAGTGCTCAGAGTCAGAAAACTACCAACAACAGGTCAGAAAATATACAGGAGGAAGGCAAAAAGTCCTTGGATGGCCCTGCAAAAAGGGCCAAGTCCAACAATACAGATATCTATGTTATATACCGCATATATATGGGGGCTGAAGAGATAAGCCAGGGGTTGGAAATTGGGTTACTGTTTGAGGGAGATGAAATCCCACTCAAGCAGCAGTCATAATTTTTGTCAGGGTGAAGGCAAAGGCAAACCCCAAATTAAATTGTGCTTAACCCTCTGGTAGCTTGGCACAAAGCAGTCAAGCTTAACTTACAGGCAATGTGTAAATTATGTATGCAGCACTCTAAACAGTAATAGAGTGAAAACTCAACACAAGAAAAATCCTACACCAATTTAGAAAAATAGATTGAAACCTAATACATTATTTGAGACCAAGACAACAAAAATCCAATCAGTAGAAATGGAGATATGCAATTTTAAAGTGGTAAGTGAAAATCGCACCTGAAAGTGCAAAGCACCACTTCCAGCTATCTGGTCGTGCGGGAATGGGTGAAAGTCACAAGTTCAGGCCGACCAAGATGGAGTGCAGGCCGGATACAGGGAAGAGGTTAGTCCCCATGAAAGAGTTATCTTCAAAGTCCAGGGCAAGGAGTTGTGCTCGAGGATGGAAGGGGTGATGAGGAGCAGGGAGGGCATCGCGGATAGTCGTTTATGTAGTGCGAAGAGAAGGCCGGGCTTCGCAGATGGTCATCGCTGTATTTTGAAAATCCCCTCAGATGCCGTGGACAGTTGTTGCTGGAGCTTCACGCTGATGGTCACTGCAGGCTGTCGAAGCTGCAGCACAAAGTGCAGATCTGGAATATGTGTTGTTATAACGCATGCGATGCATCGCATGCCATTACAATGCGGTCGTAACAACGACCGTGTTGTTACATCGCATACGATTACATCGCGAGTCGTTACAACAAATTGCTGTAGGGGGCGCGCTGGACTTAGGAATAGTATAATTTACGATTCCTACTCCAATTTGTGCAACAGCAGGGAAGGTGTTGGATTGTATATCCAACACCTTCTACCCCCAACAGAAAGTCGTTGTAACAACTTGCGATGTAATCGTATGCGGTGTAACAACGCGGTCGTTGTAACGACCGTGTTGTAATGGCATGCGATGTATCGCATGTGAACTAAATGTCTCCCGCAGATCTCACAATGATGTGTGTCATTGGTGGTCACTGTGGCTCGAAGAGTCAAGCTCACCAGAACTTCGCATTGGAGATTGGCACGGGCAGCAAGATCTTGCCGCAAATGTGCCCGTTCACATTTGTGAAGAGCCCAAATCCTCAAGAGAGCTCTATAGGTCCAAAACCTGAGGAGCACCACTTGAGGGTTAGGAACTCACACCAGCAGAAGCCAGCAGGGCTCATGCAGATCCAGTTGCAGGTCCAGTTAGCAGGTCATCTGGGCAGTTGCAGGAAGCCTCTGGAACCTGTAATGTCCCTGTAACTCAGAACGGGAGGTCAGCCTGGGATGAAGGGTGCAGGTTCAGTCTTCCTTCTCAGCATGCAGGGTGACAGGCAGCAGAGCAGCAGAGTAGAAGACCAGCAGAGAGGCAGTCCTTTTGGCAGCAAAGCAGCACATCACTCCTTCTTCTGTATCATCCACAGGTCCAGGAGTGTGCTCAAGAGTTGGGTCTCAGGGTCCAATATTTATACCTGGTGCCTCGTGCCCCCTTTAAAGTAGGAGAAGTTTCTAGAGGATTGCCTTTGAAGTCCTTCAAGTGTCCTTCCTCCTCTGCCCTGGCTCCAAGCTGGCTGCATGAACAATGCAATGATGACAAGTCCTTTGTGTGAAGGCACAGCACAGCCTATTCAGCTACAGGTGAGGCTGTGCCCAGCTCCACCCCCGATCCAGCCTCTTGATGGCCCATCCAGGCACACCTAATCCCTTTATTGTGTGGTTGTCAGGGAAGAATAAACAAAGTCCAACTGTACCCAGTCATGTGACCCAGGAACCGGTTGCAGGCACCAAATGGTTAGGACAGGAAAGTGCCAACTTTCTAATAGTGGCATTTTCTGAATTGCAACTTAAAATCTGACTTCACCATTAAAGAGGATTTTAAATTACAATTATTTTGAGACCAAGCATGGCATTCCTACCTGTTTCCAATTAAAAGTTATCACTTATTAAATGTAATAAGGCAACCCAATGTTATCCTACGGGAGAGGTAGGCCTCAAAGTAGTGAAAAGTGAATTTAGGATTTTTTCACTACCAAGTCATGGAAAAGTTAAAAGTACATATCCGACTTTTTAAATTCACTGCACCCTGACCTGTGGGGTATTAGGGCCTACCCTAGGGGTGACTTATATGTATTAAAAAGGAAGGTGTAGGCCTATGAAAAAGTTGTATCAGGGCAGATCGAAATGGCAGTTTAATGCTGTACACACAGACTGCAATGGCAGGCCTGAGACATGTTTTAAAGGGCTACTAAGTGGGTGGCACAATGGGCCCATTAGTAGCATTAAATTTACAGGCCCTGGTTATATGTAGCACCACTTTATTAGGGACTAACGAGTAAATTAAAAGTACTAATTGGGTATAAGCCACTTTGCCATTTTTAAAGGAGAAAGTACAGGCACTTTAGGAGTGGTAAAGTGTGCAGAGTCCTAAAATCCAACAAAAATGGGTTCAGGAAACAGGAGGATGAAGGCACAAAGTTTAGGGATGACCCTGCAGTAAGTGCCATGTCCAACTCCAGGGGAACCTTAGTCCTATTTCTTTGTATTAAATGAAAAAAATATATATGTTCATTCGTTATATGGTTATCTGAAGAAACTATAGCACCACAAAACATCGTACTGGGAGCCCAAGTTATTTTAAGATTTTATTCAAAAATACTATTTTTATGTACTCACAATATGAAGCATAGCAACTATTTGTTTAAAAATGTGAATTTTGCCATGGGTTCACCACCATTCATATATGCCATAGGTGCCCCTTAGGCCAAAACTTAAAACAATATGCCAGTGCCAGAATTTTGCCATTTGTGCTCTCCATATACTATGGGTGACTCTTAAGTCAAAAATCACCTCTTCAGGGCCAGCGTTTTGGTTGACTTACCCAGGCCTCAGTACTGTTTAATACACATTCTCACAATTTCAGAATTGAAACATTTTCAATATTAATTATATCAAAATTATTGTTGTTACCAATTAATCTTAAACAGCCAATAACCCCTGACAAAGTTAATAGTCCTGGCTGGTTTTAGGTTTATGTCAGTTGTGTTATATACACGGATGTAACAACAGAAAGCGCAGAGAAGAACCAAAATACCTGTCAGGAGGCACACTATGAAAATCACAGAAATGTAATTTACATGTTTAAGCTATGCCATTATTTACGCAGGAAACGTCCGTTTTAGAGCATCCCTCCCACTTTTTTTCATCCTACTTAAAGCCTTGGCCTTTTAAACATTTTGGTTCAAATATCTGGCTTTCTGTTCTTCGTAGTTGTTCAAATATTTAAGCATGTTTACTCTTGGCCTTCTTTCGAGTATGCCGAATTTCCGAGACATTTTCGTCTTTGTTTCACATTGTATATCGACCCATTCATTTTTCTATTTTTTTAAGAGGAAATACATTTTTGGAAAGCGAGTTTGGTGGTTTCCTGATTCTCATATCCTTAGTAAGTACTTACACACTGTAAAGTACATGTTGTTTAAGACCGCAGAAGAATCTATTGTGAGATATACATTAAAGGTGCCCTTGGGCTTTAACTTTGAGGAGCACAATTGCCAACCTCAGAAAGGAGGGCATAGATCAATGTCGCAGTTTAAAAATGGATTCAAGTTGTTATTATTACTTTGTTGCAACTATAAGAATAATATGACCTTCTTTAACAGTTTTCCCAATTAAGGCAAGGTTAATACCATGATATGCTAAAAGCCAGTCGGTAGAGAGCTGTGCTTCCAAGGACAAAGGGCTACTCCAATGAATTTTTAATCTTGGTTGCAACATGCATTCCTACGTAGAAACATGTTCTGAAAGTGTGATGTTCGCAAACTTTTGACACTTTCTGATTTTAAAGCAACAATCTATGTCCTATATATTAGTTTGCACTGCAGACTACTCAAACTCACACACTTTCTCTAGTTCAGAGACTTTAAAAATATGGCCTGTGGAGCGTTACCATGTTCCTGCTTTGTGCTAGTTCAGGGATGATGAAGGGAAGTTTGCTTCCATTTTGGAACAAATCACGCTGACTGTAGTGCATGACTAGGCTCCATAACTCGGCGAATTAGTGCATGCCGTCAGACAGCACACTTCAGACAATTAACCAGTGGTTGTTTCTCCCTTTTTGTGGGCTGTGATATTAGATGTAAATGAACTAGTTCACTAAGGGGCTGATTCCGAGTTTGGCGGTCCATGGACCACCAGACCTGGGCTGGGGCAGTGGTGACGGTGTGCCCTGGCAGTCAGACCGTCGGATTCTGATTTTGGCAGTCGGACCTCCATTGGACCGACGCAACCGCTGGGGAGCCATGATCCCTCGGCGGTGTCCGTGGCACTCAGAGGCCATAATATGCTGCTGGTGCAACTGCGGCACAGCCAAGCATATTATAAGTTTCCTCACCACCACAGTTTTAATGGCAGAGAGCCCGTCATGAAAACTGTGGCAGTGAGGAAACTCAAGAGGCCCTACAGGGCCCCCTGGTGCCTCAGAGCTATGGGGATGCATGCAGGGGGGCACATGGTGTGCCCCCCTGGCTGCACACACTCCCAGTTCTTGCACTGCATGAACTTAAGAGTCCATGCCTTGCAGGAACTTGCTTTGGCATTCCCATTGTGGTGCCTTTTTAATCGGTACCGCTGTGGGAGCATCAAAAGACCGCCTACCAGACAATGAGGTAACTCGTAATCTGGCGCGCATCCGGCGGTGAGCTTTTGTGGTGTGGGAGCGGGGCGGTGGCGTGCCGCCCTGCTTCCACCCCGACAAACTTAGAATCAGGCCCTAAGGTAGTAGATTCACAAATGCACTGAAGGTAGTTGAGATTTCTTCAAAAAATGGTGTTTTGAGTCCCTTCTAAATTAAAATCTTAGTGTAGTCCCTAGGACCGTGTGACAGAAGTGTTCCTAGAACACTGCAGACACATGTACCCTATTTGTGACCTGCCTGATCACGTCTATATCACCAGAGGTGGCTGCTTTGATTTAAAAAGGCACTTCTGTATTACTCATTGTGCAGACACGCATGTAGCATTAGAACAATGTGAAGAAGGTAATTCCTCATTACATGGCTGCATAGTTCCATGCAAATTAGGGCAAGCCTTTGTGTATGTAATTGTGGCATATTGCACATGCAGGCATATGGTAAAAGAGTTCATTGGGAGGGGCAGTTACTAAGAGGACTCGAGGATCCTGCAAATATCTCTTCACAGGGTAGTGCAGACAAAGACTGCTGCCTACCATGTGCCTTCAAAGCCACCCACGCTTCTAGACAGTTGCAGTGACATGAATTAATGGTTTGAACCTGTATTTTATGTTTCATTGCAGCACTTTCACCAGAGCATGCACTATGTGGGTGGGTAAGTGCACTGGAGAGGGCGCATTTTTTTAATAATCCCGCACATGGGGGCTTATTTACAAGCCCTTTGCGCCGCGGGTGCGTCACTTTTTCCCATTTTAAAAGTGGCGCACCGGCGGCGCAAGGGGCTTGTAAATAAGCCCCATGGTGTCTTTGTCTTCTTGGTGCTCTTAATAAGGGTGCACTATGAAATACATGGGATATGTGGAATGTGGGCGAGAGATTAAACAAGGGGTGGATAATGCAGGTTGGGAAAGTCACCTTATCCTCACCGGTGCTGTCACAGCCTTCTTAAGGTCTGACACCACACTGCACACTAGACAAGATGGGATGTTTGGTGGTAGAAATGAAAGTAGGGCAACGACCAAGAGAATGCCCTGGAGTGTACAGCCCTACGAGAAACATTGCCATGGAACAGTATTATTGTTTGGCTGATGCAAATTGAGCTCAATCCTGTCTCACTTTACAAAATTCAGCTTGTCAAGCTCTACTAATGCGGCAATCTCACACACCGCTCTGCAAGATGTGTCTCCGACCATTTAAATTGACAACTCTGCATTAGGTTTTGGACTTTAACATTTGTACATCTAGGGATATTGTTCGAGATTGCAGAAACCGATGTAGTAACATTAATAATAGAGGTGTATTCACTAAAAGCACAATTGTTGTGTACTCCCTTTCTGCCGAGTAACGCGAATAGCCTTGACACGAACAATATTGTCAGTCAAAACTCGCCTGTGACAAATTAAAAAGAATACGACGCAGTGGCCTCGGGTAAAGCAATAGTTTTCCCTCATGCCCTTCAAAATCTGACATGAGATGTTTCTACCTTTCTTTGCCCTTTCTGTAAGGATTCTGCTCAGGGGCCTTTACATAAGTTTGTGCATGAGCAGAGATCACCAGCATGGCAGGATTTCTTTTTTAGCACATCAATCAAGCAAAAAATAAAGATTGAATTGGGTTGTCGAGGGCATGCCGGATCCTGCTGCCTAAATGTTCATATTTCTTACCAGAAATGGGTTTCGCTATGTCCGTAAAGCAGATCTGCTGTAGAGATATTAATTTTATAAGCATAACAACAATTTTTAAAGGGTGCTTCTGAGCAGTTTGATCTTACGTTTTATTTGGAACACAATAACAAACAGAATTGCTCATTTCTTCATTCTTTTCCTTAAAGATTGACACTGTGTGGGTTGAATAAAAGATCAAGGGATATCAGCCTTTTTAGCAGCATTAGTTATGGCGTTTAGAAGTGTGCTACAGTACCTTAGAGCAGTGCTTAATTTGTAAAACAATAAGTGCCAGGGCTTGCGTCAGGAGGCCACTGCAGCTTGCACCACACATTGCCCCTGCCATGCTGCCGAGGATAGTAACAACCCATCTACTAACCATCACACGCCTACAAATGTGACAATTCACACTATTTCAGTCCTCTAAAGCTATAACAATGGCTTGGGTAGCAGGCAATAATCTGTTTTAATATATATTGAATTAATAATTAACTGTTGTGGTGGTCCTCTCTAAATTAGCCAGACAGCGCCACCTTGTGGCAGACTGTCACAAGCCCTGGTGTTCACAATTAAGTGCTGGTGCCAAGGACCGGAAACCACTGGCTCAAATTAAGCACTGCCTTAGAGAATGCTTGGGATCTTAAGCACTGACCTCCTAGATCAGTTGCTTGCTCTGAGCAGAGCAAATAATTACTCCAAACTCGGATTCTAGGAAAACTTGGCTAGACTGAATAAGCACAATTTTTTAATGAGAACGTTAGAGAATTACCCACTGTTGGGCACTGGCAGCAGGCATATATTTAAGGTGGTGGGGTCGGCAACATACCGGTGGCATTAAGATAATAAAAAAAAGGCACTTACCTTGCAGACTTGCCACACAACGTCCTCCTCGCTCAGGTGTCTTCGCTCCTGGAAGCTACGGACCAGGAAGCTGCACTCTCCAATCCTAGCACGTCACTCAGCATGAGAGATGCGGCAGGATTGGAGGCAGCCACCTCTTGCAGCACTTCTAAGAGAACTGGAGGCCTGCGCTTTCTCTAAACAAGCTGTCTAAGACAGCTAGGCTAGAGAAGTTTAAAATGTGCATGTCTGGCTGGCCGTCGCAAGACGGCCAGCCAAAGAGACATGCACACTTTAAACATAAGTGCACAACTCCCTGCTGCCACTCGGCAGCACTGGCCCCACCCTGTCCTGACACTCGGTTCAGGATGGGTTGCTTCAAAATAAAACGGTAATAAATAAACTTTACTACCATTTTATTTTTTAGCTACTCTGGGGCATTTTTAGGGGGCAACGCTCTTCCGCTCTCACGGAGTAGCCGCTCATGATGTTGGGAACTCAGCCCCTGACATGCCTGGGAGCTGGGAGATGTTGCTCTAGTACTGCTTGTAGGGTCAGCTTCCTAGCCATTAAGATACCAGTCAAGAACAAAAACATAGTCAGGATGGTCAGGGTATTCCACTCAGGAAATAGTTCTCTAAAGGACCATCTCCCTTTCTCCATTGGCCAGGAAAAGGGATGAGCCATTCGGCCCAACCTCCCCATTGCCACAACCTCTTCACCAAACCTTTCCACTTGCCTGATTTTACAACCACAATAAAAATAATTAAGTGCCATATAGAACGCATATAGATATTAGCAGAATTTAGAAAAAATGTCCTTCATTGTAGATACCTGGTGGTACAAAGGCAATAAAGCGTGACTGACAGTTAGTCTTCTATTTCGCTAGATACTGCCGAAATCAACTCCTCCCATCCGCTTTCGGAAAATGATACAAGATTCTTTTGTTGGATGGTGAATATGCACTTCGATTGACTGAGGAGGAGAATACTATAGTGTCCAAGATCAACCCCTCTCCTCACACAAAATATATGATGTTGAGACACTGCCCCTAGCCTGGAAGCAAGTTCGGCCTCTAACCCTTTCCACCACAAAATTGTATCACAGGTATAGGAATATAATTGTTAATGGCCCTTGTACACTGCCCAGCAATATTCTCTAGGAATTCTGGTCCCACTTTTCTTACTCCCATAATAAACACTATTGTGTTTCTTCCTCCAGATCGTTGGGAGTGGGAACTACCAACCCGGGAACCAACTATAGCCCACATTGGGGGATAAGAAAATTACAGTGGCATGTATCTCTAAATAAAAATATTTTATGTCCCCGACAAGGGGTAATCTGTCAAACCAGATTCTCCTTTGAATCTTTTCATAGCCAACAACTTGGCACCATGCAACCAGCTTGACTTGAAATGCTACTATTGCTCCCCCAAAAGAGACAACCTCACACTTTTGTCCAAGAGGCCTAAAATGTTAAAAAAGGAGCTGTTACACATTTTTCAACCTGAGGGCAATAATGACTGTTGGTCTCAGCCTTGTGGTCATTAACTGGCTTGTTGCACGGACTAAAAACAATGCCATAAGACCCATAACTTCAGCATGACTTGTATGTTCGGTGTATCCAATGCAAATAGTATTATTGATTCATTAAACCCCCAACAAAATGAAATATGCAGACCTGTCACCCTCATATTGGGTAAAGGTTGTCATGCATTTCCATATTAAGTTGCCCGTACCCGGCTAGCGACATCATCACTCCCTTAGTCAGTAGGTTCATATTTCTACTTAGCTGGAATACTATGGACAATGTGGCTACAGTGTATTGTCCGAATCATTTACAAAAAAAAATCCAATCAGAGTTCCCTGTTTGATTTAAATAGTCTTTAAAAGTGCAATAAATAGCCCTTAAAATAAATTGTTTCTAGAAGAAGACACATGTTATCATAATTTCTTGGACTTTACATCCCCATGGCACCTGATGCTCTCTACTCTGGTTACTCTCCAGGGAAATGTTTTAAAACGAAAATCTATAGGCAATGTGAGGATTGGCGGGGTAAATTGTAAATTAAATTCCATTAATCTAAGTTACTTGTTACCCGCCCACTGTTGATATATTTCATTCCTTTCAAAGACCAAATTCTATATCCTCTTCATTTAGATTGTTGTTTTTTTCATTTAGCTTTTTCAATACTTTCTACAATAGTGCACTTGTTTCCCCAGCAATGCACTTTTTTATGAGTCCTTGAGTAGCAATACTCTAATAGCAAGACAAACGCTTCTCAGTGGAAGCCAAAGTTAAAGTCCTTGAACTTTAATCAATGTCTATGTGAGTTTCCCATTATATTGGTCATATTTTATTAATCCTCCTCAGCGAAGATTCCTATTTCTGCAGCTGTTTGTTGGGTAGACTTCTCATGTAAAGTTGATGCGTTTCAGCTCCTTTTATTATTTTCAGTGTCTCCTCAGGACTGTCTCAAGGACCTAGAAATCAAGCACTATCAGTGGTTCTCGTTGTAGCATAAAACTATTTCTGGGCTGTTGTATATAGGCATATTAGTTGTTATTTAGCATTTGTGACTACGTTCAATATGGACCTTACTTGGACTGGTAGTTTTTAGTTTGGAGTTGTGACGTGGTTCAACATGGAGCATGCTGGGTGTGGAATACAGTATGTGAGTAATAAATCTAAGGGGCGTGTATGTGGTTATCCCAGTCTTCAAGTCTCCCTGAACCACACTTGTGCACATGCGGTGAATAAAATGTAAGGTCTCTCTGTCCCATGGGCTAAATATCCTGTGTGTTATGTGCGTCTTGTCCATTATTATACCTTATGGTGTGTTACAAGCATTTCTGTCTTGGGATTCTGTGTACAGACAAACCGAAATATACCAAATGACATACCTATAATTTGGATATCCTTCCAAACATTTGCTGTACCGCCTCCGTTTATGTGAATTTACAAATTCACATTACAATTAAAATTGGCCGGACCATGTTATATCGCAGTCTATATACTTATGTGTAAGCTATTATGAGGGAGCAAGAACCAAGATGTTTTGAAAATATTAAAATAGAACAACAAAGTTCAAAGGGAAGGTTAATCAACACAAGGGGGCCGATTCCGATCTCGGCCGGTAGGGCTCCGAATCGGATTCGGCTTTACCGGATCCGATTCGGAGCCCTGTTTCCCGACCGAATCGTACGCGGGTCCGGCCGAGCGAGTACGATGCGAATTCGCCGACCGACTCGTCCCGGCGTCCCGACCGCTCCGACCGACTCGTTCCCGGCTCGAACCGCACCGACCGACACGCTCGGACTCGACTCGCACCGCGCAATGGAGACGTTCCCCGGCCGGAGTAAGCACGATGCGCACCGCGAGCAGTCCGACCGAGCCGCGCACTCCGGCTCGAAAGAGCTGTCGGAGCCGTACTTTGGGGGTCCGTGTCGGACCCCCTGTACGCGTAGCCGCGCGAGTCGCACACAGGGGGGACCCATGGGTCCCCTACCTGTGCGTGTACGGCGCGAATCGCTCGCCGCGCACTCCGCTGTAGGGCGCACTTGTCCGACTCGCACACCATTGAGTCAATGGGAGCCCGCGTACGCGTTGTACGACCGGCTCCCATTGACTTCAATGGGAGTCCGACCGACTTCGGGTCCGATGGCATACGTGCGCATCGTACTCGTTCGGTCGGACTGCACGGGTCCGATTCGGTCGGAAATCTCTCCGGGTCCGGCTCGGTCGGAGAAATTTCCGGCCCGAATCGGAATCGGCCCCAAGATCTATAGAGAAATATTTACTATTTATTCACAAACTGATTCGGAATAAAAGTTTTGAATATGGTATTGAAAAAAATATATAATTCTTGAAGGCCGTTGTCTGGCACCCATATTATGATAGATTCAGTACCAGAGGATTGTTCATCAAGAAAAATAAACGTTTGACCAAGAGAGGTACTGATCTGGGCATTATTTACAGTGATTCCCATTTTAGCTATTGTCCACCCTCACAGTTATAGCATCTATTGTACATTTCTCAGTATCAGGCAGTTCTGGATCCTGTTTGCAGTTTGTGGGTAGTCTCATTAAAATATTATTTGAGTCAATTGCTACACTTACATGGGTGGAACAGTAAGCTTTAATGGAGGCAGACATTTTAACAATGTATGGCGATCTCAGCGTGGTTCATTTAATTGTTGTAAGCTATACACAAACACTTGAATGAGTTCCTCCCTGGAATTAGTCTCTATTCGTCTCAGGTAGCACTCACACAAACAATCTCTTACTAGATGCCACCTTCAGTAATAAGGACATTTTCTCTGTAGACCAAATGGAAAGACTATTACTTCATATCCTCTAGAATTCCTAAAACTTTAGTGGAAAAGCAAGTTTTAAAAATGAACTTGTGTGCTGCCTGAGAGTATCCAGTTTGTCCAGTAGCACTGCTCCAGAGACTGAAATATACATCATGGACCGGCTGTTAACCCCGTAACTGCTGTTATATTCCATATAGGTACCATAATATAGGCCCCGGTAACCTCATTACCCTTCACTATATTCTTCCCTACATTACACTTGTCACGGTTCACAGGGACTGACCTTTTACCTAGATTCAACACTGCATTCAGAACGCAGGTTTTGCCTAGTTCGAAATCTCATACATTATGCATGAGGATTCTTGGAAGCACAGCAGGACTACCATCTCCTGTATAAAATCTATGTACAAAGTTCATGCCCGACGTCATCCTTAGGCCGACACAGTAATACAGCGAGGTAGGACCCCTGGGGAGACCTATGGGTATATTTACATCACATCATGCAAAGATAGAGCAAAGGAGACCAAGACTTCCCAGCCGACACAATGACCAGAGAAGCTGAGGTTCCTGCATGCAGGCACTCCAGCTCGCAGTGGTCTAACATCCCTCGCAGGTTGTCCAACTCAAGACCAGGACGGGGTCTCATAGTCTCTCACTTCAGGTAATGGGGTTGACTAAATCCTAGAGGGATTCTTGGCTTAACACCTACATACATGCTAGGTACACTTAGGTACATCTAGTTAGGGAGACATCGTAGGAGTACGCATCTTTTATCATGTGTTTTATATACTCTAATGTATTCATGATTATTGCAAGATGGTGGAGCTATACCACCCATTCACCTTTACAGTACTGCTAATCATTTATATCTTATACTGTCTAATGGATGTTGCAGCTCATCTATTTTACACCAGAATAACAACTGTTCAATAAATGCTTATTGAAAAACGCCCAGCCTGTTTTATTTGGTGTATCTCTCTGAGACAGACTAAGTAAGCACGAGTGACTGAGCGAAAGGTAGTATATTGTTTCCACGGTCCTGAGGGATCAGGGTTGTCATGTTCGATGGTTGCCAGGAACCATTCTCTCCTTGGTAAGAGGAGATTCTAGTGGCACTGTGAGCTAGTTGGTACAAAAGGGCCAACATACCCGGTGGGGGTGTTCATAGTCAGTCTGACACCAATCCTACAGTGTATGTTGTCTAAACACGCAGATCCTGTATACTTTTTATAGGAACTACACGACACTGCTGCCCCCTGTTGGTGATCCCTTTGTGGCTATTTGGGGTAATTTGTGCTTAGGTCTCAATAATGTTTTTTTCACATAAGGAATGCAAGCCAAATTTGCATTCTTTTTTTCCAACATGTTGTGGATTCTAAAGGTACCAAGGGTTTGTGGATTCCCCTGGATGGGGCAGAGAAATTAGGCAAAATATAGCTAAATGTTGAGTTTTTAGTTAAAAATAGGAAAGAAAGTGCTCTGGATAAAAGGGTCTTGTTTTGTGCCTAAAAATGGCATCAATAAACAGTTTGCTGTGCTAAAGTCACCATCTTCCCAGCTTTCAGGAACATGCAGAGTTGAATAAAAAAATATTTTTTACAACAGTTTTGGCATTTTTTAAAGAGGTACCTATTATTTCTATTTTTTGTGCTCTCAACCTACTTCCAGTATGTGGAGGAAACCAGTCTGAAACCTATGAGTGACCCAGGAAAGCTATGGATATTTGAAAAGTAGGCACAATTCTGAATTCAACAAGGGGACAAATGTGTGGATCTCTCAAGTTGTTCCTAAAGAAACTGGTGAAATACTGAGAATGAGTAGGAAATGATGGCCATTTGTGAAAACATTTTCATCTGTAACATTTTTTCAGGATGGTTAATTTACAAAAGCAACATAACATTATGTCTGCTAGACCCTTCTGGTTGAGGGGTTATATATGGTTTGTATGTTTTCTAAGAATCCAAGATACCCACAGTCAACAACTGAGCTGCAGTGTAGAATGGTTTTCATTGTGTGCAGAGTATAGACCAATTCACATGGTGAAATGTGTAGAGTGAAAAATGGGTATCAAGGAAACCTATGTATTTCTGAAATGGGCTCAAGATATTGAGCTTAGGAGCAGTGGTTATTTGTACATCTCTGAATTTGTGGGTAGCGGTACTAGCATATGATTCGAAGGGTGCTTTTCAAAATGTTTTCTTTCTTACGCACTGACTTACATTTGGAAGGCACAAATGCAGCAAAGTCCAATTTGTAATAACAAATGTTCTACTATTCTATGCTCCCAAATGTCTTCCAATAAAAATGCTACATCACTTGTGTCGGGGTAGGCCTAGTACCTGTGACAGCAAACAGGCCAAAACACAGCATAGATGCATCACATTTTTCCACTGACAACAGACCTTTTTTTTGCAAAGTGGGTAGCTGTGGATTTTGGGCCCTAGCGGAACCTAGAGAAACCTAGCAAACCTGTAGATTTTTTAAAACCAGACACCTGGGGGAATCCAGGGTGGGGTGACTTGTGTGGCTCTCGTCAGGTTTCTTTTACACAGAATTCCTTGAAAACCTCAAACATTGACTTAAAAAACATATTTTCCTCATATTTCTGTGATGGAAAGTTCTGGAATCTGTGGAAAGCCACAAACCTCCTTCCACCCAGTATTCCCCCAAGTTTCCTGATAAAGATGGTACCTTAGTTGTATGGGCAGGCCTAGTGCCCGCAACAGGGAAAGGCCCCAAACGCAGCATGGATACATCACATTTTTCAACTGATAACTGACCCTTTTCTTCCAATGTCGGTGGCTGTGGATTTTGGGCCCTAGCTCAGCCGGCATCTAGGGTAACCTAGCAATCTGCACATTTTTGAAAACTAGATGATTCTGGGAGTCCAGGGAGTTGTGCCTTTTGTGGATCCCATGAGGGTTTCTTACCCACAATGCCCTAAAACTTCAAACTTTGCCTGAAATCACACATCTTCCTTATATTTCTGTAATGAAAACTTCCATAAACCACAGGAATCCACATATTTCTTACCACCCAGTGTTACCCAACTTGTGTCAATAACAACGAGGCACCACTTCTGTGTTTAGAGGTTTTCAGATAAAATGTTGAGTACAAAATATCGACTTACCAAAATAGCTAGTAAAAAATATTGTGATATGGTTATATCGTCAGCAAAAAATATCGTTGTCAAGAATATCAAATTTAAGGTAAGTAATATCATATTTTTAAATATTGAAGTCATTAATATCGTTTACAAAAAATATAGTTGGTTATAATTTCATTTTTAAATTATTGTTATGTATTTTAGTATATATTTTAAATGCATATGATGTAAATTATATGTATAATTATTGTTTATGTTTTTTAATATAGTTGTTACATTTTTAGTAGTTACTAAATTTAATGGAATTATCTTTTGTGGTTTTTAGTACCATAGCTGGTTGTAGGTTATAGGGGTACAGGGTGGTAAGTAATTTAAGTATAATTAATTATTGATTATTTTTACATTTATATTATTTATTTAACTGATAATTAACTATGTTAGTCGTGCAATTAATTATTTTTATTTCATTTTAAGGTGTGGTTTGTGGGGTTTATGGGGTACTGGGTGGGGAGTAAATTAATTAAAACTAATTCATAATTAGTTGACTATTATTGATTATTTAATTGATAATTAATTATGTTAATTGTGTAATTATTATTTCTATTTTAGTTGTGGGTTGTGGGGTTTATAGGGGTATATGGTGGGAAGCAAATTAATTCTAAGTAATTAATATTTATATTTTTAATTAATAATTATTTAATTGATAATTATTTTGTTAATTGTGCAATACATTTTTTTAGATTAAAATTTTAGGTGTGGGCTGTGGGTTTTGTAGGGTGTATGGTGGGAGGAAAATTAATTAACATTAGGTAATAATTCATGTTAAATTGATAATTAATTTTCTTAAATATATATTTTGGGAAGTACATTTTTTATATTTAAATAATAATTTTTTTATTAGTGATAAATATTTATGTTGATAGTGTAAATAATTTGCTTTTGAAAGTTATGTTTTTGGGTGCGGGTTGTGAGGTTTGTGGGGGTATATGGTGGGAAGTAACTAAATAAAAATTATTTAAGAAATATTTTTTCTAATAAATAATTTATAAATACAAATATTTATTTACATGGAAAATATTTTTGTAATTTAATTTTAATAATATTTATATGTATTTCTGATATGTATTTAACATTATAATATGTATTTATTTATTTAATTTTTAATATAAAATATTTTTGTATTTTTTAACATATTTATATTCGTATTTGTGTATTTTGTTTTTAAAATTATTTTAATTCGTTGAAGAGAATTTCTTTGTTTCTAATAATGCATTGACTGCAGTGGGAATAGTAAATTTTACCCCTCCACAATCCAACACTTTCCCTAGTTTTGCACTTATTGAAGTGGGAGTAGTACATTTTACCACTCCGCAATCCAACTCTTTCCCTACTGTTCCACTCATAGGATTCGGAATAGTAAATTTTACCCCTCCGCAATTCAACACTTTCCCTACTGTTGAACTAACTGGAGTGGTAATAGTAACTTTTACCCCTCTGCAATCCAACACTTTCCCTACTGTTGCACTGACTGGAGTTGGAATAGTACATTTTACCCCTCCACAATCCAACACTTTCCCTACTGTTGCACTGACTGGAGTGGGAATAGTAAATTCACAAAGATATTTTACTGTGTAAGTTTACGATTGTGTGCTGTTCACAAAGGTACTTTACTAGTAGTATCTTTATGACTGTAGTTTCCATTCAAAAAAGATTGGACAGTCCTGTCTTGTTATGTGCGGAGATTCCACAGTCATAAATATACTGCTGGTAAAATTCCTTTGTGAACAGCAAAAAATCATAAACTTACACAAAAGTGCAAGTTTACCTTTTAAATCAGGCATGCAGTATTTCCAAACTACAAGTTTAATTTTACTAATAGTAATTTTATGACTGTGGAGATTCTGCAGTCGGGCAGTGAACTCCACACATATAAAGATAGGACAAGCCTATTTTTTTGTGTGCGGAGTCTCCACCACAAATGCGGAGTCTCTGCAGTTGTTAATTTACTACTAGTAAAATTAAACCTGTACTTTGTGAATACCAAAAAAAAATAGTAAACTTACACAAAAGTGTAAGCTTACCTTTGTGAATCAGGCCTTGAGTAATTGAGAATGTACAGGTGATAAGCATATATTCAATGAAATTAGTAGAGGCACACTACCCTCTCAAGAATAATATGAATATCATAACAGTCAAATGTTTATAGCAAACTTCTATACAGAAGAAATGCCACAGCACTCTCTGTGTAACTGTTTTGTCCCTGATTGTATGGGTCGGTGGAAACAATACTTGCATACAGCAAGTATCCCTGGAACATACAGTGACAAGATATGCGATGCCCGTGAGCATCCCACAACAACCTTGATCATTCAGCATCAAGTAACTCCCATTCAAAAGTAACTTGAACACTGGATTAATCACGACAGCTGGAGAACCTTTCAAGTGACAGGATAAGTTAGCAACTGAACCATTAAAGGCCCCATGCAGCATGATATCCTGGCATATGAGAGATCCACTTAAGGAATTCTTGCAGTTGGTACCACTAAGGAACACTTCCATGTCCCCATTCCTATATCGAAATCTGTATGGTAATTCGCAAGATTCCTTGATGAATTCCCTACCCATCGCTGCATATCTGTCCGCTTGTTGTTGTTCTAGGCAATACTGAAACTGGAAAGTTGTGATCGGTAATGTTATATGGCGATGGATTAACCATTTTGTGGGCGGTGACTCTGCCACAGTAAAAGGTAACTTTTCGAGTTTTTCAATACGCAGCATTGTATATTTTGCTCCCCTTTGTGCCATTGTTATCTGCTTCTCAGTTAGATTGTATGCAGAAAATAGGGACGTACTGTTGATAAATCGCCAAGGCACATAACCAGCACGCAATGATTGCAGCGTCCAGCTCAATAACATAATAGAACGTAGTTCAGATTGTCCGTGTTGTAGTATGGACAAGTCCTGTGCTAATATATCTATAGCAGAAGATACAATGTTGCCTGGTGAATAAATCCTGGATGTTAATGTAGTCATACCATTGTCAACTACAGCTAATGCCTTTTCTAGGTTAATTTTATCTATTTCACGAAGTCTCTCCGCAGCTTCTTGTTGAGAGATTTTCCAGATTTCATTATAGACAGCATAATAGAAACGTTTCTGATGTGGCTTTCGGGGACCAAATAAAAAATCCCTTAAATCCACCTCATCTGAGAGTAAGGATAAGTGCTGTTTCACCTAGGGCAGTGTCGAGGTTTCTAGCCAATCAAGGCACAACTTCACAACACTGTTTGATGTCACTACCCCCGGATGTTCTCTTTGTACATATCGTGGATCTGGCCTATGGATACTAAACCCTTCGGTTGTACCCCTGAATCTTGATTGACAGCTGTTTGTGTCTGTGGGAAAAACTAACCATCCGTTCCAATTGGGAGTAGGGAGTAAGTGAGTACGTCCTCCACCATTTCTCAGTTCATTCTAGATGAAGAGACGCTCTCAAGGTCCTGGTTGTGATTATATATCTGTTTATTTGTCCAATATTCATTGCATGGTGAAACAAAGGAACTTTCAAACAGCCAACACGTGTTTCGCCCTTATGTGGTCATTCAGACCAGGGCTTCCTCAGGGCTGTAAATAAAATAGACAAGACAGTCTGTGTTCCTCCTGTAGTAGTTATGCATAACCTCCACCAAGTGCTTTGTAGCAGGGGGTGAGTTGTAACCTCCACCAGGTGCTTTGCGGGAGGGGATGAGTTGTAGTAGTGATTTATCAATCATGCATTGAATGTGTGTGAGGTGACATTGCTAAGGGTCAGAGTGCAATGGTTTGTGAAAGGGTTGCAAGTAATATGGGGAGTTATTACATATTTTTATGCATGCTTTGGTCTGATGCTGGCACTCGAGCTACAGGTAGTTCGGATTGTGATTTGAGTAAACCTTACTTGGTAGGGTATAGCTCAATCGTGCTAGTCCCATGTGTATTAGTGATGGCATGCATTCACGCAAGCCGGAGTGAACCTTATAGTGTGTTAAAACAGGATTGGAAATGAGCAATTTTGTGCTCTTGGTTCCGGTAGCATTAGCCTGGTATAGTTGCATACATTATATATACCTTAGTATAAGTTCTTGTCACATCTTAGATTCCAATTGGGATTACATGGATTCTTTGAACAGCGTTAATCTAGAACATAAATGAGCACATCACTGTATTTTGTCCAAATGATACTGTTAAACACAAGTTGTGATCCGTCAAATGATTGTTCGAAAATTCATATTCATATGCGTAGCCTGGCCACTCAATATATTCCTTAGAGGCAGTAATCTTGCTAACACATTTGTGCAGGCGTTTTGTATTCATTTAATGTTTCGTTTGTTACTCTTCACTTGGTTGTAAACTACAGCAAGGGAAGGAGGGTAATTAGAGTTCTTTGGATGTGTTCCTCGGGAAGGAGGGGGAGTTCTTTGCATGGTGAGGTAGGAGCTAGGTGTCCCGTTTATTACAGACCACTTAGTGCACGGCGTTAACTAATAGGGTGCGCTTGCTCTCATTCGTGTCTGGTCGTCCGCCTCCCGGGGATTTTTGTCATGTATTGGCGGAGTTGCAGGAACCCCGCTATATCGGTGGCGTATTTAGTACTTTTTAATTGCAATATCCAATTGAGGCCGTGATGACAGACAGTTCTAGTGACACTTAGATTAGGGAGCTTAAGATTAAAAAGCTTGAAGGACTTTGCAGCGTGCGGCGCGGTTGGACGTATCAAGGTCTGTTGTTGCGTTAGACCGTGGTAGCAATATAGCAGAAGGGCATTAAAGGATTTTGGAACTATGTCGCATTGGACACGTCCGGGCAGGTCATAGGTGAAAATGTGGAGGGCACAATCGGACATGCCTGGAGTTCGTTCGTGCACCTCCCGGGAGCATTCAATAGGATAAGGTAAAGTTACGCGTCAGGGGTGGGCTGGGGTAATCGGATTGAACTTACTGATGTGCGGTCTGTCTGTACTCATGGTATGTGTTTGTTGTCCAGATGGTGTCTACACGCCATGTGTGGGCATCATTTTTAACTTGGAGGATAATGTGGGGATGTGTCTACGTATGTAGAAAGAGGGGCCGCCATCTTGGAGTGGTGAGCAAGTGAGAAGGTGTTGTATATTATATGGAGGAATATGCAACAATGAAAAATAAAAAACATAATTTGTACCATATGTTTTGAGGTCTGAATTGTGCATGTCAGGCAACAGCAATCTTTTGCCTTATTTGGTGTAGGAGTTCAAAGAGTTCTAGCGTGAGTTAGTTTATACTTCCAGTTACCATCATTATGTAGTGATTATGGGTAAAGTTAGGTCCTAATAAAGGTGAGTCTGAGATCGCACCATTCTTGTGTGGATTTCTTGCTTGGTATGATAAGATCTTTGCGTGGGTCGCAGCGTCTTGGGAGTTGCGTGTTTTTCGGTTCTGAGTTAGCTAGTTAGAGGGCGAGCAGTGGATGAATAATAGCCAATTGGGGGAGACCTGCTGGGTACTGTTGGGACCTTGGCCTAGATCGCAACATGTTTAATCAGGGTTAGCTTGTCAGGGGGCGAGGTATAGATACATGCCAGTAAAGGGAGTAACCACAACGTCTGTTCTTTATAGTTATTTGGTCTGATGTGCTGGTATCCTTGGGGACATGATCTGACCATCGAGACGTATCGCTTTGTTTGTATGTGTATGTGGGCGCCGGTGACTTAGGTTGGTCATGGGCTGGTGGTCGTAAAAGAAATGCATGGTTGGAGATGAGTTGAGCAAGTAGAATCCATTTTCATAGTTCTAACTAATTAGACATGTGTCCGGGGGCATGGCACTATAGGGGATTCTTCTGGGTCTATGTATTGTAAGGACTAGGTCAATAAGGCAGGTGGTGTCTGAGTGGGACCTAGGCACTAAGGGGCCCATTAGGAAGTCGGGCGGTTCGCCCCCGCCGGGCCGGCGATAGCCACCGCCGGCCCGGCGGGGGCGAACCGCCCGCCATCCACACCAGAAAGACCCCCCGCCATATTAGGATGGCTGGGGGGTCCGCAGCGGACGGAAAGACCGTCAACCGCTTTTCCGCCGGTCGAATCGTCGACCGGGCGGAAAACATGTTTAATATGGTGGCGGTGTCTTGCAGACACCGCCATCCATATTAGGATGGTGGCGGAGATCAGCCTTTCCATGGCGGCATTGCCACCATGGAAAGGCATACGGTTCCTTCTGTTGGGCCACCAGGGTGTTGGGGGGGTGCACATGGGGGTACCTATGGTACCCCCGTCATTGCACTGCACTACGTGGCAGGCACCATATGGTGCCTGCCATGTAGTGGATGGCAATGCTTCGCAGTCTGTATACATTGCGAGTGGGTTTGCAGCCAGCAGATCCACCCGCAATGTATATGGCCCAGGATGCGCCCGCCAGTGTGGCGGGCGCATCATAATGTGCATGGCGGGACCACCGCAGCATCGGCGGGTGGTCCCACGCTCCGTAATGATGCCCTAAGTTTGTAGTATTTATGAGTTTCTAGTTCTTTCTTTTCCCTTTGTTTGAATGGAGAGGAGACAGTGGAAAGACATGGTGATGTTATCAATATATACAGTTCACAGCCAGTAATGCCACTCAGGGTCCTTATTCAGGCCATTAGCTACTGTGTCGTAGCGGATGATGAGGGCACTTTCTTGTTGGCGCAGTCTTAGTTCCAGGTTACCTCCTCTTGCATGCATTTTCATCTTAGTCAGGCCACAGAAGGTGAAGTTGCGCTGATGCGGACGATAATTCAGGAAGTGGTCAACTAGAGGTAGTTTGTCGTCTTCTTTATTGATATTGCGGTAATGTTCTTGTATTCTGATTTTCAGTGGTCTTGTTGTGCTACATATGTAGTGCTTGGTGCAAGGACAAGTGATCAGATATATTGTGTTGGTGCTTTCACAGTTGATTAATTCTCTGATTTGGTGGTGCTGTCCATTCACCACTAGTTCTTTGGTTTTAGTTTTGCTTAATTTGCAGATAGAGCAGTTCAAGCAGGTGTAAAATCCCTTTGGTTGGTGTAAAAAGGATTTGGATTCTTTTTTCTCCTGATAAAAGGATGAGCAGAGTTCCTCTCTGAGGTTTTTGCATCGTTGGAAGCTGAACTGTGGTGTTTCTCTGATAGCGTCTGCAACTGTTGGATTTTGTGTGAGTAGGTTCCAATGTCTTTTCAGAATTTTGCAAATGTGATGTTGGCCATTGTTGTACTTGGTAATGAAGCGAACAGTTGGTTTTGAGTCTGTATGTTTGTTTTTGTATAGTAGGGAGTTACGGTCTTGTTGTGCATAGTGGTGCTGTTCCTTGGTCAGTTTACCTTGGTTATATCCTCTCTGTCTGAGTCGTTTGGTGATCTCCATGGATTTAGTTTCATATTCTTTCGGTGAACTGCAGTTGACTCGTGCCCTCCGGTATTCTCCTGATGGAATGTTTGAGATTATATGGCTTGGGTGGCAGCTTAACACATGGAGAATTGAATTGGCAGCTGTAGGTTTTCTGTGAATTTTTGTGTGGAGTGTGTTCTGTTCCACGTACAGGGTCAAGTCCAGGAATTCTATTTCTGATTGTGAGATGGTGTATGTATCTGTTGGGGGAAAGGCTGTTGATGAATTGTTTCAGAAGTTGTTCAGGTCCTTGCCAAATGAGGAGTATGTCATCAATGAACCGTCCCCAGTACACTATGTTACTGGAGAGATATTCTGAGTTCTCATTCCATAGCCATTGGCGTTCCACATCTCCCATCAGCAGGCAGGCGTATGGAGGAACGAATTTGGCCCCCATGGCGGTCCCCTGGAGCTGTAAATAGTAGTCACCATTAAAGAGGAAATAGTTGTTGTTCAAGCAGAATTCCAGCATCTCCATGATCATCCGGTTTCTTCCCAAGAAATGCACTGATCTTGTCTATAAGTATTTTTTTATTGCTGCCAGTCCATCCGTATGTTTTATGGAGGTATAGAGACTGACCACGTCTATGGTTCTTAAGAGGAAGTCAGGTTGCCATGTAATGTTTTGTAGTTTCTGTAGTATATCTTTCGTATCTCGGATGTATGAAGGCAAGTCCTTCATGAATGGCTGGAGTTCAGAGTCAATGAATGATCCCAGGTTGTAACAGATGGAATCTATCCCCGCAAAGATTAGTCTTCCCTTTGGAGGTATGCCTGGCTTATGTACTTTTGGTAGTAGATAAAGCGTAGGTGTCACTGGGTTTTCAATGAGAAAATATTTTTTCTCTTCGGGAGTGAATAGTTCTAATTCATACCAACGGTTGATCAAGGATTGAAGTTTTCTTTGTATCTCGCTGGTTGGGTCATGGCTGAGTTTCTTGTAGCAGGTGTCTGAGCCCAGTTGTTGTTTTGCTTCCTCTAGGTAGTCTGGGGTGTTAAGCAGAACTACATTGCCTCCTTTGTCGGCTTCTTTTATAATGACATCAGGGCTGTTTTTGAGTGCCGTTAATGCTTGTCGTTCTTTTCTGGTGGTGTTGGAGGGTAAATAGTTCCTTTTTTCTAGGTATTTTTGGTGTTCTGTATCCAGGTCTCTGTTCACAGCCAAGAAGAAGATATCTATTGAGTTGCCAGTTGGTAGGATTGATGTGAAGTTGGATTTAGAACCCAGCGGTGTTGATTTGAAGTGAAAGATGCCTATTCCAAGTTCTTGGGCAGTTGTTGATAATGAGTCCAGGCCTTCTGTGTCTGCCTCCGTGGTCAAGTTAGTCAGGAGATGGATGGTCTCAAAGTCCTGCACTGAGAGTTCGCTAGTCTTAGATTGGATTGCACTTGTCTTACTTTGTAGAGGTTTATCCGAGAAGAATGAGTGTAGTTTGTGTTTTCTCGTGAATTTGAATAAATCCACCTTGGTCTGGACTAGGTCGCAGTTAGCCGTTGGGCAAAAGGATAGTCCTTTGTTCAGGATCTGGTAGTCAGTTTGGTTTAGTGTTATGATCGTCAAGTTGATGATTACATTATTTGGATCATTGTCTGGTTGGTGATTCAGATCATTGTTTAGTTGTTTATTCGTTGTTGCCCTTTGGTGAGTTCCTTCGTTCTGGCTCTCGTAGTTACCCCTATGGTACTTGATTTTTGGAGATTGGTATTGGGGGGTCTGGTTCGGTTGTCTTGGACATTGCCCAGTCGGTGTCTTCTTACTTCCTCGTGAAAATTTACAGCTGGTCTCCCTTCTCTCGTAGTATCTGTGTCCCCTACCGATTCAACGTCTGATGAGGGGATTGTTTCTAAGGAGCTGTTTGTTTGTGATGGCGGGGCTTGTATTGTGATGTTGCCATACTTCTTGGCGAATGTGTATACGCGGCTCAGTTGGTAATCCATTACATCCCGTCTAAATGTTCTGTTTTTTCTTTGAATGATGTCTTCTTCATAGTCATCCAGTATTTTGTTGAGAATCTCATAATTCTTGGTTTTGATTTCTCCCCAGTTTGCCTCCTCGATTTTTTGGGTTAAGGAGTCGACTTCCATTTTGTGTTTCTCAAATTCTTCTTGGGCTATATCTATTAATTGACGTATCATGTTGTTTGATGCCGCCCTTAGGTTTTCTTCCCACGGTCAGAATGTAATGTGCCAACTGTGTATGTCCCTATAAAGACTTGCAGGTCTTTTATAACAGTTCGAGTGTCAGCCGAGCGCTGAGGCCATACCCATAGGAATCTAGAGCATGAATCCACTGCCACCAAGATATACTTGTAAGCCCCATCTGATTGTAGGGGGCCGCAGTGGTCCAAATAGACACACGCGAGTGGTCTGTTTGATATTAGTAAAGGTGTCTTCACTGGACGCGCCACGGTGGACCCTTCATCTGCTGACAGATATCGCATTTTAAGACAGAATTCTTAGTTTTTTTAGTGAACCCTGGCCACCAATAGCGCTGTTTCAATAATTAAACTGTTGCGGTAATCCCTGTGTGTGCAGATCCTAGACCCTCGTGTGCAGCTAGGATTAAACCCAATCTGCGATCCATGTTTGGTATTACTCTATCCCCCACTCCTCGAATTTTAGCATACGGAATGCTGTTTGCATCTAACTTGTAGGAGTACTTGAGTGGAAAGCCTTTCGGTAAGGCTGGGCTGTTTTTGCGTGAAGCAATGACAGCTACCATTATCTGTCCGTCTATTCTCGCTTTTGAATGAGTGATTGCAGCTACGGCAGCAGTTCATACTGCCCCCTTCGCAGCTTCTTCAGCCATTGAATTCCCTTCAACGTGAACGCCATCACGTTGATGACTCAGCGTGTGTATCACGTGAGCTCTTGGTAGTTCGTTTTTCAACTCAGCTACCTGTTCCTATAGCATTTTATGCTTAATTGTGCCACCTTTTGAGTCTTTAAACCCATTTTGACCCCAGTAGTGAAGATATTCGTTGTATGACTGGACACAATAAAAAGAATCGCACACAATTAGTGTGGGGAATTCCCGATCCGTATTTATTAGTGCGAGTAATAGGGCTTTTAGTTTTGCCAGCTGAGCCGTGCAGTCTCCTAGAGACTGTGTCTTCGTATCGCTGGGATAGAACTTGCCATCCTGCATACGACCTTTTACAATTGCACAAGCGACGCTGTATTGCTGTTTACTTCCTACGGCCGGCTGAGCAGATCTGTCAGTGTAAATAATGTATTCATTCTGATCTAGAGGCATTATTTCATTTAGTAGAGGGTATTCCTGTTCATATTGCAGGATTGCTTGTGTTTTTAGCCTTGGGTCATATCTGAATTCTACATCTGTTGCAGTGAGAGAATTAGCCCATTGTATCCATCTTGGATGTAAGGCTTTAGCATTAGGAACGTTTGCCTTTGTAGCAGCCTCTAAGGCTGGTACTGGAGTTACGACAATTATACGTTTCCCCTGAGCCAGTGCTCTTTCTCTCACTACAGCAGTCTGTACTGCTGTCAGGATTTTCTCTGTAGAAGCAAAGCGCATTTCAGTTTTTGTGTACAAATGTGATTTGTATGCTACGGATACCGTTTCGCCTTCATTGAAGGTTAGGTAAGTGTACCCAGATTGACCCGCTATAACGCAGCTCACCAAATTGCGGAAATTTACACGTGTCTGCAAGTGTTTTGAAGCTATCATGTCAGCTTGTAGGGAACTAAGGATATCTGTGTGTTCCTGTGTCCAATGCCTAATTGAAAAATCAGGTCTGATTATGTCGTAGAAAGGTTTTACTCTTTCTGCGTGATCTAAAATGTATGTTCTGCCAAAATTTAAAAATCCCAATATGGATTGTAAGTTCTTCAAAGATTTAGGAGGTTGGAGCAGCGCTCACTTTTCCAAAAAGTTAGCTGCAAGGCTTTTCCCTTCACTTGATAACTCGTATCCCAAAAATAGAACATTGGGGTGGGCCATCTTTGATTTTTTAAAGTTGAATTTGTAGCCCTCAGAGGCAAACCCCAAAATTATGTTGCTCACCCTGGCCAAGTGATCCTTTAAATCATCATCCGTCAGATAAATATCATCTACATAGGACAATGCTTCTTCTTCCAAATTTTGAAGTAACTCTGTTACCCTTGCGGAAAACAACCCGGGGATATTCTTATACCCTTGGGGGAGTCGACAAAATTGACCCTGGAAGCCTAGCGTGGAAAATGCTGTTAAATACCTGCTTTCATGTGCTATATTTTGGCAGAAGAATCCATTTGAGATATCCAGTGCTATTTGTATTTTTTCCCCACAATGTTATTCATTAATGCGGCACTATGTGCATTCTCTACTGCAAATGTCTTTGTGCATGTGTTCAGATGTCTGTAGTCTAAAACTAGACGGTATGAGTTATCGGGTTTCATTACGGGAAACAAAGGATTGCTCATGGAGGAGGTGCAAATTTCGATTACACCTTGGTATTAAAGTTGAACTAAGATCTCTCTGACTTGTTTTTTCGCTTCTTGTTTTATTGGGTTCTGTCTCTGTGGAGTTGGAGTAGTTTTTACTGGGATTACATGGTATGGTGACTCAGCATCCCACCCAACATGGTTGCGATATAGGGCCGGAGCAAGGGCTACAGCCCACTCCTGCGTGTATGTGTGTTTTAAGTATATTGGAACGTGGTCGGAAAAAGCTGGTAAAATTACTGTTTCTCCTATTGGGTAATCCATAACAATTTCAGGTGGCCAATATTTTTCAGCTAAGAGGATGTCATAGCCATAAGTCAAGTTCTCTCAAAAAAGACCTTTAACTTTCTGGGTTTGTCCCCCTCCATTTGGAGGGTTATCTCATGTAACCTATGTGAGACACTTACCCCAGTATCAGGTGTCTCCACCGTGATATGCTCATTCAACTCCGCTGTCACCATAAATTCCATCAGGTTCTGGCGAGCTATTGTTACTTCTGCTGCGCTGTCTAGCATCGTCAGAGCCCATTCCCCGTTCAGAAGTTGAGTCCTCATAATATCTGGGCATGTCTAACTTTGAGACCTGCTACTTTCTTCTTTTTAAATTGATGTTTTGATTTTGGCTTCTCTTCTTTCTTGGAAGTGTAATCTGATGTGCGTGGCGTGTATCTGGACTTTGTACGCTCTTTTTGTCTGTGTTCTGATCAACCTTCTCTCTCTCTGAGTTTCTTGGTGAACCCTGAAAGGAACAAGAGAAACGTGTATCAGTATCCTGATACCGGTCATGTTTTTTGATGTTATCTCTATTCCTAAGGTTGTATCTCTTTACGGAGGGCTCCTGTTGAGGAGACCCACTCCTAGATAGAGATCTATTTTCTCTAAACTTTTGGTTTTTAATGTTATTATCACATTTTTTCTTGGAAGAATCAGGTGCTTGCTTTGTGTTATCCTTTTCAGGACCACCCATGAGTTGAGGTTTTGTTGCTCTAGCTCCGAAACAATCTCTACCTAATTCAGCATAGGTGTCTGTGATAATTTTAGCTAATTCACGTTCCTGTTGTAGAGGAGTGAAATCCCGCAGGCATTGGCGTATTGCCACTGCTGCTGCCTCCCCTTTTATATTTGCTAATATTATAGCTGATACCTGGGCAAAATTACCTAATAATTTCATCCCTAAGTTCAGAGCAGGTTCTGCTCCATACTAAGTCTGTATTTGTCTCAATACGTCTGGTATTACAGCTGATGAAGGGATACCATGAGCTCTGGTATATATGGCAGCGAAAACTGTACCCCAAGTGGTACAATCCTCCAATTGGGGACCTATCCCCATTGGCAAGCAGATTGTTAAGCATTCTGTGTTTTTCTTGAGGGCTTGTGTGTGGAAATACTGCCTCTAGCTGTGTTATTTTTTGAGCTATCCAGAATGGCATTTGCTCACGTTTAGTGAGTATTTTACCCATAACTGCGTATAGCATTTGTGGTGTAATTTTAGTTGTAGAACCCTGAATTTGACTTGTTTGTGTAGCTCTTGTTGGCTGAAGTGTGAGTGTTCTCATCACAAACTGTGTCAGGTTTTCTTTATGAAGTGGATGTAAGTCTGCCACTGGCATTGAATCAATGTCTTGATGCGGTGTGTAAGCCGCAAGGACTGGCCAAGTGGCACTGTCTCTTCCGAGCTGACCTAGCCTTACTTTGTCTTTTGTGTGGGGGAGGGCGCCTTTAAAAACCAGTTTATGTGCTCCTGGTAGGTGAGCGGAACTTCAATGTCCTCGTACGGACAGTATTCGTCTGGTGTTTCATCTTCAGTGTAAGAATGAAATGTATTTGATTGTGCATCTGCTTGTTGGAATTTAACCCATGAATAGAATACCTCTGTTCTATATAATTCGTGAGCCTCAATCACAAAGGTTACTGTCCCACCCCTAGCTGTGACTCCGTAGTCTGTTAGCTTTTGAGGAAGGGCATTTCTGACATTTTTTGAAATATTAATTTCACCTTCCTCTTCTTCTTCCCTGACTACAGCAGGCTGTGCCCGCACAGCGGCGTTCTCTTCAGTCATTGTTTGAAAAAAGGTTTCTCAAGGAAGTGTTTCATGGAAACTGAGATAAGGCTTTTATAAACAATAGGAATTGTTTGTCCTTCAAGCTTGATAAACCTACAGCCAATACTTGGGATATGCCTACTCAGCTGTGGCGTATAGTTCCCTTCCCACTCCAGACATCTCTGGGGAAATGTGAGTAGGGGTTTCTGAGAATAGCACGACTGAACTACTCAGATTTGACTGTTAAATAAGTACCAAACCAACATTGGCGGCGCCATGTCGTGTAGTTCCTATAAACCTATATATGATTTGCACGCTTAGACAACATACACTGTAGTATTGGTGTCCGGACTGATTCTAGACACCCCTACTGGTTATATTAGCCTGTATACCAGCTAGCTCACAGTGCCACTAGAAACCCCTCTTACCAAGGAGAGAATAGTTCTTGGCAACTATCGAACATGACAACCCTGATCCCTCAGAATCATGGAAACAGTGTGATACTTTTCACTCAGTCACTCATGCTCACTTTGTCTCAGAGAGATACACAGAATAAACGGTGGGGACGTTTTTCAATAAGCATTTATTGAGCCAGCGTCATTCTAGTGTAAAATAGGTGTGCTGAAACAACCACTAGACAGTAACAGAATATAAATGATTATAAGCACTAACAGAGTAAAAGGATGGTAGATTTCTACCATCATGCTAAAACAATGAATACAGGCAAGTATATAAAATACATGACAGTAGAATGCGTACTCCTACGATGCGACCCTGACTAGACATACCTAAGTGTACCTAGCATGTATGTGAGTGTAGAAGCCAAGAATCCCTCTAGGATAAAGTCAACCCCATTACCTGAACTGAGAGACTGTGGGACCCCGTCTTGGTCTCGAGATGGACACCCCGCAAGATATGTCAGACCACTGTGAGCTGGAGTGTCTGCGTGCAGGAGCCTCAGCGTCTCGCGTCAGTGTGTCAGCATGGAAGTCCTTTTCTCCTCTGACTACCTCAGCAAGATATGGTGTATTTACACCCAAAGTGGTACCCCCTGGGGAAATACCTTGCTGTGTCATGTCGGACTAGGATGACGGAAGGAATGACCCTTATACATAGTTATTATGCAGGAGATGGTAGGCCTGCTGTCCTGCTGTGATTCCAAGAATCCTCATGCATAATGAATGAGGCTTCAGCTTTTCAGAGAAAACCCCATGTCATCTTTATCCATTACTGTAACTAGGTAAAAGGTCAGTACTAAGAACCGTTATGTAGTGTAATGGTAGGGGAGAATATAGGTGAAAGGTGAGGTGACAACCTGAGCCTATATTGGGGTACCTATATGGAAAATAACAACACAGTAAGGCTCCTCTAGTCAAATGAACTCTAAACTCCATTGGAAAGAAACAGCCTGATATGCTTTCCTACTCACTCACAAGCCTAGCCACCCACTCCGTTCAAGTACTTATCATGTGGAGGGAAGTTTAAGATGAGGGCATCAACCCTAAATAAAGCTGAACTTCAGCATCTCAGAGAAATCCCTCATGTTTCTTACTTTAATAAACCACAACAGTTCCCAGAGCCTATGACTATCTTTTTTCATCTTGAATTAGACATCTTCCAGATACCTTCAACCTCTGCGGGATTTTGCACATTACAAATGTCTGAACAAATACGCCAAAGTAAAAGTCTCATTTGAATAGTTACTTCTTTATATGCTAGAATGAAGTTATTATGAACTAGTTACAGCCCCATTTGGCCTAATCAAAGTCAAGCACCCGGTTACAACAACCACTTAACAATGTGCCACTATGTTAAGCTAAGGGCAATTTCTATGCTAAGGTACAGTGTTACATGGCCAGGTAGAAGTAAGATCATCAGTAAATCTTATGTGGAACATACGTAAATATATTAGAAAGAGGACTAGCGAGTAGTTTCTATATGGGTTGAAGTGCATTTGAAGGGGAATACGTCGGCCCAAAGCAACATTACATTCTGCTCTCTCAATTTTTTGCATTTCCCAAAAATTATTTTGAAATCAAAGAACAAGAGACCACTTGCTCAAAAATTCATTGGACATTTTACCATTACAGTTATATCATTTAGATTAGGAAACTACCATTCAAGTCAACACCTATGCTAATAGAAGCAATTCCTGACACGTGGTCCGCTCTCATAAGATCTCGCCAGAAGATTTCAGTTTAATAAATACAGACGCACGGGTGACATTGAAGGTGAAAAAGACTACTCAGAAACATAAAATTGCTCATACAGACTGTTTGACAGTTCACATGTTAGACCAAGAGTCTTTTGAGGGAAACAAATCCCTCCATAAGTGACACTGTAATTTTAATCCCCCCCCAGCTGTGCAAAAATCTTATGGGCCCTCCCACTGTTCACTTTCCCCCATCAATAATGGACACCAAGACCTTTGTAGTGTTATATCAGCCACAATTCACATCATAAGCTGGTACATAAGTTATCACAATGGCATAAGTCATTAACATTCTTAGCTCTTTGTTTATCTTGAATTTCAATGTAAAGCATTCTGTTCATAAATGGTCATACAGTCATATAGCTTGCATAGCCTGCAATGCATCATTCTTAGAGTCATTACATCTCTTTAATGGTTGTCATGAATCACTTTTGTCAACTGCCGTGACAGTTCTCCTTTTGTCGATTACTTGGTACAGTGGGTCGTGGCTTCGAGGCATCCCTTGGCACCAAATGTCTGGTGTTCGTGGCCCTGTGGTAATGCCTGGGCTGCAAGTGCCATGTCCGCCCAGCGCTGACCATTTCTTATCCCTTTGTTTGCCCTCCAGTGTCCCTGCTGTGAGGCATCTCAAGGACCGTGTTCGGGCAATTGTCCTTTTTTGTCCTTGTGTGAAGATATTTATTGTTAAAGCTTGTAGCTCCCACCCCCTCATCTCCTTGTGGCTGCAACGCCCGTGTTATCTGGTGTGGGTAGGTGGGATCAACTTTCTCATGCGACATTTCTGGGGACCCCTTCTCCTGTTTGCCTTTTGCCTGTGGTCATGGCCACGTCCCTCTCCTCCGTTTGGGCCATTCAAAACACAACTTGTTTTGGTCAGTTGTTGTGGCGCGCTTTCGCACTCTAACGCTGCCATTCTCTTTGTGTGCCACCCACGGTGGCCTCTGCAATTAAATGTCCACACACTGAATGCCAAGGCCGGTGGTCTTTAATCCACTACCAGCCAGTCCTTGCCCCTTTATCTCGCACCGTCAGGTTCCTCCCTTAAGCTGCAGCACACTTAGAAAGAGGAAACAACAAAGAGAAATAAAGATATTTCTCCTCTTTTTGCCTGTATTGGGAAGGCATACAATTTTGATGCACTCTCCACCCATGTAACGCCTTCGCAGTGGAGAGTAACGCAAGCTAGTGACTTGCGCTGCCTTGTGTTACTCTATATGTACCGAGCCACACAGGGCCACATAAGGTGACTTTGTGTGGCGCGCTAAATGTGATTTACTGATTGCTTTGCCTTTGTGTCACAATGCATGACACAAAGGCAACGCAATCCTTTGATAAATCTGGGCCTAAATCTTCCCGTACTTTAAAAGAATGTGACCTTGTGTAATGTAACTGGTGCTTATGCAACCAACTCCTGTACCTTCCTTCGAGTTGGTGCTACATGAAACTGCAGAAAAAAAAAAAACTAAAGCCAGGCCTTTAAACAATGGGCAGACGGAATAGCCTTCAATATTCCTACTAATGACATGTAATTTCAGCTATTGCTTGGTTTCATCTTCGCCAACTTTCATCATTTAGAAAAGCCAACTGGAGGCCGGTTCTCGAGCCCAAATCTTTGGCAAGACACTGCTGACTCTCGTTGTGTCATGGCACACTTTTTAAAACGAGAATGGGCATTGACATCATCAGGCGCGCAATTCTTTACAAATATTGTGCTGTCCAATTCTACATTCGTAAAACTCAGTGCTTAGATTATCGCGGAGCTCAGCACTGACTGAATTTTAATACATTTGGGTCAAAACGTGCAATTGGGGAGTTTTTTTCTCACTGTATACAATCAATCTTAAATGAACCCAAGACCAACATTGAAAATGTGTTTTATATTTCCTGAAAAAACTCATTCGAAGACATTTGCCCACACGTCTCTAATCTCTGACGTAATCATCATCATTTTCAGACTGGTGGATTAACTTTCACTGTAATGCTGGTCATTCTCTCTAAAAGACGTTCACAAGCACATTTATTTTACATTATTTTTCAAACATTCAATAATGCTAATTATTTAAAAAAATCATGCCGTTTGGATTCTGCATTTAACATTTTTATCGGAATATCAAGGGTGAGTGAAATCGCATAATGTTTTTGTAAAATTCCATAAAAATGTTGTCTGATGCTTTTAGAACGGAATGTACTTTGCCAGTAGCTCGAATGACTTTTAGGGGCATATTCTCAAGGACTCATCTCCGATTTAGCTGCACTTTTCCGCCACGAAAGTGGCAATAGATTTATCGCCCTATTCACAAGCCTGCGCTAACAGCCGACATCGTCAGTTTACCTGCGATAGCTGCCGCTAAAAACATCGCCAAGGCTGACAGCGACAACTAACGCTAATCATATGCAGAGTAGGCGTTCCCGTGCAAAAACTCATAATAACACCACTTCGCTATATTCTCAACGACCAGCCAGATCGGCGATGCGGTCCAAAAACAGGTGATAAGGCACGTTAGCAGCAGGGACTTAAGACCTGCTTTTTTCTTGTCTTAAGTAGGACGAAAACCTGCAGTATAAAGGAAGCCCAGCCCAGAGCCACATCTGAAGACCAACAGATGCCATGGAGCTACTAATCATGCAGCTTGGAGACCCAAGAGGGCCACAACACCCACCGCCACCACCCCCAGGACCACCCCCACCCCCAGGACCACCCCCCCGGACTACCACCGAGGCAGCGCAGAACAAGACAGCGGACCTTCCGAAAACGCACCAGCCTCAGAGACTTAACGCCAGAGGATGTCATTGCCCACTACAGGCTCAAAAGGACAATCATCCTCTGCCATCCTCTGTAAGTGGTCCCTGATGGGACTTAGACACCCACATATGGCAACTAGTTTGGCTGCCATGAGATTGAACCCCACCCGCACCTGATCAGCCATCTCCTTCTGGCCCTCTAATATACAGCGTTGGAATGCCATGTGTTGGTCGTGGGGGTCCTGGGAGACAGCCGTGGTGGTGGGTGCTTCCTGCTGTGTGGTCTGTGCAGGGGGTGGCCTCTCCTCGATGCAGCTGGGCTGCCCTGCTCCTGGGGGTAGGGTGCTGAGGGTGTCCATGAGCTGTTGGAGGGCATCGGTGTCGATGGTGTAGAGGTCCTCTTCATCATCAGTGAAGAGATGTACGGTCTGCTCTGCAGGAGGTGTTGATTCTCCCTCTGCAATGTAAAGGGGAGATGCAGTTTAACAGTGTGTTGCATGTATGTTCACGCATTGGACAAGTTTACAAACAGACTGCATGACAATGTACATTGTGACTGTTTGGGAGGAGATGCCTATTTGATGCGGGACAGTGGACATTTCTACACCATCAAGGATGTGGGGTTGTACTTGTGCATTATCATCTCACAGTTTGCTGCTATGCCAAATGTGATTGGCCAGTTTCTACACACAAGCGGCAGCAGTTGTGTCCTCTGTTCTGTTGTGAAAGTGTTGCAGTTTGTACCACATTGTTGTCAATGTTGATGTGCTCTGATTCTTGTGTGTGTGTGCTGCATTGTGGGAGAGTCGCCCCTGCAGCTCTGATTTTGCTGGCCCTTATTCCTTTCAGGCGGTGTGTGTTGGAAATGGCCCTTTTTGCAGGGTCACCCCTAAACTTTTTGCCTTCCTCCTGTATTTTTTCTGACCTGCTTTTGTTGGTTTTATGACTCTGGGCACTTTATCACTGCTGATCAGTGCTAAAGTGCATATGCTCTCCCTTTGTAAATAGGACTATGTGAATTGGTACATCCATGATTGGCTTATTTGGTTTATCTGTTAGTCCCTAGTAGAGTGGCCTGTGTGTGCCCAGGGCTGGTAAACCAAATGCTGCTGGTGGGCATGCAGCGCTGGTTTGCGCCACCCCCAGAGCAGCTTGTAAAGTGTGTCTCAGACCTGCCACTGCAGAGTCTGCGTGCAGTCCAGAACTCCCATCTTGGCTGTGAAGTGCACCCACTTCCCAGCCCCTGAACCTTCCCTTGGCATCATGTAAGTCACCCCTATGGTAGGGTGCATTGTATGTGTAAGGTAGGACATGCCTTGGTGTGTGTAACATGTCCTGGTAGTGAATTACACCCAATTTCGTTTTTCACTACTGTAAGGCTACCTGTTCCCCATAGGCTAGAATGGGCAGTTTGACTATTACATCCTATAGTCCTAACTGACCCCAGGAACATGGTAGAAAAACGAATTTAGTATGCCTGAGCTCAGAATATTAAAATACATCTTTTAGTGAAGTTTATTTTTATATTCTGTGTTCGAAAATACCACTTTTAGAAAGTAGGTATTTTCTTGCCTAAGCCTTCCAGTGTGCTCTGCTGTTATGTGTATTGACTGTCTGGTTTTAGAGGGGCAGGGCGGGCTGAGTCAGACCTGGGTTGAATAGAGAGGTCTCCTTCCTGAGTGAGGGGAGGGGCAGCTGCTTGACCTGAATGGGGCTGTGCCTGGCAAGGTGAATGCTGGCTCCACCTCCTGCTGTGTGTCTGATAGCAGGCCCCCTTTTCTGAAAGAGAAGATGCAGAACTGGTTCTGGCTGGGTTCAGTGCCTGGTAGCTTGGAAGAACAAAGACTTTTGGGGTATAAATAGTTGTGCCCAAACCCCTACAATTTGTATTGCCCCTGGATCTCAAGACCAACCTCTGTCCGTGGAACTGAAGGAAGCTGCAGGAGAGGACTGTCCTTGTGTTGTGTGCTGTTCCCTGGATTGGCCTGCAGTAGTTGCCATTGGACTGGAAAGAAAAGGGAAAAGGAGCTGTAAGAGAACTTTTTAATCTTGAACCTGCAATCACCCAAGGGCTAGAGAGAGAACTAGCCTCCTGACTGAAGTCTCAGGCCCAGTAGACTTCATTTCGTCGCTAAAGCCTGTTAGCGAGCCGCCGCAGCCGAGGAGCGTCAAGAAATCTGTCGCACGGCTGCCGCTGAGTGCTCGCTGACCAAATCATCGCACCGCACGCTTACAGATCGCCATTTTGTCGCTAACACCCGTTTGCGAGCTGCCGCAGCCGAAGAGCACTCGGAAATCCATCACGCTGCTGCCGCTGAGTGCTCGCTGCCCCGATCATCGCCCCGCACGTTTGCGGACCTGGGAACCATCGCTATCGCCAGTTTGCGAGCCGCCGCAGCCGAAGAGCGCTCGGAAATCCATCGTGCTGCTGCCGCTGAGGGCTCGCTGACCCGATCATCGCCCCGCACATTTGCGGGCCTCGAAACCATCGCTAAAGTCCGTTTGCGAGCCGCCACGACCAGGAGCGTGAGGAAAAACATCGCTATCACGCCTTAGTGGCATTTTGTGGATTATTGACACCCACACCCAGGAACTGTGAGTAAAAGGGTCGCAGAGACCACTGCCCTGAACTTTGCATTCCCCAATTGAACTATTTTTGCAGCATCAAGAGAGTATTATTTTTGTACAGTATTGTGGCTTTTTCGTTAATTGGTCTTGTGATAAACCTATATATAAAGATAACTATTGTTGATAACTACCTGTGTTGTGTCCCTTTGTAGTGCTCCTCACTGTATTACTGTGTATGGTCATAAATGCTTAACACACTGCCTCTGAGATTAGCCTAACTGCTCGTGCTACGTTACCACAGGGTGGAGCAGGGGTTGTCAAAGGGTGCAGCCCTTCACTCTGACTTAGAAAGAAGGGTCCCTGCTTGGACAGTGGCCATCCACTGCCAACCAGAGACCCCCATTTCTAACATTGGTGGTCAGTGGTGGGGATCTGGACTTGCGTTTGTGACCGCATACAGTAATTATAGTGTACACTACTAGTGAGTGCAGACCATAACGTACCACATACATATTTGAGGATTTTTTTTTTGGGAGTCTATTTTTGATTAAGAGTGCCAGTCATTGATACGATGGCCAAGCCCAGAGCCGTTGACCCAGAAGAGTACTCCTGGGAAGAGGAGAAGATAGAAACCTACACTTCGAAGGAGCTCAAATTTGTTTGCGAGAAATTTACAGTGCCTACCACAAGTTTCACCAGGAAAGAAGAGTTTTGCAAGGCACTGAAGGCCTGGGTAGCAGCCAAGGATGCCCCTAGGGATATGGGAGAGCCTGTGGTGGAGGGAGAGAATGTGGATGAAGTGATTGATGTAGTAGGTAATAAAGTGCTTTCCAGCCCGGGCACGAGTGTGTCGGCGAGGCGTCTGTCCCCAGAGGAGATGGAGGACAGGGAAAGAAAGAGACGCCATAATAGGGAGATGGCTAAGATGCAACTAGAAGCTCAGAGGCAGAGAGACCTCGAGAACAGGAAGTTCGAGTTTGAAATGATGAAGATGAAACTTGAGCATGAGAGAATATTGAGGGAGTTGGAGATCAAAGCAAAAAGTGCAGAGACTCCCCCCTCTGGTGGCAGCATACCTGTAGTGAATCCTGAGGGTAGGGGGTATATCCCCATAGAGGAGCTAAGGGGGTCCTGTGAGGAGAGGGGCTTAGCAGTGAGTAGGAAGGAGACTCAGCTATCCTTGCAGACATCCCTGATCCATTGGCAACAAGACAGATGGGGATTTTTGGAGTCTCAGGACGCCTACCAAGAGGGTAGTTGGTCTGAGGGTGGCTCTGGAGAATATGAAGAGGAGGAAGAAACTGGTCTGGAACATCTCATATGGAGGGAGTCCCTTGCGGAGTCTAGTGCACAGGGTAGCACCCAATCCCCCTCCTGGTCCCCAGAGGAGTTGGGCAGCCAAGGGGAGAGGGAGCACCAGCTGGAGTTAGAGAGGCTCCAAATAGAGATTGCCCAGCTGGAGGCACACCAAGCGCAGATAGCAGAAGAAGAGAAGTTAGCTCAAGAGGGTAGGTTACCCCTGGAGCGCAGTTTTAATTGTCTGGATTCCCCAGAGAGGGTGGGGGTCCAGTGGTGGCAGCAAAATTGAAGTAAATAGTGATGACAGTGTAGTACACCCACCCAGGGATGTGGCACCTGACTTGAGGGAGAGGGGTTCCCCCGTGGTTGAAGTCCTGGTGTATGAATGTGAGGACCGCCCAGGAGAGTGTGGGTTGGGTGATAGAGACAGTCAGTTAATGTCTCGCCCATTTCAGGAGAGTGGTGTGGGGTACGTGTGTGAGGCACTGGATTGTGAGGTAAAGGTTAGCACCTGTGTGGAGCTGTGTAATCCAATTGTGGGAGAGCATATTGTGAGTTCCTGTTTTCCAGAGCTAAACCAACACCTGTCAGATTGCGAGTTCTCTGATCCTAGGGAACTTGCACAGGAGGCAGACCTCTGGGTGAGTACCAGAGGCCCTGTAGAGGCATTAGGGAATGACCCTAAGAGGAGTGGTTCAGAAGTTTTCCAACCCAGAGTGCTGGGAAAGGTTAGGAGTGTTACAGCTGGGTCCCCTTGTTGAGAGGAGGTTGTAGGGCCTCACCTCCTGTCTCGTGGGAGCAGGAGTGAGACTGGGATAGGTCCCGAAGTGCCCCAACCTCAGTCTCCAGGACTGGATGGTTCCATGAGGGAACACCAGGTGGGGAGCCTGGTCTGTCCGGATGGACCGTCCATTGTGGGGGGTCCCCCCGTGTTAGGTGAGCTGGGAGTGCCTGTAGTCAGGCCTCCATCAGTTCTTGTGTCTGGCAGTGCCACTCCTAGGGGGAGGGTACAGAAGTCCAGCATGAGGGATGAAAGGGGGAAGGAGTCACCAGTGGGAGAGCCAGTGCGTCAGGGGCCAGTCAGAAGGGCTGAGCCCCCTAGGAGTGACCATGGTGACACCACTTCTGTCCTGGGGGATCTTTGTGCACTGTCAGGTGGACAGGGGTCGGGAGATCTGCACCAGGCAGACTGTCACGCAACACAGGGGTTCTGCGTTACCCCCGGGGAGGGTGGTTGTACTCCCCAGGAAGTCCTGGTTGGCCAGGCAGTTGTTCAGCCACAGGGGTTGGTCCCTGGGTTGGTAAGTCAGGTCCAGGTGTTGTCTGACCTGGAGGGAGGGACCACTGTAAACAGTGTCCCGACCATTTTCTTTTCTAAAAGCACCACTCCAGGTGGGAGGGTGCAGTATGCTGGAAGGGGGTGCAGAGGGAGGGAGTCCTCGCCTCTGACCCCGGGGCCACCTGAGGGTTTTTCCAGGTTGGTAGATCAGTTGCAGGGACAAGGCCCTGCACTGGTGGAGGAGTGTGCTTTCCTTGGGGGGAATTGGTGTACGCCCCCAGAAGTCCTGGGTTGCCAGGCACAGGTCCAGCCTAAGGGTACAGACCCTGGGTTGGAGGGCCAGGTTCAGGGTGTCCCCCCTGACCTGGAGGAAGGGGCAACTGCTAACAGTGCCCCTCCCGGTTTGTGTTATGGGGGCACCTCTCCAGGTGGGAGGGTGCCGGGCCCCAGTAAAGGGGGCGGGGAGAGGGCAGCCTCCCCCCTGACCTCCGCCCAGTCTAATGGTACAGACCCTATGCTGGGATACCAGTTGCAGGATAGAACCCCTGAACTGGTGGGCGAATTATGCAGGACACCTGCCACAGGTGCCCTGACAATTCTGGAAGGGGGTACCGCTCCAGGTGGGAGGGTACCGAGCCCCAAAGAGGAGGACCGGGTGTGGGGGAGCCCACCCCAGTCGCTGGCCCCGCCGTTGGGTACAGGCCCAGGGCTGGTGGATCAGTGTCAGGGCGCGTTGCCTGACCTGTCAGGAGGGAGAGTGGACAAAAGGTGCCAGACACCTGGGGTTACTGCCCCTCACTCTCTGATGCCATAAAAGTTTGAGAGCCCTGAGAGGTATGGGGCTTGGATTTCATCACTGACTACTGTCAGTGGCTACTGGGGCTTGTTGTTTATCTGTTGGGACACACCTGGGGGCAAGCTAAGGTTAGGTGTTGCCCGGGTGGTGTCCACAGGTGAGGGAAAGAGTTCCCCATGCGTTGTCTTGGTGGGCCCTGAGAGTGTGGACAGAGGGATCCACCAGGGTTCAGATTGGCGTAGACCTGGAATATGCCCCTGCAGTTGCGGGCCAGTTCCGTGTTCTATCGCCCAAAGCAGGGAATCCTATCAGGGTAGTGATTGGTCTACCCTGCATTTTGGCTGGAAGGGGGTCGTGTTGGAAATGGCCCTTTTTGCAGGGTCACCCCTAAACTTTTTGCCTTCCTCCTGTATTTTTTCTGACCTGCTTTTGTTGGTTTTATGACTCTGGGCACTTTATCACTGCTGATCAGTGCTAAAGTGCATATGCTCTCTCTTTGTAAATATGACTATGTGAATTGGTACATCCATGATTGGCTTATTTGGTTTATCTGTTAGTCCCTAGTAGAGTGGCCTGTGTGTGCCCAGGGCTGGTAAACCAAATGCTGCTGGTGGGCATGCAGCGCTGGTTTGCGCCACCCCCAGAAGCAGCTTGAAAAGTGTGTCTCAGACCTGCCACTGCAGAGTCTGCGTGCAGTCCAGAACTGCCATCTTGGCTGTGAAGTGCACCCACTTCCCAGCCCCTGAACCTTCCCTTGGCATCATGTAAGTCACCCCTATGGTAGGGTGCATTGTATGTGTAAGGTAGGACATGCCTTGGTGTGTGTAACATGTCCTGGTAGTGAATTACACCCAATTTCGTTTTTCACTACTGTAAGGCTACCTGTTCCCCATAGGCTAGAATGGGCAGTTTGACTATTACATCCTATAGTCCTAACTGACCCCAGGAACATGGTAGAAAAACGAATTTAGTATGCCTGAGCTCAGAATATTAAAATACATCTTTTAGTGAAGTTTATTTTTATATTCTGTGTTCGAAAAATACCACTTTTAGAAAGTAGGTATTTTCTTGCCTAAGCCTTCCAGTGTGCTCTGCTGTTATGTGTATTGACTGTCTGGTTTTAGAGGGGCAGGGCGGGCTGAGTCAGACCTGGGTTGAATAGAGAGGTCTCCTTCCTGAGTGAGGGGAGGGGCAGCTGCTTGACCTGAATTGGGCTGTGCCTGGCAAGGTGAATGCTGGCTCCACCTCCTGCTGTGTGTCTGATAGCAGGCCCCCTTTTCTGAAAGAGAAGATGCAGAACTGGTTCTGGCTGGGTTCAGTGCCTGGTAGCTTGGAAGAACAAAGACTTTTGGGGTATAAATAGTTGTGCCCAAACCCCTACAATTTGTATTGCCCCTGGATCTCAAGACCAACCTCTGTCCGTGGAACTGAAGGAAGCTGCAGGAGAGGACTGTCCTTGTGTTGTGTGCTGTTCCCTGGATTGGCCTGCAGTAGTTGCCATTGGACTGGAAAGAAAAGGGAAAAGGAGCTGTAAGAGAACTTTTAATCTTGAACCTGCAATCACCCAAGGGCTAGAGAGAGAACTAGCCTCCTGACTGAAGTCTCAGGCCCAGTAGACTTCATTTCGTCGCTAAAGCCTGTTAGCGAGCCGCCGCAGCCGAGGAGCGTCAAGAAATCTGTCGCACGGCTGCCGCTGAGTGCTTGCTGACCAAATCATCGCACTGCACGCTTACAGATCGCCATTTTGTCGCTAACACCCGTTTGCAAGCTGCCGCAGCCGAAGAGCATTCGGAAATCCATCGCGCTGCTGCCGCTGAGTGCTCGCTGCCCCGATCATCGCCCCGCACATTTGCGGAACTGGGAACCATCGCTATCGCCAGTTTGCGAGCCGCCGAAGAGCGCTCGGAAATCCATCGCGCTGCTGCCGCTGAGGGCTCGCTGACCCGATCATCGCCCGCACGTTTGCGGGCCTCGAAACCATCGCTAAGGTCCGTTTGCGAGCCGCCGCGACCAGGAGCGTGAGGAAAACATCGCTATCACGCCTTAGCAGCATTTTGTGGATTATTGACACCCACACCCAGGAACTGTGAGTAAAAGGGTCGCAGAGACCACTGCCCTGAACTTTGCATTCCCCAATTGAACTATTTTTGCAGCATCAAGAGAGTATTATTTTTGTACAGTATTGTGGCTTTTTCGTTAATTGGTCTTGTGATAAACCTATATATAAAGATAACTATTGATGATAACTACCTGTGTTGTGTCCCGTTGTAGTGCTCCTCACTGTATTACTGTGTATGGTCATAAATGCTTAACACACTGCCTCTGAGATTAGCCTAACTGCTCGTGCTACGTTACCACAGGGTGGAGCAGGGGTTGTCAAAGGGGTGCAGCCCTTCACTCTGACTTAGAAAGAAGGGTCCCTGCTTGGACAGTGGCCATCCACTGCCAACCAGAGACCCCATTTCTAACAGTGTGCCTTTCACTTCTGTGCTTATACAGTGCTGAGATGTTGCAGACTTGGGTAAATTGGGCTCTTGGTCGGAGTTGGGACTCTTGGGCATGGTTTGTCCACAGATGTCTTGTTGACGTCAGGAGTTGTTTGTGCACGTGGATATGTCAGAGTGTGACCTGCTCCTTTATGGATGTGGTCCACACTCAGCCACCTCAGTGTCGTGGCGTGTACCATGTCATGATAATTGGACTGCAGCCATGCTAATCGTCATGCAGTGTCACTTGCATGGTCAGTGTGGCTCACAGACCCAGAGCTTTGCTGGGTTCAGCACATGTGCATAGGTTTGTTGTGAGATTAGTGATGTGTGGGGAGGGCCCCCTCTGGGCACATTGTCGACGGGGGCCTACTTGCTGTTTCTATGTGTGCTGCAGTATGCCAAGGAGATCAGGGACATGATCCAGAGTCATTGTGGGTGTGCACTGTGCTATACTTAATTGTGCATGTGTGCCATTGTGCCCATCTTCTCCCGTCCCCCCAGTCCCTGGTCATTACTCACCCTGTTGCTGTTGGGTCAGGTCATGTTGAGCAGTGTCCGGTCCCCCAACTCCTGCCACCGTCTCCCCACTGATGACTGTGGACACCATTTCCTCCATCTCATCCAGTTCCTGCTGTGGCGCTGGACTCCCACCTCCAGTCTGCATTGCTGCTTTCCGGTTGTTAGCGAGTTTCAGCTTGGTTTTGCGCTTCACATCATTCCAGCGCTTCTTGCAGTCGTCCACTTCCCTTCTCTTCACTCCGACTTCATTCACCTTGGCCAAGATGGACTGCCATATTGCATTTTTAGTTGCCAATGACACAGTGGAGGTGATGAACAGTTGTTGGTGGTGTTCTATCACCTCTGTAATCAGGCTCTTGTTTTCCTGCAGACTAAATCGCGGGTTCCTCTTCTTCTTCTCCTTGCCCTTCTCCTTCCCCGAGGACCCTGGCTGGTCCTCCGGGGGGTTTGTGGGGTTCTGGTTGGCCTCTGTAGTTGCTCCAGCTTCCTCCATGGTGCTTCTCAGTTGTTTGTTTTGTTTGTTTTTTGCAGCTTTTATGGTGATTTTTCCCGCCTGACGTGGGAATAGCAAGCCTGGCGCTGCTTATCGCTGATATTTTTATCGCTGTTGGGCCCATCGCCACATTTTTCACATTCGGGTTTCCTTTTTTATCGGCGTCCCGGTAATTTTAATGCGGACATTTGACGCGTTATCGGGAAACTATCGCCTGTTGCCGGCGTGTTGAGAATACGCCGTTAACACGGCGTTAGTTTCCCGCGATAGACGGCGTTATGTAAAATTGCGTTAACCTAGGTTGGCGATAATTATCGCCCATTCTTGAGAATATCCCCCTTAGTTTTTTCACGAGTGCGCACTTTGGGTGAAAATGTCTTGTGAGATGCCGGCTGGAGAGTAGTTAAAGCAAAAAACTGTCTCGTGAAAAGACATTTTCTATATGAATGAGTCTCTGGCATGCCGAATTTATGCAAAATTGGATTATGCCAAAATTAAATGTATTTTGCGTAATGCCATATTTGGCAATTACGCGCATTATGCCATCAGAATTAAACTTTTTTTCTGAGACTTTATTAAAATTCTTCTTTGATGCAACCATAACAGTTCACTTTTAGATGTGTATTTGCACTGAAACATAAAGGGTTGTCAAGTTTCTGTGAGGCCAGGAGTGAGATCTCATTTTAGATTTTCATCTTGTCCCGTTGCAATGACGTTTATCCACTTGCAGACAGAGGCAGGTGTAACATCCTCAAACCAAGCGATTATGGCCTCTCAGGTTAGTGTAGTGAAACAAATTATGTTTCGAATTGTACTAAGCAGTGAAATTCTAAACAATGTAAATCTGATGATGCATCAAATGTTGCCTGTAACATAAGCGTCAATAACGAATTGCAGGATTACCGCCAAAAAGTAGTGATGTCGTCATAAAGAAGCCCAAGGCACATGTATTCCGTTTTATTAATATTCAGAACTCATTTACAAGTTACCTATTACATAGTAGTGACTTTTTGGAAAAAGCAACTGTAAAAGTTTTATCTTGTATTGTGTGTGTGTTAAATAGTGTTATATTATTTTATGTTATGTTATTTTTTTTATATCGTTACTCAAAGGGCCGATATTAATATATAATTGCACAACAATTATCCCAGGAAGGACTGTCAAGGACTGAGCCTAGGCTTGCCCAGAAGATGTGGGAATATTAATTCCGCTTTTACGTAGGGGTAGGTCAAGGGTATTTAAATACTACATACTAAACATGTGATGTAGGAAAAATATTCCTGTTTTATCACTTAAATATAACACCCTCTAAAAGTAGTGCACCGATTTAACACTCTATAACATACAGCAAGAGGGCCAATTCATTGTTATCCCAGTTCACTTACACTCGAATTACTGACAGACAATTGGCCAGTAGAGGGAGCTATGGACTTTCAAAAATCTAAAATCAAATGTGTATTGAAACGCATTCATTTCAATGAAGAACTTCAGCAAAGACCCATACTTTTGAAGCATGTTTTCTCTGAGGCATGCCATTGTCCATCAAGGGGTACTGGTCATTATTTTGATCAGACCATATCAAAATGTCTAAGCTGCATAGATTCTGCTCAAAGATGTGACATATTTGGTTTGTCCATGGCAGGCATTCTTTAGCAGCATCCTTTAGGTATCTAAATCAACCTAATTCCCCTGTCGATTGTCAGCTGGCATTAGATTGACTTGACAACCTCTGACTGGCAGATTAACAAATTGTTCAATGGAATCAAAACTTCCTACTGTGACATACTGCCAGCTCAAACTGAATGCACAAATATCACAAAGAAAGTGTCACCAATCATTAATTTATAATTATGTACACCTACCAGACACAGTAGATTGGAGAATATAATATGTTAATAGATAATTTAGCCCGGATAAAATGGCAGCACCTGAGCATTTCCTTTTGCCATTGCAAATTAATTACCGCAAGCCAGGTATAGCGCTGCAAGGTAAAACTTTAAATCGAGTAACATAATTTGAACTATGTTTTACATTTAAATGTACAAAAGTTGTACTTATTGCAGCACAGTTTTATTTTTTGGAACTAAGGGCCATATGTGCGACCGTTTTTAACGGTCGCAAACAGAGATTCGGGCCGCTTGCGACTGATAAAAAGAGTTGTGGCATGTATCAACCCTATTTTGTGAGTCGGTAACCTGTTACTGACTCGCAAAATAGGGTTTGCGAGTCGCTATTAGGAAGGGGCGTGCCAAGGGCGTCCCAAAGAGATGTACAATTGTTTTGCGAGCGGAATGCAGTTGCGAAACAATCACAGTTTACTGCCTATTTCAAATAGGTGATAAGCCACTCGCACTTTCTTTTTCAGAACCTCTGTTCGTGCAGTGTGTAATATTCTTTGCTCAGCTTTGTCCAAAACCTTTGTATTGCAGCCGCGATTTATAAAGCGATGCCTTCTATTTTTGATGTTCGTAGTAAAGGCCGCCTCAGTACTTCAATTGCATCAAACACGCACCATTTCACTATAAGGTATGTTAGTGATAACCTCCTTACTATGCTGCAGCACAACTCCGCTATATGGTGGAATGGTATCACTCCACCAAAGAAAACCATTGGTGCTTTATGGATCAAGCAGTTTCCAGCATTCACATTTGGAAAATCCCATGGTTGCCCAAAAAACATAGGCCACAAAGTGTCTACATTTCCCCGGCGGTACGGGCAACAGTGACAGTATGGGCCAGGGTTGAGACAGTAGAGGAACTCATGACATTGCCGTCACCCATGACTCCAAAACTGAGTAACCCAGACTTTGCCCCAGTTGCAACGAGCACCGCCTACCTGGCCGGGAAATAGGCTAACTGCAAAAGGGTGGGAGACTTATTTCGAGCAGACAGAATTACACCCTTTGAACAATTAAAACAAGACTATGGCCTCCTTGTGGCAGAAAGACTCCACTAGAGGCAAATCTGTCACTGGGTTATGCAACCCGCCATTAAAAACACAGCGAGTAGGAACCTTAACTCTATTTGAAAAATAGCTCATCACAAAGCCAGTTGACAAGCACATTCTATATATAAATTGTTGCGAGGGCAGAACAGGGATAACTGTTCACCAGGGCAAACTCGGTGGAAAACTGAATTAGGGCAACAGCTGACAAATAGGGGGTGGAGGGACATCTACACCAGAGCACGGACCTCAGATACCACTAGTTAAGGAAAGGACACCCTTCTCAAGATTGCACACTTCTGTTAGTACACACCAGTACATATACATAGATGGCTTCCAGCTACCCCCCTCATGCTGGAGGACCTGTGGAGGAATGGGAACATTAATACATATCATGTGGAGCTGCACCAGGGTACCTACATTCTGGAAGGATGTGCTCAGAAGCATTAACACTACATTCAATACCGAAATACAACGATTTCCAGTGTACGGTATATTGGGACTACCCAACCCACTATCATAACCGCTAAAAGCCGCCCCGCCCAGTGTAAGGCCATGACTGGCTCTGTGTGCTGCGAGGCAGGTATTAACCACACACTGTGGTACAGAAAGAGCCCTGGATTATGGCGAGTGGCTTCAATGACTTTGGAGCCTGCTGGGAATGGAGTAACTTACAAAAGACCTGGAACATTGGGAGGTTCCCTTCTAAAAGTCATGGGGCCCATGTATTGAGTTTCTCTCCCAGGTATATTGAGAGTTGGCTTGTCCCATACACCTGAAAATATTACACCTGATGGATGCACCATAACATTACTAGGGCAGGCCTCTCCTCTAGCATTTTATCGGCCTGTTGTAACGGGGTAGTTCAGTGTCAGACCTCACTGTCTGTAATTCTTGAAGACGTGAATCTTGGGGGGAGGGAAGTTCGGGTGGATGAGGGAAGGAGGGTCCTTGGGAGTTTGTATATTTGTTAGTGTCTTATTACAGAATGTGTATTGAAGTCGCTCACATCTCATTTTGCTTTACTGATCAACAAGGGACAAGCTATTTGAGATGTAACTGCTAACTTGTTTGACATACGAAAACAAAAACAAAAAATGTAAATCTATAATGGGAATAGTCAGGGAATATGTACAGACAGTTGGACTTAAGAGAAAGTCCTGCGCTCTCTTTTCACAATGCTAATAGGGAGTTGGTCATTTTGGGGATAATCCAGGAAGGCTTTTAGGAGTTCCTGAAGTAGTACCACAGGTGCACTACTTCACATACAAACAAATGCCTTGGTGAATTGTCCCCAATATGGCTAGATCGGAAAAATGCCATGAGCCAAAAAATAGAAAGGTTGAATTCTTAACATACCTCTATGCAGAAGAACCGATGCATCATATCAGATTATGGCTACTTGTGCTTCATGAAATATGAGTTCTGTTGGCTTTCTATGGTACAAGCGCTTCTTTCTTAACTAGAACTTTTGCTTGAATATGGCTGAAGATAGCGCAGCACAAAAGAGGGAGGCTTGAAGACAGAGTCTTCCTGACTCTCTCCCTTAAAATGTGGAACAATTTACCATGGATGACTGATTAGAATAAATAGAAAGAGACCAAATCCTGGCTTTGCTGGGCCTTGTATTCTGGGTTATCATTCAGCGTGCAATTTCCAAGGGAAGTCGGGCTGCTCCTGAAAAAAAAGGTAAACGGTAAACAATAGTATTTAGATTATTCCTATGCAAAAATATATTTCTTTTTTTTTGCAACATTAATTTTTGGGGTATTTATCAAAAACAATACAGTGAACAAAAAGCAGCACTCCATGGCAACATAGAAGGAACGGCAATACCACAAGTGGAGAACCAGCAGGATCTCTGATACAAGCATGGCCATCCTGATGTGGCCAGAAGAAAAACTAAGCCTTCGGGGACCCTAACTGCCTATGTCAGTCCAGTGTATTCCTAAAAACAGATCAAGATGTGGGAGCTAGCCACCAGTGACATCTTAAAGTACTAGTGAGGTGACAGGTTATGGGTGTTGTTGGGGCTGGGGGGAGGCGGGAAGAGGGAGAACAGGAAATGTGTTGTGTAGGGGTATACACCTCTACTCACAGGCAGTGGATCATGTCAGTCAGCAAGCACGTTGCTTAAACAGAAAGACATTAGGTTCACTGGCAGCCATTATTTACCGGGAAGACCGGTTCAATCGTCCCTACTGGGGAGTCATTCCCCCTTCTCAGACCTGTATGTATAAGCAGGAAAGGGAAAAGTGGGGAGAGACATTGGAACTACAATCTGGTTCCCCGGGAAAGGCCGTAGCCAATGACAACATCCCTAATAGTCTATCCTGCCAGGCCTTTGGTAGAGACAGACAGGGATATATTGCAGGGCATTCAAAGCCAGAAGAAAGTAGTGCAAGATGATGGTAGGTAGGCAGGTGGGGTGGCCTGTGGGGTCGATGTCGGCCAGGGTCCAGTGGCCGAGGGATGAGGGATGAGGGATGAGGAAGCCTCATGGAGCTGTGGCCTGCCGTAGCATGTCTACATGTACACCTTGGTGTCTGAAGTCTCTGTGGGGGCATAACAAAAAGATGGGGGACACCCAGTCTCAAATTCCAGGGGGAAAAGGGTGAGTGTTCAAGCCAGTCCGATCAAGATTTACTCAGTAAAAACCATCAGAAAATGGGCACAAGATCCTTCGGTACATTTCCAATTGTCTGTCAGTGGTATGTAGCTTTTAGTGCAAGGCCACTCTATGAGGTTCTAGCGTCCATTCAATGTGCGTGGGGCCAGTGGGTTGATGCCACTGATGGAGGATGCATATCTTCGCCACTGCAAGTGCTGTGGCTATCCACTGGTGTATATGAGTGTCTACTTCAGGGGAATCAGTGATGTTGTAAAGGTTTGCCAACTGGGCTGAGGGTTTCACAGTATGTGGGTGAAGAAATTGCACATGCGGCCATATGGCAAACACAATAGGATGATGGACGGAGTGCTGAAACTTTTGAGACACTCACCCCCAGTCATGCTAGCCTGGATGATGAGGGTCTGAACTGGGGTGGCGAAGTGAGCTAAAGAACAATGATGGATTCAACCCAGATCTGTGACTGGGGGTGAGTGTCTGAAAAGTTTCAGTGCTCCGTCCATCATCTCCTTGTGTTTCCTTTGTTCGCCCTAAGTTGGCAGGGTATGCCCAGACGTGGGTCCCTTGCTCACTTTGCACTGGATTCAAGCTAGCCTGGCTGATGAGGGCTGTTAGCCCGAAACCGGTCCCAGGATGCTTGTTTCCGGTCCAGGGAAGCCATGTGCTTGGCAGTTCGGGCTGGACTGATCCCATGAGGCACAGGGTCAAGACTGATTTGCATATAGCGGGGTCTGAACTGGGGTGGCAAAGTGAGCTAAAGAACGATGGTGGATACAACCCAGATCTGTGACTGGGGGTGAGTGCCTGAAAAGTTTCAGCTCTCCGTCCATCTTCTCCTTGTGTTAGCTTTGTTCGCCCTAAGTTGGCAGGGCATGCCCAGACGTGGGTCCCTTGCTCATTTTGCACTGGATTCAAGCTAGCCTGGCTGATGAGGGGTGTTACCCTGAAACCGGTCCCAGAATGCTTGTTTTCCGGTCCAGGGAAGCCCTGTGCTTGGCAGTTCGGGCCGGACTGACCCATGAGGCACAGGGTCAAGACTGATTTGCATATAGCGGGGTCTGAACTGGGGTGGCAAAGTGAGCTAAAGAACGATGGTGGATACAACCCAGATCTGTGACTGGGGGTGAGTGCCTGAAAAGTTTCAGCTCTCCGTCCATCTTCTCCTTGTGTTAGCTTTGTTCGCCCTAAGTTGGCAGGGCAGGCCCAGACGTGGGTCCCTTGCTCATTTTGCACTGGATTCAAGCTAGCCTGGCTGATGAGGGGTGTTACCCTGAAACCGGTCCCATGATGCTTGTTTCTGGTCCAGGGAAGCCCTGTGCTTGGCAGTTCGGGCCGGACTGACCCATGAGGCACAGGGTCAAGACTGATTTGCATATAGCGGGGTCTGAACTGGGGTGGCAAAGTGAGCTAAAGAACGATGGTGGATACAACCCAGATCTGTGACTGGGGGTGAGTGCCTGAAAAGTTTCAGCTCTCCGTCCATCATCTCCTTGTGTTTGCTTTGTTTGCCCTAAGTTGGCATTGTATGCCCAGATGTGGGACCCTTGCTTAGTTTGCTACTATATTCAAGCTAGCCTGGCTGATGAGGGGTGTTACCCCGAAACCGGTCCCAGGATGCCTGTTTCCGGTCCAGGGAAGACCTGGCTTGGCAGTTCGAGTTGGACTGTTCCCATGAGGCACAGGGTCAAGACTGATTTTCATATAGCTGGGTCTGAACTGGGGCGGCAAAGTGAGCTAAAGAACAAATACGGATTCAACCCAGATCTGTGACTGGAGGTGAGTGTCTGAAAAGTTTCAGCACTCTGTCCATCATCTCCTTGTGTTTGTTTATGTGCCCTTATGGCCAAACAGTAGGGTTGGATGTTCCTGCAGTTCAACAGAATGTGACATAAGTAGCAGTCATCCTCTAAGCACCTCCAGTAACTACTGTGTGTCAGTAGTCTAGCTCAGCAGAGCCTCCGTGTGGTCCAGTACCAGCCGCAAATGAACTTGAAGTACATGAATTTAAGGTGCGACTCTCGGAGGACTCTGTCGTGCCTCTGAAGCAGAGTCAGCCATTCCTTTGGAGCGTACTCCTTACGCAGACACACCTCCCACGAAATACAGGAGCGGTTAAGGGTATGGCCAGAGTGTACATTTTTAATAAGGACTCCGTAAAGGCCCAAAACAAGATGCTTGTAACTGCCCTATAACCGAAGCTATTGAAGGAGAGTTGATGGCTGGGAGTTCAACCGAGGATCTGGTACCGAGCAGGTGAGTGTGCCAATTGACGGTGTCTCCAAAAATCAGATGGGGAAAGGGCAAACTCCTTTCTCAGGGCCGGGAACAGTTTAATCGTGCCCTCAGTAAGAAGATGGTGGATTAACCCAGATCTGGGACTGGGGGTGAGTGTCTGAAAGGTTCAGGGCTCCGTCCATCATCTCCTTGTGTTTGCTTTGTTCGCCCTAGTTGGCAGGGTATGCCCAGACGTGGGTCCCTTGCTCACTTTGCCACTGGATTCAAGCTAGCCTGGCTGATGAGGGCTGTTAGCCTGAAACCGGTCCCAGGATGTTTGTTTCCAGTCCAGGGTAGACATGGCTTGGCAGTTCGTGCTGGACTGTTCCCATGAGGTACAGGGTCAAGACTGATTTGCATATAGCTGTGTCGGAACTGGGGTGGCAAACAGAGCTAAAGAACGATGGTGGATTCAACCCAGATCTGTCACTGGGGGTGAGTGTCTGAAAGTTTAGCGCTCTGTCCATCATCTCCTTGTGTTTGTTTTGTTCGCCCTAAGTTGGCAGGGTATGCCCAGACGTGGGTCCCTTGCTCACTTTGTGTTGTGTTTATACTGTATTGCATTTGTCCCTCCTCTCACCCCGTACCCTCCCTCTGCCCTGTCATCAGCTGAGCGTTCTGGAATGTTGACAGATGCCAGCTGATGACCTTCGGGACAAGTACCCTCCTCCTGGTTCTCCCTTCCTGACCTACAGCTGTGTTGAGCTTCCTACTCAATAAAAGCAATTACTTCAATCGCTCCATGCGTATTCTTAACAAATTGGCGACGAGGATCAACACAGCGGAACCCGCACGCATAAATTGGTGACATTTCGGGAAAAAATTTTTTGGGAAGATGAATTCATTTCAGCAACCGGTATCACCAAGGAGGAACTTTAATTTAAAAAAAAGGTCAGTGAATAAGTGGAGAGGATTTAAAGACTAGGACTGATTCGAGAGCGGCGTTGTCAGTGTGGGAAGTTTCTTCCACAATGTTACTGAGTGACAGCTGATGAATTGACGCGCTGCAAAACTGAAGTGAAAGGCATCCTGAGTTACTGGGAGGAATGTCGCGTATCGTTTGAGTGTTCAAGGAACAGCCGCTTCAAAAGTTTCTGTGGTGTGGTAGCGCGGCGCTGACTGAGAAATTCCTAACTGCCATCTGTCAACTGTCAGCTGGTAACTGTCAACGCGCTTTCACCAACGAAGATAACTGTCAAGTGGTGTATGACGCGGTGCGTAAGCGACGTAAGGTGGCCATTTTGAGTGTGTCAACACAGGGAAGACACCACCGGCATTTCACCATTCATTTTTTTGTGTTTTCGTTTTCTCCCTTTCTCTGAATACACTCTGGCGCATGCATTCTTAAGCTTATATAGTGAAGAAAAACAGCGATCGGAACAGCGCTAAGGCCAGCCTCCAGCATCTCAAGGGCACATTGTCCTGCCTTAGAGCCACTATAAAAGGAAAATAAAGTGGAAGCGTGCAGGAGAGGCCATCTGCGCTGATTGGCAGAGCAACACTAATTAAAGGTACCATAAAAAAACCTTATACTGCGAGTGTATGTATTGACAAAATTCAATTCTAATAATTACTACGCTAGTGTTCACTGATAGCCCTAGCCTTAGCAAATAAACAAAAATGGCTACTGGTTTTTTGCTAAATTTAACACCACCTTCATCATTTTTAGCTGGGGGAGGAGAACCCTCCATCAAATGGGAAGAATGGAGAGAGCATTTTACAAACTTCATAGAAACAAATGAGGGTGAGGAAGATATAAAAGCAGAAATGAAGTATAAAATCTTGATGCACTGTTTGGGTGCAGGTGGAATAAAGGTTTTCAAACGGATCAACAAAAAAGTGAGGGCTGCTGATGAGGGAGATATCTATGTAAATGCCATAGATGATCTTAATAGTTACTACAAACCCACCGTATGTGTAGGTGTGGACAGATATAGATTCTTTCATAGAAAGCAGGGTCAGAACGAATCAATTGACGACTTTGTTGCAGCATTGAAGAATTTAGCCATTACATGTCGATTCGGTGACCTTCACGATGAATTCATACGTGATCAAATTGTCATGCAAGGATCAAATGCTGACATACAGGACAATCTGTGGGCCAAAGGAGAGAATCCACTACAAACTGTAATTGATATAGTCAGGATAGCAGAACTCACAGGCAGATGCGCAAAAGCAGTTATAGCGGAAAGTAAAGAAAAGAATGAGGAAAATATTGTTGCCAAAGTGGGTGACAGAAAACCTAAAGATGGTAGAACTAATTACAGGGAAAAACTCAACAAAGACAGAAAATTCGAAAATTCGAGCAACACTATTAGAAAATGCTACAGATGCGGCAGTTTGAATCACTTAGCAAATGATCGATACTGCCCAGCTAAAAAGAGTAGATGCTCCTTTTGCGGAGTCATGGGTCATTTTCAGAAAGTCTGTCACAAAAGGTCACCCAAAACTGTAAAATATGTTGATAATGAGAATGACTCAGATTCTAACTGTTCAGATGAGGATGACATGAACATGTTCGTACTTAATGTTGATGATGATTATATTGATGAAGTAGATGATGACAAGGAGGGAACAGTTAAAAAAAAAAAACAGTATGTGAAATGTGTATTGGGGGTGTTAATGTATCAATTGTAGCAGACTCAGGTTCAGCATACACAATTGTTAATGCAAAAGTGTGGAGGGAGACGTTTTTGCCCAAACTAGGTGAAGAGTTAGAACCCCCAGACATTTCCATGAAGACATTTACTGGTGAACCAATTGATTTGGAGGGATTTAGAAAATTGAAGTTCGCGTTCAAAGGTAGAGACGCCTTATGCAAACTATATGTGTCCAAGTCAGGTCCCTCAGTATTAGGATGGTTAGATCAAGGGAAGCTAGGGATTGTCCTCAATCCTAACAGTGATGAACCGGTTCTCATTATAGAAAGTGAGGACGAAATTAGCAAAGAAGTCAAAATAAAATTTCCAAAGGTGTTTGCAGACTCAATTGGACATTACAAGGGTTTTGAACATGAAATTTGTGTGAAGAAAGACGCCATTCCAGTAATACATAAGGTGAGGAATGTTCCGTTCTCCATAAGAGAAGGGGTGAAAGAACATATAGAAAAATTACTTCAGGATGACATAATTGAGAGAGTTGATTCCTCAGAATGGGTCGCCCCCATGGTTGTGGTTAAACGCCCCAATGGGCGGTTGAGATTGTGCATTGATCTCCGCGATCTCAACGAGAATATCCTAGTAGATCAATTCCCACTCCCACGAATTAATGAGATGGTAGCATGTACTAAAGGAATAAAGTATTTTTCGACAATAGATCTTAAAGCAGCATACCATCAGATTCCCTTGCACTCAGAAAGCAGAACCCTTACCACTTTCATCACCCCTTTCGGGTGTTTCCGCTTTAAGAGGGTACCTTTTGGTTTGGCATCTGCGGCTGCCATGTTCCAGAGGCTAATGCAGGAGACTTTCAAGGGGGTGGATGGCATTCTGATATTCCAGGATGACATATTAGTCATGGGAAAAAGTAAAGAAGAACATAATGATAAACTTATGCAAATACTAGAAATCCTGGACAAAAAGGGTCTCACAGCTGAATATAGCAAATGCAAGTTTGCACGTTCAGAGGTAAGCTACCTAGGTCACTCTATATCAGCTGAGGGAATCAAACCAAAAAAAGAACTGCTAGATGCAATTTTAAATGCCCCAGAGCCAAGAAATAAGGATGAACTTCGCTCCTTTCTAGGCCTCATAGAATTCTATTCAAAATTCATAGAGAGGTTTTCTGCTAAAACATTTGTATTGAGACAGTTACTAAAAAACAAAAACAGATTTATTTGGTCAGATGACTGTAGTAAAACATTTTGCATGCTAAAGAAGGACATATGCACTGCCCCACCTTTGCAAGGTTTTGACCCATTGTTGAAGAGTATAGTAACTACAGATGCCAGTGGGAGAGGATTAGGTGCTGTCCTAAGTCAAATTGATTCAAAAGGTACTGAATGCACTATAGCATTTGCATCACGTTCACTGACTCCGACAGAAGAAAGGTATTCTGTCATTGAACGTGAGGCATTGGCTTGCGTTTGGGGATTGGAACACTTCCGGCAATTCATATGGGGAAGCAAAGTTATCTTGAGAAGTGACCACAAACCACTAACAAAAGTTTTAACCACCAAGGGATTGTATACAGCTTCTCCAAGACTGGCAAGGATGTCTGTTAGACTATTTGATTATGACTATGAAGTACAATATGTGCCAGGCGTTAGGAATGTAGTAGCTGATTTCCTGAGTAGGATGCCTGTTTTGGTACAAGAATCCAAAGGTGAATCTGATGAGAAATTCTGGGTTGCCAGTGTCCATGAGGAGACGCATGGCATTTCAATGGAGGATTGGTTAATTGAACAAAGCAATGATCAGACATTATGCACAGTGGGTAACATGATAATGAATGGATGGCCGTTGAAGAAAAATGTAAAAAGAATTGTTACCTTACTGGGAAGTGAAGGATGAACTGTCAATTGAAGAGGGTTTGCTTTTAAGGAGTGGCAAAGTAATTCCACCAGCCAAACTCAGACATACCATTTTAGAATTATGCCATGAAGGACATTTAGGTATAGGCAAAACCAAGAGCAGGATCAGAAACTCATATTGGTGGCCTGGGGTGGATCTTGCCACAGAGAGAGTTGTGAGGGATTGTATACAATGCACCAACTCAGACAAGTCTATGGTCACGTTCAGACGCCCACTCCATCCCATTCCATGCCCAGACATGCCATGGGAAAGAATTGGAATAGACATCATGGGACCCATTACAGAACAGAGTGTACAGGTTTACGCCATAGTACTTATTGACCATTTCTCAAAATGGCCAGAGGTGGGTTTTGTGAACGGACACCCAGAGTGTTCTACAATTTCTTGACGAGGTATTCATAAGGGAAGGGCTACCAAAATGCATTGTGAGTGACAATGGCACCCAGTTCACCTCAGAATTGTTTATTAACTATTTAAAAAGAAACAATATCACACACAAAACAACGTCAGTTTACCACCCAGCCGGCAATGGTGCCGTAGAAAGGTTTAACAGGGTCATTAAGGGTATTATACAACTGGCCACTAACAACAATCTCGTGTGGAGAAATTAAATTGGCAAAACAATGTGGGCATACCGCATAACACCATGCAACAGCACCGGTCATAGTCCATTCGAGATTATGAGAGGGAGAACACCCATGTCCAAGGACAATGTGGGTTGGCAAACTGCAGCAAAAAGGGCTGAGTGGTCACCAGACATGGTTAAACGCAGATTACAAAAGAATCAATTAGAATTTAAAGCCCGCTATGACGTGAAACACAGCTGCAAACCTGTAAAGGTGTCTGTGGGAGAAATGGTGTGTGTTAAAACGAGTGGGTTCATAGCCAAGGGTAAGAACAAGTTTTCACAACCCCTCATGGTGAAAAAAGTGTTTTGTAATTCAGCTCTATTGAGTGATGGAAGAGTGTGGCATTTCTCAAGGTTAGCCCCAGGCAAGCACAGTGGAACCAATGGAGAAGGAATGGTTGTGCATAGATCCGCAAAAGGCGGAAGGGGAGAATTCTGGGAAGAGGAGGACGATGGGGATGTTCCACAGAACACCCAGGGTTCGGCCTCAATGGGCCACAGTGAGTGTATACCTGTCAATGGTGAAAAAGGAACTGTAAGAACAAGGTGTGGACGCAGGGTTGTGCCCCCGAGTAGATTGGATGACTTTGTATGTGAATAATCATATATCTGTCATTACTGCTTCCTCAAGGAGGGAGATGTGTTGTGTTTATACTGTATTGCATTTGTCCCTCCTCTCACCCCGTACCCTCCCTCTGCCCTGTCATCAGCTGAGCGTTCTGGAATGTTGACAGATGCCAGCTGATGACCTTTGGGACAAGTACCCTCCTCCTGGTTCTCCCTTCCTGACCTACAGCTGTGTTGAGCTTCCTACTCAATAAAAGCAATTACTTCAATCGCTCCATGCGTATTCTTAACACTTTGCCACTTGATTCAAACTAGCCTGGCTGATGAGGGCTGTTAGCCCGAAACCGGTCCCAGGATGCTTGTTTCTGGTCTAGGGAAGACATGGCTTGGCAGTTCGGGCTAGACTGTTCGCATGAGGCACAGGGTCAAGACTGATTGCATATAGCTGTGTCTGAAATGGGGTGGAAAAGTGAGCTAAAGAAGGATGGTGGATTCAACCCAGATCTGTGAGTGGGGGTGAGTGTCTGAAAAGTTTCAGCGCTCCGTCCATCATCTCCTTGTGTTTGCTTTGTTCGCCCTAAGGTGGCAGGGTATGCCCAGACGTGGGTCCCTTGCTCACTTTGCCACTGGATTCAAGCTAGCCTGGCTGATGAGGGCTGTTAGCCCGAAACCTGTCGCAGGATGCTTATTTCCGGTCCAGGGAAGACATGGCTTGGCAGTTTGGGCTGGACTGTTTCCCTGAGGCACAGGGTCAAGACTGATTTGCATATAGCTGTGTCTGAACTGGGGTGGCAAAGTGAGCTAAAGAACGATGGTGGATTCAACCCAGATCTGTGACTGGAGGTGAGTGTCTGAAAAGTTTCAGCGCTCCGTCCATCATCTCCTTGTGTTTGCTTTGTTCGCCCTAAGTTGGCAGGGTATGCCCAGACGTGGGTCCCTTGCTCACTTTGCCATTGGATTCAAGCTAGCCTGGTTGATGAGGGCTGTTAGCCTGAAACCTGTCCCAGGATGCTTGTTTCCGGTCCAGGGAAGACATGGCTTGGCAGTTTGGGCTGGACTGTTCCCATGAGGCACAGGGTCAAGGCTGATTTGCATATAGCTGCATCTGAACTGGGGTGGCAAAGTGAGCTGAAGAACGATGGTGGATTCAACCCAGATCTGTGACTGGGGGTGAGTGTCTGAAAGGTTTCAGGGCTCCGTCCATCATCTCCTTGTGTTTGCTTTGTTCGCCCTAAGTTGGCAGGGTATGCCCAGATGTGGGTCCCTTGCTCACTTTGCCACTGGATTCAAGCTAGCCTGGATGATGAGGGCTGTTAGCCTGAAACCAGTCCCAGGATGCTTGTTTCCGGTCCAGGGAAGATATGGCTTGGCAGTTCATGCTGGACTGTTCCCATGAGGTAGAGGGTCAAGACTGATTTGCATATAGCTGTGTCTGAACTGGGGTGGCAAACTGAGCTAAAGAACGATGGTGGATTCAACCCAGATCTGTGACTGGGGGTGAGTGTCTGAAAGATTTTAGCGCTCCGTCCGTCATCTCTTTGTGTTTGTTTTGTTTGCCCTAAGTTGGCAGGGTATGCCCAGACGTGGGTCCCTTGCTCACTTTGCCACTTGATTCAAGCTAGCCTGGCTGATAAGGGCTGTTAGCCCAAAACCGGTCCCAGGATGCTTGTTTCTGGTCTAGGGAAGACATGGCTTGGCAGTTCGGGCTGGACTGTTCGCATGAGGCACAGGGTCAAGACTGATTTGCATATAGCTGTGTCTGAACTGGTGTGGAAAAGTGAGCTAAAGAATGATGGTGGATTTAACCCAGATCTGTGACTGGGGGTGAGTGTCTGAAAAGTTTCAGCGCTCCGTCCATCATCTCCTTGTGTTTGCTTTGTTCGCCCTAAGGTGGCAGGGTATGCCCAGACGTGGGTCCCTTGCTCACTTTGCCACTGGATTCAAGCTAGCCTGGCTGATGAGGGCTGTTAGCCAGAAACCTGTCCCAGGATGCTTGTTTCCGGTCCAGGGAAGACATGGCTTGGCAGTTGGGCTGGACTGTTCCCATGAGGCACAGAGTCAAGACTGATTTGCATATAGCTGTGTCTGAACTGGGGTTGCAAAGTGAGCTAAAGAACAATGGTGGATTCAACCCAGATCTGTGACTGGGGGTGAGTGTCTGAAAAGTTTCAGAGCTCCGTCCATCATCTCCTTGTGTTTGCTTTGTTCGCCCTAAGGTGGCAGGGTATGCCCAGACGTGGGTCCCTTGCTCACTTTGCCACTGGATTCAAGCTAGCCTGGCTGATGAGGGCTGTTAGCCCGAAACCTGTCCCAGGATGCTTGTTTCCAGTCCAGGGAAGACATGGCTTGGCAGTTTGGGCTGGACTGTTCCCATGAGGCACAGGGTCAAGACTGATTTGCATATAGCTGTGTCTGAACTGGGGTGGCAAAGTGAGCTAAAGAACAATGGTGGATTCAACCCAGATCTGTGACTGGGGGTGAGTGTCTGAAAAGTTTCAGAGCTCCGTCCATCATCTCCTTGTGTTTGCTTTGTTCGCCCTAAGCTGGCAGGGTATGCCCAGACGTGGGTCCCTTGCTCACTTTGCCATTGGATTCAAGCTAGCCTGGTTGATGAGGGCTGTTAGCCCGGAACCAGTCCCAGGATGCTCGTTTCCGGTACAGGGAAGGCATGGCTTGGCAGTTCGGGCTGGACTGTTCCCATGAGGCACAGGGTCAAGACTGATTTGCATATAGCTGTGTCTGAACTGGGGTGGCAAAGTGAGCTAAAGAACGATGGTGGATTTAACCCAGATCTGTGACTGGGGGTGAGTGTCTGAAAAGTTTCAGCGCTCCGTCCATCATCTCCTTGTGTTTGCTTTGTTCGCCCTAAGGTGGCAGGGTATGCCCAGACGTGGGTCCCTTGCTCACTTTGCCACTGGATTCAAGCTAGCCTGGCTGATGAGGGCTGTTAGCCCGAAACCTGTCCCAGGATGCTTGTTTCCGGTCCAGGGAAGACATGGCTTGGCAGTTTGGGCTGGACTGTTCCCATGAGGCACAGGGTCAAGACTGATTTGCATATAGCTGTGTCTCAACTGGGGTGGCAAAGTGAGCTAAAGAACAATGGTGAATTCAACCCAGATCTGTGACTGGGGGTGAGTGTCTGAAAAGTTTCAGAGCTCCGTCCATCATCTCCTTGTGTTTGCTTTGTTCGCCCTAACCTGGCAGGGTCTGCCCAGACGTGGGTCCCTTGCTCACTTTGCCATTGGATTCAAGCTAGCCTGGATGATGAGGGCTGTTAGCCCGGAACCAGTCCCAGGATGCTTGTTTCCGGTCCAGGGAAGATATGGCTTGGCAGTTCATGCTGGACTGTTCCCATGAGGTAGAGGGTCAAGACTGATTTGCATATAGCTGTGTCTGAACTGGGGTGGCAAACTGAGCTAAAGAACGATGGTGGATTCAACCCAGATCTGTGACTGGGGGTGAGTGTCTGAAAAGTTTTAGCGCTCCGTCCTTAGCAGGGTATGCCCAGACGTGGGTCCCTTGCTCACTTTGCCACTTGATTCAAGCTAGCCTGGCTGATGAGGACTGTTAGCCCAAAACCGGTCCCAGGATGCATGTTTCTGGTCTAGGGAAGACATGGCTTGGCAGTTCGGGCTGGACTGTTCGCATGAGGCACAGGGTCAAGACTGATTTGCATATAGCTGTGTCTGAACTGGGGTGGAAAAGTGAGCTAAAGAATGATGGTGGATTCAACCCAGATCTGTGACTGGGGGTGAGTGTCTGAAAAGTTTCAGCGCTCCGTCCATCATCTCCTTGTGTTTGCTTTGTTCGCCCTAAGGTGGCAGGGTATGCCCAGACGTGGGTCCCTTGCTCACTTTGCCACTGGATTCATGCTAGCCTGGCTGATGAGGGCTGTTAGCCCGAAACCTGGTCCCAGGATGCTTGTTTCCGGTCCAGCGAAGACATGGCTTGGCAGTTCGGGCTGGACTGTTCCCATGAGGCACAGGGTCAAGACTGATTTGCATATGGCTGTGTCTGAACTGGGGTGGCAAAGTGAGCTAAAGAACGATGATGGATTCAACCCAGATCTGTTGACTGGGGGTGAGTGTCTGAAAAGTTTCAGCGCTCCGTCCACCATCCCCTTGTGTTTTGCTTTGTTCGCCCTAAGTTGGCAGGGTATGCCCAGACGTGGGTCCCTTGCTCACTTTGCCCACTGGATTCAAGCTAGCCTGGCTGATGAGGGCTGTTAGCCAGAAACTGGTCCCAGGATGCTTGTTTCCGGTCCAGGGAAGACATGGCTTGGCAGTTCGGGCTGGACTGTTCCCATGAGGCACAGGGTCAAGACTGATTTGCATATGGCTGTGTCTGAACTGGGGTGGCAGAGTGAGCTAAAGAACGATGGTGGATTAAACCCAGATCTGTTGACTGGGGGTGAGTGTCTGAAATGTTTCAGCGCTCCGTCCATCATCCCCTTTGTGTCTTGCTATGTTCACCCTAAGTTGGCAGGGTATGCCCAGACGTGGGTCCCTTGCTCACTTTGCCACTGGATTCAAGATAGCCCTGGCTGATGAGGGCTGTTATCCAGAAACCGGTCCCAGGATGCTTGTTTCCGGTCCAGGGAAGACATGGCTTGGCAGTTCGGGCTGGACTGTTCCCATGAGGCACAGGGTCAAGACTGATTTGCATGTGGCCATGTCTGAACTGGGGTGGCGAAGTGAGCTAAAGAACGATGATGGATTAAACCCAGATCTGTTGACTGGGGGTGAGTGCTTGCAATGTTTCAACACTCCGTCCATCATCCCCTTGTGGTTTTGCTATGTTCGCCCTAAGTTGGCAGGGTATGCCCAGACGTGGGTCCCTTGCTCACTTTGCCACTGGATTCAAGATAGCCTGGCTGATGACGGCTGTAAGCCAGAAACTGGTCCCAGGATGCTTGTTTCCGGTCCAGGGAAGACATGGCTTGGCAGTTCGGGCTGGACTGTTCCCATGAGGCACAGGGTCAAGACTGATTTGCATATGGCCATGTCTGAACTGGGGTGGCAGAGTGAGCTAAAGAATGATGATGGATTAAACCCAGATCAGTTGACTGGGGGTGAGTGCTTGCAATGTTCAGCACTCCGTCCATCATCCCCTTTGTGTTTTGCTATGTTCGCCCTAAGTTGGCAGGGTATGCCCAGACGTGGGTCCCTTGCTCACTTTGCCACTGGATTCAAGATAGCCTGGCTGATGACGGCTGTAAGCCAGAAACCGGTCCCAGGATGCTTGTTTCCGGTCCAGGGAAGACATGGCTTGGCAGTTCGGGCTGGACTGTTCCCATGAGGCACAGGGTCAGACTGATTTGCATATGGCCATGTCTGAACTGGGGTGGCGAAGTGAGCTAAAGAATGATGATGGATTAAACCCAGATCAGTTGACTGGGGGTGAGTGCTTGCAATGTTCAACACTCCGTCCATCATCCCCTTTGGTTTTGCTATGTTCGCCCTAAGTTGGCAGGGTATGCCCAGACGTGGGTCCCTTGCTCACTTTGCCACTGGATTCAAGATAGCCTGGCTGATGACGGCTGTAAGCCAGAAACCGGTCCCAGGATGCTTGTTTCCGGTCCAGGGAAGACATGGCTTGGCAGTTCGGGCTGGACTGTTCCCATGAGGCACAGGGTCAGACTGATTTGCATATGGCCATGTCTGAACTGGGGTGGCGGAGTAGAGCTAAAGAATGATGATGGATTAAACCCAGATCAGTTGACTGGGGGTGAGTGCTTGCAATGTTCAACACTCCGTCCATCATCCCCTTTGTGTTTTGCTATGTTCGCCCTAAGTTGGCAGGGTATGCCCAGACGTGGGTCCCTTGCTCACTTTGCCACTGGATTCAAGATAGCCTGGCTGATGACGGCTGTAAGCCAGAAACTGGTCCCAGGATGCTTGTTTCCGGTCCAGGGAAGACATGGCTTGGCAGTTCGGGCTGGACTGTTCCCATGAGGCACAGGGTCAGACTGATTTGCATATGGCCATGTCTGAACTGGGGTGGCGGAGTGAGCTAAAGAATGATGATGGATTAAACCCAGATCAGTTGACTGGGGGTGAGTGCTTGCAATGTTCAACACTCCGTCCATCATCCCCTTTGGTTTTGCTATGTTCGCCCTAAGTTGGCAGGGTATGCCCAGACGTGGGTCCCTTGCTCACTTTGCCACTGGATTCAAGATAGCCTGGCTGATGACGGCTGTAAGCCAGAAACTGGTCCCAGGATGCTTGTTTCCGGTCCAGGGAAGACATGGCTTGGCAGTTCGGGCTGGACTGTTCCCATGAGGCACAGGGTCAGACTGATTTGCATATGGCCATGTCTGAACTGGGGTGGCGGAGTGAGCTAAAGAATGATGATGGATTAAACCCAGATCAGTTGACTGGGGGTGAGTGCTTGCAATGTTCAACACTCCGTCCATCATCCCCTTTGGTTTTGCTATGTTCGCCCTAAGTTGGCAGGGTATGCCCAGACGTGGGTCCCTTGCTCACTTTGCCACTGGATTCAAGATAGCCTGGCTGATGACGGCTGTAAGCCAGAAACCGGTCCCAGGATGCTTGTTTCCGGTCCAGGGAAGACATGGCTTGGCAGTTCGGGCTGGACTGTTCCCATGAGGCACAGGGTCAGACTGATTTGCATATGGCCATGTCTGAACTGGGGTGGCGGAGTGAGCTAAAGAATGATGATGGATTAAACCCAGATCAGTTGACTGGGGGTGAGTGCTTGCAATGTTCAACACTCCGTCCATCATCCCCTTTGGTTTTGCTATGTTCGCCCTAAGTTGGCAGGGTATGCCCAGACGTGGGTCCCTTGCTCACTTTGCCACTGGATTCAAGATAGCCTGGCTGATGACGGCTGTAAGCCAGAAACCGGTCCCAGGATGCTTGTTTCCGGTCCAGGGAAGACATGGCTTGGCAGTTCGGGCTGGACTGTTCCCATGAGGCACAGGGTCAGACTGATTTGCATATGGCCATGTCTGAACTGGGGTGGCGGAGTGAGCTAAAGAATGATGATGGATTAAACCCAGATCAGTTGACTGGGGGTGAGTGCTTGCAATGTTCAACACTCCGTCCATCATCCCCTTTGGTTTTGCTATGTTCGCCCTAAGTTGGCAGGGTATGCCCAGACGTGGGTCCCTTGCTCACTTTGCCACTGGATTCAAGATAGCCTGGCTGATGACGGCTGTAAGCCAGAAACCGGTCCCAGGATGCTTGTTTCCGGTCCAGGGAAGACATGGCTTGGCAGTTCGGGCTGGACTGTTCCCATGAGGCACAGGGTCAGACTGATTTGCATATGGCCATGTCTGAACTGGGGTGGCGGAGTGAGCTAAAGAATGATGATGGATTAAACCCAGATCAGTTGACTGGGGGTGAGTGCTTGCAATGTTCAACACTCCGTCCATCATCCCCTTTGGTTTTGCTATGTTCGCCCTAAGTTGGCAGGGTATGCCCAGACGTGGGTCCCTTGCTCACTTTGCCACTGGATTCAAGATAGCCTGGCTGATGACGGCTGTAAGCCAGAAACCGGTCCCAGGATGCTTGTTTCCGGTCCAGGGAAGACATGGCTTGGCAGTTCGGGCTGGACTGTTCCCATGAGGCACAGGGTCAGACTGATTTGCATATGGCCATGTCTGAACTGGGGTGGCGGAGTGAGCTAAAGAATGATGATGGATTATACCCAGATCAGTTGACTGGGGGTGAGTGCTTGCAATGTTCAACACTCCGTCCATCATCCCCTTTGGTTTTGCTATGTTCGCCCTAAGTTGGCAGGGTATGCCCAGACGTGGGTCCCTTGCTCACTTTGCCACTGGATTCAAGATAGCCTGGCTGATGACGGCTGTAAGCCAGAAACCGGTCCCAGGATGCTTGTTTCCGGTCCAGGGAAGACATGGCTTGGCAGTTCGGGCTGGACTGTTCCCATGAGGCACAGGGTCAGACTGATTTGCATATGGCCATGTCTGAACTGGGGTGGCGGAGTGAGCTAAAGAATGATGATGGATTAAACCCAGATCAGTTGACTGGGGGTGAGTGCTTGCAATGTTCAACACTCCGTCCATCATCCCCTTTGGTTTTGCTATGTTCGCCCTAAGTTGGCAGGGTATGCCCAGACGTGGGTCCCTTGCTCACTTTGCCACTGGATTCAAGATAGCCTGGCTGATGACGGCTGTAAGCCAGAAACTGGTCCCAGGATGCTTGTTTCCGGTCCAGGGAAGACATGGCTTGGCAGTTCGGGCTGGACTGTTCCCATGAGGCACAGGGTCAGACTGATTTGCATATGGCCATGTCTGAACTGGGGTGGCGGAGTGAGCTAAAGAATGATGATGGATTAAACCCAGATCAGTTGACTGGGGGTGAGTGCTTGCAATGTTCAACACTCCGTCCATCATCCCCTTTGGTTTTGCTATGTTCGCCCTAAGTTGGCAGGGTATGCCCAGACGTGGGTCCCTTGCTCACTTTGCCACTGGATTCAAGATAGCCTGGCTGATGACGGCTGTAAGCCAGAAACTGGTCCCAGGATGCTTGTTTCCGGTCCAGGGAAGACATGGCTTGGCAGTTCGGGCTGGACTGTTCCCATGAGGCACAGGGTCAGACTGATTTGCATATGGCCATGTCTGAACTGGGGTGGCGGAGTGAGCTAAAGAATGATGATGGATTAAACCCAGATCAGTTGACTGGGGGTGAGTGCTTGCAATGTTCAACACTCCGTCCATCATCCCCTTTGGTTTTGCTATGTTCGCCCTAAGTTGGCAGGGTATGCCCAGACGTGGGTCCCTTGCTCACTTTGCCACTGGATTCAAGATAGCCTGGCTGATGACGGCTGTAAACCAGAAACTGGTCCCAGGATGCTTGTTTCCGGTCCAGGGAAGACATGGCTTGGCAGTTCGGGCTGGACTGTTCCCATGAGGCACAGGGTCAGACTGATTTGCATATGGCCATGTCTGAACTGGGGTGGCGGAGTGAGCTAAAGGATGATGATGGATTAAACCCAGATCAGTTGACTGGGGGTGAGTGCTTGCAATGTTCAACACTCCGTCCATCATCCCCTTTGGTTTTGCTATGTTCGCCCTAAGTTGGCAGGGTATGCCCAGACATGGGTCCCTTGCTCACTTTGCCACTGGATTCAAGATAGCCTGGCTGATGACGGCTGTAAGCCAGAAACTGGTCCCAGGATGCTTGTTTCCGGTCCAGGGAAGACATGGCTTGGCAGTTCGGGCTGGACTGTTCCCATGAGGCACAGGGTCAGACTGATTTGCATATGGCCACGTCTGAACTGGGGTGGCGGAGTGAGCTAAAGAATGATGATGGATTAAACCCAGATCAGTTGACTGGGGGTGAGTGCTTGCAATGTTCAACACTCCGTCCATCATCCCCTTTGGTTTTGCTATGTTCGCCCTAAGTTGGCAGGGTATGCCCAGACGTGGGTCCCTTGCTCACTTTGCCACTGGATTCAAGATAGCCTGGCTGATGATGGCTGTAAGCCAGAAACTGGTCCCAGGATGCTTGTTTCCGGTCCAGGGAAGACATGGCTTGGCAGTTCGGGCTGGACTGTTCCCATGAGGCACAGGGTCAGACTGATTTGCATATGGCCATGTCTGAACTGGGGTGGCGGAGTGAGCTAAAGAATGATGATGGATTAAACCCAGATCAGTTGACTGGGGGTGAGTGCTTGCAATGTTCAACACTCCGTCCATCATCCCCTTTGGTTTTGCTATGTTCGCCCTAAGTTGGCAGGGTATGCCCAGACGTGGGTCCCTTGCTCACTTTGCCACTGGATTCAAGATAGCCTGGCTGATGACGGCTGTAAGCCAGAAACTGGTCCCAGGATGCTTGTTTCCGGTCCAGGGAAGACATGGCTTGGCAGTTCGGGCTGGACTGTTCCCATGAGGCACAGGGTCAGACTGATTTGCATATGGCCATGTCTGAACTGGGGTGGCGGAGTGAGCTAAAGGATGATGATGGATTAAACCCAGATCAGTTGACTGGGGGTGAGTGCTTGCAATGTTCAACACTCCGTCCATCATCCCCTTTGGTTTTGCTATGTTCGCCCTAAGTTGGCAGGGTATGCCCAGACGTGGGTCCCTTGCTCACTTTGCCACTGGATTCAAGATAGCCTGGCTGATGACGGCTGTAAGCCAGAAACTGGTCCCAGGATGCTTGTTTCCGGTCCAGGGAAGACATGGCTTGGCAGTTCGGGCTGGACTGTTCCCATGAGGCACAGGGTCAGACTGATTTGCATATGGCCATGTCTGAACTGGGGTGGCGGAGTGAGCTAAAGAATGATGATGGATTAAACCCAGATCAGTTGACTGGGGGTGAGTGCTTGCAATGTTCAACACTCCGTCCATCATCCCCTTTGGTTTTGCTATGTTCGCCCTAAGTTGGCAGGGTATGCCCAGACGTGGGTCCCTTGCTCACTTTGCCACTGGATTCAAGATAGCCTGGCTGATGACTGCTGTAAGCCAGAAACCGGTCCCAGGATGCTTGTTTCCGGTCCAGGGAAGACATGGCTTGGCAGTTCGGGCTGGACTGTTCCCATGAGGCACAGGGTCAGACTGATTTGCATATGGCCATGTCTGAACTGGGGTGGCGGAGTGAGCTAAAGAATGATGATGGATTAAACCCAGATCAGTTGACTGAGGGTGAGTGCTTGCAATGTTCAACACTCCGTCCATCATCCCCTTTGGTTTTGCTATGTTCGCCCTAAGTTGGCAGGGTATGCCCAGACGTGGGTCCCTTGCTCACTTTGCCACTGGATTCAAGATAGCCTGGCTGATGACGGCTGTAAGCCAGAAACCGGTCCCAGGATGCTTGTTTCTGGTCCAGGGAAGACATGGCTTGGCAGTTCGGGCTGGACTGTTCCCATGAGGCACAAGGTCAGACTGATTTGCATATGGCCATGTCTGAACTGGGGTGGCGGAGTGAGCTAAAGAATGATGATGGATTAAACCCAGATCAGTTGACTGGGGGTGAGTGCTTGCAATGTTCAACACTCCGTCCATCATCCCCTTTGGTTTTGCTATGTTCGCCCTAAGTTGGCAGGGTATGCCCAGACGTGGGTCCCTTGCTCACTTTGCCACTGGATTCAAGATAGCCTGGCTGATGACGGCTGTAAGCCAGAAACCGGTCCCAGGATGCTTGTTTCCGGTCCAGGGAAGACATGGCTTGGCAGTTCGGGCTGGACTGTTCCCATGAGGCACAGGGTCAGACTGATTTGCATATGGCCATGTCTGAACTGGGGTGGCGGAGTGAGCTAAAGAATGATGATGGATTAAACCCAGATCAGTTGACTGGGGGTGAGTGCTTGCAATGTTCAACACTCCGTCCATCATCCCCTTTGGTTTTGCTATGTTCGCCCTAAGTTGGCAGGGTATGTCCAGATGTGGGTTCCTTGCTCACTTTGCCACTGGATTCAAGATAGCCTGGCTGATGACGGCTGTATGCCAGAAACCGGTCCCAGGATGCTTGTTTCCGGTCCAGGGAAGACATGGCTTGGCAGTTCGGGCTGGACTGTTCCCATGAGGCACAGGGTCAGACTGATTTGCATATGGCCATGTCTGAACTGGGGTGGCGGAGTGAGCTAAAGAATGATGATGGATTAAACCCAGATCAGTTGACTGGTGGTGAGTGCTTGCAATGTTCAACACTCCGTCCATCATCCCCTTTGGTTTTGCTATGTTCGCCCTAAGTTGGCAGGGTATGCCCAGACGTGGGTCCCTTGCTCACTTTGCCACTGGATTCAAGATAGCCTGGCTGATGACGGCTGTAAGCCAGAAACCGGTCCCAGGATGCTTGTTTCCGATCCAGGGAAGACATGGCTTGGCAGTTCGGGCTGGACTGTTCCCATGAGGCACAGGGTCAGACTGATTTGCATATGGCCATGTCTGAACTGGGGTGGCGGAGTGAGCTAAAGAATGATGATGGATTAAACCCAGATCAGTTGACTGGGGGTGTAGTGCTTGCAATGTTCAACACTCCGTCCATCATCCCCTTTGGTTTTGCTATGTTCGCCTTAAGTTGGCAGGGTATGCCCAGACGTGGGTCCCTTGCTCACTTTGCCACTGGATTCAAGATAGCCTGGCTGATGACGGCTGTAAGCCAGAAACCGGTCACCAGGATGCTTGTTTCCGGTCCAGGGAAGACATGGCTTGGCAGTTCGGGCTGGACTGTTCCCATGAGGCACAGGGTCAGACTGATTTGCATATGGCCATGTCTGAACTGGGGTGGCGGAGTGAGCTAAAGAATGATGATGGATTAAACCCAGATCAGTTGACTGGGGGTGAGTGCTTGCAATGTTCAACACTCCGTCCATCATCCCCTTTGGTTTTGCTATGTTCGCCCTAAGTTGGCAGGGTATGCCCAGACATGGGTCCCTTGCTCACTTTGCCACTGGATTCAAGATAGCCTGGCTGATGACGGCTGTAAGCCAGAAACTGGTCCCAGGATGCTTGTTTCCGGTCCAGGGAAGACATGGCTTGGCAGTTCGGGCTGGACTGTTCCCATGAGGCACAGGGTCAGACTGATTTGCATATGGCCATGTCTGAACTGGGGTGGCGGAGTGAGCTAAAGAATGATGATGGATTAAACCCAGATCAGTTGACTGGGGGTGAGTGCTTGCAATGTTCAACACTCCGTCCATCATCCCCTTTGGTTTTGCTATGTTCGCCCTAAGTTGGCAGGGTATGCCCAGACGTGGGTCCCTTGCTCACTTTGCCACTGGATTCAAGATAGCCTGGCTGATGACGGCTGTAAGCCAGAAACTGGTCCCAGGATGCTTGTTTCCGGTCCAGGGAAGACATGGCTTGGCAGTTCGGGCTGGACTGTTCCCATGAGGCACAGGGTCAGACTGATTTGCATATGGCCATGTCTGAACTGGGGTGGCGGAGTGAGCTAAAGAATGATGATGGATTAAACCCAGATCAGTTGACTGGGGGTGAGTGCTTGCAATGTTCAACACTCCGTCCATCATCCCCTTTGGTTTTGCTATGTTCGCCCTAAGTTGGCAGGGTATGCCCAGACGTGGGTCCCTTGCTCACTTTGCCACTGGATTCAAGATAGCCTGGCTGATGACGGCTGTAAGCCAGAAACCGGTCCCAGGATGCTTGTTTCCGGTCCAGGGAAGACATGGCTTGGCAGTTCGGGCTGGACTGTTCCCATGAGGCACAGGGTCAGACTGATTTGCATATGGCCATGTCTGAACTGGGGTGGCGGAGTGAGCTAAAGAATGATGATGGATTAAACCCAGATCAGTTGACTGGGGGTGAGTGCTTGCAATGTTCAACACTCCGTCCATCATCCCCTTTGGTTTTGCTATGTTCGCCCTAAGTTGGCAGGGTATGCCCAGACGTGGGTCCCTTGCTCACTTTGCCACTGGATTCAAGATAGCCTGGCTGATGACGGCTGTAAGCCAGAAACCGGTCCCAGGATGCTTGTTTCCGGTCCAGGGAAGACATGGCTTGGCAGTTCGGGCTGGACTGTTCCCATGAGGCACAGGGTCAGACTGATTTGCATATGGCCATGTCTGAACTGGGGTGGCGGAGTGAGCTAAAGAATGATGATGGATTAAACCCAGATCAGTTGACTGGGGGTGAGTGCTTGCAATGTTCAACACTCCGTCCATCATCCCCTTTGGTTTTGCTATGTTCGCCCTAAGTTGGCAGGGTATGCCCAGACATGGGTCCCTTGCTCACTTTGCCACTGGATTCAAGATAGCCTGGCTGATGACGGCTGTAAGCCAGAAACCGGTCCCAGGATGCTTGTTTCCGGTCCAGGGAAGACATGGCTTGGCAGTTCGGGCTGGACTGTTCCCATGAGGCACAGGGTCAGACTGATTTGCATATGGCCATGTCTGAACTGGGGTGGCGGAGTGAGCTAAAGAATGATGATGGATTAAACCCAGATCAGTTGACTGGGGGTGAGTGCTTGCAATGTTCAACACTCCGTCCATCATCCCCTTTGGTTTTGCTATGTTCGCCCTAAGTTGGCAGGGTATGCCCAGACGTGGGTCCCTTGCTCACTTTGCCACTGGATTCAAGATAGCCTGGCTGATGACGGCTGTAAGCCAGAAACTGGTCCCAGGATGCTTGTTTCCGGTCCAGGGAAGACATGGCTTGGCAGTTCGGGCTGGACTGTTCCCATGAGGCACAGGGTCAGACTGATTTGCATATGGCCATGTCTGAACTGGGGTGGCGGAGTGAGCTAAAGGATGATGATGGATTAAACCCAGATCAGTTGACTGGGGGTGAGTGCTTGCAATGTTCAACACTCCGTCCATCATCCCCTTTGGTTTTGCTATGTTCGCCCTAAGTTGGCAGGGTATGCCCAGACGTGGGTCCCTTGCTCACTTTGCCACTGGATTCAAGATAGCCTGGCTGATGACGGCTGTAAGCCAGAAACTGGTCCCAGGATACTTGTTTCCGGTCCAGGGAAGACATGGCTTGGCAGTTCGGGCTGGACTGTTCCCATGAGGCACAGGGTCAGACTGATTTGCATATGGCCATGTCTAAACTGGGGTGGCGGAGTGAGCTAAAGAATGATGATGGATTAAACCCAGATCAGTTGACTGGGGGTGAGTGCTTGCAATGTTCAACACTCCGTCCATCATCCCCTTTGGTTTTGCTATGTTCGCCCTAATTTGGCAGGGTATGCCCAGACGTGGGTCCCTTGCTCACTTTGCCACTGGATTCAAGATAGCCTGGCTGATGACGGCTGTAAGCCAGAAACCGGTCCCAGGATGCTTGTTTCCGATCCAGGGAAGACATGGCTTGGCAGTTCGGGCTGGACTGTTCCCATGAGGCACAGGGTCAGACTGATTTGCATATGGCCATGTCTGAACTGGGGTGGCGGAGTGAGCTAAAGAATGATGATGGATTAAACCCAGATCAGTTGACTGGGGGTGAGTGCTTGCAATGTTCAACACTCCGTCCATCATCCCCTTTGGTTTTGCTATGTTCGCCCTAAGTTGGCAGGGTATGCCCAGACGTGGGTCCCTTGCTCACTTTGCCACTGGATTCAAGATAGCCTGGCTGATGACGGCTGTAAGCCAGAAACCGGTCCCAGGATGCTTGTTTCTGGTCCAGGGAAGACATGGCTTGGCAGTTCGGGCTGGACTGTTCCCATGAGGCACAAGGTCAGACTGATTTGCATATGGCCATGTCTGAACTGGGGTGGTGGAGTGAGCTAAAGAATGATGATGGATTAAACCCAGATCAGTTGACTGGGGGTGAGTGCTTGCAATGTTCAACACTCCGTCCATCATCCCCTTTGGTTTTGCTATGTTCGCCCTAAGTTGGCAGGGTATGCCCAGACGTGGGTCCCTTGCTCACTTTGCCACTGGATTCAAGATAGCCTGGCTGATGACGGCTGTAAGCCAGAAACCGGTCCCAGGATGCTTGTTTCCGGTCCAGGGAAGACATGGCTTGGCAGTTCGGGCTGGACTGTTCCCATGAGGCACAGGGTCAGACTGATTTGTATATGGCCATGTCTGAACTGGGGTGGCGGAGTGAGCTAAAGAATGATGATGGATTAAACCCAGATCAGTTGACTGGGGGTGAGTGCTTGCAATGTTCAACACTCCGTCCATCATCCCCTTTGGTTTTGCTATGTTCGCCCTAAGTTGGCAGGGTATGTCCAGATGTGGGTTCCTTGCTCACTTTGCCACTGGATTCAAGATAGCCTGGCTGATGACGGCTGTATGCCAGAAACCGGTCACAGGATGCTTGTTTCCGGTCCAGGGAAGACATGGCTTGGCAGTTCGGGCTGGACTGTTCCCATGAGGCACAGGGTCAGACTGATTTGCATATGGCCATGTCTGAACTGGGGTGGTGGAGTGAGCTAAAGAATGATGATGGATTAAACCCAGATCAGTTGACTGGTGGTGAGTGCTTGCAATGTTCAACACTCCGTCCATCATCCCCTTTGGTTTTGCTATGTTCGCCCTAAGTTGGCAGGGTATGCCCAGACGTGGGTCCCTTGCTCACTTTGCCACTGGATTCAAGATAGCCTGGCTGATGACGGCTGTAAGCCAGAAACCGGTCCCAGGATGCTTGTTTCCGGTCCAGGGAAGACATGGCTTGGCAGTTCGGGCTGGACTGTTCCCATGAGGCACAGGGTCAGACTGATTTGCATATGGCCATGTCTGAACTGGGGTGGCGGAGTGAGCTAAAGAATGATGATGGATTAAACCCAGATCAGTTGACTGGGGGTGAGTGCTTGCAATGTTCAACACTCCGTCCATCATCCCCTTTGGTTTTGCTATGTTCGCCCTAAGTTGGCAGGGTATGCCCAGACGTGGGTCCCTTGCTCACTTTGCCACTGGATTCAAGATAGCCTGGCTGATGACGGCTGTAAGCCAGAAACCGGTCCCAGGATGCTTGTTTCCGGTCCAGGGAAGACATGGCTTGGCAGTTCGGGCTGGACTGTTCCCATGAGGCACAGGGTCAGACTGATTTGCATATGGCCATGTCTGAACTGGGGTGGCGGAGTGAGCTAAAGAATGATGATGGATTAAACCCAGATCAGTTGACTGGGGGTGAGTGCTTGCAATGTTCAACACTCCGTCCATCATCCCCTTTGGTTTTGCTATGTTCGCCCTAAGTTGGCAGGGTATGCCCAGACATGGGTCCCTTGCTCACTTTGCCACTGGATTCAAGATAGCCTGGCTGATGACGGCTGTAAGCCAGAAACTGGTCCCAGGATGCTTGTTTCCGGTCCAGGGAAGACATGGCTTGGCAGTTCGGGCTGGACTGTTCCCTTGAGGCACAGGGTCAGACTGATTTGCATATGGCCACGTCTGAACTGGGGTGGCGGAGTGAGCTAAAGAATGATGATGGATTAAACCCAGATCAGTTGACTGGGGGTGAATGCTTGCAATGTTCAACACTCCGTCCATCATCCCCTTTGGTTTTGCTATGTTCGCCCTAAGTTGGCAGGGTATGCCCAGACGTGGGTCCCTTGCTCACCTTGCCACTGGATTCAAGATAGCCTGGCTGATGATGGCTGTAAGCCAGAAACTGGTCCCAGGATGCTTGTTTCCGGTCCAGGGAAGACATGGCTTGGCAGTTCGGGCTGGACTGTTCCCATGAGGCACAGGGTCAGACTGATTTGCATATGGCCATGTCTGAACTGGGGTGGCGGAGTGAGCTAAAGAATGATGATGGATTAAACCCAGATCAGTTGACTGGGGGTGAGTGCTTGCAATGTTCAACACTCCGTCCATCATCCCCTTTGGTTTTGCTATGTTCGCCCTAAGTTGGCAGGGTATGCCCAGACGTGGGTCCCTTGCTCACTTTGCCACTGGATTCAAGATAGCCTGGCTGATGACGGCTGTAAACCAGAAACTGGTCCCAGGATGCTTGTTTCCGGTCCAGGGAAGACATGGCTTGGCAGTTCGGGCTGGACTGTTCCCATGAGGCACAGGGTCAGACTGATTTGCATATGGCCATGTCTGAACTGGGGTGGCGGAGTGAGCTAAAGGATGATGATGGATTAAACCCAGATCAGTTGACTGGGGGTGAGTGCTTGCAATGTTCAACACTCCGTCCATCATCCCCTTTGGTTTTGCTATGTTCGCCCTAAGTTGGCAGGGTATGCCCAGACGTGGGTCCCTTGCTCACTTTGCCACTGGATTCAAGATAGCCTGGCTGATGACGGCTGTAAGCCAGAAACTGGTCCCAGGATGCTTGTTTCCGGTCCAGGGAAGACATGGCTTGGCAGTTCGGGCTGGACTGTTCCCATGAGGCACAGGGTCAGACTGATTTGCATATGGCCATGTCTGAACTGGGGTGGCGGAGTGAGCTAAAGAATGATGATGGATTAAACCCAGATCAGTTGACTGGGGGTGAGTGCTTGCAATGTTCAACACTCCGTCCATCATCCCCTTTGGTTTTGCTATGTTCGCCCTAAGTTGGCAGGGTATGCCCAGACGTGGGTCCCTTGCTCACTTTGCCACTGGATTCAAGATAGCCTGGCTGATGACGGCTGTAAGCCAGAAACCGGTCCCAGGATGCTTGTTTCCGGTCCAGGGAAGACATGGCTTGGCAGTTCGGGCTGGACTGTTCCCATGAGGCACAGGGTCAGACTGATTTGCATATGGCCATGTCTGAACTGGGGTGGCGGAGTGAGCTAAAGAATGATGATGGATTAAACCCAGATCAGTTGACTGGGGGTGAGTGCTTGCAATGTTCAACACTCCGTCCATCATCCCCTTTGGTTTTGCTATGTTCGCCCTAAGTTGGCAGGGTATGCCCAGACGTGGGTCCCTTGCTCACTTTGCCACTGGATTCAAGATAGCCTGGCTGATGACGGCTGTAAGCCAGAAACCGGTCCCAGGATGCTTGTTTCCGGTCCAGGGAAGACATGGCTTGGCAGTTCGGGCTGGACTGTTCCCATGAGGCACAGGGTCAGACTGATTTGCATATGGCCATGTCTGAACTGGGGTGGCGGAGTGAGCTAAAGAATGATGATGGATTAAACCCAGATCAGTTGACTGGGGGTGAGTGCTTGCAATGTTCAACACTCCGTCCATCATCCCCTTTGGTTTTGCTATGTTCGCCCTAAGTTGGCAGGGTATGCCCAGACGTGGGTCCCTTGCTCACTTTGCCACTGGATTCAAGATAGCCTGGCTGATGACGGCTGTAAGCCAGAAACTGGTCCCAGGATGCTTGTTTCCGGTCCAGGGAAGACATGGCTTGGCAGTTCGGGCTGGACTGTTCCCATGAGGCACAGGGTCAGACTGATTTGCATATGGCCATGTCTGAACTGGGGTGGCGGAGTGAGCTAAAGAATGATGATGGATTAAACCCAGATCAGTTGACTGGGGGTGAGTGCTTGCAA